>JAVIAB010000025.1:12272021-12872021 GCA_032433765.1 Megaustenia siamemsis | reverse complement strand
ACGTCTGTGAACTCTGTCTCTGTATGGCTGTTATATTCTCATTCTAATTTCTGATGCTCCACTGATGGCGACTACATTAATTAATGATCCTCTTATCACCCCTCCGTGTGTGGACATTAAGCGGGCGTAGATGCATTGTGTTGTCGTTTACCTGCTCCTTTCGGGGTAACATATCCGACTTCCACATGACATTTGTGTGTACTGGGTTATCTTCCCATCTCGACCCCTACCTGCCTGGTCAGATTAGATAGTTTGTTTCCATGAGCACCACTGGGAGGTGAAGCAGGGATTTGATCCACTCGGGTGTTTTGCCGATCCTTGAATGCAGTCAGCGGTGGGTTGCTGAACGGGTGTCTTAGCTAGGATATAACTTCATACACAATAGCAATAATAGTATACACAAACTATACAGTTTTATATATTTATATACACACACATACATACACACACATAAAACACACACATCAGCCTTATATTCATGCTTCGCTACAGATACTTCTTCTACCTTTTTAGCTCCCAGTGGAGCATAGGTCTTCAACAAACACTTTCCAAGTCGTTCTGTTTCTTGCCATTCTTTTAAGATCATTCCATATCTTCCCCATCATCTTCATCTCTGCTTCAATCTGTCTTCTCCAAGAATTCCTTGGTCTTCCTCTTTGTCGTTTCCCCTGCGGATTCCAAAAAGGGCCTGTTGTGTAATACTCTCAGTTGGCTTCCGCAGTGTGTGTCCTATCCAGCGCCATCGTCTTCGCTGTATCTCTTTATCCACTGGTATATGACTGGTACATTTCCATAATTCTATGTTAGTGATTTTGTCCTGCCATTTCCATCCTTTTATTCTGCGTAAGCATCCATTAATGAAAGTCTGTATCTTCATGATTGTCATTTTTGTTGTTCTCCATGTGTCACAGCCATATAATAGGACCGACTTAACATTTGAGTTGAACATTTTTATTTTTGTATTTAACCTAATTTCTTTGGATTTCCATATGTTTCCCAGTGCAACAAAAGCTCCTCTTGCTTTTGACATCCTTATTTTGGTATCATTTTCTGTTCCTCCCTCTTTATCTATATTACTACCTAGATATGTGTAAGATTGTACGTCTAGTAGGGGTATTTCTCCTACATTTATTTGGCTATTGCCAACTGCATTCATTCTCATAATGTTGGTCTTATCTCTATTAATTTTCAGTCCTAACTGTTGTGATCTCTCATTAAGTATGCTCATTTCGCTACAGATTGAAGTAATTTAAATCCATGTTGGTGACAATTAATTCTGTTAATGATATATATATGTGTGTGTGTGTGTGTGTGTGTGTGTGTGTGTGTGCGTGCGTGCGTGCGTGCGTGCGTGTGTGTGTGTGTGTGATATATGTAAACAAATCTAAGATGTATGACAATGTCATAATGAAAATTCTTCATCTAAGATATTATACTGGTCGGAATATGGGACATATTTATATGTCCTAACATAGACACTGCTTCAATTCACACACTCAGATGTACTCACAGTTGACAATATTAAACGTTGACTTTCGGGAGAGGGTGGTAGCCGCGATAGCTCAGTGGTTAATGAACTGGACTACAAAGGGCCAGAGGTCGGGTTCCATCCTGATCGACGGCACCAGGTTCACCCAGCCTTAAATGGGTACTGGATTTGTTCTGGGAAAGTAAAGCGGCACGGGCGTAATACCGACCACATTACCCTAAAAATCATGTGCCGAAGGTCTGTAAAATATAGGGTCACTAACACCATATTTCCCTATACGCCACTTGGCGTGACGGGGGTACTTTAGTTTTATAACTACATCTACCAAGAGATCTAAAAAAATGGCATAACAGCATTTGAGGGTGTACTAAGGCAAATCATGGAAGAGAAAATACTTCTGATCGTTCGTTCGTTCGCTTTTGACCTCTGACGAAGTCCCACCCACTCAATTTTGTGGGACTGAATTTTGCGTGTAAAGTCTGTTTTATCCCATTACAGGATGCCCCTCGCCATGCAGGCAGATTTACTCCGACTTCAGAGGTACTAATTTTTAGGGAATTAGTAAAACCCAGGTGTCCTCGCCAGGGTACGAACCCCGGCTGTTGCCGTGGTAAGCCAACCGCCTATCGATTGCGCTAACCGGACACCCATACTTCTGATAAAATAGAGGATGGAAAGCCCTGTGGACCAGTGGGCCTGACTTGTTCATTCTGTGGCCGTGTGTGTTTGTCAAACATTGGTAGAATTAGCCACGAGAGAAGCTATTCGACAAAAACAAAACTTCCACACACAAAATACACAATAGCCTCCACTAAACCGCCTGGCAAGGCGAATAAGGCCAAATACAGTTATCTGTCGCTGATAACTGAGTTTATTGACTCATTTATGGTTATCCCAAGAAAGCAACAAGAAAGGTCTCAGTCTGAATAGTAAGAAAACAGAAGTAATGGTTATATCGAAGAAACGATCATCACCATCATGCAGCATAAAAGTAAACGAGACAAATCTGAAACAAGTGCAACGTTTCAAATACTTGGGCACAATAATAACATCAGATGGGAGATACACCACAGAAATAAAAAGCAGAATAGCTCAGGCCAAAATAGCATTTCAGAAAATGAAAAATATCTTATGCAACAAATCAATGTCAATGAAAATGAGAAAGAGAGTTCATTGGTGCTATATAGAACCAATTCTGACCTATGGAAGCGAATCATGGACAGTAAACAAACAAATGAAAAGACGATTAGAGGCCACAGAGATGGGATTTCTCAGAAGAATGTTGAAAGTTCCCTGGACAGCTGAAAAGACCAACACAAAAAGGGAGCTCTTAAAAAAACATCAGAAATAAGCAATCAACATTTTTCGGGCACATCATGAGAAGAGGAAAGTTGGAATACTTGGTTACAACTGGCAAAATAAAAGGACGACAAAGAGAGAAAATACTGGATAGCTTGGTGTCATGGCATGGAAAACAGTCAACAACAGAACTGATACGATGCACTGTGGATAGAAGATTGTGGAGGGACACGATCACCTACGCCAACCGGTATGGCACATGATGATGATGGTTATCCACGAATATAAAACGTTGACACTTCATGTATTTTACATGCTACGTGATAAGATGAAGCTGTGTCTTCAAATAACAATTTTTAAAATACTTTTGAGGTTAAAAACTGAATATTGTAGCCCCTGAAACTCTTAGACGGGGGACTGGTTGGTCTCGAGGCAAGACGCCAGCCTCGAGACAGAGAGGTTGTGGGTTCAAATCCCAGCTATACCGGTTGAGATTTTTATTTATGATTTATCTCTGCGGCAACCACCCCTGGTCTCAGCAGCGAGGCCTGGCTTGAAACGTCAATTACTCATCGACTGAAAAAAAATATGAGTACCTCCGAAGTCAGAGTTATCTGCCTGTGCGGCGAGGGACCCCTGTGCACACGGCTGCTAGGGAAAAATGGATTAACACGCAAAATTCAGTTCCTAGTCTCTAGGGACTTCGTCAGAGGTTAGAGCTGGCGAACGAAAAAAAAATACTCTTAGACTTATCAATTTGTTATTATTTTGTTACAAGCATTAACTCCTAAAGTATCATTCATACTTAATTATGAACTTTAGCTCAGCAATGTTACGTTTTGTGTGTTTGGTGTCATAAACTTGAACCATTCCCATGATATACCTCAATACTGGAAAGAAGGTTATATGATCAAACTACCAAAGAAAGGAAGTTTACAGGAGTGCATGCACAAATTATAGGGGAATTAAGCTACTATCAGTGCCAGGAAAAATATTAAGCAGAATCATTCTGGAGAGACGAAAAGAGGCCATAGAGAAACATTTGTGAGATGAACAAGCAGGTTTTAGGAAGAACAGATCATGTGCTGATCAAATAATTACCTTACGTATAATGGATGAACAAAGTTTAGAACTACAGTCCCCACTTTATATTGGATTCATAGATTACGAAAAGACATTTGATAGTTTAAACAGAGGAATGCTTTGGAAGTTGCTGAGTCATTACGGAATCCCCATAAAGTTTATTAACCTGATAAGAACAATATATGAAGGAATGAAATGTAGTGTGGTGCATGAAGGACAGATTACAGAAGCATTTGAAATAAGAACAGGAGTAAGGCAGGGATGCCTTCTGTCTCCATTTCTCTTTCTACTGGCCATAGATTGGATTATGAAAATAACTCAAAACAACAGAAATGGAATCCAATGACCAAGCAACTTAATGACTTAGACTTTGCTGATGACATAGCTCTCCTATCACACAGCCATCAACAGATGCAAGATGAAATGAGCATACTTGACGAGAAGTTACAACAGCTGGGACTGAAAATAAATAGAGATAAGATAAAAATTATGAGAATTAAGACAGTTTACAATGGCCAAGTAAAATTAGGAGAAATACCTCAACTAGACGTACAATCTTACAATTATCTGGGCAGTAATATAGATAAAGAGGGAGGAAAAGAAAACGATACCAAAATAAGGATATCAAAAGCAAGAGCAGTATTCGTTGCACCGGGAAACATATGGAAGTCCAAAGAAATTAGGTTAAAAACAAAAATACAAATGTTCTACTTCAATATTAAGTCAGTCCTATTCTATGGCTGTGAAACATGGAGAACAAAAATGACAATCATGAAGATACAGACCTTCATTAATGGATGCTTACGTAGAATAAAAGGATGGAAATGGCAGGACAAAATTACTTACAAACATTTATTGAAAAATACCAGTGGATAAAGAGATGCAGCGAAGACGATGGCGCTGGATAGGACACACACTGCGGAAGCCAACTGAGAGTATTACACAACAGGCCCTTTTTGGAATCCCCAAGGAAAAAGACAAAGCGGAAGAGCAAAATATTCTTGGAGAAGACAGATAGAAACAGAGATGATGATAATGGGGAGGAGAGGGAATGAACTTAAAAGAATGACAAGAAACAGAACGACTTGGAAAGTGTTTGTTGAAGACCTATGCTCCACAGGGAGTTGAAAGTGTTTGTTGAAGACCTATGCTCCATAGGGAGTGGAAAGTGTTTGTAGAAGACCTATGCTCCCCAGGGAGTTGAGAGTGTTTGTTGAAGACCTATGCTCCACAGGGAGTTGAAAGTGTTTGTAGAAGACCTATGCTGCACAGGGAGTTGAAAGTGTTTTTTGAAGACCTATACTCCACAGGGAGTTGAAAGTGTTTGTAGAAGACATATGCTCCACAGGGAGTTGAAAGTGTTTGTTGAAGACCTATGCTCCACAGGGAGTTGAAAGTGTTTGTAGAAGACCTATGCTCCACAGGGAGTTGAAAGTGTTTGTTGAAGACCTATGCTCCACAGGGAGTTGAAAGTGTTTGTTGAAGACCTATGCTCCACAGGGAGCTGAAAAGTAGAAGAAGACTTCTATGAAATAGTTCTCCGAATGAGTGGAATGTAATAGAGCTAGGAACATCTTTTTCTCACAAACACTACGCAATCTCTGAGATGTAACTAAAATGTCATATTGATATTTAAAACAACAACTGTTTCAGGTGATATTTTGGGCCTCTTGTTAGATGTTGACAAGCAGCAATTGGTGTTTTACCTGAACGGGGATCCTTTGCCGAGTTACAAGCAGTTGTTTACCCATGCCAGGTAGGTGGTGAGCTCGCCCAGTGATGCCATGTCTAGAATGTTCTATCTGTACTGAACCCATCATCATCATGTGCCATACCGGTTGGCGTAGGTGATCATGTCCCTCCACAATCTTCTATCTACAGTGCATCGTATCAGTTCTGTTGTTGACTGTTTTCCATGCCATGACACCAAGCTGTCCAGTATTTTCTCTCTTTGTCGCCCGCGATCTCTCCTTCCTTCTATTTTGCCAGTTGTAACCAAGTATTCCAATTTTCCTCTTCTCATGATGTGCCCGAAAAATGTTGATTGTTTCTTTCTGATGTTTTTAAGAGCTCCCTTTTTGTGTTGGCCTCTTTGAGAACTTCCTCATTGGTCTTTTTAGCTGTCCAGGGAACTTTTAACATTCTTCTGAGAAATCCCATCTCTGTGGCCTCTAATCGTCTTTTCATTTGTTTGTCTACTGTCCATGATTCGCTTCCATAGGTCAGAATTGGTTCTATATAGCACCGATCAACTCTCTTTCTCATTTTGAACATACTGAACTCATCAACTTCACAAATTTTGGAGACAAAGGTGCCTCACAGACTGGAAGCTTTCAGCGACCCACAGTTGATGGCTTGCGCTAGGATCGGTGAACCAAAACCATCTAGACCCAACTCCGCCTCTTTGCGGTGCCTCCAAAAATAGACTAATCTGGATAAGCGAGTAGGGATCGAAAAGGAAAGACAATCTGGTACTCAAAAATAGCATGCTGAAGCCGGATGTGTTGGGATCTATCTGTCTATCTGTATATCTGTCTGCCTGCCTGCCTGCCTGCCTGCCTGTCTGCCTGTCTGTCTGCCTGCCTGCCTGCCTGCCTGCTTGCCTGCCTACCTGTCTGTCTGTCTGTCTGTCTGTCTGCCTGCCTGCCTGCCTGCCTGCCTGCCTGTCTGTCTGCCTGCCTGCCTGCCTGCCTGCCTGCCTGCCTGCCTGCCTGCCTGCCTGTCTGTCTATCCTAATCTAATCTAATCTCACCTCATCTCATCTCATTGCATCATCATCTTCAAGTACCGGGCCTGCTGGCGTAGGTGATCATGTCTCTCCACAACTTTCGATCTCGACAGTTATTTATCATTTCTGTTGTTGACCTTCTGCCAAGCCATTCTCTTAAGCTGTCTGGTATTTTTTCTCTTTGCTTCCCTCTATCTCTTCATCCCTCAATTTTCCCAGTTGTTACAATATATTCCAGTTGTTCTCTTCTCATTACATGGCCAAAAATGATGATTGTTTCTTCCTAATATTGGAAATTAGCTCTCTTTTTGCTTTGACCTCTTTCAGAACGTTTTCATTACTCTTCTGAGCTGTCTATGGTATTCTGAACATTCTTCTGTAAAACCACATTTCTACAGACTGCAATCTAATCTAATCTAATCTAATCTAATCTAATCTAATCTAATCTAATCTAATCTAATCTAATCTAATCCCAATCCCAATCCCAATCCCAATCCCAATCCCAATCCCAATCCAATCCAATCCAATCCAATCTAATCTAATCTACTCCGATTACTATTCCACTCTTCTTGTTTGTCCTTGAAAGGATGATAAATGAGCACATGAGTTCAGCACAGTATGTCCAACATCATCATGGTATTTCTGGCAGTTTCCGACTTTCATTCATCAAGCCAGACTCACTTTGCAGACTGGTTAACCTGTTAGTTTTCCCCATCATGAAGAGGTTGATAAGGGTCTTGGTTAGTGTGGTTCCCTGATCCTGACGCAAGCTTTGAGTTACCGACTGTTTTTAACTCATGATATTGTTGAAACATCTAACTCCCAAAGTTGACAACAAACTCCGTACCTCTTTTCTTTATATTCTTCTTCTCATTCTGTGTTCACTCAACGACTGCTTCTCTCTATCTTCCACCTGTGCTAAAAAGAAAAAAATAACAACAATATCTTTGGCATTGTCCAATCATTGGAGTCTGCCTAGGTGGAACATATAGGTTGTTTACCACTTAATTCTCACTCTACTAGGGTGTACTAACATATAGGTTGTTTACCACTTAATTCTCACTCTACTAGGGTGTACTAACATATAGGTTGTTTACCACTTAATTCTCACTCTACTAGGGTGTACTAACATATAGGTTGTTTACCACTTAATTCTCACTCTACTAGGGTGTACCAACATATAGGTTGTTTACCACTTAATTCTCACTCTACTAGGGTGTACCAACATATAGGTTGTTTACCACTTAATTCTCACTCTACTAGGGTGTACCAACATATAGGTTGTTTACCACTTAACTCTCACTCCACTAGGGTGTACCAATATATAGGTTGTTTACCACTTAACTCTCACTGCACTAGGGTGTACCAACATATAGGTTGTTTACCACTTAACTCTCACTGCACTAGGGTGTACCAACATATAGGTTGTTTACCACTTAACTCTCACTCCACTAGGGTGTACCAACATATAGGTCGTTTACCACTTAACTCTCACTCCACTAGGGTGTACCAACATATAGGTCGTTTACCACTTAACTCTCACTCCACTAGGGTGTACCAACATATAGGTCGTTTACCACTTAACTCTCACTCCACTAGGGTGTACCAACATATAGGTCGTTTACCACTTAACTCTCACTCCACTAGGGTGTACCAACATATAGGTCGTTTACCACTTAACTCTCACTCCACTAGGGTGTACCAACATATAGGTCGTTTACCACTTAACTCTCACTCCACTAGGGTGTATCAACACATTTTCCAGCTATCCTGTGTGAACTCATATTACTGTGCACTAGGACTCACGAACAACAACATATTGTGTAGACACATCCAGTCAAATAACTGAGATCAGCAGAGAGGCACGTCAGGCAGGCGTATTGCAAACATTTGAGCGTCACACACATTCACTCTCTCTCTCTGTCTCTGTCTCTCTCTGTCTCTCTCTCTCGCTCTCTCAGGCCAAAGCAAAAAGAGAGCTAATTTCCAATATTAGGAAGAAACAATCATCATTGTTTGGCCATGTAATGAGAAGGGAACAGCTGAAATATATTGTAACAACTGAGAATGTTGAGGGACGAAGAGATAGAGGGAAGCAAAGAAAAGATACCAAGACAGCTTAAGAGAATGGCTTGGCAGAAGGTCAACAACAGAAATGATAAGTATATGAGAGATCGAAAGTTGTGGAGAGACATGATCACCTATGCCAGCAGGCATGGTACTTGATGATGATGATGATGATGATGATGATGATGATGATGAGTAGCAAATGAGACACCCTGTATATACTTCTGTTCTGTTTATGGAATTAGTATCACTGCAGTCAAGAATTCCCCGTGTCTGTTCCACTCATGTCACAGCACCGATTGATTCACACGGTGACAAATTCTGTTGACACGGTAGACTACCTTGCAGCCCTAACTTCAGCTGACATGCGACGATTCCAAAACACTTCCATCGTATAGAGAGTGCACAAACACTTCCATCGTATAGAGAGTGCACAAACACTTCAATCGTATAGAGAGCGCACAAACACTTCCATCGTATAGAGAGTGCACAAACACGTCCATCGTATAGAGAGTGCACAAACACTTTCATCGTATAGAGAGTGCACAAACACTTCCATCGTATAGAGAGTGCACAAACACTTCCATCGTATAGAGAGTGCACAGACACTTTCATCGTGTAGAGAGTGCACAGACACTTCCATCGTGTAGAGAGTGCACAAACACTTCCATCGTGTAGAGAGTGCACAGACACTTCCATCGTGTAGAGAGTGCACAGACACTTCCATCGTGTAGAGAGTGCACAGACACTTCCATCGTGTAGAGAGTGCACAGACACTTCCTTGCAGTTTTCTTGAAAACTCACATTTAAAACAACGCAAATGAAATGGTTTTAAACAGCTAAAATGGTTTAAGCAACTAAAATGGTTTAAGCAGCTAAAATGGTTTAAGCAACTAAAATCTATCTATCTATCTATCTATTGACCTTTCGAGCCGTAACCGGCCCATAGGGCGTAGACCAAGATACACCTTCTCCTATATGAATTTTTGTTCTAGCAGTTTTCTTTTAAAGATATTTTATCAAATCTCGCCATCTGTCTCTGTTCTGTGCAAGCAGTTCTATCTCATTGAGGGAGCCGATTCCTGCTGCTCTTGCCTCTCTCATCAATGTTCTTCTCAGTGTCTCCCTGGGTCTTCCTCTTTTTCTTTTACCTGTTGTTTCCCATATGAGGGCTTGCTTTGCTATTCGATTATTATCTCTTCTCATCACATGTCCAATGTATGACCATCGTCTTTTCTTTATTACTGAAGATATTAGTGGTTGATTGGCGATTTCTCTAATTTCCTCGTTTGTTTTGAATTCGTTCCATTCTATACCAAGTATTTTCCTTAGACATTTATTTTCGAATGCGTTCAACTTTGTTTCTATATCTCTTGTTGTTTTCCAGCTTTCACACGCATACGTAAGGGTTGATAGTACATTTGAAACTAAAATGGTTTAAGTAAATAAAATGGTTTAAGCAGCTAAAATGGTTTAAGCAACTAAAATGGTTTAAGCAACTAAAATGGTTTAAGCAACTAAAATCGTTTAAGCAGCTAAAATCGTTTAAGCAGCTAAAATCGTTTAAGCAGCTAAAATGGTTTAAGTAAATGAAATGGTTTAAATAGCTAAAATGGTTTAAGCAACTAAAATGGTTTAAGCAACTAAAATGGTTTAAGCAGCTAAAATGGTTTAAGCAAATGCACCAGACTCTGAAAAAAAACCAGCTGACATGCAGCCATTTTGATTTTGCATTGTTGGTTTGGTTATGTTGTTAGTCCTTTTATGTTTCAATGACCAACGACAACGGTTAGGTAAAGACAGTCCCTAAGCCGTATCAAACCCTAAGTATGCCGATTATTATAACTTTACAGTACTATGTGCACAGTTGTTTATCATTGACACTTTAGTTGATTTGCTTGTTTGTGTTTTGTGTCTTTCCAGGAAGATAAAATACACACACTTCTTTTATACACTCAAAGTCTCAAAGTGATTAGGAGGTTTATTTTTGTGTAAATTATAAACACCTGTGGTTACAATTTGAATAGTGCAAACACCCCCCCCCCCCCAAAATAAAAAAAAATAATAAAAACTTAAATTTACCAATATTTGATTTTTTTTTTTTATTACAAGCATTCATCATCATCTTGTGCCATACCGGTTGACGTAGGTGATCATGTCCCTCCACAATCTTCTATCTACAGTGCATCATATCGGTTCTGTTGTTGACTGTTTTCCATGCCATGACACCAAGCTATCCAGTATTTTCTCTCTTTGTCGCCCGCGATCTCTCTTTCCTTTTATTTTGCCAGTTGTAACCAAGTATTCCAACTTTCCTCTTCTCATGATGTGCCCAATAAATGTTGATTGCTTCTTTCTGATGTTTTTAAGAGCTCCCTTTTTGTGTTGGCCTCTTTGAGAACTTCCTCATTGGTCTTTTTAGCTGTCCAGGGAACTTTCAACATTCTTCTGAGAAATCCCATCTCTGTGGCCTCTAATCGTCTTTTCATTTGTTTGTCTACTGTCCATGATTCGCTTCCATAGGTCAGAATTGTTTCTATATAGCACTGATGAACTCTCTCATTTTTATTGACATAGATTTGTTACATAAGATATTTTTCATTTTCTGAAATGCCATTTTGGGTTGAGCTATTCTGCTTTTTATTTCTGTGGTGCATCTCCCATCTGATGTTATTATTGTGCCCAAGTAAAGCATTAGCTACTAAGATAATGTTCGTGCATAAATCTTTAATTTCGCTAAAAAAAAATGTGAATGTTTTGTGTGCGGTGTCACAATTTTAAACCACTCCCATAAAATGACAATATTAAGAATGAGTGGGATGTACTAGGCTCAGGACATTGTCATCCATAAACTCTAAATTTCCAGTATTTAGAACTAAACTGAGATGAAAACAAACAGCTGTGCTTGAAAGACAGGAAGACCCATTCTACACTATGAAGACACCTGAAACTTGACATTTGGGCTTTTGGTGTAAAAATAACTGGCTGGGAAGAGATTGTGGGTAATGTGGTCAGTATCATACCAGGCAGCATTTGTTTCCCATAAAAAGATATCTGGTACCAATTTTCGGAGAATGGTTGAAGCCATGTTGGTCCGAAACAAAATATTTCTCAACATTAGAGAATTATTACCAGAACCTGCTGGTAGTAGCATGCTCACTAACCACACAGCAACCAAGGCTTCATTTAGTGCACTAACCACTCAGCCATCAACACTTAATTTCGTGCACTAACCACTCAGCCAGCAACACTTTGTGTGTTTGTTATGCTGGCCTATATTTAGCTGCATCACTGGGTGGTCTAGAGATAAGACATCAGCCTCAAGACAAGAAGGATCCGGGTTCAAATCCCACCTCAAATGGTAGGGGATTTTTCACGAATCGAATCCGCAGTTTCGTCATGACTTTACCCTCCTCAGGTCTCTTTGTAGTGAAATCTAATGTATAGCCCTCTCAGATAATAACAACAAAACAGGAGTCCCTGTGTGCAATCTGTGCACTTAAAGAACCCTTATTCTTCTTTCCTTCCTCATCTGCCTTTCAGCGTCGAGGGGAGATATAATTTGCGGTCTTTTGCTCGTCTGTTCGCCTCTGCTGCTGTTATGTTTCCTAGTGCTTCTAATATTCCATCGATCCATCTATCTTTTACGTGGTCGACCCTTGGGTCTGGTGTTCTCATGACGTTTGCTGAAGGCTCGTTGTGTTGTATTTTGATCTTTCAGCCTTCTCACGTGGCCAAACCATTTTATCTGTTGTTTCCTTATATATTCTACGGCGGGGGGGGGGGGTTATTCCTAGCTTTTTTCTCAGTTCTTCATTTCTGATCTTATCTCTCAGACTGTTTTCTTTCATTCGTCTAACACATTTCATCTCAGTAGAGGTTATTTTTCTCATTGAAAGAACCCTTGGGAGTTGGAAATCAAAGAGGGTAGGCCAAAGATAATTGCTGGCCTGTCAAAGGAAAAAATTTACCTAAAATATCAAAAACGTTCGACAATAAAAAGATACGAGTACCCCTGAAGTCAGAGAATATCTGCCTGTGTGGCGAGGGACACCTGAGCACATTACCGGTATGAAAAAATAGGAAGTGTTATTCATACAATATTCAGTGGAGGGACTTTGTTCGAGATATAAAGCTGGCGAATGCAAGCAAAGAACTAATCCATCAGTCGTAGCTACACTTGTTTGTATCAATTGTGTTTAAGTATCCAGGTTTGTATGGTTGCAGGTCGGGTTTCTTTGCTGCTGCCAGTTTCATGTCTTTCCAACAATGTGAGTTCAACTTTGGGGCTAAACACTTCAGATATCCACCACCGTTGTCCTTCAAAACCTTCAACCAGTTTGGCCGGTTGTTGCCGGAGGAAAAGATTGTCCTACCCAGGTTGGTGGTCAAGTTGTTGTTTGTGTTGGTGGTTAAGTTGATGTTTGTGTTGGTGGTTAAGTTGTTGTTTGTGTTGGTGGTCAAGTTGTTGTTTGTATTGGTGGTTAAGTTGATGTGTGTGTTGGTGGTCAAGTTGTTGTTTGTGTTGGTGCTCAAGTTGTTGTTTGTGTTGGTGGTCAAGTTGTTGTTTGTGTTGGTGGTTAAGTTGTTGTTTGTGTTGGTGGTTAAGTTGTTGTTTGTGTTGGTGCTCAAGTTGTTGTTTGTGTTGGTGTTCAAGTTGATGTTTGTGTTGGTGGTTAAGTTGTTGTTTGTGTTGGTGGTCAAGTTGTTGTTTGTATTGGTGGTTAAGTTGATGTGTGTGTTGGTGGTCAAGTTGTTGTTTGTGTTGGTGCTCAAGTTGTTGTTTGTGTTGGTGGTCAAGTTGTTGTTTGTGTTGGTGGTTAAGTTGTTGTTTGTGTTGGTGCTCAAGTTGTTGTTTGTGTTGGTGGTTAAATTGTTGTTTGTGTTGGTGCTCAAGTTGTTGTTTGTGTTGGTGTTCAAGTTGTTGTTTGTGTTGGTGGTCAAGTTGTTGTTTGTGTTGGTGGTTAAGTTGTTGTTTGTGTTGGTGGTCAAGTTGTTGTTTGTATTGGTGGTTAAGTTGTTGTTTGTGTTGGTGCTCAAGTTGTTGTTTGTGTTGGTGGTTAAGTTGTTGTTTGTGTTGGTGGTCAAGTTGTTGTTTGTGTTGGTGGTTAAGTTGTTGTTTGTGTTGGTGGTTAAGTTGTTGTTTGTGTTGGTGGTTAAGTTGTTGTTTGTGTTGGTGCTCAAGTTGTTGTTTGTGTTGGTGCTCAAGTTGATGTTTGTGTTGGTGGTTAAGTTGATGTTTGTGTTGGTGGTCAAGTTGATGTTTGTGTTGGTGCTCAAGTTGTTTGTGTTGGTGGTCAAGTTGTTGTTTGTGTTGGTGCTCAAGTTGATGTTTGTGTTGGTGGTTAAGTTGATGTTTGTGTTGGTGGTTAAGTTGTTGTTTGTGTTGGTGCTCAAGTTGTTGTTTGTGTTGGTGGTCAGGTTGTTGTTTGTGTTGGTGCTCAAGTTGTTGTTTGTGTTGGTGGTCAAGTTGTTGTTTGTGTTAGTGGTCAAGTTGTTGTTTGTGTTGGTGCTCAAGTTGTTGTTTGTGTTGGTGCTCAAGTTGTTGTTTGTGTTGGTGCTCAAGTTGTTGTTTGTGTTGGTGGTCAAGTTGTTGTTTGTGTTGGTGGTCAAGTTGTTGTTTGTGTTGGTGCTGAAGTTGTTTGTGTTGGGGTTAAGTTGTTGTTTGTGTTGGTGCTCAAGTTGTTGTTTGTGTTGGTGGTTAAGTTGTTGTTTGTGTTGGTGGTTAAGTTGTTGTTTGTGTTGGTGCTCAAGTTGATGTTTGTGTTGGTGGTTAAGTTGTTGTTTGTGTTGGTGGTTAAGTTGTTGTTTGTGTTGGTGCTCAAGTTGATGTTTGTGTTAGTGGTTAAGTTGTTGTTTGTGTTGGTGGTTAAGTTGTTGTTTGTGTTGGTGGTTAAGTTGTTGTTTGTGTTGGTGCTCAAGTTGATGTTTGTGTTGGTGGTTAAGTTGTTGTTTGTGTTGGTGCTCAAGTTGTTGTTTGTGTTGGTGGTCAAGTTGTTGTTTGTGTTGGTGGTCAAGTTGTTGTTTGTGTTGGTAGTCAAGTTGTTGTTTGTGTTGGTGCTCAAGTTGTTTGTGTTGGTGCTCAAGTTGTTGTTTGTGTTGGTGCTCAAGTTGTTTGTGTTGGTGGTTAAGTTGATGTTTGTGTTGGTGCTCAAGTTGTTTGTGTTGGTGCTCAAGTTGTTGTTTGTGTTGGTGCTCAAGTTGTTTGTGTTGGTGGTTTATCCGAGTACTGTCCATGCAATCAGTTCATCGTGTATCATGATGTTGTCCTTACCCTCCATATACGAGTACTGACCATGTGAACAGCTCATCGTGTATCATGATGTTGTCCTTACCCTCCATATACGAGTACTGACCATGTAACCAGCTCATCGTGTATCATGATGTTGTCCTTAACCTCTATATACGAGTACTGACCATGCGACCAGCTCATCGTGCATCATGATGTTGTCTTTACCCTCCATATACAAGTACTGACCATGCGACCAGCTCATTATGGTGTCATGATGTTGTCCTTACCCCTCCATATACGAGTACTGACCATGTGACCAGCTCATCTTGTTTCATGATGTTGTCCTTACCCTCTATATATGAGTACTGACCATGTGACCAGCTCATCTTGTTTCATGATGTTATCCTTACCCCTCTATATATGAGTACTGACCATGTGACCAGCTCATCTTGTTTCATGATGTTGTCCTTACCCTCTATATATGAGTACTGACCATATGACCAGGTCATCATGGTTTCATGATGTTATCCTTACCCTCTATATATGAGTACTGACCATATGACCAGGCCATCATGGTGTCATGATGTTGTCCTTACCCCTCTATATACGAGTACTGACCATGTGACCAGCTCATCTTGTTTCATAATGTTGCTCCTTACCCCTCCATCATGACACAGGACAAAAAGTCAAGTCCACATGATCACAAGACTTGAGCGCTGAAGAAAAAGGAGAAGTTGATACTGTGGACTTGTTTATGTTATATATTTGTTGTTTTTGTTGATGTTATAATGTTAATAAACGTTGCGAAATTTGTTAATGTTATGTAATTTGTTAGTGTTATAAATATTTATTTGTGTCGTGATTTGTTTATGTAGTCCAATTTATTGATAAAGAGATTTGTTTATGTAGTCCAATTTATTGATAAAGAGATTTGTTTATGTAGTCCAATTTATTGATTAAGAGGTTTGTTTATTTAATTCAAATTTATTGATAAAGAGGTTTGTTTATGTAGTCCAATTTATTGATAAAGAGATTTGTTTATGTAGTCCAATTTATTGATAAAGAGATTTGTTTATGTAGTCCAATTTATTGATAAAGAGATTTGTTTATGTAGTCCAATTTATTGATAAAGAGATTTGTTTATGTGGTCCAATTTATTGATAAAGAGGTTTGTTTATGTAGTCCAATTTATTGATAAAGAGATTTGTTTATGTAGTCCAATTTATTGATAAAGAGATTTGTTTATGTAGTCCAATTTATTGATAAAGAGATTTGTTTATGTAGTCCAATTTATTGATAAAGAGATTTGTTTTTGAAGTTATTAGTTTTATGGATGATGTGAAGTTTGTTTTTTGCTTTGAAAATTGTTATTGGTTAGATTTGTGATATTTGTTGTTGTTGTCATGATCTGTAATTCTTGTAAAATTGTTGCTCACACCTCCAAACACATTTTTATAATTTCGCTATCTTTCCACCTAACAGTTTATTGATGTCATCATTATTGCCCCATTTATACATTGATGTCATCATATTGCCCCAATTATACATTGATGTCATCATTATTGTCCCATTTATACATTGATGTCATCATTATTGTCTCATTTATACATTGATGTCATCATTTTTGTCTCATTTATACAATAATGTCATCATTATTGCCCCATTTATACATTGGTGCCATCTTTATTGCCCCATTTATACATTGGTGCCATCTTTATTGCCCCATTTATACATTGGTGCCATCTTTATTGCCCCATTTATACATTGGTGCCATCTTTATTGTCCCGACCTAACATTAATTCCTGCCATCATTACTACCTTTGTCAAATGGTTGACAACATCATCATGACTGACCTTATGGTTATGGAAGGCCCCAGCATCACTGAAAACGAATTAAAATCCATAATTGCTCAACCGCCCATGCCAGTGGAATCATCCGAATTACCATCTCATCTCCCAAACAAAGAAAGGTAGCTGTAGTCCCCATCATAGCAATCTCAGCACAAAAGACATGAAGCGAAACCGCACAGAAAGTGAACACAGCCATCTGTTTTCCATCATATGATATCATCATTCATCGTAAACAATCGGCGTATCAAAACAGATGAAATGCACAGCTCACTGTGTGCACAGAGCACTTAACTCAGTAGCTCCTGCAATAAGCCGGACTTGGAATATGAGGAAACTGCAACAAGGAACACTTTTCAGACATAGCCTTTAATGGTTCCTGCCACATATCCACCATATTGACTGGAAGTTCACATCCTCCAGAAAATGATGATCGTCATATTTTGTTTTTTAAATGTATAGCGCTTGATGAAGCTAGAACATCACCTTGACTCCAAACCTGAACATATGAAACACAGTTAGTCACTGGCCTTATAACTGTTTGCAGCTTGCTTGTTTGCGTTCGCTCGATGACTAAAGGAGTGTACCTCTTCATCATCCGCCCTTAAAAGGGTGTTAAGTGGGCGTGTCTGCGTTGTGTTGTTGTTTACAAATTGCTGTCCACTCCGAGAGCCACTAACATTCTCTCTCGTTTGTCTCTTGCCTTTCAGACAGCTAAAGATGGCACTAATGAACCAGTTTGTTGTCAGTGATGACGCCTGCACGCTGTGCTTTGACAACACCGCTGATACCCAACTTTTAAACTGTGGCCATAGGTAAGGGTATTTGTAACATTATTTCAGCGTGCTCGTCTTTGTGAAGTTAGTGCTCATCTTTGTGAAGTTAGTGCTCATCTTTATGAAGTTAGTGCTCATCTTTGTGAAGTTAGTGCTCATCTTTGTAAAGTTAGTGCTTGTCTTTGTGAAGTTAGTGCTCATCTTTGTGAAGTTAGTGCTCTTCTTTGTGAATTTAGTGCTTGTCTTTGTGAAGTTAGTGCTTGTCTTCGTGAAGTTAGTGCTTGTCTTTGTGAAGTTAGAGCTGGTCTTTGTGAATTTAGTGCTTGTCTTTGTGAAGTTAGTGCTTGTCTTTGTGAAGTTAGAGCTGGTCTTTGTGAAGTTAGTACTCATCTTTGTGAAGTTAGAGTTCATCTTTGTGAATTTAGTGCTCATGTTGTATGACTAGACCAGTCTTTGTGAAGTTAGTGTTCATCTTTGTGAAGTTAGTGCTCATCTTTGTGAAGTTAGTGCTCATCTTTGTGAAGTTAGTGCTCATCTTTGTAAAGTTAGTGCTCATCTTTGTGAAGTTATTGCTCTTCTTTGTGAATTTAGTGCTTGTCATTGTGAAGTTAGTGCTTGTCTTTGTGAAGTTAGTGCTCGTCTTTGTGAAGTTAGAGTTCATCTTTGTGAAGTTAGTGCTCATGTTGTATGACTAGACCAGTCTTTGTGAAGTTAGTGTTCATCTTTGTGAAGTTAGTGCTCGTCTTTGTGAAATTAGTGCTCATGTTGTATGACTAGACCAGTCTTTGTGAAGTTAGTGCTCATCTTTGTGAAGTTAGTGCTTGTCTTTGTGAAGTTAGTGCTTGTCTTTGTGAAGTTAGTGCTTGTCTTTGTGAAGTTAGTGCTCATCTTTGTGAAAATAGTGCTCATGTTGTATGACTAGACCAGTCTTTGTGAAGTTAGTGCTTGTCTTTGTGAAGTTAGTGCTTGTCTTTGTGAAGTTAGTGCTTGTCTTTATGAAGTTAGTGCTTGTCTTTGTGAAGTTAGTGCTTGTCTTTGTGAAGTTAGTGCTTGTCTTTGTGAAGTTAGTGCTTGTCTTTGTGAAGTTAGTGCTCGTCTTTGTGAAGTTAGTGCTCATGTTGTCTGACTAGACCAGTCCTTGTCTATCTATCTATCTTTCGTTCGCCCGAAGTATTGTCTATATCAGCAATGTCGTTTCCTGTATAAATTTTGCTGTCTTTTGTAACTCTTAGTTTTGTCTGTAGTGTTGTATCTATGGGCCAATGGATTTTCCTTAGTCTACTATATTCTGTGCAATCTTGAAGTATGTGTTCAGCAGTCTGGGGCGCCTGTCCACATGTACAAGTAGTTGATGTGCCGATCTTGAATTTTATATACACATGACTATGGAGTCGATTGTGTCCTGTTCTGAGGCGTATAATGATAACTTGTTCATATCTATTCATATTATGAAGGGCATCCTGATTTGGGGCTTGTGGTCCTCTGATTGATTTGATTATCTGTTTCTTATGATGGTATGTAACCAGTGTATCTAGTTGTGTGCCTGTTGAACCTTCCTTTGCCAACTGATCTGCTTTCTCATTTCCTGGTATTCCACAGTGAGATGGGATCCACTGCAGGGCAACCCTGTGGTGCTTGCAGAATTTAGTCAATAAGGTCTGCAGATGTGGTAATTTTCTGGATTGTAGTGCCTGGAGTACTGATCTTGCATCTGTCAAAAACACTACAGACTGTGGGCTAAAATTACTGTTCAGCAGTTTTTCTATTGCCAACTTTATTGCTTGTATTTCTGCATCATAATTGTGACAATATTTCCTTGTTGTTATTTTATTCATATCCCTAGTGTTATTTGGATACTCTATATATGCAACCAGTCTTTGTGAAGTTAATGCTCGTGTTGTCTGAGTAGACCAGTCTTTGTGAAGTTAATGCTCGTGTTGTCTGAGTAGACCAGTCTTTGTGAAGTTAATGCTCGTGTTGTCTGAGTAGACCAGTCTTTGTGAAGTTAATGCTCGTGTTGTCTGAGTAGACCAGTCTTTGTGAAGTTAATGCTCGTGTTGTCTGAGTAGACCAGTCTTTGTGAAGTTAATGCTCGTGTTGTCTGAGTAGACCAGTCTTTGTGAAGTTAATGCTCGTGTTGTCTGAGTAGACCAGTCTTTGCTGCCGTCCATGTCTGTTGTGGGTTCTGTACGTACTTGTTGATGATTGTTGGGTGGAGGCAGAGTGTTTGTTGATGATTGTTGGGTGGAGGCTGAGAGCATTTGTTTATGATTGCTGGGTGGATGCAGTGAGGATTTATTGATGATTGTTGGTTGGGAGGCGGCAGAGAGCATTTGTTGATGATTGTTGGTTGGGAGGTGGCAGAGAGCATTTGTTGATGGTTGTTGGTTGGGAGGCGACAGAGAGCATTTGTTGACGATTGTTGGTTGGGAGGCGGCAGCGAGCATTAGTTGATGATTGTTGGTTGGGAGGCGGCAGAGAGCATTTGTTGATGATTGTTGGTTGGGAGGTGGCAGAGAGCATATGTTGATGGTTGTTGGTTGGGAGGCGGCAGAGAGCATTTGTTGATGATTGTTGGTTGGGAGGCGGCAGAGAGCATTTGTTGATGATTGTTGGTTGAGAGGCGGCAGAGAGCATTTGTTGATGATTGTTGGTTGAGAGGCAGCAGAGAGCATTTGTTGATGATTGTTGGTTGAGAGGCGGCAGAGAGCATTTGTTGATGATTGTTGGTTGAGAGGCGGCAGAGAACATTTGTTGATGATTGTTGGTGGAGAGGCGGCAGAGAGCATTTGTTGATGATTGTTGGTTGAGAGACGGCAAAGAGCATTTGTTGATGATTGTTGGTTGAGAGACGGCAGAGAGCATTTGTTGATGATTGTTGGTTGAGAGACGGCAGAGAGCATTTGTTGATGATTGTTGGTTGAGAGACGGCAGAGAGCATTTGTTGATGATTGTTGGTTGGGAGGCGGCAGAGAGCATTTGTTGATGATTGTTGGGCAGAGGATAAGTGTTTATTAATTTTTGAGCGGTTAGCAACAGATTTCTGATTTAAATACTGTCTTAAAACTCTCTTTCGTGACCAAAGTCTTAATCATGCTCACATAAAAGACCAGATTGATGTAACAGAGAGTGATGGCTATAAAAATGCTGTATTTGATGCCAAGTCTCGAGAGTACCAGTGTACTAAGAAGCCTGAACACACAGAATTATAGCAGTGAACAAAAGAGCTGTTATTTAACATGACTGTAGCAGCAGTGAACAAAAGAGCTGTTATTTAACATGACTGTAGCAGCAGTGAACAAAAGAGCTGTTATTTAACATGACTGTAGCAGCAGTGAACAAAAGAGCTGTTATTTAACATGACTGTAGCAGCAGTGAACAAAAGAGCTGTTATTTAACATGACTGTAGCAGCAGTGAACAAAAGAGCTGTTATTTAGCATGACTGTAGCAGCAGTGAACAAAAGAGCTGTTATTTAGCATGACTGTAGCAGCAGTGAACAAAAGAGCTGTTATTTAACATGACTGTAGCAACAGTGAACAAAAGAGCTGTTATTTAACATGACTGTAGCAACAGTGAACAAAAGAGCTGTTATTTAACATGACTGTAGCAGCAGTGAACAAAAGAGCTGTTATTTAACATGACT
Source organism: Megaustenia siamemsis (assembly GCA_032433765.1). Lineage (NCBI taxonomy): Eukaryota > Metazoa > Mollusca > Gastropoda > Stylommatophora > Ariophantidae > Megaustenia > Megaustenia siamemsis. The sequence goes on along the minus strand of JAVIAB010000025.1, from coordinate 12,850,854 downwards.
GTAGCAACAGTGAACAAAAGAGCTGTTATTTAACATGACTGTAGCAACAGTGAACAAAAGAGCTGTTATTTAACATGACTGTAGCAACAGTGAACAAAAGAGCTGTTATTTAACATGACTGTAGCAGCAGTGAACAAAAGAGCTATTATTTAACATGACTGTAGCAGCAGTGAACAAAAGAGCCGTTATTTAACATGACTGTAGCAGCAGTGAACAAAAGAGCTGTTATTTAACATGACTGTAGCAGCAGTGAACAAAAGAGCTGTTATTTAACATGACTAGCAGCAGTGAACAAAAGAGCCGTTATTTAACATGACTGTAGCAGCAGTGAACAAAAGAGCTGTTATTTAACATGACTGTAGCAGCAGTGAACAAAAGAGCTGTTATTTAACATGACTGTAGCAGCAGTGAACAAAAGAGCTGTTATTTAACATGACTGTAGCAACAGTGAACAAAAGAGCTGTTATTTAACATGACTGTAGCAACAGTGAACAAAAGAGCTGTTATTTAACATGACTGTAGCAACAGTGAACAAAAGAGCTGTTATTTAACATGACTGTAGCAGAAGTGAACAAAAGAGCCGTTATTTAACATGACTGTAGCAGCAGTGAACAAAGAGCTGTTATTTAACATGACTGTAGCAGCAGTGAACAAAAGAGCCGTTATTTAACATGACTAGCAGCAGTGAACAAAAGAGCCGTTATTTAACATGACTGTAGCAGCAGTGAACAAAAGAGCTGTTATTTAACATGACTGTAGCAGCAGTGAACAAAAGAGCTGTTATTTAACATGACTGTAGCAGCAGTGAACAAAAGAGCTGTTATTTAACATGACTGTAGCAGCAGTAAACAAAGAGCTGTTATTTAACATGACTGTAGCAGCAGTGAACAAAAGAGCTGTTATTTAGCATGACTGTAGCAGCAGTAAACAAAACAGCTGTTATTTAACATGACTGTAGCAGCAGTGAACAAAAGAGCTGTTATTTAACATGACTGTAGCAGCAGTAAACAAAAGAGCTGTTATTTAACATGACTGTAGCAGCAGTGAACAAAAGAGCTGTTATTTAACATGACTGTAGCAGCAGTGAACAAAAGAGCTGTTATTTAACATGACTGTAGCAGCAGTAAACAAAAGAGCTGTTATTTAACATGACTGTAGCAGCAGTGAACAAATGAGCTGTTATTTAACATGACTGTAGCAGCAGTGAACAAAAGAGCTGTTATTTAACATGACTGTAGCAGCAGTGAACAAAAGAGCTGTTATTTAACATGACTGTAGCAGCAGTAAACAAAAGAGCTGTTATTTAACATGACTGTAGCAGCAGTAAACAAAAGAGCTGTTATTTAACATGACTGTAGTAGCAGTGAACAAAAGAGCTGTTATTTAACATGACTGTAGCAGCAGTGAACGAAAGAGCTGTTATTTAACATGACTGTAGTAGCAGTGAACAAAAGAGCTATTATTTAACATGACTGTAGTAGCAGTGAACGAAAGAGCTGTTATTTAACATGACTGTAGCAGCAGTGAACGAAAGAGCTATTATTTAACATGACTGTAGCAGCAGTGAACAAAAGAGCTGTTATTTAACATGACTGTAGTAGCAGTAAACAAAAGAGCTGTTATTTAACATGACTGTAGCAGCAGTGAACAAAAGAGCTGTTATCTAACATGACTGTAGCAGCAGTGAACAAAAGAGCTGTTATTTAACATGACTGTAGCAGCAGTAAACAAAAGAGCTGTTATTTAACATGACTGTAGCAGCAGTAAACAAAAGAGCTGTTATTTAGCATGACTGTAGCAGCAGTAAACAAAATAGCTGTTATTTAACATGACTGTAGCAGCAGTAAACAAAAGAGCTGTTGTTTAACATGACTGTAGCAGCAGTGAACAAAAGAGCTGTTATTTAGCATGACTGTAGCAGCAGTAAACAAAAGAGCTGTTATTTAACATGACTGTAGCAGCAGTAAACAAAAGAGCTGTTATTTAACATGACTGTAGCAGCAGTAAACAAAAGAGATGTTATTTAACATGACTGTAGTAGCAGTAAACAAAAGAGCTGTTATTTAACATGACTGTAGCAGCAGTGAACAAAAGAGCTGTTATCTAACATGACTGTAGCAGCAGTGAACAAAAGAGCTGTTATTTAACATGACTGTAGCAGCAGTAAACAAAAGAGCTGTTGTTTAACATGACTGTAGCAGCAGTGAACAAAAGAGCTGTTATTTAGCATGACTGTAGCAGCAGTAAACAAAAGAGCTGTTATTTAACATGACTGTAGCAGCAGTGAACAAAAGAGCTGTTATTTAGCATGACTGTAGCAGCAGTAAACAAAAGAGCTGTTATTTAACATGACTGTAGCAGCAGTAAACAAAAGAGCTGTTATTTAACATGACTGTAGCAGCAGTAAACAAAAGAGATGTTATTTAACATGACTGTAGCAGCAGTAAACAAAAGAGCTGTTATTTAACATGACTGTAGCAGCAGTGAACAAAAGAGCTGTTATTTAACATGACTGTAGCAGCAGTGAACAAATGAGCTGTTATTTAACATGACTGTAGCAGCAGTGAACAAATGAGCTGTTATTTAACATGACTGTAGCAGCAGTAAACAAAAGAGCTGTTATTTAACATGACTGTAGCAGCAGTAAACAAAAGAGATGTTATTTAGCCTTAAATCTTGTGTACAGAAGCCGTTTATCAATGCAAAGGGAGAGATTTCATAAACAAAACTTTTCATGGTTTAAATATCAATCTATATGTTTATATTTATCTAACATATAACATATTATATATTAATTTTTACATACTTGACCAAGGAATTAGATTTCATCAATACCAAAATGATACAAGACATGCAAATAGAATACGGTTTTATGACAATTTACACTACGCAAATTGAGAGCGACGCACTCTACAGCTATAGGTATGTGATCGAAATTAGCATGACCCACAGTGCGTTGAATTACCCAAAAATCATGTGCTGAAGGTCTGTAAAAATTATGGTCACTAACACCATATTTTCTATATGCCACTTTTTCAGGATGTTGCTCTTTATTTACTTTTTACAGTGAGTTGAAACGTATGTTGTTGTTGTGGATGATGGATTGCCACAAGTTGATGCGAGCATGTTGCCCTTTCTATCTATCTATCTTTCGTTCACCTGAAGTATTGTCTATATCTGCAATGTCGTTTCCTGTATAAATTTTACTGTCTTTTGTAATTCTTGCAGTGGTCCATATAGTTTTGTCTGTAGTGTTGTATCTATGGGCCAATGGATTTTCCTCAGTCTACTATATTCAGTGCAATCTTGAAGTATGTGTTCAGCAGTCTGGGGCGCCTGTCCACATGTACAAGTAGTTGATGTGCCGATCTTGAATTTTATATACATGTGACTATGGAGTCGATTGTGTCCTGTTCTGAGGCGTATAATGATAACTTGTTCATATCTATTCATATTATGAAAGGCATCCTGATTTGGGGCTTGTGGTCCTCTGATTGATTTGATTATCTGTATCTTATGATGGTATGTAACCGGTGTATCTAGTTGTGTGCCTGTTGAACCTTCCTTTGCCAACTGATCTGCTTTCTCATTTCCTGGTATTCCACAGTGAGACGGGATCCACTGCAGGGCAACCCTGTGGTGCTTGCAGAGTTCAGTCAATAAGGTCTGTAGATGTGGTAATTTTCTGGATTGTAGTGCCTGGAGTACTAATCTTGCATCTGCCAAAAACGCTACAGGCTGTGGGCTAAGATTACTGTTCAGCAGTTTTCCTATTGCCAACTTTATTGCTTGTATTTCTGCAACGTAATTGTGACAATATTTCCCTGTTGCTATTTTATTCATATCCCTAGTGTTATTTGGATACTCTATATATGCACCTGCTCCCCCATTCTTTACTGCATTCTGTGCTGATCCATCTGTGTACACACGAATCCATAGGTCTTGTGGGTATTCTTCATCCAGGAAACTGAAAGTTATTGTTTTTCGCTGTAGACTATTTTGTTCCTCTTTGTCAACTATTCCTTTCACTTCTGTCCGTATTTGAACTGATAATCCTGATTCCTTTGTCTAGGGAGTCTGTTCTGGTATGGGCAGTAGGGGGTTAACAACTCTTGGCATGTGTGGTGTTTGTCTACTAATACGCTTGGCTTGGTGGATAAAACTGCTTCTCTTAAGTCATCCCAATGCAAGATTTTGGAATCGATCCTTCATTGGATGTCTCGGCATGCATACAGATTTTTCTGCCTGTATCAGCACCTTTGTGTCTCTCCGTTCTCTCAGTGCTGGTATCCTCCACAATTTCTCCATTTCCAATATTGGTGTTGATTTCATTGCTCCTGTGATGACCCTAAGTGCCTGGTTTTGTACTTTATCCAGTTCTTGCAGTGTGTTGTTTGATGCTGAGCACCATGCGGATGACCCATATTCTAAATGTGGGCGTATACTCTGTTGGTAAACTTTACTGAATATTTTCCCACTCGCACCCCATGTGGTTCCACACAGCTTTCTTAGAATAGCCAATTTCCTCCTTGCTTTTTGGGTTGCCTTATTTATCTGCTGTTTCCAAGATAGTTTGTTATCAAATGTAACTCCGAGATATGTAGCTTGTATGTCTTCTTTCACAGTTCATTGTTTATGTAGATGGCTCCTGCTTTTTGTTTTGGGGAGAGAGTGAAAAGTGTAGTACTGCATTTGTCTGTATTGATGCTGATACACCATCTATTTATCCATGAATTCAGTGCATTCATAGCTCTTTGTAGCAATTTGGAGGCCACTGTTGCATACTCCTCTGTGCACCACATTACCAAGTCATCTGCATACATTGCCACTTTGATGCCATGTGGTAGTTCAGTAACTAGGTCATTGATGTAGATCAGAAAAAGTGTTGGAGATAGTACCCCTCCTGTGGAATACCCTGGCGCAGCAAGACCTTCTTACTCTTAAGACCATCCAGTTGCACTCTGGCTCTCCTGTTATGCAGGTATGCTTTGTCCCATTTGTACATCCTGCCATTTCATTCCATTGTTTTACACAAACAGCTTGTAAGGCTGATTGGTCTTAAGCTGGATGTCGTTGAACCATCTTTTCCTGGCTTTAGTAATGGTATCATAATTGCTTCTCTCCATGCCTGTGGCACTCTACCTGTGATCCAGCAAATGTTGTAGATCTGCAGTAGTTTTGCTTTAGCTGCAGTTCCCAAGTTCTTAATCATTTCATTGGACACTCCAGGGTGTCCGGTTAGCGCAATCGATAGGCGGTTGGCTTACCACGGCAACAGCCGGGGTTCGTACCCTGGCGAGGACACCTGGGTTTTACTAATTCCCTAAAAATTAGTACCTCTGAAGTCGGAGTAAATCTGCCTACATGGCGAGGGGCATCCTGTAATGGGATAAAACAGACTTTACACGCAAAAATTCAGTCCCACAAAATTGAGTGGGTGGGACTTCGTCAGAGGTCAAAGCTGACGAAAGCGAACGAATTGGACACTCCATCACTGTCTGGTGACTTTTTCATTTTTAATTTGGATATTGCCAGCTCTAGCTCTCTTTGTGTAATGGGTATTTCCATGACTTCATGTGGGGTCTCTTCTTGTCTTGCATTTTGTTGTTTTAAACGGGTCTCTTGTCGTTTCTCTAGGCTAATTTCAATATTATTGTCATTTGCAAAGGAGTCTGCAAAGTGATTTGCTGCATGCTTACCTGTTAGGATGTTTCCATCCTTCTTCAGTGTAATTTTGGTGTTCCTTTCTGTACCCTCATCATTCAGCTGTTTTACAAGCTTCATGTTGCCCTTTGACTCATAAGATGTGGCGGGTCGTAATGGCTTTCTTGACATTCCCAGCTCTTACTGGACAGGTTGGATTTCATCTGTCCCAGGCTATGCTGGGAAATTACTAGTCCAGCCCAGAGGTACTGCAACACTGGGTCCTCTATATCAGTAACAGCCACCACTACAGGGAACACGGCGATCCTAGCTTCTGTTAGTCAGTCTGGTTTGACCCAGACTGTTTCCAGGGAGACCACGAGGAGGTAGAACTGCTAGGTCTTGGTCAGTTGATGGTGCGTCGACCCAGCTGTTGCGACCGCAGGTCGCAGATGTTTCTGCTCCCCCGTTGAAACGTACGGAAAGAGTTAAGATAGCAGCAGCGAACAAAAGAGCCATTATTTTCCATGATTGTAAATATAAATGACCTGCATTATTATCTTTTTTGTCCTCAGGGGTTTCTGTGAAGTTTGTGCCATGCAACTTGAAAAGTGCCCAATCTGTAGAAAGGAGATCTTGGAACGAGTGCGCTGTCAAACAGACACAAGCACTCCGTTACCAACACAGACTCTAATTCAAACACCCGCAGTTTAGCCTTAAATGGGCTCAAACTTTGCATATCACTCTATTTGACCAAGTGACTGCTTCCATTTATTCTTGAAATGTGAATTATCACTGCTGTTGTGTTTCATAAGTGCTTCGTTTCACATTCATGGTAACAGGGGATGTGTTATTGTTGCTTTCGGTTGCTTTAAAGAAAGGCTGAAGTCAAGAAATGTCCTGAAACAGTTTCAGAGATTTTGACACAGATGCTTAAGAAGATGATAAAACATTTTCAGATAATTCGAAGAATTTTGCACAGATGTTAAAATAGAGGATAAAACATGGTCAGACAATTCTCAGAATTTTGCACAGGCGCTAAAGTAGAGGATACAACATTTTCAGATAATTCGAAGAATTTTGCACAATCGTTAAAATAGAGGATAAAACATGGTCAGACAATTCTCAGAATTTTGCACAGGCGCTAAAGTAGAGGATACAACATTTTCAGATAATTCGAAGAATTTTGCACAATCGTTAAAATAGAGGATAAAACATGGTCAGACAATTCTCAGAATTTTGCACAGGCGCTAAAGTAGAGGATACAACATTTTCAGATAATTCGAAGAATTTTGCACAATCGTTAAAATAGAGGATAAAACATGGTCAGACAATTCTCAGAATTTTGCACAGGCGCTAAAGTAGAGGATACAACATTTTCAGACAATTCGCAGAATTTTGCACAGATGCTAAAGTAGAGGATACAACATTTCAGACAATTCTCAGAATTTTGCACAGATGCTAAAATAGAGGATACAACATTTTCAGACAATTCGCAGAATTTTGCACAGACACTAAAGTAGAGGATACAACATTTTCAGACAATTCTCAAAACTTTGCACAGACGCTAAAGTTGAGGATACAACATTTTCAGACAATTCGCAGAATTTTGCACAGACACTAAAGTTGAGGAGACAACATTTTCAGACAATTCGCAGAATTTTGCACAGATGCTAAAGTAGAGGATACAACATTTTCAGACAATTCGCAGAATTTTGCACAGATGCTAAAATAGAGGATACAATGTTCTCAGTCTCTGCAATGGAAAAAAAAGCATCTAAAACACAAATAAATGTTGATATAAATGATTTCATTAATTGTTTATTTAATGTGAGCAAGTTAGTAAACAACAGAGGTAGGTTATATCAACTTGGTACAAGTGTAGCTAAGAGATTTGTTTGGAGCAGTTATAACTTATGAAGAGATTTGTTAGGAGCAGTTATAAGTTATGAAGAGATTTGTTTGGAGCAGTTATAACTTATGAAGAGATTTGTTAGGAGCAGTTATAACTTATGAAGAGATTTGTTTGGAGCAGTTATAACTTATGAAGAGATTTGTTAGGAGCAGTTATAACTTATAGCAAGATTAGTTAGGAGCAGCTATAACTTATAATGAGATTAGTTAGGAGCAGATATAACTTATAGCAAGATTAGTTAGGAGCAGATATAACTTATAGCAAGATTAGTTAGGAGCAGCTATAACTTATAGCAAGATTAGTTAGGAGCAGATATAACTTATAATGAGATTAGTTAGGAGCAGATATAACTTATAATGAGATTAGTTAGGAGAAGATACATGTAGAACTTTTGTATACTGCAAGATACTTTAAGAGATCAAGATACACAGAAGATATACAATGTGACATTGATTAGTGCCATTCCAGAATGATAACGATGAGGATACCCACAGTCTCAAACTTTCTTTAAGCATATCCAATTGACGTATGAAAGTGTATGTCATTCTACACGTAAAAAACATATTTTTATTGTGAAAGTTTCATTACACAGAACACGAGAAATGGTGAGGAGATACTTACATTGTATAGATAAACGAACATGTGTAATGCCATATCTATGTCATGAAATGCTGCGAGAGAATTGGAAAGAATGTTGTCAGTTTTCTTGTGGTTATATGTACATATATGTCAGTATTTATGTGTGTGCTTGTATCAGTTTGTGTTTGAGAGAAATGGATAAAAGCATTATGTTTAGGTAAACTGTACAGAGAAATGAATAGAAGCATTATGTTTAGGTAAACTGTACAGAGAAATGGATAGAAGCATTATGTTTAGGTAAACTGTACAGAGAAATGGATAGAAGCATTATGTTTAGGTAAACTGTACAGAGAAATGGATAGAAGCATTATGTTTAGGTAAACTGTACAGAGAAATGGATAGACACAATAGGTAAAACTGTACAGAGAAATGGATAGAAGCATTATGTTTAGGTAAACTGTACAGAGAAATGGATAGAAGCATTATGTTTAGGTAAACTGTACAGAGAAATGGATAGAAGCATTATGTTTAGGTAAACTGTACAGAGAAATGGATAGAAGCATTATGTTTAGGTAAACTGTACAGAGAAATGAATAGAAGCATTATGTTTAGGTAAACTACAGAGAAATGGATAGAAGCACTATGTTTAGGTAAACTGTACAGAGAAATGAATAGAAGCATTATGTTTAGGTAAACTGTACAGAGAAATGAATAGAAGCATTATTTTAGGTAAACTGTACAGGGAAATGGATAGAAGCATTATGTTTAGGTAAACTGTACAGGGAAATGGATAGAAGCATTATGTTTAGGTGAACTGTACAGAAAAATGGATAGAAGCATTATGTTTAGGTAAACTGTACAGAGAAATGAATAGAAGCATTATGTTTAGGTAAACTGTACAGGGAAATGGATAGAAGCATTATGTTTAGGTAAACTGTACAGAGAAATGGATAGACACAATAGGTAAAACTGTACAGGGAAATGGATAGAAGCATTATGTTTAAGTAAACTGTACAGGGAAATGGATAGAAGCATTATGTTTAAGTAAACTGTACAGGGAAATGGATAGAAGCATTATGTTTAGGTAAACTGTACAGAGAAATGGATAGACACAATAGGTAAAACTGTACTGGGAAATGGTTAGAAAAAGTAGTTTAGGTAAACTGTACAGAGAAATTGATTGTTATAAACGTTATTATTTTTTTTTTTTTTTAAGAAGTGAACAATTTCTGTTTAATGAAGTGAACAATTTCTGTTTAATGAAGTGAACAATTTCTGTTTAATGAAGTGAACAATTTCTGTTTAATGAAGTGAACAATTTCTGTTTAATGAAGTGAACAATTTCTGTTTAAAGAAGTGAACAATTTCTATGGGCAATTTAATTTGTTATGGACATAGCTCCACATATCATTCAGTAGAACACATGGACTTTGTAAGGTCAGTTAGGGTTCTTGAAGCACACAGAGCCTGTAAAGTTAATGATGAAGAAGAAATATAGATCATCAAAGACAGACTTACAAGAGCCCTAGCCATGTATTCAAAGATAGAATAATAAGAGCTCTAGCCATGTATTCAAAGATAGACAAATAAGAGCCCTTTGCCATGTATTCAAAGCTGAAGACTAAGATGGCTGGGGCACGTCCAGCGAATGGAAAAAAAATGCATCCCCAAGCAAATACTATATGGTGAACTAATACACAGAAAAAGATAAATCGGCAGACCTAAACTACGATATAGAGATATCTGTAAATCATCTCTGAATGACTTCACCATCGGTGAAAATGACTGGGAACATCTGGCAAGTGATCGCACATCATGGAGAGCATGTATAAGGAATGGTATAACAACATTAGAGACTGTGCTAAGGCAAAACTTAGAAGAGAAAAGACTCATGAAAAGGATGGAAAACCTGTGGATCATTGGTCCTGACTTGTTCATTCTGTGGCCATGTGTGATCGTCAAACATTGATAGAATTAGCCATGAGAGAAGCCGTTCGAAAAAAACAAAACCTAAAAAAAAAATGCACAATAGCCACCACTAGACGTCTGACAAGACAAAAAGGGCCATATATATAAAGTTAGACTAATAAGAGCCCTAGCCATGTATTCAAATATAGACTAATAAGAGCCCTAGCCATGTATTCAAATATAAACTAATAAGAGCCCTAGCCATGTATTCAAATATAGACTAATAAGAGCCCTAGCCATGCATTCAAATATAGACTAATAAGAGCCCTAGCCATGTATTCAAATATAGACTAATAAGAGCCCTAGCCATGTATTCAAATATAGACTAATAAGAGCCCTAGCCATGCATTCAAAAATAGACTAATAAGAGCCCTAGCCATGCATTCAGATATAGACTAATAAGAGCCCTAGCCATGTATTCAAATATTGACTAATAAGAGCCCTAGCCATGCATTCAAATATAGACTAATAAGAGCCCTAGCCATGTATTCAAATATAGACTAATAAGAGCCCTAGCCTGTATTCAAATATAGACTAATAAGAGTCCTAGCCCTGTATTCAAATATAGACTAATAAGAGCCCTAGCCATGTATTCAAATATAGACTAATAAGAGCCCTAGCCCTGTTTTATTACCTCCTCCCCCATGAATTAACAGCAGATTGTTGTAACAGACATTGGTAGCTTGGCAGAAAGATGAACTGTAGCTCCACCATTAGGTCAATCAACACTTCCAGGTATGAAGCTTTTCTAGGAAAGATCTGTCACTTCTGTGTTATTATTATATTTCATAACTCAGCAACTCAGGTACCTATTTTTAAAACTGGCTGATGAGAGCTTGTCTGGTCTGAACAAACCATGATCTTCACGCGGTAAAGCTAGCATAATGTTGAAAGAGTGAGGAGAGAGGTAAGCAGAGAAAGAGATGGGAAGATAACATCAAAGAATGGACGGTCTCGACTTTGTAGAGTCACAAAGAGTGACTGAAGATAGAAATAAATGAAGAATGTTGACAAAGTCTCTCAGTGGTGCCCCAACTATCCTAGGTTGATGAAGTCTGTTAGTGGTGCCCCAACAACCCCAGGTTGATGAAGTCTGTCAGTGGTGTCCCAACTATCCTAGGTTGATGAAGTCTGTCAGTGGTGCCCCAACTATCCTAGGTTGATGAAGTCTGTTAGTGGTGCCCCAACAACCCCCAGGTTGATGAAGTCTGTCAGTGGTGTCCCAACTATCCTAGGTTGATGAAGTCTGTCAGTGGTGCCCCAACTATTCCAGGTTGATGATGTCTGTCAGTGGTGTCCGAACAACCCCCAGGTTGATTAAGTCTGTTAGTGGTGCCCCAACAACCCCCAGGTTGATGAAGTCTGTTAGTGGTGCCCCAACAACCCCCAGGTTGATGAAGTCTGTCAGTGGTGCCCCAACAACCCCCAGGTTGATGAAGTCTGTCATTGGTGCCCAACAACCCCTAGGTTGATGAAGTCTGGTGGTGGTGTCCAACAACCCCTAGGTTGATGAAGTCTGGTGGTGGTGTCCCAACAACCCCTAGGTTGATGAAGTCTGGTGGTGGTGTCCCAACAACCCCTAGGTTGATGAAGTCTGTCAGTGGTGTCCCAACTATCCCCGGTTGATGAAGTCTGTCAGTGGTACCCCGGCTGATGAAGTCTGTCAGTGGTGACCCAACTATTCCAGGATTGATGAAGTCTGTCAGTGGTGCACCAACAACCCCCAGGTTGATGAAGTCTGTCAGTGGTGCCCCAACAACCCCCAGGTTGATGAAGTCTGTCAGTGGTGACCCAACTATCCCGGCTGATGAAGTCTGTCAGTGGTGACCCAACTATTCCAGGTTGATGAAGTCTGTTAGTGGTGCACCAACAACCCCCAGGTTGATGAAGTCTGTCAGTGGTGCCCCAACAACCCCCAGGTTGATGAAGTCTGTCAGTGGTGCCCCAACAACCCCCAGGTTGATGAAGTCTGTCAGTGGTGCCCCAACAACCCCAGGTTGATGAAGTCTGTCAGTGGTGCCCCAACAACCCCCAGGTTGATGAAGTCTGTCAGTGGTGCCCCAACAACCCCCAGGTTGATGAAGTCTGTCAGTGGTGCCCCAACAACCCCCAGGTTGATGAAGTCTGTCAGTGGTGCCCCAACAACCCCCAGGTTGATGAAGTCTGTCAGTGGTGACCCAACAACCCCCAGGTTGATGAAGTCTGTCAGTGGTGCCCCAACACCCCAGGTTGATGAAGTCTGTCAGTGGTGCCCCAACAACCCCCAGGTTGATGAAGTCTGTCAGTGGTGACCCAACAACCCCCAGGTTGATGAAGTCTGTCAGTGGTGCCCCAACAACCCCCAGGTTGATGAAGTCTGTCAGTGGTGCCCCAACAACCCCCAGGTTGATGAAGTCTGTCAGTGGTGCCCCAACAACCCCCAGGTTGATGAAGTCTGTCAGTGGTGCCCCAACAACCCCCAGGTTGATGAAGTCTGTCAGTGGTGCACCAACAACCCCCAGGTTGATGAAGTCTGTCAGTGGTGCCCCAACAACCCCCAGGTTGATGAAGTCTGTCAGTGGTGCCCCAACAACCCCCAGGTTGATGAAGTCTGTCAGTGGTGCCCCAACAACCCCAGGTTGATGAAGTCTGTCAGTGGTGCCCCAACAACCCCCAGGTTGATGAAGTCTGTCAGTGGTGCCCCAACAACCCCCAGGTTGATGAAGTCTGTCAGTGGTGCCCCAACAACCCCCAGGTTGATGAAGTCTGTCAGTGGTGCACCAACACCCCCAGGTTGATGAAGTCTGTCAGTGGTGCCCCAACAACCCCCAGGTTGATGAAGTCTGTCAGTGGTGCCCCAACAACCCCCAGGTTGATGAAGTCTGTCAGTGGTGCCCCAACAACCCCCAGGTTGATGAAGTCTGTCAGTGGTGCCCCAACAACCCCAGGTTGATGAAGTCTGTCAGTGGTGCACCAACAACCCCCAGGTTGATGAAGTCTGTCAGTGGTGCCCCAACAACCCCCAGGTTGATGAAGTCTGTCAGTGGTGCCCCAACAACCCCCAGGTTGATGAAGTCTGTCAGTGGTGCCCCAACAACCCCCAGGTTGATGAAGTCTGTCAGTGGTGCCCCAACAACCCCAGGTTGATGAAGTCTGTCAGTGGTGCCCCAACAACCCCCAGGTTGATGAAGTCTGTCAGTGGTGCCCCAACAACCCCCAGGTTGATGAAGTCTGTCAGTGGTGCACCAACAACCCCCAGGTTGATGAAGTCTGTCAGTGGTGCCCCAACAACCCCCAGGTTGATGAAGTCTGTCAGTGGTGCCCCAACAACCCCCAGGTTGATGAAGTCTGTCAGTGGTGCCCCAACAACCCCTAGGTTGATGAAGTCTGTCAGTGGTGCCCCAACAACCCCCAGGTTGATGAAGTCTGTCAGTGGTGCCCCAACAACCCCTAGGTTGATGAAGTCTGTTAGTGGTGCCCCAACAACCCCCAGGTTGATGAAGTCTGTTAGTGGTGCACCAACAACCCCCAGGTTGATGAAGTCTGTTAGTGGTGCACCAACAACCCCCAGGTTGATGAAGTCTGTCAGTGGTGCCCCAACAACCCCCAGGTTGATGAAGTCTGTCAGTGGTGCACCAACAACCCCCAGGTTGATGAAGTCTGTCAGTGGTGCCCCAACAACCCCCAGGTTGATGAAGTCTGTCAGTGGTGCCCCAACAACCCCCAGGTTGATGAAGTCTGTCAGTGGTGCCCCAACAACCCCCAGGTTGATGAAGTCTGTCAGTGGTGCCCCAACAACTCCTGGGGTTATGGGATGAAGAAGAGGAGTCTTTTAAGAAATCAGGGTTGTTGGTATTTAGAACTGGCATTGAAACGTATAAGACACTGCCAGGACACTAGATCAATAGGAAGACAAAAGAAGACATTACACATAACTATAGTATATCAAGTTATAAAACATAGCTATAGAACATTACGTTATAAAACAAGTAACAAACTTTAAATATCTGGGAACAGCATTCTCTGAAGATGGTATAATCTATAAAGAAATCGACATACGATGCAACAAGGCAAACAAAATGTTGGGACAGCTATCCCCTATACTTCAACACAAAGCAATATCTATTACCACCAAGAAACATCTTATACAGAGTATGTACATTCCAACATTGTGCTACCGATGCCAAACATGATCACCTATGACTAAGCATAAATAAAGCTTGTCAACAGAGAGATGAAGTATTTGAGAAAAGGACTTGGAGTGACCAGAAAAGACAGATTCAGAAATGATATTATAAGAGAAACAGTAGGCATTGGGCCAATCCTAAGCTACATACAGTAACAAAAAATAAACTGGTTTGCCCATCTAGAAAGAATACCATGAGATTCCTTAACATATAAAGCGTGTAATAAAAGTGAAGAGGGGAGATAAGCTTGCTTGCTTTCGCCCGATGACTTAAGGAGTGTACCTCGTCATCATCCGCCCTTAAAAGGACGTTAAGTAGGCGTGTCTGCGTTGTGTTGTGGTTTACAGTATAACTGTGATATTTGCGTCTTTCGGCCCAACACATCCGACTTCAGCATGACATTTTTGAGTACCGGGTTGTCTTCCCTACTCGCTTGGCCAGACTAGACAAGTTAGTCTGTTACTAGAGGCACCATGGAGAGGTGGAGCAGGGTCTGGATGGTTCTGGTTCACCGATCCTGGCGCAAGCCATCAGCTGTGGATCGCTGTCAACTTCCAGCTCTGGTGCTGGGAGGCGCGCCTTCGCCTCCGGGAGATAAGCAAGAGGCAGACTCAGAGTAAGACAGACAGACTATATTATAGAAATGCTGTGACATCATTTGGCTTGACTGAAACTGTCAAAAGGAAGTGAACCAGACCAATGTATCTCCCTTGACACCCGAACGGGTACAAGAGGAATGTTAAGAAAGAAAGGACACTACCATGGGTGCCCAATACTTGTAAAGTTACCCATGATTGTGGTAAAGTGCGTAGATGCTAGCTTTACTGCGTGAAGATCATGGGTTTGTTCCAGACCAGACAAGCTCTCATCAGCCAGGTTTTAAAAATAGGTACCTGAGTTGCTGAGTTATGAAATATAATAATAACACAAAGTGACAAATCTTTCTTCTACAGCTGCGTTTGCTCACCAAGTATTGATCTTCCCTCAAACATACATTTATTTTGTATGAATGTTGTGGCTTACACCTCTCCCTTCTTAGTGTTCACCCATTAAGTGGGGCATGGATGCATTGTTTTCGCCAGTTGACATCAAAGCCACAATATTTGCGCCTTGAGGCTCAACACATCCGTCGGGGAACTGGTTGGTCTTGAGGTAAGATGCCGACCTCGAGACAGAGAGATTGTGGGTTCAAATCCCAGCTGCATCAATTGGGGATTTTTATTTATGATTTCTCTATGCGGCAACCACCCCTGGTCACAGTAGTGAGGCCCGGCGTGAAACGTCAATTACTCAAGGACGGAAAAAATATGAGTACCTCCGAAGATGGAGTTATCTGCCTGTGAGGCGAGGTACTCCTGTGCACATGGCTGTCAGAGAAAAATGGATTAACACACAAAATTCAGTTCCTAGTCTCAAGGGACTTCGTCAGAAGTAAAAGCTGGCGAGAGCAAAATAAAAAATGTTAAAAAACACGTCTTCAGCATGGGTAGATTAACAAATTTCTCTACAGACAGTGGCCATTTTTGGCCAACTCTTTTCGACTTTTAACTGCTGAAGGTTTTTAAATGTGCACGGGTGGACATGAGACCTCCTGTTTTTTTTTTCGCCATTATCTGAGAGGTTTGGGTGTCGGATCTCACGACCCAGAGACTGGTGTAGGACTGAGCCTGGAAGAAACCACGGACTCGAAGTGGAAAATCACCACTGCCTGTTGTGGGATTTGACACTGGGACTTTCCTGTGCAGAGGCTACCAACCCTGTCCCCTGTGGTTAATAGCAAGCTGTCATATCAGCACATTTCAGCTGAACACAACCAACTTCAGCGCTGCATTTTTTAGACTGGGTTGCCTTCTCTTTTTTGGTTGTCACTTGCTCTCCAGAATGATTAGTCTGTTTACCAGAGCCACCTTATATAGATGGAGTCAGATCTTGGTCAGTTTTAGGTCATAGATCCTGGTGCTTTCATGCTTGTTTTCATTCACCCGATGACTAAAGGAGCGCACCTCTTTGTTACCCACCCTTAAAAGGACATTAAGTGGGCGTGTCTGCATTGTGTTGTGATTTGCAGTACAACTGTGGTATTTATGTCTTTCGGCCCAACACATCTGACTTCAGCATATTATTTTTGAGTACCGGGTTGTCTTCCCTCTTTGATCCCTACTCGCTTGGCCAAACTAGACAGGTTAGTCTGTTACTGGAGGCACCACGGAGAGGTGGAGCAGGGTCTGGATGGTTCTGGGTTCACAAATCCTGACACAAGCCATCAGTTGTGTATCCGATGACAGCCTGCTGCTGTGAGGCACGCCTTTGCGTTCCAAAAGCTGTTGGGGTCCCATGTTCAAATGTTTGGGCTTAGCAAGGTAGAGGCAGACCCCACTGCATACAATGTAGATTGTTCCCTCGTACTCATAATTCTTGGGAGCCACGATAGCTCAGTGGTTAGTGAACTGGACTACAAAGGACAAGAGGTCGGGTTCGATCCTGACCGACGGCTTCCGGGTTCACCCAGCCATAAATGGGTACCGGACTTTTTCTGGGAAAGTAAAGCGACATGGGCGTAATACCGACCACATTACCCCAAAAATCATGGTCACTAACACCATATTCCCTATCCGCCACTTTGCATGACGGGGCTCATTACATTTACTTTTTTTGCTCATAATTCTTATCAAACTCATTAAAGATAAGTCATGATTCAGTCAGAATTATTTACTTTATATTATTCATAATAATTGAATTAGTCACTATATAAAGGTTACTGGAAGTGAATTATCCATTTTACATACAACATTGGCTTTGAATTATCCACTTTACATACATTAGCACTGAATCATTCTTATATAAGTGATTGGAATTGAATTATCCACTTTACATACTACATTGAAATTTAATTATCCACATTACATACAATATTAGAATTGAATTATCCACATTACATACAATATTAGAATTGAATTATCCACATTACATGCAATATTAGAATTGAATTATCCACATTACATGCAATATTGGAATTGAATTATCCACATTACATACAATATTAGAATTGAATTATCCACATTACATGCAATATTAGAATTGAATTATCCACATTACATACAATATTGGAATTGAATTATCCACATTACATACAATATTGGAATTGAATTATCCACATTACATACAATATTAGAATTGAAGTTTGCACTTTAGATACAACATTGAGGTTGAACTCTTCTCATCATGTAAGTGAATGGAATTGTTTGATTCACTTTATATAAAACATTGGAATGAATTAATTTCTTGATATTTAGAGACTGGATTTTAAGACTAATATAGATCTCAAGTTATTTCTGGATATATGTTAGAAATAAGAGCCACGATAGCTGAGTAGTTAGCGAACTGGACTACGAAGGACAAGGGGAGGGTTCAACCCCCAACCGACAGCTTCCGGTTCACCCAGCCTTTAATGGGTATCAAATTTTTTTATCTGGGAAAGTAAAGCGGCACGGGTATAATACCGACCACATTACCCAAAAATCATGTGCCGAAGGTCTGTAAAATTTACGGTCACTAACACCATATTCCCTATACGCCACTTGGCGTGACGGGGGTACTTTACTTTTTATGTTAGAAATAAGAGATTGTAAGTGCATCTTTCTCACTCAAAATATTACATAAAAATAGCAAACTTTCATACGATAATTTTAGGAAGTGAGTTTCACATAATTTTATACAAAATAAGGAATTGAAGTGAATCTTCACATAAGGTTATACAGAAAACATATAAAGGATTCACCATAATGAATGAAATAAAGGTGCAACATTTTGCATTAATTTACATATAGT
Organism: Megaustenia siamemsis; assembly: GCA_032433765.1. Classification (NCBI taxonomy): domain Eukaryota; kingdom Metazoa; phylum Mollusca; class Gastropoda; order Stylommatophora; family Ariophantidae; genus Megaustenia; species Megaustenia siamemsis. Next base: position 12,832,755 of record JAVIAB010000025.1, on the reverse strand, counting down.
AATACGAAATGAAGTGAATCTTCACAACATTCATGTTGATGTATCCTGTGTAATTATTTAAATAAGAGAAATGCTACTTTGATCAAAGGAACATATTTTTGTAGTGGTGTGAGATTGAATGTGATGTATCATAATTCTGGTGGTGTAAATATATCACTTGGTTCATGTGTAAATATGTGTAAACACTTTCTGTACAGATTTGTACATGGTGGATTATGTATGTGCTTTGGCGTATGTGCGGGTGATTGTTTTGTGATAAGTAACGAGATGTATACGTGGTTATTACATGATAGCTACAGTGTGTACTGGAAATGTACATGTTTGCATAAGATACGTGATGATATGTCTAGGGTACAAATATGAAAGTTATGTTGCCCAGATATTATGTGGTTATATGTGCATGAGGAATAGTAGTTTGATAGATTAAGAAGGGTGATTGCTTAATATTAGAAATGGGTAAGTATACGTGGCTTAAAAAACATATGCCATTAATACGTAGGTGGACAAAAACAAATGGAGCACTACATAACAAAATATTTTTACCAATACTCTGCTATCACTGTCAAGCTTGGACATTAACAGTGAAAGGAAAAGTAAAAATGACCACAACATAGATGAGATGCCTAAGAAGAATGCAGAACGGGGTAAGAAGTGACAGAATCAGAAGTGAGGATATAGTTGCTGTAACGTCAGTGCTTGATGATATTCTGCATCATCAAATACCGGGCCTGCTGGCGTAGGTGATCATGTCTCTCCGCAACTTTCAATATCAACAGTTATTTATCATTTCTATTGTTGACCTTCTGCCAAGCCATTCTCTTAAGCTGTCTGGCATTTTTTCTCTTTGCTTCCCTCTATCTCTTCGTCCCTCAATTTTCCCAGTTGTTACAATATATTCCAGTTGTTCTCTTCTCATTACATGGCCAAAAAATAATGATTGTTTCTTCCTAATATTGGAAATTAGCTCTCTTTTTGCTTTGACCTCTTTCATAACATTTTCATTACTCTTCTTAGCTGTCCATGGTATTCTTCACATTCTTCTGAAAAACCACATTTCTGCAGACTCCAGTGATTTTCTGTCTGTTGTCCATGATTCACATCCATATGTTAAGACTGGCTCTACTTAACAATTAAGAACTCTTTTTCTTGTTCCTATTGTCAAAAGTGGATTGCATAGTATCTTCCTCATTTTTTGGAAAGCTGCTTTTGCCTGAGCCATTCTGCATCTCACCTCTTTTGTACATCTTCTGTCTGAGGTTAACAAAGTTCCCAAATATTTAAATTCATTTACCTGCTTTAATATTGTCCCACTTGATGATATTAGTATACAATAAAGCAAACGGTTTGAGCATATGATATGATCGCCTCCTGACAGCTTCCCTCAGAGAGCTTTAACACTCGGAGACAGTGGAAGGTGGGGAAAAGTAGACGTAGAGGACAATGGATTAATGAAATAATAGACATGAAGATGAGCACCATATAGGACATACATTTCTGTGATTGGACCTGAGTGTTATATGTTCCCCTCAATGCTTGCTGGTAGCTGTGGGAGAGTAGGGGAAAGTAGGTGAGTGGTAGGTAGGGTATGTGAGTGCGTGAGGTGTTTGTGGGGTGGAGGTGTGGGTGGGGTATGATTGGATGGATGTTTGAGGGGCGGGGTGTGAACGATTGTTTATGGGGTGGGGTATGTGTGGAATAGGGTGTTGGTGGGGCAGGGAGCAGGTGGGTGTTTGTGGGATGAGGTATCATTGGATGGGTGTTTGTGGAGTGGGGTGTGAGTGGGTGTTTGTGGGGTGGGGTATGATTGGATGGGTGTTTGTGTGGTGGGGTATAATTGGATGGGTGTCTGTGGGGCAGGTTTGAGTGGGTATTTGTGGGTGGGGTATAATTGGATGGGTGTTTGTGGAGTGGGGTGGGTTTGAGTGGGTATTTGTGAGGTATGATTGGATGGGTGTTTGTGGAGTGGGGTGTTTGTGGGGTGGGATATGAGATATGATTGGGTGGGTGTTTGTGGGGTGGGTTTGAGTGGGTATTTGTGGGGTATGATTGGATGGGTGTTTGTGGAGTGGGGTGTTTGTAGGGCGGAGTATGATTGGATGGGTGTTTGTGGAGTGGGGTGTTTGTAGGGCGGAGTATGATTGGATGGGTGTTTGTGGAGTGGGGTGTTTGTAGGGCGGAGTATGATTGGATGGGTGTTTGTGGAGTGGGGTGGAGTATGGGTGTTTATGGGACAGAATATGAATGGGTGGGTGTTTGTCGGATGTGGTAAATGACGGAATGGTTTGCCTGGCTTGTTAACTGAGTGGACGATATGTATGTTGAGATAAGTCATTGAGTGTCCGGTGAATTGAGTGAGTTTTAATGTAATACTGTATTGAGGTGATGTGGGTGATATCATGGTAGGCCACATTTACTTTCCAGAAAAATCTACCTGTACCCATTTTTAGAGGCTGGGTGAACCATGGAGCCTTGTCTGTCTGAAAAAAGCTCACCACTTTAGGGAATTGAACCCAGATCAGGAAGTGAACACACTAACCACTCAGCCACCAAGGTTGCGCATGGTATGACAAGATCGGAATTAAAAAATAACAGTATAAGGACCTATCAAGTAACAGATCATATACATGAGAAATATGATGCAGCAGTATGTAGGTCACTATACGTGCTTTCTTGTGTATGAAATAAAACAATATGGTTCAATCGGGAAAAAAGAGGAAATGATTGCTTTCATTTTTGTGAAAATGGAAACAGGCTGGTGTCAGTCTGAGAACAGCCGATTCCAGGGTGGGTGGTAGATGTGATAAGGTTATATGAGTGGGTGGTGAGTATTATAAGGTTATATGAGTGGGTGGTGAGTATTATAAGGTTATATGAGTGGGTGGTGAGTATAAGGTTATATGAGTTGGTGGTAGGTATGATAAAGTTGTATGAGTGGGTGGTGAGTATGATAAGGTTATATGAGTGGGTGGTGAGTATTATAAGGTTATATGAGTGGGTGGTGAGTATGATAAGGTTATATGAGTGGGTGGTGAGTATAAGGTTATATGAGTTGGTGGTAGGTATGATAAAGTTGTATGAGTGGGTGGTGAGTATGATAAAGTTTTATGAGTGGGTGGTGAGTATGATAAGGTTATATGAGTGGGTGGTAGGTATGATAAAGTTGTATGAGTGGGTGGTGAGTATGATAAAGTTTTATGAGTGGGTGGTGAGTATGATAAAGTTTTATGAGTGGGTGGTAGGTGTGTTAAAGTTTTATGAGTGGGTGGTGGGTATGATAAGGTTATATGAGTGGGTGGTGGGTATGAAAAGGTTATATGAGTGGGTGGTGAGTAGGATAAAGTTATATGAGTGGGTGGTGAGTATGATAAAGTTGTATGAGTGGGTGGTAGGTATGATAAGGTTATATGAGTGGGTGGTGGGTATGATAAAGTTATATGAGTGGGTGGTGAGTGTGATAAAGTTATATGAATGGGTGGTGAGTATGATAAAGTTATATGAGTGGGTGTTGAGTATGATAAAATTATATGAGTGGGTGGTGAGTATGATAAAGTTATTTGAGTGGGTGGTAGGTATGATAAAGTTATATGAGTGGGTGGTAGGTATGATAAAGTTATATGAGTGGTTGGTAGGTATGATAAAGTTATATGAGTGGGCGGTGGGTATGATAAAGTTGTATGAGTGGGAGGTAATTAAATGAACGTTATGTATGGTACTTAACTGAGGATGTGCCAAGATGTACGAGCTAGTGATTAAGTGAGCATCGGCTATGACATAATCATTGAGTGGTGTACAGTAATAGGTTGGATGCCTGGTATGAGATGTAATTGACCAATCGCTGACAAGTTATGTTTTTGTTGAACCACAAGGTCATTTTTGACTCTTTTATTGTTCTAGTTTAACTCCTATTTTCATTTCTCTTCTGTCGTTTTATTTGTCCTTTTTTGTTATTTGGTCAGTCAAAAGTACAAGTACTACTTGTGCTCATGTGTATTTTATTGTTTGGTTTGTGATATCGCTTGTCTCTTCTGTGTTTATTATAATTAAATAATTTGAAGTCTGTGCTGTTATTGACTGGCTGTGGTAGAGGTGGGTGGTTTGTACTTGCTGTCATTAATTCAGGATTTTTTCATTTACACAAAGATGATTGGCTGTGCTTATTTACTGCGTGATTAATGTATATTTAAACACGTTGACCTCCGCGGTCACGTGATGCTGCTCTGTTGACCTTCTTATTTTTTTTTTTTTCCTGTTTTACCATTTGATATTTGTAGCTGATGTTGTTGTTGTCGTCATCTGAATGAGGTGTGTCGTGAGCTGGATGGAGACCATGTGACGACAGATTTCCTGTTGTAGAAACTTGGTCGGGATAAATATTTGCTGAACGTTGTATTATCTTGTTGCTTGTCTGTAATAAATTTTCATTGTTCCTGTCAGCCGTTTCGTTATTTCACTTGTTTCTTTTACTGACATGTTCGGAGTGCAATGATGATGACCCGCAGATAACTCAATAACTTGTTTCTTTTACGGATGTTTTAGTTTATTCTTTGTTTACCAACGCCAACTTTATATCTCTGTTTATTCTTTACTTTTTTTTTTTTCCACAATGACAGTTGTGGTGTTCCTTGCCATACAGGCAGGTATTCTCATTTTTATTGTGAAAAAATTTTGACATTTTTAAGTCAGTTTTTTTTTCCCAGTCAGATTTACCCAAGCAGCAGCCACATCTTGCTTGGTTGCTTGCGTTCGCCCGATGACTAAAGGAGTACACCTCTTGGTCATCCGCCCTTTAAAGGACGTTAATTTAAGTAGCCATGTCAGCGTTGTGTTATGGTTTGCAGTAAAACTGTGATATTTACGTCTTTCGGCCCAACACATCCGACTTCAGCATGTTATTTCTGTGTACCGGGTTGTCTTCCCTCTTCGATCCTCACTCGCTTGGCTAGACTAGACAGGTTAGCCTGTTACTGGAGGCACCACGGAGAGGTGGAGCAGGGTCTGGATGGTTCTTGTTCACCGATCCTGGCATAACCCATCAGCTGTGAGTCACTGATAACTTCCAGCTCTGCTGCTGTGAGATGCGCCTTTGCCTCCATTCTTACATGGGCCTACTCTTCTCTGTTTCCAACCACCAAGAGTTCTTTAATATGTTCACTCTGCACACGAGACCTCCTGTTTTTGCCATTATCCAAGAGGAATAGACATGGGATCTCACTACCCAGAGATCAGCAGAGGATAAAGCCATGGAGAAACCACAATTGAAAGTAATCAGATTTCTACCGCCTATGGTGGGATTTGAACCTGTGACCTTCCTGTAGAGGGTTCCGGTGTCATAGCAACTACATGTGGTCGTTTTTATAACTCAGCTCTTGCTGATATATTTAAATAATTTACGCGACAGTCTAGTTGTGAAATTATGTGTTGCTATTCCCCGTTTGGTGTACGTTTTACTTCTGATGAGTGGATGGACTGTGAACTTTACCGATATTTAAGTAGAATATGATTTATTCTTCTTTGTGTCGTGTGTTGTGGTTCGACCCCAACCGACGGCTCCAGTTCACCCAGCCTTTAATGGGTACCGGATTTTTTTTCTGGGAAAGTGAAGCGGCACGAGCGTGATACCGACCACATTACCTCAAAAATCATGTGCCGAAGGTCTGTAAAATGTATGGTCACTAACACCATATTCCCTATATGCCACGTGGCGTGACGGGGGTACTTTACTTTTTTTTTTTTTTAACTTGTTTTAGTTGTCTGCCGTCCATCATTATGTTGATGTTTTGTTTCTCTTTTGTGATATTCGTGACGTCTGCAGTGTTGATTTTCATGTTGTATTGATTACCTGTGCCGTTAAGTGTATTGGTTATTATTGATTATTGGTTATGGAAGGCCTCGGTATCACTGCAAACGAATTAAAATCTATAATTACTCATGGATTTTACCATGGGAGTTCACGTCCTCCCGAAAATGATGATCGTCGTAGCACATGATGATGTTAGGCCATCGTTGACTCCAATTCCAAACATATAGACACTCAGTGGTGGTAAGTTATCATTTCCAATCCAACAGAAGCCACATGACCTGTAGTTAGTAAAACCACAGAGAGAATATGATTTTGTGACCTTCACTGATTCACTCTTAGATGTGAATGTGTAGTTTACACAAGAGGAGAAGTTTTCAACTACAGTGATTCCATTTAAAGCAATTCTGGAATAGCAATGCGTTAAGTTTATTTAAATGTACAGTGCTCTTGTAGATCTTCTATTTGTTTCATATATTAGTGCCTGATCGTCTGCAAATAAAAGCTCCTTGATTTCCTCTGTCTAGTTATTGCTGTAGTTAGTCGGAAGCCCCGGGATCACAACAAACGAATTAAAATCCATAATTGTTCAACCGCCCGTGCCAGTGGAATCATCCGAATTAACATCTCATCGAATATCCAAATAAAGAAAGGCAGTTGCTGTCTCCATCGTGGCAAACACAGCACACGTCAACAGACATAAGGCGTAGTAGCACCGATGATGAACACAACTGAACTGTCCTTCGTCAAACGATATCATCATTCATCGTAAGCAATGTGAATATAAAAACACCATCCGATGAAACACACAGCTCACGGTGTGCACAGAGCACTAAACTCAGTAGCTCCTGCAGCAAGCCGGATAGAGGAAACTGCAACAATGAAGCTTTTCAGACAATGCCTCAATTGTTCATTACCGCCTATCCGTCATATTGACCGGAAGTCATCGGAGCTCCTCTGTTCCTATGGGTTGGCTAACTTGCGTGTATAATCTATGTACGTAATAAACAGTAGTGGGGATAGTTCGCACCCTGTCTTACACCTGATCTAACTTCGAAGTGGTCTGTGTAGCCTGCTGCTGTTCTGACCCTGCAGCTGCTGTTGATGTAGAGACTTTTAATTGGGTTTGTTATATGTTGCCTTACTCCGTATGTTGCTAGTATTTCTTCCACAGTTTTTCTTCGTTTTCTCGGTCGAATGCTTTTTCCCGGTCAACGAAAGCTATGTACAAATCTGTATTGTGTTATGTCGTCTTTTTCTGCGAGCGTCAGTACATCCTTTATTTATTTTTTTTTTTTTCGAAACCCCATTTGAGAATCACTTAACTGTAGCTCTATCAGTGGCTTGATCATTTTTTTCCCCCATAATGATGACATTTAACTTTCCCACACGGATGGGAAGGGAGATACTTCTATATTGATTGCAGTCTGTCTTGTTAACAGCTACAAGAAATATGAACGACTAATTTCATTAGTAGGTAACGACCCTTTCACAATAAATGGCCACCATAATTCTAGAATTCAGTTACGCTGATGACACATGCCTCCTCTCATACAGCGCAAAAGGAGTAAAAGAGGTAATCAATTGAGTTTTTACACACACAAAAACACAGTAAAGAGAAAACCCTCTATCTAAACTTACCGAAAACTAAGATAGTGTCCATTGAACAAAAAATAAAACGCCAACTCAAAATCATCATCAGGAGTGAAGAACTTGAAATTGTAACAAACTATGGATATCTAGGATCTGTAGTAACTAACAATGGAGACTGTCTGAAAGAGATCAAAACAAGATTAGCAATAGCAACACAACAATTAAATACCATGATGAACATATGACACAAAACAAGCAAGGCAGTAACATTAAACTGAGGAGATGTATATTCATGATATCAACATACGGATGAGGAGCGCGTGGCCGTGCGGCTAAAACCACTGTTCCGCTGGCTGAAAAGCCGACGTTCGGTGTTCGAAGCCCGCGGTAGACAGAAAGGATTTTTTCTATCGGGGGTGAAATAAAAATTCTGAGTCTCACACGTCGTGGCGACTGCTTTGACCAAGCGGCCTTTATTTCCCTGGTTCTATCGTTGCCCCCGTCATACACCAGCAATGGTACTATGTGACGTAAAGATAGTTTTTAACATACGGATGTGAATCCTGGACAATCTCAAAAGCGACACCAACAAAAAATGTGATTAGTTGGTAACAAAACGGCACAGAAAACCCCTAATATACCTCGGAAAATGAAAAAAAGTAATAAAGACATTACAACAATTAAACATTAACAATAGTGAATCTTTCTGGCTGGCTATGGTGAATGTAACGTTATGTGGGAGATCTGGCTAGAGACAGAGATTCTTTCAGAGGGGCTGTGGTGGATGTAACGTTCTGTGGGAGATCTGGCTAGAGACATAGATTCTTTCAGACAGGCTGTGGTGAATGTAACGTTCTGTGGGAGATCTGGCTAGAGACAGAGATTCTTTCAGACAGGCTGTGGTGAATGTAACGTTCTGTGGGAGATCTGGCTAGAGACAGAGATTCTTTCAGACAGGCTGTGGTGAAGGCAACATTCTTCAAAGTACTTGCGGCGTGATGATGATGATGATCGCAGGTTACTGCTTCATCCCCACCCCCTTTCTACCCACTTCTCTTTGTGAACTGATAGATTTCTGTCTTCCTTCTACAACACAAACTATTTGCTTCGACCAATGCTCCAATGCTGACAGGCTTGTGTAAACCATTGCGAGAAGTTGCACGATTTGACATGGGACTTGTGAATGGAGATAACTCAATCGTGTTGGTGTGGTGCAATTACAGTACTGTCCCCTTAAAACATAGATTGTTGTGGTTTTTATTTCATCATCATCGAGTGCCATCATTGCAATGTAGGTTGATAACCATGGAGCGCCATTCTGCTCTGTCTGCCATCTCCGCAATGTAGGTTGATAACCATGGAGCGCCATTCTGCTCTGTCTTAAGCTTTGATGGTGCAGGTTGTCATAGGTTGGTTTGTCCATCTTTTGATGTTACTCGTCCATTTTCTGCGAATCATAAAAAAACATGTACTGGCAACAAACAGCAGCTATACGAATTAACAACCAAACAGGACAATTCCAATATATAAAGAAAGGAGTCAGACAAGGCTGTGTTCTGTCACTGGATTTGTTTTCACTTTACAGCGAATATATTATGCGATCAATAGTAGAGAAAAAAGGAATTGAAGTCAACGGTCACAACATAAATAATTTGCGATATGCGGATGACACAGTCTTAATAGCAGAGACAGAGAATGAACTACGAGAAATGATAGACATAATAGTAAAAGAAAGCAACAAGAAAGATCTCAGTCTGAATAGTAAGAAAACAGAAGTAATGGTTATATCGAAGAAACAATCATCACCATCATGTAGCATAAAAATAAACGAGACAAAACTGAAACAAGTGCAACGTTTGAAATACTTGGGCACAATAATAACATCAGATGGGAGATGCACCACAGAAATAAAAAGCAGAATAGCTCAGGCCAAAATAGCATTTCAGAAAATTAAAAATATCTTATGCAACAAATCTATGTCAATAAAAATGAGAACGAGAGTTCATCGATGCTATATAGAACCGATTCTGACCTATGGAAGCGAATCATGGACAGTAGACAAATAAATGAAAATACGATTAGAGGCCACAGAGATGGGATTTCTCAGAAGAATGTTGAAAGTTCCCTGGACAGCTAAAAAGACCAATGAGGAAGTTCTCAAAGAGGCCAACACAAAATGGAGCTCTTTAAAAACATAAGAAAGAAGCAATCAACATTTTTTGGGCACATCATGAAAAGAGGAAAGTTGGAATACTTGGTTACAACTGGCAAAATAAAAGGAAAGAGAGATCGCGGGTGACAAAGAGAGAAAATACTGGATAGCTTGGTGTCATGGCATGGAAAACAGTCAACAACAGAACTGATACGATGCACTGTAGATAGAAGATTGTGTACGGACATTATCGCCTACTGCAACTGGTGTGGAACATGATAATGATGATGACGTTTTCAAGTACGCAACTCTTTATTAAACAGGTTAATTTGACGAACCGTCGTTACTTTCTTGATTTCCTGGGTACTTCTGGGGTGCAGAGGCGTGTCCACTTAGCGGTCTGTACAATGTTGTTGACAACAGGGACAACAATGACAACAAGGACAACAATGACAACAAGGACAACAGGGACAACAAGGATAACAGGGACAACAAGGACAACAGGGACAACAAATGCAACAGAGACAACAAGGGCAACAGGAACAACAGGGACAACAAGGACAACTGGGACAACAAAGGCAAAAGGGACAACAAGGACAACAAGGACAACAGGGACAACAGAGACAACAAGGACAAAAAGGACAACAGGGACAACAATGACAACAAGGACAACAAGGGACAACAAGGACAACAATGACAACAAGGACTACAAGGACAACAAGGACAACAGGGACAACAAGGACAACAAGGGACAACAAGGGCAACAAGGACAACAAGGACAACAAGGGACAACAAGGACAACAAGGGACAACAAGGGACAACAAGGACAACAAGGGACAACAAGGGACAACAAGGACAACAAGGGACAACAAGGGCAACAAGGACAACAAGGACATCAATGACAACAAGGACAACAAGGGCAACAAGGACAACAAGGGACAACAAGGGACAACAAGGACAACAAGGGACAACAAGGGCAACAAGGACAACAAGGACATCAATGACAACAAGGACAACAAGGGACAACAAGGACAACAATGACAACAAGGGACAACAAGGACAACAAGGGACAACAAGGGACAACAAAGACAACAAGGACAACAATGACAACAAGGACAACAAGGAACAACAAGGAACAACAAGGGCAACAAGGACAACAAGGACATCAATGACAACAAGGACAACAAGGGACAACAATGACAACAAGGGACAACAAGGACAACAAGGGACAACAATGACAACAAGGGACAACAAAGACAACAATTACAACAAGGACATCAATGACAACAAGGACAACAAGGGACAACAAGGACAACAAGGACAACAAGGAACAACAAGGGCAACAAGGACAACAAGGACATCAATGACAACAAGGACAACAAGGGACAACAATGACAACAAGGAACAACAAGGGCAACAAGGACAACAATGACAACAAGGACAACAAGGGACAACAAGGACAACAAGGAACAACAAGGGCAACAAGGACAACAAGGACATCAATGACAACAAGGACAACAAGGGACAACAATGACAACAAGGGACAACAAGGACAACAAGGGACAACAATGACAACAAGGGACAACAAAGACAACAATTACAACAAGGACATCAATGACAACAAGGACAACAAGGGACAACAAGGACAACAATGGCAACAAGGGACAACAAGGACTACAAGGGACAACAAGGGACAACAAGGACAACAAGGGACAACAAGGACAACAATGACAACAAGGACAACAATGACAACAAGGACAACAATGACAACAAGGACAACAAGGGACAACAAGGACAACAAGGGACAACAAGGACAACAAGGGACAACAAGGACAACAAGGGACAACAAGGACTACGAGGACAACAAGGGACAACAAGGACAACAAGGGACAACAAGGACAACAAGGGACAACAAGGACTACGAGGACAACAAGGGACAACAAGGACAACAAGGGACAACAAGGACAACAAGGACAACAAGGACAACAAGGACAACAAGGACAACAAGGACAACAAGGACTACGAGGACAACAAGGGACAACAAGGACAACAAGGGACAACAAGGACAACAAGGGACAACAAGGACAACAAGGACAACAAGGACAACAAGGACTACGAGGACAACAAGGGACAACAAGGACAACAAGGGACAACAAGGACAACAAGGGACAACAAGGACTACGAGGACAACAAGGGACAACAAGGACAACAAGGACAACAAGGGACAACAGGGACAACAAGGGACAACAATGACAACAAGGACAACACGGACAACAAGGGACAACAAGGGACTACAAGGACAACAAGGGACAAAAAGGACAACAGGGACTACAAGGACAACAAGGACAACAAGGGACAACAAGGACAACAGGTACTACAATGACAACAAGGACAACAATGACAACAAGGACAACAATGACAACAGGGACAACAAGGACAACAAGGACTACAAGGACAACAAGGGACAACAAGGACAACAAGGGACAACAAGGGACAACAATGACAACAAGGACAACACGGACAACAAGGGACAACAAGGGACTACAAGGACAACAAGGGACAACAAGGACAACAGGGACTACAAGGACAACAAGGACAACAAGGGACAACAAGGACAACAGGTACTACAAGGACAACAAGGGACAACAATGGCAACAAGGACAACAAGGGACAACAAGAACAACAGGGACTACAAGGACAACAAGGCACAACAGGGACTACAAGGACAAAAAGGGCAACAGGAACAACGAGGGCAACAGGGACAACAATGACAACAATGACAACAAGGACAACAATGACAACAGGGACAACAATGACAACAAGGACAACAAGGACAACAGGGACATCAATGACAACAAGGACAACAGGGACGACAATGATAACAGGGAAAACAAGGACAACAAATACAACAAGGATAACAGGGACAATAGGGACAACAAGGGCAACAGGGACAACAGGGACAACAGGGACAACAATGACAACAAGGACAACAAGGACAACAGGGACAACAATGACAACAAGGACAACAGGGACGACAATGATAACAGGAAAACAAGGACAACAAATACAACAAGGATAACAGGGACAATAGGGACAACAAGGGCAACAGGGACAACAGGGACAACAGAGACATCAGGGACAAATAGGGCAACAGGGACAACAAGGATAACAGGGACAACATGGACAAGAAGGACAACAGGGACAAGGACAACAGGGACAACAAGGGCAACAGGGACAACGAGGGCAACAAGGACAACAGGGACAACAAGAACAGCAGCTACAACAAGGACAACAGGGACAACAATGACAACAGAGATAACAAGGGCAACAGGGACAACAGGGACAACAATGACAACAAGAACAACTGGGACAACAAGGACAGCAGGGACAACAACGATAACAGGGACAACAAGGACAACAGGGACAACAAGGATAACAGGACAACAAGGACAACAGGGACAACAGGGACAACAAGAACTACTGGGACAACAGGGACAACAATGACAACAACGATAACAGGGACAACAAGGACAACAGGACAACAAGGACAACAGGGACAACAAGGACAACAAGGGCAATATGAACAGCAAGGGTAACAGGGACAAAAGGGACAACAAGGATAACAGGGACAACAAGGACAACAACGATAACAGGGACAACAAGGACAACAGGACAACAAGGACAACTGGGACAACAAGGGCAATATGAACAGCAAGGGTAACAGGGACAAAAGGGACAACAAGGATAACAGGGACAACAAGGACAACAACGATAACAGGGACAACAAGGACAACAGGACAACAAGAACAACTGGGACAACAAGGACAACAAGGGCAATATGAACAGCAAGGGTAACAGGGACAAAAGGGACAACAAGGACAACAGGACAACAAGGACAACAGGACAACAAGGACAACAGGACAACAAGGACAACAGGGACAACAAGGACAACAAGGACAACAGGGACAAAAGGGACAACAAGGATAACAGGGACAACAAGGACAACAACGATAACAGGGACAACAAGGACAACAGGACAACAAGGACAACAGGACAACAAGGACAACAGGGACAACAAGGACAACAAGGGCAATATGAACAGCAAGGGTAACAGGGACAAAAGGGACAACAAGGATAACAGGACAACAAGGACAACAGGGACAACAGGGACAAAAGGGACAACAAGGATAACAGGGACAACAAGGACAACAACGATAACAGGGACAACAAGGACAACAGGACAACAAGGACAACAAGGGCAATATGAACAGCAAGGGTAACAGGGACAAAAGGGACAACAAGGATAACAGGGACAACAAGGACAACAACGATAACAGGGACAACAAGGACAACAGGACAACAAGAACAACTGGGACAACAAGGACAACAAGGGCAATATGAACAGCAAGGGTAACAGGGACAAAAGGGACAACAAGGATAACAGGAACAACAAGGACAACAGGGACTACAAGGACTACTGGGACAACAGGGACAACAATGACAACAACGATAACAGGGACAACAAGGACAACAGGACAACAAGGACAACAAGAACTACTGGGACAACAGGGACAACAATGACAACAACGATAACAGGAACAACAAGGACAACAGGACAACAAGGACAACAAGGACTACTGGGACAACAGGGACAACAATGACAACAACGATAACAGGGACAACAAGGACAACAGGACAACAAGGACAACAGGGACAACAATGACAACAAGAACAACTGGGACAACAAGGACAACAAGGGCAATATGAACAGCAAGGGTAACAGGGACAAAAGGGACAACAAGGATAACAGGAACAACAAGGACAACAGGGACTACAAGGACTACAGGGACAAGAAGAACAACAGGGACTACAGGGACAACAAGGACAACAGGGACTACAGGGACAACAAACTGCTCAGTTCTTGTCACAGTCGAGAAGGTGAGGTGTGGAAGTAACAAAATTTCTTCCTCTTCTTCTATCTTTCCTCCATTGCTGTTGGCGTCGAGGGGAGATACAATCTGCGATTCTTTGCTCTTCTGTTCGCCTCTTCTGATGTTATTCCTCCTAGTGACTCTAGTATTCCCTTCATCCATCTCTTTCTCGGTCTTCCTCTTAATCTGACGTTTTCGTAGCGTTTGTTTATGGCTCTTTGATTCATTGTTAGTTCTTTTTGTCTTGTTATGTGGCCGAACCAATTTATCTGTTGTTTCTTTATGTATTCGATGGCTGGTTCAATTTCTAGTTTCTTCCTCAGTTCGGTGTTTCTTACTCTGTCCTTTAAGCTGTTTCCTGTCATTCTTCTGACACATTTAATTTCGGCGGTCGTTATCATTCTTATTGTTCTAGAGTCCAGCGTCCAATTCTGGCACTGATAGCACAGAGTTGGTAGAAAAATTGATTTGTATATTGCCCTTTTTGCTTCCGTAGTTATTGCTTTGTTTTTCAATAGTGTTGATACTTGGCCTATAACTTGGCATGCTTTGTATAACAATCTGTGATTGTTTATGATATCAATTCTTATTAATCCTGTTACAAAAATAATACATTTCTTTTTTTTATTTTTTTATTTTAAGAAACTGAGAGCTCGCTAACAATAGGCGTCAATTAAAAAAAAAAAAAATTAGGGCTCGTGTCAATAAAAAAAAATTAAATTAGGGCTCGTGTCAATAAAAAAAAAAATTAGGGCTCGTGTCAATAAAAAAAAAAATTAGGGCTCGTGTCAATTAAAAAAAAATTAGGGCTCGTGTCAATAAAAAAAAAATTAGGACTCGTGTCAATAAAAAAAAAATTAGGGCTCGTGTCAATAAAAAAAAAAAAAAATTGGGGCTCGTGTCAATAAAAAAAAAATTAGGGCTCGTCCGGGATTTGAACCGGGACCTCTCGCACCCTAAGCGAGAATCATACCCCTAGACCAACGAGCCGTTGAAGTTTATGATTTGTGTATAAGAATATGTCAATTATACTGGGAGCAAACAGCAATAATAAAATATAACAAGGAGAACTCTACACCCATAGACATAAAAAGAGGAATAAGACAAGGATGCATCCTATCACCAAGCTTGTTCAATCTATACACTGAGCAAATCTTTAAAAACATCTCAGAGATACCAGGCCTAAACATTAATGGAAAGATAATCAATAACCTAAGATATGCTGATACTGTAATACCAGCAGAAAATCCTAAAGATCTACAACAATTACTTAATGAAATAAACACGACAAGCAAAAAATATGGACTAGATATGAATATCAAAAAGACTAAAACTATGATCATAAACAAAGAAAATACTCAAAACCCACAAGTGGATATCAAAATAGAAGGAATAGACCTGGAGACAGTTCAGAACTACAACTACCTTGGACATACTATAACCAGTGATGGAAAATGTACAACTGAAATAAACAAAAGAATAGGAATGGCAAAAAGTCATTTCAATGTCATGAAGAACATACTATCATCAAAACAAATAACACCAGGGCTAAAACTAAGAATAGCAAAATGTTACACCTTCTCAATATTCCTATATGGTGCAGAAACATGGACATTAGACAAGAAAACAGAACAGAGAATTGAAGCTTTTGAAATGTGGATATATAGAAGAATAGGTAGAATTGGATGGAAAAGAAAACAAACTATGAAGTCTTAAAACAACCAAAAATGAAAAGAGAACTACTAAGCACAATTCAAACAAGACAAATGAGATTTTTTGTGGCATGTTAAAAGACACAGCAGCCTATAAAAAGTAATCTTGGAAGGAAAAACAGGTGGTAAAGGAGGCAGAGACAGGCCAAATCTAACATGGGCTAACATCAAAAGATGGACAAGGCAGTCTATGACAACCTGCACTATCAAATCAAGAAGCTGAACGGAATGGCGCTCCATGGTAGCCAACCTTCGTTGCGGAGATGGCACTCAATGATGATGATGATGATGATGATGATGATGATGATAAAGCAAATTAAGAAAAGAAGAGATACAACGAAAACGTTAACACTGACAGAACACAGGCTGCGGAAGCCAATTGGAAGTAT
Organism: Megaustenia siamemsis; assembly: GCA_032433765.1. NCBI lineage: Eukaryota > Metazoa > Mollusca > Gastropoda > Stylommatophora > Ariophantidae > Megaustenia > Megaustenia siamemsis. The sequence continues at coordinate 12,816,181 of JAVIAB010000025.1, read as the reverse complement.
TGCACAATAAGTCCTTTTTTGGAACTCACAGGGGAAAAGATAAAGGGGAAGACCAAAATATTCTTGGTGAAGACAGGTGGACACAGAGATTAACAAGATGGAGAAGATATGGAATGATCTTAGAAGAATGACAAGAAACAGAACGACTTGGAAAGTGTTTGTTGAAGACCTATGCTCTACATGGAGCTGATAGAAAGAAAAAGAAGAAATGAAGAGGAGCAAATTAATACAGTAATTACTTAATTGATAAAGTTTTAATGCATATCTTCATTTTATAGTAGAATATCTATTGGGTTATAATGTTGGATGGTGTCATATCTGATTGGTCATTGCTGGGGAGCTGTCAGAGCTGGCTCATGGTGTCAGATATGATCGTTCATGGCTGAGGCTATCACAGCTGGTCCATGGTGTCATATCTGATTGGTCATTGCTGGGGAGCTGTCAGAGCTGGCTCATGGTGTCAGATATGATTGGTCATAGATGGGGAGCTGTCAGAGCTGGCTCATGGTGTCAGATATGATCGTTCATGGCTGAGGCTGTCACAGCTGGTCCATGGTGTCAGATGTATTCAGTCATGACTGAGGCTGTAACAGATGGTTCATGGTGTCAGATATGATCGTTCATGGCTGAGGCTGTCAGAGCTGGCTCATGGTGTCAGATCTATTCAGTCATGACTGAGGCTGTAACAGATGGTTCATGGTGTCAGATATGATCGTTCATGGCTGAGGCTGTCAGAGTTGGTCCATGGTGTCAGATCTATTCAGTCATGACTGAGGCTGTAACAGATGGTTCATGGTGTCTGATATGATCGTTCATGGCTGAGGCTGTCAGAGCTGGCTCATGGTGTCAGATATGATCGTTCATGGCTGAGGCTGTCACAGCTGGTTCATGGTGTCAGATCTGTTCAGTCATGACTGAGGCTGTAACAGATGGTTCATGGTGTCTGATATGATCGTTCATGGCTGAGGCTGTCAGAGTTGGTCCATCGTGTCAGATCTCATCAGCCATGGCTGATGCTGTCAGAGCTGGTTCATGGTGTCAGATATGATCGTTCATGGCTGACTCTGTCACAGCTGGTTTATGGTGTCAGCTATGATCGTTCATGGCTGAGGCTGTCAGAGCTGGCTCATGGTGTCAGATATGATCGTTCATGGCTGAGGCTGTCAGAGCTGGTTTATGGTGTCAGATATGCTCGTTCATGGCTGAGGCTGTCAAAGCTGGTTCATGGTGTCGGATCTCATCAGTCATGGCTGAGGCTGTCAGACATGGTTTATGTGTCAGATCTCATCAGCCATGGCTGAGGCTGTCACAGATGGTTCATGGTGTCAGATATGATCGTTCATGGCTGAGGCTGTCACAGCTGGTTTACGGTGTCACATCTCATCAGTCATGACTGAGGCTGTCACAGCTGGTTCATGGTGTCAGATCTCATCAGCCATGGCTGAGGCTGTCAGAGCTGGCTCATGGTGTCAGATCTCATCAGTCATGGCTGAGGCTGTCAGAGCTGGCTCATGGAGGAAACAAGCAACCAGCAAACAAACAAGCAAACAAACAAGGAAACAAGAAAAACAAACAAACAAGCAAACAATCAAGCAAACAAATAAGCAAGCAAGCAAACAAACAAGCAAGCATGGAAACAAGCAAGCAAGGAAACAAGCAAGCAAGGAAACAAGTAAACAAGCAAACAAACAAGCAAGCAAGAAAACAAACAAACAAGCAAATAAACAAGCAAGCAAGGAAACAAGTAAGCAAGAAAACAAGCAAACAAACAAGCACGCAAACAAGCAAGCAAGGAAACAAGCAAGCAAGAAAATAAGGAAACAAGCAAACAAACAAGCAAGCAAGGAAACAAGGAAACAAGCAAACAAACAAGCAAGCAAGGAAACAAGCAAACAAACAAGCAAGTAAACAAGCAAACAAACAAGCAAGGAAGCAAGCAAACAAGCAGGCAAACAAGGAAACAAACAAGCAAACAAACAAACGAGCAAACAAACAAGAAAGCAAGCAAACAAACAAACAAGAAAGCAAGCAAGCAAGGAAACAAGGAAACAAGCAAACAAACAAGCAAGTAAACAAACAAGCAAACAAGCAAGGAGACAAGCAAGGAAACAAACAAACAAACATGCAAGGAAACAAGCAAGCAAGTACCCAAAAATGCTCTGTCATCAAGGAAAAAAAACTATGATCACTTTCATCTTGTACCCGTTAAAGGGAGGGGAGGTAACCGTTATTTGACCACTGTGTGCTTTCAGGGAAAGAGATAAGATACCAGGAAGTAGAGAGGATAATTTGGTAGGAAATAAACATGGCCTTTGGCATCTAGACAGGTGGTTGGTTGCAAGCAGTCTCGATAAGTCAGTAGTTCAGTCAAATATTTGTGTCCTATGCTTAATGATGTTTCACCGCACAGCTTCTCTCGTGTATGAATTTATCAATATTGGAAAGACAGATCCAACAGTTGTAACAGGTCGTCGTCTCCTTTCTCGGGCGACGTTTGTCTTATGAATTTGATATTAGCACTGCCTCGAATGAGCCGCGATAGCTCAGTGGTTAGTGAACTGGACTACAAAGGACAAGAGGTAGGGTTCGATCCCAACCGACGGCTACCGGGTTCACCCAGCCTTAAATGGGTACCGGATTTTTTCTGGGAAAGTAAAGCGGCACGGGCGTAATACCGACTACATTGCCCCAAAAATCATGTGCTGAAGGTCTGTAACATTTATGGTCACTAACACCATATTCTCTATACGCCACTTGGCGTGACGGGGTACTTTACTTTTTTTACTGCCTCGAATGTTGCAGTGTCTTTTTTTTATTTTTTTTTAAAGCATTTTTATAGCAAAATGTTACATCTTCTCATTATTCCTATATGGTGCTGAAACATGGACATTAGACAAGAAAACAGAACAGAGAATTGAAGCCTTCGAAATGTGGATATATAGAAGAATAGGTAGAATTGGATGGAAGGAAAAGAAAACAAACGATGAAGTCTTAAAACAACTAAAAATGAAAAGAGAACTACTAAACACAATTCAAACAAGACAAATGCGTTTCTTTGGCCATGTTAAAAGACACACCAGCCTACTGAAAGTAATCCTGGAGGGGAAAATACAAGGTAAAAGAGGCAGAGGCAGACCAAGATTAACATGGACGAGTAACATCAAAAGATGGACAAATCAACCGATGACAACCTGCATCATCAAAGCAAGAGATAGAGCAGAATGGCGCTCCATGGTAGCCAACCTTCGTTGCGGAGACGGCACTCAATGATGATGATGATGAAAGCATTTTTGCTCTCCATGTGCTACGATCTGCAGCCATATTTTCCTAGTTTCTTTCACTGATAGAGAATTCACTCAAGGAAGCCCTGCAAACATCCTTATATCTCAGCACTGGTCTGTCCTTTGGTCTCTTTCCGTCCTTAAGTTCGCCACACATCCACATCTGCTGAATACGTTGAGGATTGTCCGTCATAGATATGTTAAGTTCGCCATACAATATTTGTTTGGGAATACTTTTGTTTACCATTCTTCTTACATGACCCAGCCACCTTAATCTCCGACTCCTAAGTGTTAAGAATCATCATCATTAAGTACCATGCCTGCTGGCGTAGGTGATCGTGTCTCTCCACAACTTTAAATCTAGACAGTTATTTATCATTTCTGTTGTTGACCTTCTGCCAAGCCATTCTCTTAAGCTGTCTGGTATATTTTCTATTTGCTTCCCTCTATCTCTTCGTTCCTCAATTTTCCCAGTTGTTACAATATATTCCAGCTGTTCTCTTCTCATTACAAGAGAAGGCACCAGGGAAGCCGCAGGTTGTACTGTTTACTGCATACAGTAGCAGGTAAAATTACCTGACCTGACACAAAAGTGTTAAGAATACAAACAACAGAAATAATAAACAAGTAAACATCTAGAGCGGCAAAACAAGTTAAAGTTGCTAAGAACCATGAACACATCAGACACGGTAAGGTAAATTACGAGTTTAGCATCGTAAATTAAAATTATCTCCCCTGGAAGAAAACTACCATGTCTCAAATAATAAATATTATCTCTATGGTCATCACTAACGCATTTTATTTTATTTCTGGTTGAGTGAACAAGATTGAACCCTTCCTGATGTTTCTTTTAGTCCTAGTGAGATTTTAACTTTAATTTACCACACTTCTTTTCTCTTTCTCACTGATACCTAAAAGGTGTCGTGGTTTATATCATTTGTCGTTCTTGAGCTGCTCGAACTGTCTGAATTAGTGATTTTCCTTTGTTGTTACATGTCTCTGTCACTGCATCTATCCATCCTTCTTCTGGGTCTTCCTTTTGGTCTTTTTCCATGCATCCTCGAGACGAACGCCCTTGATGGTGATTGTTAAGGATTCATTCTGACCAGGTGGCCAAACCATTTAAGTTGTTGTTGTTCTATATATTCTTGGCAGGGTTTTGTTCCTACCATTGTTTTTATGGTTTTATTTGCTATTCTATCTCTTCTTGTGTTGTTTGTTATTTTTCTCAAGCATCACATCTCACATGTATGGATCTTTCTTAAATGTGATTTAGAAAGGGTCCGTGTTTGACTTTCATATCACAAAGTTGGTATGAAAAGGCTATTTATCATTTGTTGTTTAGCTGGCATATAAATGTTACGACACTAAACTCGTAAATTACCCACTGTAGTCACGATGATGAATTAAAATACAAATATTCCCTGGCAAACAAGAAAGAGCCAAACACAATTTTTAATGACGCTACGAATAAAAGGAGGGGAAAAAAATCAATATTCTGCGATTATGTCCCAGCGAGTAGTTTTCCCCAGCCAAATCGTCGTCATTGGTAGCAGGCCTCTATTTTCTTGCGGTAAATTCCTGCCGTGGAAACCCTGCCTCTACCGTTTTAACACTGACCTACTTTCCACCAGTTTATTTATTATTTTCTCCCTTCCCTGGGGTCGATGTGTACACACGTGTGTGTCTGAGTGTGTTGGTTGCTGCCGTCGACTTGGTTTCGTTGTCTACCTACAGTTTGGAGATCGGGGCTTGGCTATGTCGCTATGGAGAGTGGAGAATGGATCCTTACGGCGTTGTCTACCTACAGTTTGGAGATCGGGGCTTGGCTATGTCGCTATGGAGAGTGGAGAATGGATCCTTACGGCGTTGTCTACCTACAGTTTGGAGATCGGGGCTTGGCTATGTCGCTATGGAGAGTGGAGAATGGATCCTTACGGCGTTGTCTACCTACAGTTTGGAGATCGGGGCTTGGCTATGGAGAGTGGAGAATGAACCCTTGCGGCATAGCGGTCGAAAACATCATCAACATCAAGTACCATGCCTGCTGGCGTAGATGATCATGTCTCTCCGCAACTTTAGATCTTGACAGTTATTTATCATTTCTGTTGTTGACTTTCTTCCAAGCCATTCTCTAAGGCAGTCTTGTATTTTTTCCCCTCTTTTTCCCCCCTCCTATCTCTTCGTCCCTCAACTTTCCCAGTTGTTACAATATATTCCAACTGCTCCCGTCTCATTACATGACCAAAAAATTATGATTGTGTCTTCCTAATATTGGAAATTAGCTCAAAATTTGCTTTGGTCTCTTTCATGACGTTTTCATTACTCTTATTAGCTGTCCATGGTATTCTCAACATTCTTCTGTAAAACCACGTTTCTACAGACTCCAGTGATTTCTTTGTCTGTTGTCATATTGTCCATGATTCACATCCATATGTTAAGACTGGCTCTATATAACATTTAAGAACTCTTTTTCTTGTTTCTATTATCATTAAAGAGGCTAGATTAGTAAGATTAAAAAATATGGGGAAAAAACCTTGTAGATTGTGAAGGTCATCTCGTGAAGGTCATGGTCCAGATTTTAGGTCAAGTGATTACCACTGATTAGAGACCGCAGAGATGGGATTTCTCAGAAGAATGTTGAGACTTCCATTAGAGGCCACAGAGATAGGATTTCTCAGAAGAATATTGAGACTTCCATTAGAGGCCACAGAGATAGGATTTCTCAGAAGAATATTGAGACTTCCATTAGAGGCCACAGAGATAGGATTTCTCAGAAGAATATTGAGACTTCCATTAGAGGCCACAGAGATAGGATTTCTCAGAAGAATATTGAGACTTCCATTAGAGGCCACAGAGATAGGATTTCTCAGAAGAATATTGAGACTTCCATTAGAGGCCACAGAGATGGGATTTCTCAGAAGAATGTTGAAACTTCCATTAGAGGCCACAGAGATGGGATTTCTCAGAAGAATGTTGAAAATTCTCTGGACAACTAAATAGAGCAACAAGAAAATTCTTAAAGTGACCAACAAAAAAAAAAAAGGGAGGTCCTAAGAAAAAAAAAAGATCGGAAAGAAACAATCAACATTTTTCGGGCACATCATGAGAAGAGGAACGTTGTAATACTTGGGTACAACTGGCAAAATAGAAGGAAAGAGAGATCACGGACGACAAAGAGAACATACTAGATAGCTTAGTGTCATGGCATGGACAACAGTCAACAACAGAATTGAAACGATGCACTATGAATAGAAGATTGTGGAAGGACATTATTTCCTACGCCAACCGGTATGGCACATGATGATTACCATTGAAAGTCTGAGTCTTCTTTGTTAGAGACTAGACTCTCACCTGCCAGATTTCACTGAAAGTCTGAGTCTACTTTGTTAGAGACTAGACTCTCACCTGCCAGATTTCACTGAAAGTCTGAGTCTTCTTTGTTAGAGACTAGACTCTCACCTGCCAGATTTCACTGAAAGTCTGAGTCTTCTTTGTTAGAGACTAGACTCTCACCTGCCAGATTTCACTGAAAGTCTTTGTCTTCTTTGTTAAAGACTAGACTCTCACCTGCCAGATTTCACTGAAAGTCTGAGTCTTCTTTGTTAAAGACTAGACTCTCACCTGCCAGATTTCACTGAAAGTCTGAGTCTTCTTTGTTAGAGACTAGACTCTCACTTGCCAGATCTTAAAGAAAGAAACAGTATTTTAGATTAGATAGGGGGATAGTCACTGGCGAGGAGATGATGACTCTATCGATTAGATAGTAGTAGATAGATTCCAGAATAGACAGCAGCTAAGAAAGTCTAGAATATTTCAGTTGGACAGATTAAGATTTGATTGTTCCGGAGGCAAGGCGCCTGACAGCAACAGAGCTGGAAACTGTCAGAGAATAACAGCTGATGGCTTACGCCAGGATAGATGAAACAAAACATTCCGGTCACTACTCCACTTCTTCGCAGTGCTTCTAAAAAAACAGAGAAACCTATTTCGTCTGGCCAAGTGAGAAGGGATCGAAGAGGGAGTGCAAACCGGTACTGTAAACGCTGTGATAAACTCAAATGTGTTGGACCGAAAGGCGCAAAGAAACTACAACACAACGCATCTACACCCCCTTAACGTTCTCCTAACGACGGATGACGAAGATGATTATCAATTCCTTTAGTAATCATCGGGTGAACGGCAGAAATGAAAAAAAAATAACAGAAAGAAAAATTGGTCCGTCTTGGACAGTGTTAATAAACCCAGAGGTTCGCTAGACTTAAGAAGTTGAAACTGACTAGCAGTATTGTTATAGAGATATGAAAGTCAGGAGGATAGGAGAAAGTCACGTGGTTTGATTGTAGAGACCATTCAGCATGCTGTTGTCATGCTATTGCATAATAAACTCAGGGACAGCTGGACGTGTTTGAACCAGTCTCCCGACATTTGATTCCATACGAGTCCCTGGTGTCTCAATGTTACGGCACGTTTGTCCTCTGTCTCAGTCAACTAGATCACAAGCCAGATAAAGAAGGTAACAGATTTAAAGGGAAAAAGATAAGTCTACATTGTTCCCTCCTGTTGCTTTTCAGTGTTCCATCTCTTTGATGTTATTTTATGATGGTGACTGAGTTGCGTGACAAAATTGCTTGATAATCCATCACTAGAAGTCATTTTTCTTATATTTGCAATTCTGAGTTTGTTTCATTCTGCTAGTCTGTATTTTACATAGAATTCACCTCACAGGTGTGATGGTTGTTCTATTTTTTTCTTTGGCAGTTAATGTTCTATTTTGACATCGGGTGCCGAATGTTTATTGCAAATTATATATTTAGCTATTGTATGTTCTATTCGGCTCCCTCAATGAGACAGAGCTGTTTGCACAGAACAGAGACAAATGGCGAAATTTGATAAAATAGCTTTAAAAGAATTGAAAACTGCTGGAACAAAAAAATTTAGATAAGAGAAGGAGTATCTTGGTCTACGCCCTATGGGCCGGCTACGGCTCGAAAGGTCAATAGATAGATGTTCTACATTCTGCAATAAGTATAGCAAGTCAACCGCACCATTTAGATATAACTTTGCTCTATTAAAAATCCTACAGATTCACAAACATAAACGTTAGCAATATACGATCAATATGTCAGCAATAGATAAACCAACAACCTTTGATTCACTGAAAAAAACCACAGCCAACTGCACGAACACCGTAGCGCAGGCGCAGAATCCTTAAGGTTGAACCTTCGGTTGTGGGTCTGGGTAGCCTAGTTGGGAAAACCACTTGACTCAGCTACCAATGTTCGGACAACTCGTTTTCGATTCCCGCTGGAAGAAGTGTGAATTGTATTCGTGGTTGGGGGGGGGGGGGGAGGACAAAAAAAAAACATCCGCGGTCGACCAGCCGCTGGCAGAAATGGGTACCAGGGTAGTACTATGGGAAGGTGCAGAATGCGCCTCGCGTCATAAGTTTCGATGCTTGAAGCAACACTATCTGGAAGTCTCCGAACACTTCTGGATATGCGGCAGAGCACATATGGGTGAAGAGAGCAGTGGTTAGTGAGCTGGATTATAAAGGACAAAAGGTATAGGGTTCGATCCCAACCAACGGCTCCCGGTTCACCCAGTCTTTAATGGGTACCGGATTTTTTTTCTGGAAAGTAAACCCGCACGAGCGTAATACCGACTACATTACCCCAACAATCATGTGCTGAAGGTCTGTAAAATTTATGGTCACTAACACCATATTCCCTATACGCCACTTGGCGTCTGGGGTACTTTACTTTTTTTTACATATGGGTGAAAACTCGCGTGCTAAGACGCCGATTCAAGTCTCGTACTTTACCTTTACTTTCAATTGACTTGCAACAGTGATCTGAATAAGATGGAAGTAAACTACCGCCGACGTCGGTTCTTATTGAAGAAAAAGTTGTCTATATCATGACGTTGTACGCACAACGCATCGACAGCTCCGGAAGTCGCATAACACCGCCCAATTCACTGAAAATACCACAGCCAGTGCACGAACTCCGTAGCACCGGCGCAAAATACTTGTAGTAGAACCTTCAGTTGACTTCTACAATGGAATCTACATCAGGGAGCTGAATGTAATCAACGTAAATACTAAAACGTTCAATGGGATACAAAATCTCTTCCAGCATCTCGGAAACGAACTTTCTTTCTTTCGTTTTGGCGTTCAGGCGATGATTATTCAAGTAATTGATTGTCCTCTCAATCATCCGTTCTTAGAAGGGCGATAAGTGGGCGTAGATGCGTTGTGTGGCAGTTTATTTGCGCCTTTCGGCCCAACACATCCGACTTCGGCACGTTTCTTTTCAGCAATGGATTGTCTTCCCTCTTCTATTCTAACTCGCATAACCAAACTAGACAGGTTAGTCTGCTCATGGAGACATCGTGATGAGGTCTGGATGGCTCTGGTTCACTAGTCCAGGCGCATGTCATCAGCTGTGGGTCGCTGACAGCTCTGCTGATGTGATGTACTTTTGCCTCCGTAAACAATCGCTCCATCAAAGGTAAGTTACGCATGGATGATCACACTTCTTTTCTTTTTCAGACCATCAACATTTTGTTACAAACGAAAACTATCAAGATTTGTTACAAACGAAAACCATCAACATTTGTTACAAACGAAAACCATCAACACTTGTTACAAACGAAAACCATCAACATTTGTTACAAACGAAAACCATCAACATTTGTTACAAACGAAAACCATCAACATTTGTTACAAACGAAAACCATCAACATTTGTTACAAACGAAAACCATCAACATTTGTTACAAATGAAAACCATCAAGATTTGTTACAAACGAAAACCATCAACATTTGTTACAAATGAAAACCATCAAGATTTGTTACAAACGAAAACCATCAACATTTGTTACAAACGAAAACCATCAAGATTTGTTACAAAAGAAAACCATCAACATTTGTTAAAAACGAAAACCATCAAGATTTGTTATAAACGAAAACCATCAACATTTGTTACAAACCAAGACCATCAAGATTTATTACAAACCAAGACCATCAACATTTGTTACAAACCAAGACCATCAACATTTGTTACAAACAAAGACCATCAATATTTGTTACAAACCAAGACCAGTACAAAGAGGAAGACCAAGAAATGCTTGGAGAAGACAGACAGAAGCAGAGATGAAGATGATGGGGAAGACATGGAACGATCTTAAATGAATGGCAAGAAACAGAACGACTTGGAAAGTGTTTGTTGAAGACATATGCTCCACTGGGAGCTAAAAGAGGTAGTAGAAGAAGAAGACCATCAACATTTGTTATATCTACTACCACTACTATCACCTTTTGTTATACGTCAAGACCATCAACATTTGTTTTATAAATTAAGGAAAGTACCCCCACCACGCCAAGTGGCGTCTAGGGAATATGGTGTTAGTGACCGTCAATGTTACAAACCTTCAGCACATAAATTTTGAGTAAAGGTGGTCGGTATTACGCCCGTGCCGCTTTACTTTCTCAGGAAAAAAATCCGGCACCCATTTAAGGCTGGGTGAACCCGGAAGCCGTCTTGTCCTTTGTAGTCCAGTAAACTAACCACTGAGCTAATGGGGTTCCCTCATATATAAGAAGATTGTATATAAGAACAATCAACATTTGTTATAGATCAAGAAAATCAACATTTATTATAGACCAAGACCATCAACATTTGTTATAGACCAAGACCATCAACATTTGTTATAGAACAAGACCATCAACATTTGTTATAGATCAAGAAAATCAACATTTATTATAGACCAAGACAATCAACATTTGTTATAGATCAAGACCATCAACATTTATTATAGATCAAGACAATCAACATTTGTTATAGACCAAGACAATCAACATTTGTTATAGATCAAGACAATCAACATTTATTATAGATCAAGACCATCAACATTTGTTATAGATCAAGACAATCAACATTTATTATAGACCAAAACCATCAACATTTGTTATAGATCAAGACAATCAACATTTGTTATAGATCAAAACAATCAACATTTGTTATAGATCAAGACAATCAACATTTGTTATAGATCAAAGCAATCAACATTTGTTATAGACCAAAACAATCAACATTTGTTATAGATCAAGGCAATCAACATTTATTATAGATCAAAGCAATCAACATTTGTTATAGATCAAGACAATCAATATTTGTTATAGATAAAAACAATCAACATTTGTTATAGATCAAGAAAATCAACAATAGTTATAGATCAAGACAATCAACATTTATTATAGATCAAGATAATCAACATTTATTATAGATCAAGACAACCAACATTTATTATAGATCAAGACAATCAACATTTGTTATAGATCAAGACAATCAACATTTGTTATAGATCAAGACAATCAACATTTATTATAGATCAAGACAATCAACATTTATTATAGATCAAGACAATCAACATTTATTATAGATCAAGACCATCAACATTTATTATAGACCAAGACAATCAACATTTGTTATAGATCAAAACAATCAACATTTATTATAGACCAAGACAATCAACATTTGTTATAGATCAAGACCATCAACATTTGTTATAGATCAAGACCATCACCATTTATTATAGATCAAGACCATCAACATTTGTTATAGATCAAGACAATCAACATTTGTTATAGATCAAGAAAATCAACATTTGTTATAGATCAAGAAAATCAACATTTGTTATAGATCAAGAAAATCAACATTTGTTATAGACCAAGACAATCAACATTTATTATAGACCAAGACAATCAACATTTGTTATAGATCAAAACAATCAACATTTATTATAGACCAAGACAATCAACATTTGTTATAGATCAAGACCATCACCATTTATTATAGATCAAGACCATCAACATTTGTTATAGATCAAGAAAATCAACATTTGTTATAGATCAAGACAATCAACATTTGTTATAGATCAAGAAAATCAACATTTGTTATAGATCAAGAAAATCAACATTTGTTATAGATCAAGAAAATCAACATTTGTTATAGACCAAGACAATCAACATTTATTATAGACCAAGACAATCAACATTTGTTATAGATCAAGACCATCAACATTTATTATAGACCAAGAACATCAACATTTATTATAGATCAATACAATCAACATTTGTTATAGATCAAGAACATCAACATTTGTTATAGATCAAGAAAGCAAGGACCGGAACGCTGAATGTGTGGCTCTCTCTGGTTCCACCTAGTCTAGACGGAAATGAGCAAAATGTCGCAGTTGCTTTTAACAAATACACGACGAAGTCGCACCCATTTACGCCATTTAAGCGACGTACACACACATTAACGTCAAATGAACACATGCATCGCTGATTCTCTGGACAGAATGTTTCTTTTTTCTTTTTACTACCGAAGCTTCCAGAATGACAGAGAAGAGCGTGCTGTTAAAGACTAAGTGTCATTCGTGTCAAAGCTCAAGAAAGCAAATAACAACTCAAGAGAGCAAATAACAACTCAAGAGAGCAAATAACAACTCAAGAGAGCAAATAACAACTCAAGAGAGCAAATAACAACTCAAGAGAGCAAATAACAACTCAAGAGAGCAAATAACAACTCAAGAGAGCAAATAACAACTCAAGAAAGCAAATAACAACTCAAGAGAGCAAATAACAACTCAAGAGAGCAAATAACAACTCAAGAAAGCAAATAACAACTCAAGAGAGCAAATAACAACTCAAGAAAGCAAATAACAATTCAAGAGAGCAAATAACAACTCAAGAGAGCAAATAACAACTCAAGAAAGCAAATAACAACTCAAGAGAGCAAATAACAACTCAAGAGAGCAAATAACAACTCAAGAAAGCAAATAACAACTCAAGAGAGCAAATAACAACTCAAGAAAGCAAATAACAACTTAAGCGAGAAAATAACAACTCAAGAGAGCAAATAACAACTCAAGAGAGCAAATAACAACTCAAGAGAGCAAATAACAACTCAAGCGAGAAAATAACAACTCAAGAGAGCAAATAACAACTCAAGCGAGAAAATAACAACTCAAGAGAGCAAATAACAACTCAAGAAAGCAAATAACAACTCAAGAAAGCAAATAACAACTCAAGAGAGCAAATAACAACTCAAGAGAGAAAATAACAACTCAAGAGAGCAAATAACAACTCAAGCGAGAAAATAACAACTCAAGAGAGCAAATAACAACTCAAGAAAGCAAATAACAACTCAAGAAAGCAAATAACAACTCAAGAGAGCAAATAACAACTCAAGAGAGAAAATAACAACTCAAGAGAGCAAATAACAACTCAAGAAAGCAAATAACAACTCAAGAAAGCAAATAACAACTCAAGAGAGAAAATAACAACTCAAGAGAGCAAATAACAACTCAAGAGAGCAAATAACAACTCAAGAAAGCAAATAACAACTCAAGAGAGCAAATAACAATTCAAGAGAGCAAATAGCAACTCAAGAGAGCAAATAACAATTCAAGAGAGCAAATAACAACTCAAGAGAGCAAATAGCAACTCAAGAGAGCAAATAGCAACTCAAGAGAGCAAATAACAACTCAAGAAAGCAAATAACAACTCAAGAAAGCAAATAACAACTCAAGAGAGCAAATAACAACTCAAGAGAGCAAATAACAACTCAAGAAAGCAAATAACAACTCAAGAGAGCAAATAACAACTCAAGAGAGCAAATAACAACTCAAGAGGGCAAATAACCAACAAACCCAAGTGGTCTTGTATCGCAGAAACAAACGAGTAACAAATCAAGCCAGTACCAGCAGAATTTCACACAAGAGGCAGGCATAATAAGGATCCAGAAGCCTGTGAGCTGATGCCCTTTGGCCCAATGCTATGCTTCTGTAACTATTTCTACGTTTATTTGTAGTTCTGCACAAGGTGTTCCATTTATCAGGTCTTTGAGGAAGTAGAGTTGCTCCGATGTCAGTGAGCTTTGGACAGTCAAAAAGGTGATGTTCTACTGTTTCATGTGGGTGTTCACAGAGTGGACATGCTGGAGTTTGGTTTCGTTGTATTCTATTGATGTGGTTGTTCAGTGGTACATGACCGGTTCTCGGTCTGAAGATGGTGGTTTGATCTCTTCTTTTTAGGTTGTTAATGTGGTCATGAGGGTTTAGCCTCGTCATATATTTAAAAAGTTCTCTCCCTGTTCTCCCCCCCCCCCCCCATGGCTCACCTATTGAGCCAATCTTCTCTAATGTTGGAGTTTATGATTTGTTTGGCTGTGTTTAATGAGATATCGGTGGTAAAAGTGTGTCTGTCTGGATCCTCTCTTAGCTAATGTATCTGCCTGTCATTTCTACGTGTGTTGGAGTGTCCATGGATCCATCGCGTCATTAGCCTTACGTCACGCGTGTTAATGAGGTCATCTATGTTTATATGAAGGTAAGCATATCAAACTGAAGAACCATATAACTGCACATACAATAATAATTTTCCATTATCCCTTTCAAGTTATCATTATACGCCTCAGAACAGGACACAATCGACTCCATAGTCACATGTATACAAAATTCAAGATCGGCACATCAACTACTTGTACATGTGGAGAGGCGCCCCAGACTGCACTGAATATAGTAGACTGAGGAAAATCCACTGGCCCATAGATACAACACTATAGACAAAACTATATGGGCCACTGCAAGAATTACAAAAGACAGTAAAATTTATACAGGAAACGACATTGCAGATATAGACAATACTTCAGGCAAACGAAAGATAGATAGATAGATAGATAGATAGATAGATAGATAGATAGATAGATAGATAGATAGATAGATAGATAGATAGATAGATAGATAGATAGATAGATAGATAGATAGATAGATAGATAGATAGATAGATAGATAGACAGACAGACAGACAGACAGACAGACGGACGGACGGACGGACGGACGGACAGACAGACAGACAGACAGACAGACAGACAGACATACAGACAGACAGACAGACAGACAGATAGACAGATAGATAGATAGATAGATAGATAGATAGATAGATAGATAGATAGATAGATAGATAGATAGATAGATAGATAGATAGATAGATAGATAGATAGATAGATAGATAGATAGATAGATAGACAGATAGATAGATAGATAGATAGATAGATAGATAGATAGATAGATAGATAGATAGATAGATAGATAGATAGATAGATAGATAGATAGATAGATAGATAGATAGATAGATAGATAGATAGATAGATAGATAGATAGATAGATAGATAGATAGATAGATAGACACTGTCCTTTTGGAAGGCAATTGCGGTCAAATATAACATGGAAGAATTAGTCTGAGGTTGAGTGGGCCGTGCCTCGCCAAGAAGTCGGCAAAACCTCCAATCAATTTTTTTTTTAAAATGAAGGCACCTCACTACAGCCGAGCTGGACGTTGTCAGCGACCCACAACTGATGGCTTGACCGGGATCGATAAACCAGAAGCGTCCAGACCCTACTCCACTTCTTCGCGGTGCCTCTAGAAACAGACTAAATTGTCTAGTCTGGTCAAGAGAGTAGGGATCGAAGTGGGAAGACAACCCGGTACTAAAAAATAACATGCTAAAGTCGGATGTGTTGGGCCGAGATGCGCAAATATAACAGTTTTACTGAAAACTACAAAATAACGTATACACGACACTTAACGTCCTTTTAAGGGCGGATGACAAAGATATGTGTTCCTTTAGTCTTCGGCAGTACGCAATCAGTGATCTCTGCAATATGTGCCATTTTGGCACGCAAGGTTTCTGGCTTTGAGATTGTTGTTCTGCCATATGTGCGTCTTCGGCTCGAAAGGACAATAGATAGATAGATAGTACGCAAGCAAGCAGTTCTAAAAATTAGTAAAGACAGATCCAACCGGAAGCAGCAGGTACATAATGAGACATTGACCTCAGGGCAAACAAAATGACACCGATAAAAAGAAGTGTCAATTATAAACAAGCACAAATGAACACAATTTCCAGAAGACACGATCACTAAGTTCAATATGTCTCGTAGCTGATACGATCCTAAAATCACCTCGGTTAGACCCGAGTGCTAAAAGCTTGTGATGGGGTACCTTCTGTTTGTCGTTCACCTGATGCCTAGTAAAGGAATTAATTATTCTCTTTAAGGCTCAGCACACGCGAAAAGACATAAGGCGAAACCGCACAGAAAGTGAACACAGTCATCTGTTCACCATCATACGATATCATCATTCATCGTAAGCAATCGGAATATCAAAACACGATCAAAACGGATGAAACGCACAGCTTACGGTGTGCACAGAGCACTTAACTCAGTAGCTCCTGCAGCAAGCAGGAGCGTCACTTGTTGTCTCTCCTCAACACATGTCCGACGTATGTTCACCTTCTGAGGATCATACTGCAGGAACAATAGTGAAGGAAATGTAAGTAGTTCACTTATTTGTTATCTGGGGGACGGGTTGGTCTCAAGGCAAAGCGCCGGTCTCGAAATAAAGGGGGTGCGAGTTCAAATCCCGGCTGCACAAGTTGGGATTTTTATTTGTGACTTCTCTCTACGGCAACCACACCTGGTATTAGCAGCGAGTAACAGACCTCCAGTAACAGACCTCCAGTAACAGACCTCAAGTAACAGACCTCCAGTAACAGACCTCCAGTAACAGACCTCCAGTAACAGACCTCCAGTAACAGACTAACCTGTCTGGTCTGGCCAAGTGAGTGGGGATCGAAGAGGGAAGACAACCCGGTACTCAAAAATGTCGTGCTGATGTCGGATGTGTTGGGTCGAAAGGCGCAAATATAACAGTTATACTGCAAACCGGGTGTCCGGTTAGCGCAATCGATAGGCGGTTGGCTTACCACGGCAACAGCCGGGGTTCGTACCCTGGCGAGGACACCTGGGTTTTACTAATTCCCTAAAAATTAGTGGGAGCCGCGATAGCTCAGTGGTTAGTGAACTGGACTACTACGGACAAGGGGTAGGGTTCGATCCCAACCGACGGCTCCGGGTTCACCCAGCCTTAAATGGGTACCGGATTTTTTCTGGGAAAGTAAAGCGGCACGGGCGTAATACCGACCACATTACCCCAAAAAATCATGTGCTGAAGGTCTGTAAAATATAGGGTCACTAACACCATATTTCCCTATACGCCACTTGGCGTGACGGGGTACTTTACTTTTTTACTTTACTGCAAACCACAACACAACACAGACATGCCTACTTAATTAACGTCCTTTAAAGGGCGGATGATGAAGAGGTGTACTCCTTTAGTCATCGGGCGAACGCAAGCAAGCACGCAGAAGGAAAAAGAACGATAACTTTATTGATACAAGAAAATTGAAGCCTTTGAAATGTGGATTTATAGAAGAATAAGTAGAATTGGATGGAAAGAAAAGAAAACAAACGATGAAGTTTTAAAACAGCTAAAAATGAAAAAAAAAACTACTAAACACAATTAGAACAAGACAAATGAAATTTTTGGGGCATATTAAAAGACACAACAGCCAACTAAAAGTAATCTTGGAGGTGAAAATACAGGGTAAAAGGCAGAGGCAGACCAAGACTAACATGGACGAGTAACATCAAAAGATGGACAAGTCAGCCTATGACAATCTGCGCCATCAAAGCAAGAGACAGAGTGAAATGGAGCTCCATGTTAGCTAACCTTCGATGCGGAGACGGCACTTCATGATGATGAACATTATTGACAAAAGACCGGTCAGACGTCTTTATTTATAAGAGCAGGAGCGGTAACTCTATATTTGTTTTACGATGGGAGACAACCGCCGTATATCACCGGGAGATATTGTGCTGGAGTCACGGTCTGTCACCAACAATACGCATAGTCTCACAGATGTCAGTTTAGCACGTAGTGTTGATGACGCTGCGAGAGATAGCAAGGAAAGAGGCGGGCAAATAATAATAAATGAATCTAGTTTTATTGGTCGCAGACCCCGGTATCACTGCAAACGAAGGGTGTCCGGTTAGCGCAATCGATAGGCGGTTGGCTTACCACGGCAACAGCCGGGGTTCGTACCCTGGCGAGGACACCTGGGTTTTACTAATTCCCTAAAAATTAGTACCTCTGAAGTCGGAGTAAATCTGCCTGCATGGCGAGGGGCATCCTGTAATGGGATAAAACAGACTTTACACGCAAAATTCAGTCCCACAAAATTGAGTGGGTGGGACTTCGTCACAGGTCAAAGCTGACGAAAGCGAACGAACGAACGAACGAACTGCAAACGAATTAAAATCTATAATTGCAAACCGCCCGTGCCAGTGGAATCACCCGAATTAACATTTCATCTCATTGAAAGATCAAAACAAAGAAAGGGAGATGCTGTCCCCATCATAACAGCTACAGCACACGCCAAAAGACATAGCGTAGTCGCACAGAAAGTGGACGCAGCTGAAGAACTATCTTTCATCATAAGCAATCTGAACATCGAAACACGATCCGGATGAAAAAGCACAGCCCACGGTGTGCACAGAGCACTAAACTCAGTAGCTCCACTAGCAAGCCGGTCTTGGAATACGAGGAAACTGCAACAAGAAACACCTTTCTGACTGAGCCTCAATGGTTCCTGCCATATTGACCGGAAGTCAATACAATACATATAGTCTCACAGGTGCCAGTTTAGCAGGTAGTGTTGATGACGCTGCACGGGATAGCAAGGAAAGAGGTTGGCAAATAATAATAAATGAATGGAGACATTCCGGGGCGATAAATAACAAATCATCCCAGGGGAAGAGGCATGTTTACAACACCCCGAAAAATCCAAAAATAATCACCAATGGTGCTATACAGAACCAGTTTTGACCTATGGAAGGGAATCATGGACAGTAGACTAACAAATGAAAAGATGATTAGAGGCCACAGAGATGGGATTTCTCAGAAGAATGTTGACAGTTCCCTGGACAGCTAAAATGACCAATGAGGAAGTTCTCAAAGAGACCAACACAAAAAGGCAGCTCCTAAAAAACATCCGAAAGAAACAATCAACATTTTTCGGGCACATCATGAGAAGAGGAAAGTTGGAATACTTGGTTACAACTGGCAAAATACAAGGAAAGAAAGATCGTGGACGACAAAGAGAGAAAATACTGGACAGCTTGATGTCATGGCGTCGAAAACAGTCAACAACAGAATTGAAACGATGCACTGTAGATAGAAGATTGTGGAAGGACATGTTCGCCTACGCCAACCGGTATGGCACATAATGATGATGAATGAACAACAGGAAAAAAACAACAAAGAACAATGGACATTCCGAAGATGATCGAACCCAAACACCTCCGCGCAGTGTCTTCCACTTATATATCAGTTATTCCCGAGTTGTGTTCGCAATCCTATGCCACAGTCTGGATTACATATACGTGAAAGACAACTCAGACGGAAAATGAACAAAACAGAGGTGAGATGGTAGATGTACAACAGAGGTGAGATGGTAGATGTACAACAGAGGTGAGATGGTAGATGTACAACAGAGGTGTGATGGTTGATGTACAACAGAGGTGAGATGGTAGATGTACAACAGAGGTGAGATGGTAGATGTACAACAGAGGTGTGATGGTTGATGTACAACAGAGGTGAGATGGTAGATGTACAACAGTGGTGAGTTGGTAGATGTACAACAGAGGTGAGTTGGT
Source organism: Megaustenia siamemsis (assembly GCA_032433765.1). Lineage (NCBI taxonomy): Eukaryota > Metazoa > Mollusca > Gastropoda > Stylommatophora > Ariophantidae > Megaustenia > Megaustenia siamemsis. The sequence goes on along the minus strand of JAVIAB010000025.1, from coordinate 12,796,275 downwards.
AGATGTACAACAGAGATGAGATGGTAGATGTAAAACAGAGGTGAGTTGGTAGATGTACAACAGAGATGAGATGGTAGATGTAAAACAGAGGTGAGTTGGTAGATGTACAACAAAGGTGAGATGGTTGATGTACAATAAAGGTGAGATGGTTGATGTACAACAGAGGTGAGATGGTTGATGTACAACAGAGGTGAGATGGTTGATGTACAACAGAGGTGAGATGGTTGATGTACAACAGAGGTGAGATGGTAGATGTACAACAGTGGTGAGATGGTTGATGTACAACAGAGGTGAGATGGTAGATGTACAACAGAGGTGAGATGGTTGATGTACAACAGATGTGAGATGGTAGATGTACAACAGAGGTGAGATGGTAGATGTACAACAGAGGTGAGATGGTAGATGTACAACAGAGGTGAGATGGTAGATGTACAACAGAGGTGAGATGCCGAATGGCTCAGGCAAAAGCAGCTTTCCAAAAAATGAGGAAGATACTATGCAATCCATTTTTGACACTAGAAGCAAGAAAAAAGAGTTATTAAATGTTACGTAGAGCCAGTCTTAACATATGGGTGTGAATCATGGACAATAGGACAACAGGCAACAAAATCACTGGAGACTGTAGAAATGAGGTGTTACAGAAGAATTTTGAGAATACCATGGACAGCTACGAAGAGTAATGAAAATGTTCTCCACAATTTCACAGTTTCTTCAAAGCCCTTCCTTCCATACCTTATCAAATGCTTTCTTTAGGTCTATCCATGCTGCTAATACCAGTTTCTTTTCTTGAAACGCATCCTCAATGTCCTGGGAAAGATTGGTTGCCTGATCTTCGGTAGAGTAACACTGTCTAAAACCTGCTTGTTGTGGGACAAGGAGATTTTCACTTTCCAGGTACCACTAATTCAGAAGTCATGAATGTCGCAGTCAACATAACTATAGAAGGCAGACAACTTAGAGGATTCAAATACCTAGGAAGTCTAATGACAAACGACAATAGCAGAGATAGAATCAAGATGCCAGCTTGTCTCATCGGACAGTTATCACACTATTGTCCAACAAGGAAACAGGTTGTGCTAATGCCAGACCTGACTCTAGATGCAAGAACAATAAGTACAGAGATGAAATGTGTTATAGTCTGAGAGATGATCGCTGAACCATCTAAAATGGTTCCGTGGCTTGTAGTAAGGGTGGATGGATCGATAATTGCTTCTCTCCCTCGACGCTGATGGCACTGCAGTCTGAGATTGATTATACGTTCCATTGTTTTACACAAACAGCAAGGCTGATTGGTCTATAGCTGGAGAACCATCTTTTCTGCTTTAGTATGGTATCATTTGCTCTCTCCATGCCTGTGGCACTCTACCTGTGATCCAACAAATGTTGTAGATCTGCAGTAGTTTTGCTTTAGCTGCAGTTCCCAAGTTCTTAATCATTTCATTGGACACTCCATCACTGTCTGGTGACTTTTTCATTTTTAATTTGGATATTGCCAGCTCTAGCTCTCTTTGTGTAATGGGTATTTCCATGACTTCATGTGTGGTCTCTTCTTGTCTCGCATTTTGTTGTTTTAAACGGGTCTCTTGTCGTTTCTCTAGGCTAATTTCAATATTATTGTCATTTGCAAAGGAGTCTGCAAAGTAATTTGCTGCATGTTTACCTGTTAGAATGTTTCCATCCTTCTTCAGTGTAATTTTGGTGTTCCTTTCTGTATCCTCATCATTCAGCTGTTTTACAAGCTTCCACACTTTTTTTGTGTCTCGTTCAAGATTCAAGGACTCTGTTTTCTCTTTCCAGCTTCTCCGTCTGGCTTGTAGTTTAGTCCATTGAAATTTGGTTTTAACATGCTGGTAGTTATTGTGGTGTTCCTGGCAGTGGTTATTTTCTGCTTGCTTTCGAGATATTTCCATGCCATTGTGCAGTTCCTCTAGTTCACTACTCCAGTATGGTTTGTAGTGTTTCCGTGCCCCTCTAGGTATTGTTTCACTGCAGCTTGTATTATTAGTCTACTGAATTCATCAACTATTTTGTTGATGTCTCTGTCTGTATTTATATCTTTAGTCAGTACACTGGTGTAGTGTTGATACATTTTCCAGTCTGCCTTTTTGTAATTCCATCTAGAGAGAGTGCTGCTCTCCCTGACGGCCTCATTTTGCACCACTAAAAATACTGGTCGGTGGTCGCTGCCTCCAAGTTGTTTCCCAACAATACGTGTGATATTCCAATCCAGGTCTGGTGAATGGAAAGCAAGGTCTGGTGTAGATGTGGTATGCAATGATCTGGAGTAAAATGTTGGTGGATCTGTTGTCTAGTTTAATAGTATAAGCCCATTGTCATCCTGCCAATTTTCAAGTTCTTCACCTCTCTTGTCCATATGTTCATAGCCCCAGCTCTGTGAATGGCTGTTAAAGTCTCCACATACAATTATTCATTATTTTAACGTAATTGTGTCTAGTGCTAGTGGGCGGTCACTCGGACAGTAGTAGTTAAGTAGATGGAAGTCTGTATTTCCTGTCCTGAGGTGCAGTATTTGATATTCCGCCCCATCCATATACACTTCAATCTTACATGCATTAATGTTGTTCCTTACAAGAGTCAGTATTCCGCCCTTTTGTCTATTTTTTCTGTCAGATCGGTAGCACTGGTATCCCCTAATCTTCAAGGCTATGTCGTTGTTTAGATGGGTTTCCTGCAAACAGCATATGCTTATTTGTTCTTCATGCAGGATATTTTCTAATTCTATCTTTTTACTGTACCCATCTCTTTTGCTGTTGATGCTTTCAGCATTCCAGTGCATTATTTTGAGTGGTCTTATTTTGGATTGACCAGTAGCTCTATTCTCTCGCCCCCTGACTCCACAGAGCGGTTGAGAAGGACATCCAGTAATAGAGGTTGGTCCTTACGAGGCTGAGGGCCCGGCGCTGCACCTGCCTGAGTGTCCATCACAGAGCGAGTGCCATATTGATTTGCGGTTATAGACATACTTCCCATTGGCGTGAGTGCGTGGCATCCTGATTGTTGTAGTGCGCCTTTTGGCTGGTTGCTTCCGACTTCAGCACTTAAACTTGTTAGAGCAGACTGTGGTCTTGCTCGGGTATAGGAAGGCCTGGCCAGTCTTGGTTTTCAGTCCATGGTGACTGTTAAGCCCCATCCCCACGACAAGTAGCTGGCCTTGATGAGGAGCATACCTCTTACCTGAAATGTTTCGAAAAACAACAAAATAAAAAATAACAAGGATTTAGGCGGCCAATGATTTTTTTACAAGTAAGGACAGGTCATACAAATTATTCACTTGCAAGGAGCTGTTCCAGAATAAACTAGGAGTTGCGCAGCGTCTTCAAGAACCCGAAAACAAGAACCACATGATGTATGTTTATAATTTACATTCGTACAGTATAAGGTCTGTAAAGTAATCATCGAACTATAACTGACAGTTTGAGTCAGAATAAACGAACCAGAGATGATCAAGATATCCTACACATCTACAGAAGTGGGTCTGAAAAAAAGTGACTAGACATAGTCAATCAAGCGGGTATGGATGGAAGCAGTGATGCACGCAAATATGCCTTGTTGTGGGCCAAAAGACGCAAAACATCGCAGCTTGTGACAAAACAATACGTCTCAAATTATTTTCTTTCAGAGCCGGCTCAGGGTACCGGAAACTCGGACAGTTGCCCAGGGCGCCTCATGTACTTACACAAGGCTCCAAAGTTCAGCTCACCCAGGGCTCCAAAGTTCACCTCACCCAGGGCGCCAAAGTTCACCTCACCCATGGCGCCAAATTTCATCTCACTCAGGGCTCCAAAGTTCAGCTCACCCAGGGCGCCAAAGTTCATCTCACCCAGGGCGCCAAAGTTCACCTCACCCAGGGCTCCAAAGTTCACCTCACCCAGGGCTCCAAAGTTCACCTCACCCAGGGCGCCAGCAACCATAGGTCCGCCAACTGTTGCCTGGTTTAATCTCAAAGTTGTATTTCAGTTCTAGTCATACAAATGTTGCTACATGTTTCAATAATGACAATGTCGTGAGGAAAGTACATTCTACTTATTCTTGAGATTGACATTTTATTTGGACTGGTTCTAAACTGGGAAACTGAACCAAAGAAAAATGAATAGTCAAGAACACTTCATATTATTATGCTATTGATATTTTAGCCAATAACGACTTATAGACTGCCTAAAAAATATACATCAAGATTATACAGACGTATGATGATGATGATGATGCGGTCGCCCGATGATTTGAGGTATTCTAGCGGATACGAACCGTAGACTTCCTCCTCGTCATCCGCCCTTAAAAGGACGTTAAGTGGACGTAGTTACGTTGTGTTGAAGTTTGCAGTGTAACACTGTGATATCTGCGCCTTTCGGCCCAACACATCCGACTTCAGCCGACATTTTTGAGTACCGGGTTTGTCTTCCCTCTTCGATCCCTGCTCGCTTGGCCAGACTAGACAGGTTAGTCTGTTTCTGGAGGCACCGCGGAGAGGTGTAGCAGGGTCTGGATGGTTCTGGTTCACCGATCCTGGCGCAAGCCATCAGTTATGAGTCACTGACGACTTCCAGCTCTGGTGCTGGGTGGGGCGCGCCTTCGCCTCCATACAGACGTATAATTAATATGTAATTTATACTGTGAACAAACAGCAATAATAAAATATAATAGAGAACTCTATACCTATTGATATAAAAAGAGGAGTAAGACCGGGACTCATTCTATCAGGAGACAAATAATAATAAATGAATATTTTCCAAGTGCCGTGAGCATACCTCCTGCTCTGAACTGATTCGGTGCATCCTATCACCAAGTTTGTTCAATCTATACACTGAGCAAATCTTTAAAAACGTCTCAGAGATGCCAGGCCTAAACATTAATGGAAAGATAATCAATAACCTAAGATATGCTGATGATACTGTACTACTAGCAGAAAATACTAAAGATCTACAACAATTACTTAATTAATAAACGTGACACGCAAAATATATAGATTAGATATAAACATCAAAAAGACTAAAACTATGATCATAAACAAAGAAAATACTCAAAACCCACAAGTGGATATCAAAATTGAAGGAATAGACCTGGAGACAGTTCAGGGCTACAATCACCTTGGACATACTATAACCAGTGATGGAAAATGCACAACTGAAATAAACAAAAGAATAGGAATGGCAAAAGTAATTTTAATGTCATGAAGGACATACTAACATCAAAACAAATAACACCAGGGCTAAAACTAAGAATAGCAACTGGTTAGCCCGGGGTAAGCATGAAAAGTGTTCCTTGTTGCAGTTTCCTCATATTCCCAGTCCAAGGGGGACTGGTTAGTCTCGAAGCAAGACGCCGGCCTCGGGACAGAGAGGTTGTGGGTTCAAATCTCGGCTACACTGGTTGGGATTTTTATTTATGATTTCTCTCTGCGGCAACCACTCCTGGTCTCAGCAGCGAGGCCCGGCTTGAAACGTCAGTTACTCATCGACGGAAAAAAACATGAGTGCCTCCGAAGTCGGAGCTATCTATCTGCCTGTGCGGCGAGGGACCCCGGTGCACGCGGCTGCCAGGGAAAAATGGATTAACAAGCAAAACTCAGTTCCTAGTCTTCCAGTTGAAAGCTGGCGAACGCAACAACAACAATAACATATCTTCTCAATATTCCTGTATGGTGCAGAAACATGGACATTAAACAAGAAAACAGAACAGAAAATTTAAGCCTTTGAAATGTGGATTTATAGAAGAATGGGTAGAGTTGGATGAAGAGAACGAAAACAAATGAAAAAGTCTTAAAAGAACTAAAAGAGAACTACTAAACACAATTCAAACAAGACAAATGCCATTTTTGGGCCATGTTAAAAGACACAACAGCCTCCTAAAAGTAATCTTAGAGGGGAAAATAATAGGCAAAAGAGGCAGAGGCAGGCCAAGACTAACATTGACAAGTCAGCCTATGATAACCTGCACCATCAAAGCAAGAGACAGAGTGGAATGGCGCCGCACCAAAGTAGCCAACCGTCAATGCGAAGACGGCACTCGATGATGATGATGATGATTTTTGTCCAGTAATGTTGATAAATATTTCCAAATTTGACAAAATTGATCCTTTCTGGTGTAACATAATCATATTGAAGCCACGGGGAGCTGATTGATCTCGAGGCATGAGGTCGGCCTCGAGACAGAGAGGTTGTGGGTTCAAGTCCCGGCTATGCTTGCCGGTTAGAATTTTTATTTATGATTTCTCTCTTGGCAACAACCCCTGGTTTCAGCAGCGAGGCCCGGCCTGAAACGTCAATTACTCATCGACGGGAAAAATATGAGTACCTCCGAAGTACCTCAATTGGGAAAATTGAGGGACGAAGAGATAGAGGGAAGCAAAGAGAAAAGATACCAGACAGCTTAAGAGAACAGCTTGGCAGAAGGTCAACAACAGAAATGATAAATAACTGTCGTGATCGAAAGTTGTGGAGAGACATGATCACCTACACCATCAGGCCCGGTACTTGATGATGATGATGATGACCTCCGAAGTCGGAGGTATCTGCATGTGCGGCAAGGGACCCTTTTGCACACGGCTGCCAGGCAAAAATGGATTAACACGCAAAATGAAGTCCCTAGTCTCAAGGGACCTCGTGAGAGGTCAAAGCTGGAGAACGAAAAAACAAATATTGAAACCATATTTGTTGTAAGAATTTAAATTGTAGCTTCTCTTCTGATCGTTTTTAACGTTTTGTAGAATTACAGTAATCCCTCAGTTATCGCGGTTAATAGAGACCAGAACCGGCCGCGATCAATAAAAAACCGCGAAGTAGTATCACGCTCTCATTTTTAACATACGTACATTTTTTGTGTATGTATAATATTAGTAACAGCGCCATATATTTTAGAGCAGTGATCTCTGCAATATGTGCCATTTTGGCAAGCAAGGTTTCTGTTTTTGAGATTGTGGTTCTGCCCTATGTGCCGTCTACGGCTCGAAAGGACAATAGATAGAATATTAGTGTATATGAAACCATATAAGTGCATATGTTATCATTAGAACATTAAAGAATAAATTCAAACATGTAAATAACATATTAATAGTATAAATAACATACATAAAATAACGTATAAATGATATAAATTCCTCAATTTGGAATTTTTGAACAATCTGCGATGTACTAAGTAAGAAAGTAAAGTACCCCCGTCCGTCAAGTGGCGTATACGGAATATGGTGTTAGTGAGCCTATATTTCACAGACCTTCAGCACATGATTTTTGGGGTAATGTGCTCGGTATTACGACGGTGCTGCTTCACTTTCTCAGAAAAAAATCCGGTACCCATTTCTCTCTCTCTCTGCAATCAGGACTAAATCAGAGTAGGAGTCCAGACTCTCACATGAAGTCAGCTGTCAGGTTAAGTGTGTTGATCGCCCCCACAGACAGAACATCACAATTAGAGTCTGCCAGATCCACTCTGACTGAACACCCGTTAATACGTTGCACTGTGTTCTGCGCCAGTGGCACAGTGCATCCGATTTCAGCCAGCATTTTATTCAGGTTTGCTTTCCTTAGCCTTTGATTGTCCCCAATCTTCCTGCAAGGCAGCAGATTGTCTTTTCTGTAGGGGGATTCTGCCCTTAGATGGTCGGCCCTCCCAGGTTTACGAGCACCATCTGCCCGAGTCACTAGAGGTGACTAACACAGACATGCACACACAAAGATATGAGATGTGACTAACATCCCATTTAAGGCTGGGTGAACCCGGAGCCGTCGGTTGGGATCGAACCCTACCACTTGTCCTTTGTAGTCCAGTTCACTAACCACTGAGCTATCGCGGCTGCGATGTACTAAGGCCGCAATAAATGAACCGCAAAGTACCGAGGGATGGCTGTATACTCAAATCTCGTGCCGAAGTCGGATGTGTTGGGCCGAAAGATGCAAATATCACAGTTATACTACGGTGGCCATTCGTCCTCGATTTTCGGGGACAGTCCCCGAAGTATAGAAGTTGTCCCCGAAAGAAATTTGTCCCCGATTTTGTCCCCGATTTCAGTGAATAAATAAATGTTAATACACGGAATCGGCCCTCTTTTAAAATAATCACTAGGACTCAGGACGTTACTGAGTTGTGTTTCTTTATCCCAGACTGAGCGGCATTAGCAGGAAGATAAAAGAGAAGACTTGGACGCGTTGTGTCGGAGATAGCTCTTTGAACTCTTGAAGCGCGGTGCTACGTCACTTCTATTCCAGCCACTGACTTCTATTGGGATGGGTAATAAAAAAAAAAAAACAGACACTCTCTCTTCCCCCCCCCACCTCCCCCCCCCCTCCCCACCGCCTATCCGGACATCTCCCGCCAAAGTATCTTTCCCGGCCAATTTTCAAATCAGTCCGAGTGTAATGACAGTACAGTGTAGTCGTGTTTTCTATTTGTGATCAGTGGACGTCTGTTGCATAAAAACAATGCTTTCCAAAAAACGTAAGTGTCATTTTAGTGATTCGCTGAATGCTGAATTTCCATTTATTATACAAGCAATTTTAGAGAATGGAACGCTAATGAAATGTATTATATGTAGTTCCAATTTTTCTATAGCAAGTGGTGGAAGGACATCAATAACTAATCATATGGAAGTGATTGTAACAAAAATATTTGGATACTTTCACATTTACACGGTTCGTGTAAAAACGCCTAAAAGACTTCTGTGAATTTGCTGGACAGGAGTTTAAGCAATTATTAGGTTATTCGAATATAAGGTGGTTGTCATTACTTCCAGCTTTGGAAAGAATATTGAAACTGTATCAATCACTGAGATCTTTCTTCTTGTCAGAAACACACTGTCCTACAATATTGAAACAATTCTTTGAAAACAGTGAATCAGAGCTTTGGCTTAGCTTTGTTCATTCTCACGCATCACTCTTCCATGAAACAATTAAGGCAATTGAAGGCGACGACAAGAGTGCAACAGAATCAGCACTAGCTGTGAACAATCTCTTTATAAAATTAGAAACTCGACGAGATGAAAATGTCATTCCACACATGGTAAAGAGTTTGCTAACTGATTTAGTAGAAAGTGGTGACATCCAAATGGAAAGGTATTTCCAAATAAGTAAAGAATTCTACAATACTGCTGTACATTACTTGCAGTCTTGGAACAAGCACAATGAGGACTTGTCACAACTGAGCTGCCTTCTCTTGGATAATGTGCCTGAAAGGAAACATTTTGATAATGCAGTAGGACAGATATCTTCAAAGTGTCATGAAGTTGTAAGCGTCAATCGTGATGAGCTCTTTGATGAGTTTACTTATTTGCGAGGCCATCTGTTGCAAAAAGAATGTGAGTGGTTCAGTAACAAGCCCCCATGTAGAAAATGGAATGAAGTACTCAGGTACTTGAAAGAAAATAATGTATCACATGATAATGTGAAGAGAATTCTTGAACTTTTTATGTGCTTACCTGGCAGCAAAACATCCGTCGAAAGACTATTTTCTCAAATGAACTACGTCTGGTCTGAAGAGAAATCACGGATTAATGTGAGCACGGTGCAAGCCATGTTAACAGTAAAAACTAACATTAATTTATCGTGTGAAAGCTTCAGTGAAAAACTTGCTTCAAATCATGAGATCTTGAGAAAGATACACGCAAAAAAAAACAAGTACCGTGCCGAGGCAACAACCTCTTCAGTAGAAATAAGGTACTGTAAACATTACTTTAATATTGCAATTGATATCTATATGTTGTTTACATTTTTTTTTTATTTTAAACATTTTTTTTGTTATTGAGAAACAAAACTAGCTATTGTAATTTCATTAAGTGCTTGTATCGCATAAGTACCGTGAATTTTAACACAAATAAAATCAAATAGCAAATAAACACAGTTATTATGACATTTAAAGTTATCTTTATTTTGCATCTACAAAATTTCTTGCGCACACACAGTCACACACCCACCCACACATATTATATATATATATATGTGTACACACACACGCACGCACGCACGCACGCACGCACGCACGCACACACACACACACATACATATATTATTATCGTTCGCCCCCGATTTTGTGGGACAGTCTCAGAAATAAGCAAAAAAATCCTATGAAATGTAAAAAATATGACAAATGTCCCCGAAAACAATGGGAAAAAAATAGGCACCCTAAGTTATACTGCAAACCACAATGGAGATAGGCCTAATGTTTTTTTAAGGGCGGATGACGAAGAGGTATTATCCTTTAGTTATAGGGACGCAATCAAGCAAACATATTCAAGTCTTGTTTCCGGGATGAGATAATTTACCGGCCACTAAAATATCTTCAACAAACAGCAGTGCTCTATACCGACTTAACGTCGTTGTTTAAAGAGAGGAAGAAATAAAGGAAACGTCGTTGTTTAAAGGGAGGAAGAAACAAAGGAAACGTCGTTGTTTAAAGAGAGGAAGAAACAAAGGAAACGTCGTTGTTTAAAGGAGGAAGAAACAAAGGAAACGTCGTTGTTTAAAGAGAGGAAGAAACAAAGGAAACGTCGTTGTTTAAAGAGAGGAAGAAATAAAGGAAACGTCGTTGCTTAAAGAGAGGAAGAAACAAAGGAAACGTCGTTGCTTAAAGAGAGGAAGAAATAAAGGAAACGTCGTTGTTTAAAGAGAGGAAGAAATAAAGGAAACGTCGTTGTTTAAAGAGAGGAAGAAATAAAGGAAACGTCGTTGTTTAAAGAGAGGAAGAAATAAAGGAAACGTCGTTGCTTAAAGGGAGGAAGAAACAAAGGAAACGTCGTTGCTTAAAGAGAGGAAGAAATAAAGGAAACGTCGTTGCTTAAAGGGAGGAAGAAACAAAGGAAACGTCGTTGTTTAAAGAGAGGAAGAAATAAAGGAAACGTCGTTGCTTAAAGAGAGGAAGAAATAAAGGAAACGTCGTTGCTTAAAGAGAGGAAGAAACAAAGGAAACGTCGTTGCTTAAAGAGAGGAAGAAATAAAGGAAACGTCGTTGCTTAAAGAGAGGAAGAAATAAAGGAAACGTCGTTGTTTAAAGAGAGGAAGAAACAAAGGAAACGTTGTTGTTTAAAGGGAGGAAGAAACAAAGGAAACGTCGTTGTTTAAAGGGAGGAAGAAATAAAGGAAACGTCGTTGCTTAAAGAGAGGAAGAAATAAAGGAAACGTCGTTGTTTAAAGAGAGGAAGAAACAAAGGAAACGTGTTGTTTAAAGGGAGGAAGAAACAAAGGAAACGTCGTTGTTTAAAGAGAGGAAGAAACAAAGGAAACGTCGTTGCTTAAAGAGAGGAAGAAATAAAGGAAACGTCGTTGTTTAAAGAGAGGAAGAAATAAAGGAAACGTCGTTGCTTAAAGAGAGGAAGAAATAAAGGAAACGTCGTTGCTTAAAGAGAGGAAGAAATAAAGGAAACGTCGTTGCTTAAAGAGAGGAAGAAATAAAGGAAACGTCGTTGCTTAAAGAGAGGAAGAAATAAAGGAAACGTCGTTGCTTAAAGAGAGGAAGAAATAAAGGAAACGTCGTTGTTTAAAGAGAGGAAGAAATAAAGGAAACGTCGTTGCTTAAAGAGAGGAAGAAATAAAGGAAACGTCGTTGCTTAAAGAGAGGAAGAAATAAAGGAAACGTCGTTGCTTAAAGAGAGGAAGAAATAAAGGAAACGTCGTTGTTTAAAGAGAGGAAGAAATAAAGGAAACGTCGTTGCTTAAAGAGAGGAAGAAATAAAGGAAACGTCGTTGCTTAAAGAGAGGAAGAAATAAAGGAAACGTCGTTGCTTAAAGAGAGGAAGAAATAAAGGAAACGTCGTTGTTTAAAGAGAGGAAGAAATAAAGGAAACGTCGTTGTTTAAAGAGAGGAAGAAACAAAGGAAACGTCGTTGCTTAAAGAGAGGAAGAAATAAAGGAAACGTCGTTGCTTAAAGAGAGGAAGAAACAAAGGAAACGTCGTTGCTTAAAGAGAGGAAGAAATAAAGGAAACGTCGTTGCTTAAAGAGAGGAAGAAATAAAGGAAACGTCGTTGCTTAAAGAGAGGAAGAAATAAAGGAAACGTCGTTGCTTAAAGAGAGGAAGAAATAAAGGAAACGTCGTTGCTTAAAGAGAGGAAGAAATAAAGGAAACGTCGTTGCTTAAAGAGAGGAAGAAATAAAGGAAACGTCGTTGCTTAAAGAGAGGAAGAAATAAAGGAAACGTCGTTGCTTAAAGAGAGGAAGAAATAAAGGAAACGTCGTTGTTTAAAGAGAGGAAGAAATAAAGGAAACGTCGTTGTTTAAAGAGAGGAAGAAACAAAGGAAACGTCGTTGCTTAAAGGGAGGAAGAAACAAAGGAAACGTCGTTGTTTAAAGAGAGGAAGAAATAAAGGAAACGTCGTTGCTTAAAAAGAGGAAGAAACAAAGGAAACGTCGTTGTTTAAAGAGAGGAAGAAATAAAGGAAACGTCGTTGCTTAAAGAGAGGAAGAAATAAAGGAAACGTCGTTGTTTAAAGAGAGGAAGAAATAAAGGAAACGTCGTTGCTTAAAAAGAGGAAGAAACAAAGGAAACGTCGTTGTTTAAAGAGAGGAAGAAATAAAGGAAACGTCGTTGCTTAAAAGAGGAAGAAACAAAGGAAACGTCGTTGTTTAAAGAGAGGAAGAAATAAAGGAAACGTCGTTGTTTAAAGAGAGGAAGAAATAAAGGAAACGTCGTTGCTTAAAAAGAGGAAGAAACAAAGGAAACGTCGTTGTTTAAAGAGAGGAAGAAACAAAGGAAACGTCGTTGTTTAAAGAGAGGAAGAAATAAAGGAAACGTCGTTGCTTAAAGAGAGGAAGAAATAAAGGAAACGTTGTTGCTTAAAGAGAGGAAGAAATAAAGGAAACGTCGTTGTTTAAAGAGAGGAAGAAATAAAGGAAACGTCGTTGCTTAAAGAGAGGAAGAAATAAAGGAAACGTCGTTGTTTAAAGAGAGGAAGAAACAAAGGAAACGTTGTTGTTTAAAGGGAGGAAGAAACAAAGGAAACGTCGTTGTTTAAAGGGAGGAAGAAATAAAGGAAACGTCGTTGCTTAAAGAGAGGAAGAAATAAAGGAAACGTCGTTGCTTAAAGAGAGGAAGAAATAAAGGAAACGTCGTTGCTTAAAGGGAGGAAGAAATAAAGGAAACGTCGTTGCTTAAAGAGAGGAAGAAACAAAGAAAACGTTGTTGTTTAAAGGGAGGAAGAAACAAAGGAAACGTCGTTGTTTAAAGAGAGGAAGAAACAAAGGAAACGTCGTTGTTTAAAGAGAGGAAGAAATAAAGGAAACGTCGTTGCTTAAAGAGAGGAAGAAATAAAGGAAACGTCGTTGCTTAAAGAGAGGAAGAAACAAAAAACGTTGTTGTTTAAAGGGAGGAAGAAACAAAGGAAACGTCGTTGTTTAAAGGGAGGAAGAAATAAAGGAAACGTCGTTGCTTAAAGAGAGGAAGAAATAAAGGAAACGTCGTTGCTTAAAGAGAGGAAGAAATAAAGGAAACGTCGTTGTTTAAAGAGAGGAAGAAACAAAGGAAACGTTGTTGTTTAAAGGAGGAAGAAACAAAGGAAACGTCGTTGTTTAAAGAGAGGAAGAAACAAAGGAAACGTCGTTGTTTAAAGAGAGGAAGAAATAAAGGAAACGTCGTTGCTTAAAGAGAGGAAGAAATAAAGGAAACGTCGTTGCTTAAAGAGAGGAAGAAACAAAGGAAACGTCGTTGTTTAAAGAGAGGAAGAAATAAAGGAAACGTCGTTGCTTAAAGAGAGGAAGAAACAAAGGAAACGTCGTTGTTTAAAGAGAGGAAGAAACAAAGGAAACGTCGTTGTTTAAAGAGAGGAAGAAACAAAGGAAACGTCGTTGTTTAAAGAGAGGAAGAAATAAAGGAAACGTCGTTGTTTAAAGAGAGGAAGAAATAAAGGAAACGTCGTTGTTTAAAGAGAGGAAGAAATAAAGGAAACGTCGTTGTTTAAAGAGAGGAAGAAATAAAGGAAACGTCGTTGTTTAAAGAGAGGAAGAAACAAAGGAAACGTCGTTGTTTAAAGAGAGGAAGAAATAAAGGAAACGTCGTTGTTTAAAGAGAGGAAGAAATAAAGGAAACGTCGTTGTTTAAAGAGAGGAAGAAATAAAGGAAACGTCGTTGTTTAAAGAGAGGAAGAAATAAAGGAAACGTCGTTGTTTAAAGAGAGGAAGAAATAAAGGAAACGTCGTTGTTTAAAGAGAGGAAGAAATAAAGGAAACGTCGTTGTTTAAAGAGAGGAAGAAACAAAGGAAACGTCGTTGTTTAAAGAGAGGAAGAAATAAAGGAAACGTCGTTGTTTAAAGAGAGGAAGAAATAAAGGAAACGTCGTTGTTTAAAGAGAGGAAGAAATAAAGGAAACGTCGTTGTTTAAAGAGAGGAAGAAACAAAGGAAACGTCGTTGTTTAAAGAGAGGAAGAAATAAAGGAAACGTCGTTGTTTAAAGAGAGGAAGAAATAAAGGAAACGTCGTTGTTTAAAGAGAGGAAGAAATAAAGGAAACGTCGTTGTTTAAAGAGAGGAAGAAACAAAGGAAACGTCGTTGTTTAAAGAGAGGAAGAAATAAAGGAAACGTCGTTGTTTAAAGAGAGGAAGAAACAAAGGAAACGTCGTTGTTTAAAGAGAGGAAGAAATAAAGGAAACGTCGTTGTTTAAAGAGAGGAAGAAATAAAGGAAACGTCGTTGCTTAAAGAGAGGAAGAAATAAAGGAAACGTTGTTGCTTAAAGAGAGGAAGAAACAAAGGAAACGTCGTTGTTTAAAGAGAGGAAGAAACAAAAGGAAACGTCGTTGCTTAAAGAGAGGAAGAAACAAAGGAAACGTCGTTGCTTAAAGAGAGGAAGAAATAAAGGAAACGTTGTTGCTTAAAGAGAGGAAGAAATAAAGGAAACGTTGTTGCTTAAAGAGAGGAAGAAACAAAGGAAACGTCGTTGTTTAAAGAGAGGAAGAAACAAAGGAAACGTCGTTGCTTAAAGAGAGGAAGAAACAAAGGAAACGTCGTTGCTTAAAGAGAGGAAGAAACAAAGGAAACGTCGTTGTTTAAAGAGAGGAAGAAACAAAGGAAACGTCGTTGCTTAAAGAGAGGAAGAAACAAAGGAAACGTCGTCGTTTTTTTTTTCTTTTTTTTTCGTTCGTCAGCTTTTACCTCTGACGAAGTCCCTATAGACTGGAAACTGAATTTTGAGTGATAATCCATTTTCCCTGGCAGCCGTGTGCACAGGGGCGTCTCGCCGCACAGGCAGATAACTCCGTCTTCGGAGGTACTCATATCTTTTCCGTCGATGAGTAATTGACGTTTCAAGCCGGGCCTCGCTGCTGAGACCAGGGGTGGTTGGCGCAGAGAGAAATCATAAATAAAAATCCCAACTGGTGTAGTGCGGATTTGAACCCACAACCTCTCTGTCTCGAGACCGGCGTCTTGCCTCGAGATCAACCAGTCCCCACGTCGTCGTTTAAAGACAGAAAGAAACAAAGGAAATGTCGTGGACTGATAATAAAGAAGAAGACGATGTAATGTGTATTAGTTCTGAATAAGGCTTGAGAAATCATCATTTTTTTGGCCATGTAATGAGAGAAAGAGGGAAGAAGAGATAGAAGGAAGCAAAGAGAAAAAATAACAGACAGCTTAAGAGAATGGCTTGGTAGAAGGTTAACAACAGAAATGATAAATAACTGTCGAGATCGAAAGTTGTGGAGAGACGTGATCACCTACGCCAGCAGGCACGATACTTGATGATGAAGACTTTAGAATAATACAAGGGGTTTCTCCAAAAATGCCGCATGGTTGTGACCTACTAAATATCTATTTTTATTTCTTTGTGTACCTTCATTGTATCGCTGTTCGAAAATCGCGAGTTCTGATTGGTTAATATGTTTGACTCCGGATATTGGAGTAACACTGTCCTTGTTCCTTGTCAGAACACACTCGCTGTTGTTTATGTTTTATCTGCTATGCTATCACAGCTGTTTGTCAATGACACTTTAGTTGATTTGATTGGTTGGTGTGTGTGTATGTGTGTGGCTTCCCATGAAAATAAAATACACATACATACTAAAAATCAAAAAAAAAAAATGGGGCAGTGGGGGATATTCGAAACAGTGCTGATATCAAATTCAGAAGGTAAAAAGGTGTAGGAGAAAGGAAACGAGGTCAGTCACCGCCAAAACATCTTTGTTCATTCTGCGGGGCGGATCTGTCTATCCAATATTGACAGATTCAGCCATGAGCGAAGTTGTTAGGCAAAAACAGAATAAGACACACATATTTTTACCAAACTACTGACTTATCATGTTGCCAACCGTCTGTCACGGCGCCATAGTCCATACAAGAAATACATACACAATTTATGTTATACATTTTACGTGATTAGAAGAAGCTGTGTCAGATTTTACAGAAGAATGTTGAGAATACCATGGACAGCTAAGAAGAGTAATGAAGAGGTTCTGAGAAAGGTCAAAGCAAAAAGAGAGCTAATTTCCAATGTTAGGAAGAGACAATCATCATTTTTTGGCCATATAATGAGAAGAGAACAACTTGAATATATTGTAACAACTGGAAAAATTGAGAGACGAAGAGATAGAGGAAAGCAAAGAGAAAAAATGCCAGACAGCTTAAGAGAATGGCTTGGCAGAAAGTCAACAAAAGAAATGATAAATAGCTGCCGAGATCGAAAGTTGTGGAGAGACATGATCACCTACGCCACTAAGCCGGTACTTGATGATGTATCAGAATTGAAAAAAAAAAAAAACTTTTGGGGTTAAAAATTGAATATTGCGTCTCCGGAAACTCTCATATTTGTAAAACTTTTGTGGGTATAAATGTAATATCGCGTCTCCCGAAACTCTCATATTTGTAAAACTTTTGTGGCTATAAATGTAATATCACGTCTCCCGAAACTCTCATATTTGTAAAACTTTTGTGGTTATAAATGTAATATTGCGTCTCCCGAAACTCTCATATTTGTAAAACTTTTGTGGTTATAAATGTAATATCACGTCTCCCGAAACTCTCATATTTGTAAACTTTTGTGGTTATAAATGTAATATTGCGTCTCCCGAAACTCTTATATTTGTAAACTTTTGTGGTTATAAATGTAATATTGTGTCTCCCTAAACTCTCATATTTGTAAAACTTTTGTCTTTTTGTTTCGAGCACCAACTACTATGAAAAACTGAAAAAAAAACGAAAATGAAAAACATCTTATGCAACGAGTCTATGTCAATAGAAGTGAGAAAGAGAATTCATCGGCGCTATATAGAGTCAATACTGACCTATGGAAGTGAATCGTGGACAAGAGACAAACAAATGAAAAGACGATTAGAGGTCACAGCGATTGGATTTCTCAGAAGAATGTTGAAAGTACCATGGACAGTTAAAATGACAACCGAGGAAATTCTCAAAGAGGATAACACAAAAAGGCAGCTCCTAAAAATATCAGAAAAAAAACAATATCAACATTTTTTCGGGCACATCATGAGAAGAGGAAAGTTGGAATACTTGGTTACAACTGGCAAAATAAAAGGAAAGAGAGATCACGGACGTTAAAGTGAGAAAAATACTAGATATCTAGGTGTCATGGCATGGAAAACAGTCAACAACAGAATTGATACTCCTGTTACTCCTGTGGAGCACGGTGGATGGAAGATTGTGTATGGAAGATTATGGAAGGACATGGTCGCCTACGCCAACCGGTATGGAACACGAAGATGATGATTAACTACTGAAACATCAACCATAAATAGGTACTGAAGCTCATAATGGAACGTTATGTGCGTATAGTATCACAAATTAAAACTTCTCACATAAAGTATACGTTTTCACGAAAATTTTTCATTTTCTGAAATGCTATTTTGGCCTGAGCTATTCTGCTCTTTATTTCTGTGGTACATCTGATGTTATTATTGTGCCCAAGTATTTCAAACGTTGCACTTGTTTCAGATTTGTCCTGTTTATTTTTATGCTGCATGATGGTGATGATTGTTTCTTCGATATAACCATTACTTCTGTTTTCTTACTATTCAGACTGAGACCTTTCTTGTTGCTTTCTTTTACTATTATATCTATCATTTCTTGTAGTTCATTCTCTGTCTCTGCTATTAAGACTGTGTCACCCGCATATCGTAAATTATTTATGTTGTGACCGTTGACTTCAATTCCTTTTTTTTCTCTACTATTAATCTCATTATGACACCATCATCTATAAATGATAAACATTTTGCAAAATACTGGAATTAAAATGCGACTTTATGATGAAAACAAACAACTGTGTAGACAGTGATTAAAAAGTAGCGGGAGGCCAATCTCTTGAATTATTTTGAACCGGGAGAAAAATGGGAGCTGGGAATTTATAGGCTGGGACTTCCTATTTCATAAATAATTTGGAATATGCGGACGACACAGTCTTAGTAGCAGAGACAGAGAATGAACTAGAAGAAATGATAGACATAATAGTAAAAGAAAGCAACAAGAAAGGTCTCAGTCTGAATAGTAAGAAAACAAGTAATGGTTATATCGAAGAAACAATCATCACCAGCATGCAGCATAAAAATAAACGAGACAAATCTGAAACAAGTGCAACGTTTGAAATACTTGGGCACAATAATAACATCAGATGGAAGATGCAACACAGAAATAAAAAGTAGAATAGTTCAGGCCAAAATAGCATTTCAGAAAATGAAACAAAATATCTTATGCAACAAATCTATGTCAATAGAAGTGAGAAAGAAAGTTCATGGCATCGCCAACAGTCAAGAACAGAACTTGATACGATGCACTGTAGATAGAAGACTGTAGAATGGCATGATCGCCTACGCCAACCGGTATGGCACATGATGATGATGATGGGACTTTGTAGGAGAACCACCATTTTGGTAGCTGTCAAACATTCACCCATGTCCCACTGTTTTGGTTTTAAAACAAGTGCTAAAAATTTAACGTATGATTTTTTTTCCCCTTTGAATACCTAATGATAAGTACACACATTTTGATAATTAAATGTTAGCTGAATACGAGTTCAGACATGGGGCGGTATATTTCCGACGCACGATCCCCACGACTACCCCGCGACCTACTTAAGACTTGAACGGCCGGGTGTCCCACCCATCCAGTGAAGGCCATGTTTGATCAATTTAAGATCTCCCATCCCTTGCACGATATGCACCAATTGAGGCCAACGGCCCCGCTATGTCCCTTCCCGCCATTGCATCCATTTCCAGAAAGGAACGAACTACGACAGTCTGTACCGCTCATCTCGCGATTTGTGCACAGTTTTGACAATTGGCTTAATCTTTTCGTCATTAAGGTACAGCTACTGTAATATGTTTGTTTTAATTTCTCTTGCGTTTGTTTAAACGTAAAAGGAACAGTGTTTGCATGAAAATCGTGTGCTTATTTTCATAAAATCTTGCTTTTTTTAAAAAAATACAAACTTCCTTTCTCATTCCATTCAGCAAATAATAATCATAGATTCCAATAAATGTGTTAATTGTTTTTTGGCTCGATTAAGAGGAAACACAAATGATGTAGTTGATCAACAACTGGACATCTTTCCACAGCGCATTTTCAAATTCATGTTGACCTGAGGAGAGGAGAGCGGATGTTGTGTTGTCCTGTTTTATTGTTAATTTAAATTTTTAATTATTATTTTTTTTTTTACATATAAAAAAAACACACAAATTTTATTATTAATTAATAAACATTGATACGATAAATTATTAATTAATTATTATTATTTTGGGGGGAGGTGTCAGTGTCGTATTTAATTAGTTCTATTTATTTGTTTTTTTTAATAGTTTAAATATAAACAGAAACGCATTAATTTAGTTTAAAAGATTTTCTTTTAATATTAAAAAAGCATTAATTTGTTTTTAAAAAAAATTTTCTTTTAAAAAGAAACTTGTATAAATTAATAATTTTTTTTATTAATTAACACAAGTCAATATATTAATAATTGTAAATAAATATTAATAATAAATTATTAATAATAATAACATATATTCATATATATTAATAATAATTAATACACTAAACATTAACATTAAATTAATAATTATTATAAAGGGGGGGTGGGGTGCCACTAATTTAATTCTATTAATTTTAAATACGTATTTTGTTGTTGTTTCCTTTTAACTTGAAACATTCATTATATTCATAATTTGTCAAGGAAGCATTGAAATGAATTAATTATTATCATTCTCCCGTGGAGTGATTGAGCACTGGCCTTTCCATTTCTTCAGTGCCAAATCTAAATGAATGCAATAGCTAATACATCGCTGTGTGAGCTTCATCCTATCTCTTTAAGTCGCTTTATACATCTTACCACCGATCTTCGAAATGTTTTCAATTTCTTATTCTCTTAATGGCTCAGACAAAGGCAGCTTTCCAAAAAATGAGGAAGATTCTATGCAATCCATTTTTGACAATAGAAACAAGAGAAAGAGTTCTTAAATGTTATGTAGAGCCAGTCTTAACATATGGATGTGAATCATGGATAATAGGACAACAGACAAGAAAATCACTGGACGCTGTAGAAATGTGGGTTTTACAGAAGAATGTTGAGAATACCGTGGATAGCTAAGAAGAGTAATGAAAATGTTCTGAAAGAGACCAAAGCAAAAAGAGAGCTAATTTCCAATATTAGGAAGAAACAATCATCATTTTGTTGGCCATGTAATGAGAAGAGAACAACTGAAATATATTGTAACAACTGGGAAAATTGAGGGACGAAGAGATAGAGGAAAGCAAAGAGAAAAGAAACCAGACAGCTTAAGAGAATGGCTTGGCAGAAGGTCAACAACAGAAATGATAAATAACTGTCGTTATCGAAAGTTGTGGAGAGACATGATCACCTACGCAGGCTTGGCACTGGATGATGATGATGATTCTCTTAATGCCGTACAGTCGCTGCTGTCGTTTACTCAAATCAAATTGTAATTAATTCATTACAGTTTTTATTTCTTCTCATAGACTCTTATCTATCGGTCTCTTTCTCTTTTTCTGTCTCAATTTTTCTTCTGTGATTACTCGGATCTTTCTTCTCCTTCTTAAAAGGACGTTAATGAGCGTTGATGCGTTTTTGTGTGGTTTTTCAGTCAGTTATTTGTGGCTTTCGACCCAGTGCATACGACCTCGGCGTAATTTTGGATACCGATTTTGTGTTCTCTTCCATTACTTGTGTTAACTTACTCTTTATGGGTTTTCTTGTTTATCGCTATTGTTATTGTTATCGCTATTGTTATTGTTATCGCTATTGTTATTGTTATCGCTATTGTTATTGTTATTGTTATCGCTATTGTTATTGTTATCGCTATCGCTATTGTTATTGTTATCGCTATTGTTATTGTTATCGCTATTGTTATCGCTATTGTTATTGTTATCGCTATTCTTATTGTTATCGCTATTGTTATTGTTATCGTTGTTGTTATTATCGTCGTTGTAAAAGACAGTAACATTTATACAGAAAACGATATTGCAGATATAGACAATACTTCAGGCGAACGAAAGATAGATAGATCGTCGTTGTTGTAGTTGTTATTGTTATTATTGTTGCTAGCGTTATTATTATTGTTGTTATTGTTATTATCGTTATTGTTATTATCGTTATTGTTATCATCGTTGTTGTTTACATTATTGTTGTTATTACTGTTGCTATCGGTGTTTTTGTTATCGTTGTTTTTGTTGCTATTGTTATTGTTTTTGTTGCTATTGGTCGTATTGTTATTGTTGTTCACGTTGTTGTTGTTGTTATCGCTGTTGTTGTTTTATGTTGTTATTGTTATTTTTGTTGCTATTGTTTGTTTTGTTATTGTTTGTTGTTGTTATCGTTGTTGTTTTGTTGCTATTGTTCGCATTGTTATTGTTTACGTTGTTGTTGTTATCGCTGTTGTTTATGTTGTTTTTGTTGCTATTGTTCGTTTTGTTATTGTTTTTTGTTGTTATCGTTGTTGTTGTTATCGTTGTTGTTGTTGTTGTCATGGATCCAGCCGCCTGTGAGCTGAGACCCTTCGACCCAACACCATGTAACGACATCTGCGGTTATTTACGAGTTCTCTAGTAATTCCGTACACACTTTTTTATTATCTTATATCATAGTTAGAGTTTACTGTCAGGGAACCCACAGTAAAAAGAAAAACAGGGAAGGCTTAGGAATAAATGGAGAAAATAAAACACGGATTTGAATCTTAAAACTTAAAATATTCACATAGACTGGAAACATTTCTTTTGTTTTCTAAATCTCGAAGTGATATTTTAGTTGCAGTCTTGTCTCGTTTGTCTGAAGTAATGTCTATATCAGCAATGTCGTTTCCTATACACATTTTACTGTCTTTTGTTATTCTTGCAGTGGCCCATTTAAGTAAAAAAGGTAAAGAACTCCCGTCACGCCAAGTGGCGTATACGGAATATGATGTTAGTGACCATAAATTTTACAGACCTTCAGCACATGATTTTTGGGGTAATGTAGTCGTTATTACGCCCGTGCCGCTTTACTTTCCCAGAAAAAAAATCCGGTACCCATTTAAGACTGGGTGAACCCGGAAGCCACCGGTTGGTATCGAACCCTACCTCTTGTCCTTTGTAGTCCAGTTCACTAACCACTGAGCTATCGCGGCTCACAAATGTTGTCCTATACACAGTGGTGATATTCTGGGGAGTGGTTTTAATTTGTGACACCCAACACAAAATCATAAGGTGGTTTACGCGTTTAGCTACCTAATTTTATACCCTTGCTCATTATTTTGTAATTATATTAGAAGTCCCCTGGGTTAGATAACCCTAACCCTAAACATAACCCTAAACCTAACCCTAACCCTATACATAACCCTAAACCTAACCCTAACCCTATACATAACCCTAACCCTATACATAAACCTAACCCTAAACATAAACCTAACCCTAAACATAAACCTAACCCTAAACACAAACCTAACCCTAACCCTAAACCTAACCTTAAAACATAACCCTAACGCTAAACCTAACCCTAAACCTAAACCCTAAACCTAACCCAAAACATAACCAAAAACATAACCCTAACGCTAAACCTAAACCTAAACATAACCAAAAACATAACCCTAACGCTAAGCCTAACCCTAAACCTCGCTGAAAAAAAAAAAAAATAAAATCCACAAACTAGAAGCAGTTGATACTTTCAAATACGTGCGGTCATTCTGCGGAGATCACTCGTTTAGCCGAGTAATTTAGGTACCTAAACTCGTAAATTACTAATCATATATGTAAAATGTATAGGGGAAATAAATATATATCTGAATGTTTTAGTAGTTAATCCTTGAAACAAAAAATACCAAAGACTGACATATCTAAGAGGGATGTCAATTTCAACTTTTATCCACAGAAGTTTTAAACATTTTAAGGTACATCTTCTTATATTGAAGATACAGCTTCTTCTATTGAAGATACAGCTTCTTTTATTGACTTTGCAGCTTCTTCTATTGACGCTACAGCTTCTTCTATTGACGCTACAGCTTCTTCTATTGACGATACAGCTTCTTCTATTGAAGCTACAGCTTCTTCTATTGACGCTACAACTTCTTCTTTTGACGCTACAGCTTCTTCTACTGACGCTACAGCTTCTTCTTTTGACGCTACAGCTTCTTCTACTGACGCTACAGCTTCTTCTTTTGACGCTACAGCTTCTTCTACTGACGCTACAGCTTCTTCTTTTGACGCTACAGCTTCTTCTACTGACGCTACAGCTTCTTCTACTGACGCTACTGCTTCTTCTATTGACGCTACAGCTTCTTCTATCGACGCTACAGCTTCTTCTACTGACGTTACAGCTACTTCTACTGACGCTACTGCTTCTTCTATTGACGTTACAGCTTCTTCTATTGACGATACAGCTTCTTCTATTGACGCTACTGCTTCTTCAGTTGACGCTACAGCTTCTTCTGTTGACGCTACAGCTTCTTTTACTTACACTACAGCTTCTTCTATTGACGCTACTGCTTCTTCTATTGACGCTACAGCTTCTTCTGTTGACGCTACAGCTTCTTCTATTGGCGCTACAGCTACTTCTATTGGCGCTACAGCTTCTTCTACTGACGCTACTGCTTCTTCTGTTGACGCTACTGCTTCTTCTGTTGACGCTACAGCTTCTTCTGTTGACGCTACAGCTTCTTCTATTGGCGCTACAGCTACTTCTATTGGCGCTACAGCTTCTTCTATTGACGCTACTGCTTCTTCTGTTGACGCTACTGCTTCTTCTGTTGACGCTACAGCTTCTTTTACTTACACTACAGCTTCTTCTATTGACGCTACTGCTTCTTCTATTGACGCTACAGCTTCTTCTGTTGACGCTACAGCTACTTCTATTGACGCTACAGCTTCTTCTGTTGACGCTACAGCTTCTTCTACTGACGCTACAGCTTCTTCTACTGACGCTACAGCTTCTTCTACTGACGCTACAGCTTCTTCTACTGACACTACAGCTTCTTCTACTGACGCTACAGCCTACTTCTATTGACGTTACAGCTTCTTCTACTGACACTACAGCTTCTTCTACTGACGCTACAGCTTCTTCTACTGACGCTACAGCTTCTTCTACTGACGTTACAGCTTCTTCTATTGACGCTACTGCTTCTTCTATTGACGCTACTGCTTCTTCTATTGACGCTACAGCTTCTTCTACTGACGCTACAGCTTCTTCTATTGACGCTACTGCTTCTTCTATTGACGCTACAGCTTCTTCTATTGACGATACAGCTTCTTCTATTGACGATACAGCTACTTCTATTGACGGTACAGCTTCTTTTATTGACGCTACAGCTTCTTCAATTGTCGTTGAACAGAAGACGCGTATATATTTTATATTCCCGGAAGGGCACACTTGAAAAAATAATAAAATACTGGAGGCAAACTATTACATAGACGGAAATCAAGAACATTTCAAAGAATAGACAGAGAGAGGAGAGGCCTTGTCCGTGGTCGGTGATTGTAAAGTCCGTGGCCAATGATTGTAAAGTCCGTGGTCGGTGATTGTAAAGTCCGTGGTCGGTGATTGTAAAGTCCGTGGTCGGTGATTGTAAAGTCCGTGGTCGGTGATTGTAAAGTCCGTGGTCGGTGATTGTAAAGTCCGTGGTCGGTGATTGTAAAGTCCGTGGTCGGTGATTGTAAAGTCCGTGGTCGGTGATTGTAAAGTCACTGGTCGGTGATTGTAAAGTCACTGGTCGGTGATTGTAAAGTCACTGGTCGGTGATTGTAAAGTCACTGGTCGGTGATTGTAAAGTCTGTGGTCGGTGATCGTAAAGTCCGTGGTCGGTGATCGTAAAGTCCGTGGTCGGTGATTGTAAAGTCACTGGCCGGTGATTGTAAAGTCACTGGCCGGTGATTGTAAAGTCACTGGTCGGTGATTGTAAAGTCACTGGTCGGTGATTGTAAAGTCACTGGTCGGTGATTGTAAAGTCTGTGGCCGGTGATTGTAAAGTCTGTGGCCAATGATAGTAAAGTCTGTGGCCGATGATAGTAAAGTCTGTGGCCGGTGATTGTAATGTCTGGCCGGTGATTGTAAAGTCCGTGGTCGGTAATTGTAAAGTCTGTGGCCGGTGATAGTAAAGTCTGTGGCCGATGATAGTAAAGTCTGTGGCCGATGATAGTAAAGTCTGTGACCGATGATAGTAAAGTCTGTGGCCGATGATTGTAATGTCTGTGGCCGATGATTGTAAAGTCTGATGTTGTAAAAGTTATTAATAAAACAAAAATAGCGAAATCACGCGAAGAGCTACAGACGTAGATAGTTACAATTGTGCTAATGTGTGTTCAAGAAGTAATGATAACAACAAAGAAAAAGACAAGTCCGTAAAGAACAGTACAGACAATTGGAACAATATTAAAACAGTTAAATGAATTTAAATATCTAGGAAAACAATGTTAATCTCAGATGGTAGATGTACAACAGAAGTGAGTTGCAGAATGGCTCAGGCAAAAGCAGCTTTTAAAAAAATGAGGAATATACTATGCAATACATTTTTGACAATAGAAACAAGAAAAAGAGTTCATAAATGTTATGTAGAGCTAGTCTTAACATATTGATGTGAATCATGGACAATAGAAGAACAATCGGGGAAATCACTGGAGTCTGTAGAAATGTGGTTTTACAGAAGAATGTTGAAAATACCATGGACAGCTAAGAAGAGTAATGAAAACGTTCTGAAAGAGGCCAAAGCAAAAAGAGAGCTAATTTCCAATATTAGGAAGAAACAATCATCATTTGTTTAGCCATGTAATGAGAAGGGAACAGCTGGAATATAACAACTGGGAAAATTGAGGGACGAAGAGATAGAGGGAAGCAAAGAGAAAATATACCAGACAGCTTACGAGAGTAGTTTGGCAGAAGGTGAACAACAGAAATGGTAAATAACTGTGGAGATCGAAAGTTGTGGAGAGACATGATCACCTACGCCAACAGGCATGGCACTTGATGATGATGATAAATAAATAACGAAATCACGAAAAGAGCTACAGGCGTAATTTATTACGACTGTGTTGATGTTAGTGTATTCAGTAACAGACGTAAATCGTTACGGCTATGTTGATGTTAGTGTATTCAGTAACAGACGTAAATCGTTACGGCTATGTTGATGTTAGTGTATTCAGTAACAGACGTAAATCGTTACGACTGTGTTGATGTTATTGTGTTCAGTAACAGACGTAAATCGTTACGATTGTGTTGATGTTAGTGTATTCAATAACAGACGTAAATCGTTACGACTGTGTTGATGTTAGTGTTTAATAACAGACGTAAATCGTAACGACTGTGTTGATGTTAGTGTGTTCAATAACAGACGTAAATCGTAACGACTGTGTTGATGTTAGTGTGTTCAATAACAGACGTAAATCGTTACGATTGTGTTGATGTTAGTGTGTTCAATAACAGACGTAAATCGTAACGACTGTTGATGTTAGTGTTCAATAACAGATGTAAATCGTAACGACTGTGTTGATGTTAGTGTTTAATAACAGACGTAAATCGTTACGACTGTGTTGATGTTAGTGTTTAATAACAGACGTAAATCGTAACGACTGTGTTGATGTTAGTGTGTTCAATAACAGACGTAAATCGTAACGACTGTGTTGATGTTAGTGTATTCAATAACAGACGTAAATCGTAACGACTGTTGATGTTAGTGTTCAATAACAGATGTAAATCGTAACGACTGTGTTGATGTTAGTGTTCAATAACAGACGTAAATCGTTACGACTGTGTTGATGTTAGTGTTTAATAACAGACGTAAATCGTAACGACTGTGTTGATGTTAGTGTGTTCAATAACAGACGTAAATCGTAACGACTGTGTTGATGTTAGTGTGTTCAATAACAGACGTAAATCGTAACGACTGTGTTGATGTTAGTGTGTTCAATAACAGACGTAAATCGTAACGACTGTTGATGTTAGTGTGTTCAATAACAGATGTAAATCGTAACGACTGTGTTAATGTTAGTGTGTTCAGTTGTGCTAGTCGACACGGTCTCGATGATATTTCGCGGAAATCAACAAACAAAAATAGAAGGAAAAAAAAACTTACAGTCAGCAATTGAGAAAATTGGGAGCCGCGATAGCTCAGTGGTTAGTGAACTGGACTACAAAGGACAAGGGGTTTGGGTTCGATCCTAATCGACGGCTTCCGGGTTCTTCCAGCCTTAAATGGGTACCGGATTTTTTTCTGGGAAAGTAAAGCGGCAGGGTGTAATACCGACCACATTACCCCAAAAATCATGGGCTGAAGGTCTGTAAAATTTATGGTCACTAACACCATATTCCCTATACGCCACTTGGCGTGATGGGGTCTTTTTTTTGTTGAAATAATTGAGTGAAAGTATATATACACATTTGTATGGTTTCATCATCATCATTCTGTGCCGTCTTCACATAAATGTTTGGCTACCAGGGGGCGTCACTTGTCTTCATAGCGTTATAGTTTCACTTGTCAAACTTGTGATATTAGTTCACATCAGTCTTGGTCTGCCTCTTCTACCTTTACCTTCCTCTCAAAGATGACTTTTCATTAAAGTATTGTCTCTTCATTCATTCATTCATTCATTCATTCATGGCGATAGTCATAGTTATCCATGATTGACTATTTGCTGCTAGTTCTTGTAGTTCTTGGTTGTTTTTTTTAGTCCCATGGTTTATCCTTCCCTAGTAATTTTTCTGTGTAGCGATTCTCTTGGTCTGCCTTGTTTTTTCTTTTACCAGATGGTTTCCACTTGAATGCCTGACGGGGAAGTCTTTCTTCATTCATTCGCAGCACATGACCGATGTATTTCCAACGTCTTCTTATAAAACTCGACACGTATTCTTATTTAGATTCGTCTCCTATCAATTCGTTTGAAATGTACTTTCTCTTGCTTATGATTGAGATCCTACGTACTCTTGCTTATGATTGAGATCCTACGTACTCTTGCTTATGATTGAGATCCTACGTACTCTTGCTTATGATTGAGATCCTACATACTCTTGCTTATGATTGAGATCCTATGTACTCTTGCTTATGATTGAGATCCTACGTACTCTTGCTTATGATTGAGATCCTACGTACTCTTGCTTATGATTGAGATCCTACGTACTCTTGCTTATGATTGAGATCCTACGTACTCTTGCTTATGATTGAGATCCTATGTACTCTTGCTTATGATTGAGATCCTACGTACTCTTGCTTATGATTGAGATCCTACGTACTCTTGCTTATGATTGAGATCCTATGTACTCTTGCTTATGATTGAGATCCTATGTACTCTTGCTTATGATTGAGATCCTATGTACTCTTGCTTATGATTGAGATCCTACGTACTCTTGCTTATGATTGAGATCCTACGTACTCTTGCTTATGATTGAGATCCTACGTACTCTTGCTTATGATTGAGATCCTACGTACTCTTGCTTATGATTGAGATCCTACGTACTCTTGCTTATGATTGAGATCCTACGTAATTTGTTTTCAAAGACATGCAATTTCCTATCTAAAGTCTGGGTGGATTTCCAAATTTCACATCCATATGTTAGCACTGTTATCA
Source organism: Megaustenia siamemsis (assembly GCA_032433765.1). NCBI lineage: Eukaryota > Metazoa > Mollusca > Gastropoda > Stylommatophora > Ariophantidae > Megaustenia > Megaustenia siamemsis. The sequence goes on along the minus strand of JAVIAB010000025.1, from coordinate 12,767,313 downwards.
CATCCATATGTTAGCACTGGCATCACATCCATATGTTAGCACTGGTATCACATCCATATGTTAGCACTGTTATCACATCCGTATGTTAGCACTGGTATCACATCCATATGTTAGCACTGGTATCACATCCATATGTTAGCACTGTTATCACATCCATATGTTAGCACTGGTATCACATCCATATGTTAGCAGTGTTATCACATCCATATGTTAGCACTGTTATCACATCCATATGTTAGCACTGTTATCACATCCATATGTTAGCACTGTTATCACATCCATATGTTAGCACTGGTATCACATCCATATGTTAGCACTGGTATCACATCCATATGTTAGCACTGGCATCACATCCATATGTTAGCACTGGTATCACATCCATATGTTAGCACTGGTATCACATCCATATGTTAGGACTGGTATCACATCCATATGTTAGCACTGGTATCACACAGGAGTTGAACAGTTAAAGTTATGTTTGTTTACTGAGAAACTTTGGATCTCCAGATGTTCGTCAGTTTGTTGAAAGCATTTGATGCTATGCATGTCATGATTTTTGAGGTTATGTCACCATCTCTGGACATTTTGCTGCCTAGGCAAGTAACATTTATAACTGTTTACAAAATGTCGTTATTAATTGTTATATTAGAGGCTTTGTTGGTAATTTCCAGGACTTTCGTTTTGGTCGTGTTGATCTGGAGACCTATTTGACCAGAAAAGTTGTGGAGTCTTTCTGTTTTTTCTTGAGCATCAGTATGTGTGGAGGTCAAGGGTGCCAAGTCGAGAATTTCCAAGAATTTTAGAATCCATTTAATGCCCTAGAGCCATAAACAAACTCTACGAAAACGCCAGATTAAGAGGAAGACAGAGAAAGGGATGGATAAAGGGAATACTAGAGTCACTAGGAGGGATAACACCAGAAGAGGCCAACAGAAGAGCAAAGAATCGCATATTGTGTCTCCACACGACGCCAAGGGCAATAGAGGAAGGATAGAAGAAAAAGAAGAAGAAGATTTAATGCCAAATGGAAACAAGAAAAAGAGTTCTTAAATGTTATGTAGAGCCGGTGTTAACATATGGATGTGAATCATGTACAATAGGACAACGGACACAAAAATAATAAGAGTTTGTAAAAATATGGTTTTACAGAAGAATGTTGAGAATACCATGGACAGTTAAAAAGAGTAATGAAGATGTCCTCAATGAGGCCAAAGCAAAAAAAAAAGAGCTAATTTCCAATATTAGGAAGAAACAATCATAATTTTTGGCCATGTAATGAGAAAACAGATAGAATATATTGTAACAACTGGGAAATTGAGGGACGAAGAGATAGAGGGAAGCAAAGAGAAAAGATACACCAGACAGCTTAAGTGAATGGCTTGGCAGGTCAACAACAGAAATGATAAATAACTGTCGAGATCGAAAGCTGTAGAGAGACATGATCACCCACGCCAGCAGACCAGGTACTTGGAGATGATTAATGTCCAATAGTGTCTATTCACACACAGGACATGAGGTCAGGGTTCGATCCTTATAGACAACTTCCGGGTTCACCCAGCCTTAAATGGGTACCGGATTTTTTCTTGGGAATGTAAAGCGACACGGGCGTAATACCGACCACATTACTCCAAAAATGATATGCCGAAGGTCTATAAAAATGATGGTCACTAACACCATATTCCCTATACGCCACTTGGCGTGACGGGGCTCTTTACTTAACTAGTCTATTCACATGTCCTAAAGATTTACTCTGTCTTGTGTGGTTGTCGCCTGATAATAAAAGCAGAGAAAACACATCCGTTGTGCATTTGAGGGACGGTAGTCTGCGTCATTTGAATTTATAAATGCACTGATACCGTGTTTTTCGTTCGGCGTTCAACCGAAAACGACTTTTTATAGTTGCCTTTAAAAGGGAGTTAAATAGATGAAACTGAAGGCAAAGTCGTCTCCCACCACCAGAGCTGGATGTTGTCAGCGACCCACAAGTGATGGCTTGCGACAGGATCGGTGACCCAGAACAATCCAGACTCTACTCCACCTCTCCGTGGTGCTTCCAGTAACAGACTAACTTGTCTTGTCTGGCCAAGCTATTATGGACCAAAGAGGAAAGATAACCCGGTACTCAAAAATGTCGTGCTGAAGTCGGATGTGTTGGGCTAGAAGGTGCAAATATCAGAGTTATACTACAAACCACAACACAACGCAGACACGCCCACTTAACGTCTTTAAAGGGCGGATGATGAAGAGGTGTACCCCTTTAGTCATCGGGCGAACGCGAGCAAGCAAGCAATGGGCGAAGCTGCGTTTTGTTATAGTTTACAATTGAAGCTGTAGTATTTATGACTTTATCCCCAAATATCCGGCAGGAGCACATTCATTTTGAGTACCGGTTTTCCTTTTCTCGTCGAACCCTAATCACTTGTGCGTAGTGATACATCAGGTACTTTATTTGAACCATCATCATCATCATTATCGACTGCCGTCTCCGCAACGAAGGTTGGCTACCATGGATCGCCATTCCACTCTGTCTCTTGCTTTGATGGGGCAGGTTGTCATAGATTGACTTGTCCATCTTTTGATGTTACTCGTCCGTGTTAGTCTTGGTCTGCCTCTGCCTCTTTTACCTTGTATTTTCCCTTCCAATATTACTTTTAGTAGGCTGTTGTGTCTTTTAACGTGCCCCAAAAATTTCATTTGTCTTGTCTTAATTGTATTTAGTAGTTCTCTTTTTATTTTTAATTGTTTTAAAACTTCATCGTTTGTTTTCTTTTCTTTCCATCCAATTCTACCTATTCTTCTATAAATTCACATTTCAAAGCCTTCAATTTTCTGTTCTGTTTTCTTGTCTAATGTCCATGTTTCTGCACTATATAGGAATATTGAGAAGATGTAACATTTTGCTAATTGAACCAGAAAGGGAAAAGAAATCAGGGAAGGTCAAAGGGACATAACGAGAAAGTTGTGGAGACCCTCAAGAACAATGGCCTAGATTGGAAAGGCGTAGAGAAAATGTCAAAGAATAGGGATGGGTGGAGAGACCATTTTAGTGTCCATTCTACAAAAAGGGTGGGGTTATGAAAGACATGGTTAAGTGGCAATGCGAAGAGGTAGAGCAGTACTTTGGTCATCTATTGTTGCGGCTGATTCCAACGGAACATTTACCAGACAACCCAGACAATTCTGCTTGTGTGAGTTTTTCCTCTTTACCGTATATATTATAAACCAATTAGCTGTAATTATGTACTGTGGCTGCGAACCTTTGCTTTACCTATTGTCTCTTGATGTTTTCAATAGCAGTAATTTATTTTAGCCTTTTAAAAAATTATTCACTTCTAATCTTCACTCACAATTTGTTTCCTGCCATGCGTCTAACACCACTTAATTGTGGTTATTTATCAACTTCATGTATGTCATGGGCCATGCTAATGTTGAGAGCAATGACAAAGCAGATAGATTGGCTGATTCGGCAAAATTAGCTGCTGGACAGCAAATAGATTGGGAAAATAATCGCTAACAATCTAGTAGAGATGGGTAGAACAAAGGACTTTGACAGAAGTACAAATACATGACTATCTAGACTGTGTGAACTGGGAGTGTAGAGAGATATCATTAACAATCTATGAGAGATGGGTAGAACAAAGGACTTTGACAGAAGTACAAATACATGACTATCTAGACTGTGTGAACTGGGAGTGTAGAGAGATATCATTAACAATCTATGAGAGATGGGTAGAACAAAGGTCTTTGACAGAAGTACAAATACATGGCTATCTAGACTGTGTGAGCTGGGAGTGAAGAGAGATATCATTAACAATCTATGAGAGATGGGTAGAACAAAGGTCTTTGACAGATATAAAAATATATGGCTGTCCAGACAGAGTGTGAACTGGGAGTGAAGGTCGGTATTGCCAGAACAGAGCGATATTCTGGACGAATGTGAGGATGTGTCAACCAACACCGAACTGGCACAATTAGTCGCTGTGTGTTTGATGGACTTTGATGGACATTTTGAGAAGATCGGAGAACCTACGGAAGTGCCCCATATTAAGAGTGTCAACGGAGGCGAAGGTGCGCCTCCCGGCACCAGAGCTGGAAGTTGTCAGCGACCCACAGCTGATGGCTTGCGCCAGGATAGGTGAACCAGAACCATCCAGACCCTGCTCCACCTCTCCGTGGTGCCTCTAGTAACAGACTAACCTGTTTAGTCTGGCCAAGCGAGTAGGGATCGAAGAGGGAAGACAACCCGGTACTCAAAAATGTCATGCTGAAGTCGGATGTGTTAGGCCGAAAGGCGCAAATATCACAGTTATACTGTAAACCACAACACAACGCAGACACGCTTACTTAACGTCCTTTTAAGGGCGGATGATGAGGAGGTACACTCCTTAAGTCATCGGGCGAACGCAAGCAAGATTGTTAATTCTTTCGGCCAATTTAGATTGGTTACTATGTTACTAGAGGCACCACGAAGAGGTGGAGCAGGTTTCTGGATAGTTCTAGTCAACCGATCCCTCCGCAAGCCATCAGTTATGACTCACTGGCAGCTTTCAGCGTTACTGTACAGTGCCCTCCGCCCGTGCGCTGCCGAGGCCCGAAAGAGGAGTAAAGAATAGTGGCGCTGCACCCTACCAGGCATGCTCGTAAGAGGCGACTAAGGGGGGTTGGGTATGGGACTGGCTATCCCATACTGTAAAATAAATAAGCCGAAAAAACTTCACAAACATGGACAAGTCAAAGAAAAGAATAAAAGTAAATCCGCCATCCAGGAAGGTGATGGGGAAGACATTGAATGATCTTAAAAGAAAATCAAGAAACAGAACGACTCGGAAAGTGTTTGTTGAAGACCTATGCTCCACAGGGAGCTGAAAGGTAGAAGAAGTAGTACTACAGTGCCCTCCCTCTGACAACGTTTTCTTGTTGTGCCGGTTCCAAACTTTCAGTAGTAGTACAGTAAAGTACCCCCGTCACGCAAAGTTGCGTATAGGGAATATTGTGTTAGTGACCATCATTTCTACAGACCTTCAGCACATGATTTTTTGGGTAATGTGGTCCGTATTACGCAGTACCACTTTACTTTCCCAGAAAAAATCCGGTACCCATTTATGGCTGGGTGAACCCGGAAGCCGTCGGTCAGGATCGAACCCGACCTCTTCTCCTTTGTAGTCCAGTTCACTAACCACTGAGCTATCGCGGCTCTCACCTTCAGTTGTACCGAGCTGTATTTTGATACTTTTTTTTTAGACCTGTGTTTTCCGGCTTGGATTTGTTTAATTTGTATTCTTTGTAAACTAAACGTCGTAGTTTATCTTGCCTTTCTATTAGTTTAGCCCAGGGGCGGGCAACCACTTATTTTCTGAGGCCAAGGTCTATGAAGACCAATAACGAAACTCTGAAAGAGGCCAACACAAAAAGGGAACTCCAAAAAAAACATCAGAAAGAAGCAATCATCATTTTTTGAGCACATCATGAGAAGAGGAAAGTTGGAATACTTGGTTACAACTGGCAAAATACAAGGGAAGAGAGATCGCGGACGGCAGAAAGAGAAAATACTGGATAGCTTGGTGTCATGGCATGGTAAACAGTCAACAACAGAACTGATACGATGCACAGTATATAGAAGATTGTGGAAGGACATGATCGCCTACGCCAACCGGTATGGCACATGATGATGATCACTTTTTCCTATTTTTCACACTGCCAGCCGTCTGCTCCCGTGAAGCCCCGCGCCATACTGGCAGATATTCTCCAACTTCATTCAGAGGTACTCTATTTTTATCGTCGCGAGTTTTAACGTTTTTTGTGTGTAGAGTTTTCATATTAAGTTTTGCACGGGCAGCAGTAAGTTTTAACCTACTCTTTTTTATTTCTAACTGCCAAGGATTATTTAACGTGCGCGAATGCACACGGGACCTTCTCTTTTTTTTTTTCCTTTTTCCGAGAGGTCTAGACATCGGATCTCACAACCCAGAGACCAGGGGAGGGTAAAGCAACGGATTTAATTTTTAAAAAATTTATTTTCCACGGACTGTAGTGGAAATAACCAATGATGGAAAATGTAAAATTGAAATAAACAAAAGAATAGGTATGACAAAAAGTAATTTTAATGCCATGTAAAATATACTAACAACAAAACAAATAACAGTAGGGCTGAAACTAAGTATAGCAAAATGTTACATCTTCTCAATATTCCTACATGGTGCAGAAACATGGACATTAGATAAGAAAACAGAACAGAGAATTAAAGCCTTTGAAATGTGGATTTATAGAAGAATAGGTAGAATTGGATGGAAAGAAAAGATAACAAACGATGAAGTTTTAAAATAACTACAAATAAAAAGATAACTAATTACTAAATACAATCAAGACAAGACAAATGAAATCTTTGGGGCAAGTTAAAAGACACAACAGCCTACTAAATGTAATCCTGGAGTGGAAAATACAAGGTAAAAGAGGCAGACCAAGACTAACATGGACGAGTAACATCAAAAGATGGACAAGTCAATCTATGACAACCTGCACCATCAAAGCAAGAGACAGAGTGGAATGGCGATCCATGGTAGCCAGCCTTCGTTGCGGAGACGGCACTCGATGATGATGATGTGGAAATCGAACGCGGGACCTTGCTGTCAAGAGGCAGAAGTCTTAACTCTAGACCACTCACTTTTACTAGTTTACATTGTTAAAAATAACGTAAAAAATATGTCCCTTGAATGATTTAAAAAAAAAAAAACATGAATTGGAAAGAATTTTACAGAGATATGTTTTGGGAAGAATTTTACAGAGATATGTTTCGGCAAGAATTTTACAGAGATATGTTTCGGCAAGAATTTTACAAAGACATGTTTCGGCAAGAATTTTACAGAGACATGTTTTGGGAGGAATTTTACAAAAAAAAACATGTCTTGGAAATAATTATTAAAAAACATGCCCTGGGAATAATTATTAAAAAAACATGTCTTGGAAATAATTATTTAAAAAAAAACATGTCTTGGAAATAATTATTAAAAAAACATGTCTTGGGAATAATTATAAAAAAAATGTCTTGGGAATAATTATTAAAAAACCATGTCTTTGAAAGAATTTTACAAAAACGTGATTTGGGAAGAATTTTACAAAAACGTCTAGAATTTTACAGAAACGTCCTGTGAGAAATTTTACAAAAACGTCTAGAATTTTACAGAAACGTCATGTGAGAAATTTTACAAAAACGTCTAGAATTTTACAATAAACGTCTATAATTCTACAAAAAGATCACGTGAAGAATTTTATTTAAATGTTTCGTTAGTAATGTTACAAAGACTGTCCTCGTGCAGAATTTTACAAAGCCTTGTCTTAAGAGCAATTTTACAAAAAAAAAAAGTCTCGTGAAGAATTTTATATAGAAAACATCTCATGAAGTATTGTATTAAAACACACACACCACACACAAACATGTATCCTCAAAGAAAAAAATGTATTAAAAAACGTGTCATGAAGAATTTGGAAGAAATTTATTTTTAAAATAGGTGACGCGAAGAATTGAATTTAAAAAAAAGTCTCTTGAAAAATAAAAAATAAAAATGACTCGTGAAGTTAATTTAATAAAAAAAAAGTCTCGTGAAGTTTATTTATTAAAAAGAATGTCTTGTCAATAAGTTTATTTTAAAAAAAAGTCTAGTGAAGTTTATTTATTAAAAAGTGAAGTTTATTTATTAAAAAGAATGTCTTGTCAATAAGTTTATTTTTAAAAAAAAAAGTCTTGCGAAGAAGTTTATTTAAAAAAAAAATATCTGAAGAATTTTATATAAAATATCTCGTGAAATATTGTATTAAAAAAAAAGAAAACACACACGTAACCTCAAGAATTTTGAAAAAAAAATAATTATAAAAATAAAACGTGTCTTAAAGAATTTCATTTTAACAATTTGTACCGTGAAGAATTCTATTACAAAAAAAAATGTATCGTGAAGTTTATTTTAAAAAAATGCCTCCTGAATAAGTTAAAAATGTCTTGTGAAGTTTATTTAAAAAAAATGTTTTGTGAAGTTTTTTTAAAAAAAATGTCTTGTGAAGTTTATTTTTTAATGTCTTGTGAATAAGTGTATTTTTTAATGTCTTGTGAAGAAGTTTATTTTTTAATGCCTTGTGAAGAAGTTTATTTTTGTCCTGTGAAGTTTATTTTTTTTAAAATGTCTTGCGAAGTTTATTATTTTTTTTTAAATGTCTTGTGAAGGTTTTTTTTATGTCTTGGGAAGGTTTTTTTAATGTCTTGTGAAGAATTCTATTAAAAGCACATCTCGGGAACATTTAATTTAAACAAAACGTTTCGCAAAGAATTTTGTAAAAAAAAAAAAATAAAAAAAAAAAAAATACCTCGTGAAGAATTTTATTCAAAAAGACAAAACATGTACCGTTAAGAATTTTTAAAAAAGAATTTAGTTTTTAGAAGTATCGAAGAATTTCATTTTTAGAAGTATCGAAGAATTTCATTTTTAGAAGTATCGAAGAATTTCATTTTTAGAAGTATCGAAGAATTTCATTTTTAGAAGTATCGAAGAATTTCATTTTTAGAAGTATCGAAGAATTTTATTTAAAATATGTCTAATGAATAATTTTATTAGAAGATATAAACCTTATTTCAAACGCCTTGTGAAAACAATTTTATTAAAAATAATAAAAGTCGCGAGAAGAATTTTATTAATTTTGATGTTTCTGTTGCTGATTGTTACTTTGTTCAATATTTCAAAGGTTTATAATCAGTTTGTTCAATTTTTCAAAGGTTTATAATCAGTTTGTTCAATTTTTCAAAGGTTTATAATCAGTTTGTTCAATTTTTCAAAGGTTTATAATCAGTTTGTTCAATTTTTAAAAGATTTATGATCAGTTTGTTCAATTTTTCAAAGGTTTATAATCAGTTTGTTCAATTTTTCAAAGGTTTATAATCAGTTTGTTCAATTTTTCAAAGGTTTATAATCAGTTTGTTCGATTTTTCAAAGGTTTATAATCAGTTTGTTCAATTTTTCAAAGGTTTATAATCAGTTTGTTCAATTTTCAAAGGTTTATAATTAGTTTGTTCAATTTTCAAAGGTTTATAATCAGTTTGTTCATTTTTTCAAAGGTTTATAATCAGTTTGTTCAATTTTCAAAGGTTTATAATTAGTTTGTTCAATTTTCAAAGGTTTATAATCAGTTTGTTCATTTTTTCAAAGGTTTATCAAATGTTTGTAGTCAGTTTGTTCATTTTTTCAACTGTTTTAATTGTATTTTTCGTTATTGCCTACATCTGCAATGTTGATACCTATACAACTTTATATATTTTAAAAATATTGTATTGATACTATAACATTTGTGAGCCGCGATAGCTCAGTGGTTAGTGACCTGGACTACAAAGGACAAGAGGTAGGGTTCGATCCCAACCGATGGTTTCCGGGTTCACCCAGCCTTAAATGGGTACCGGATTTTTTTATGGGAAAGTAAAGCGGCACGGGCGTAATACCGACCACATTACCCCAAAAATCATGTGCTGAAGGTCTGTAAAATATAGGGACACTAACACCATATTCCCTATACGCCACTTGGCGTGACGGGGGTATTTTACTCTTATTATAAAATTTACAGTTTTTTTTTTTAAATCCTTGCAGTGGCCCATATGGTTCTGTCTGTAGTGTTGTACATATAGGCTAATGTTTTTCTTCAGTGTTCTAGATCCTAGATAATGTAGATGTTTCATGAAATTGACTGAAGTCGCACATCCTTGTCTGTGCAAGCTCTTCTACTATTTAAGACCAACATTAATATTGGCAGATTGAGCCACGAGAAAAGTCATGAATATCACCAAAGAGAAAGAGAACACCAACACCAACATAACTATAGACGGCAGACAACTAAAACAGAACATCAACATAACTATAGACGGCGGACAACTAAAACAGAACACCAACATAACTATAGACGGCGGACAACTAAAACTGAACATCAACATAACTATAGACGGCAGACAACTAAAACAGAACATCAACATAACTATAGACGGCGGACAACTAAAACTGAACATCAACATAACTATAGACGGCGGACAACTAAAACTGAACATCAACATAACTATAGACGGCAGACAACAAAACGGAACACCAACATAACTATAGACGGCAGACAACTAAAACTGAACATCAACATAACTATAGACGGCAGACAACTAAAACTGAACATCAACATAACTATAGACGGCGGACAACTAAAACTGAATATCAACATAACTATAGACGGCGGACAACTAAAACTGAACATCAACATAACTATAGACGGCAGAGAACTAAAACAAGTAGAGGAATTAAAATACATAGGAAGTCTAGAGACAAACGACAATTCACAAACAGCAGAGATAGACTCAAGATGCAACAAAGCTTGTCAAATCATTGCACAGCTATCCTCCTGCATGGTGCAGAAACATGGACATTAGACCAGAAAACAGAACAGAAAATTGAAGCTTTTGAAATGTGGATTTATAGAAGAATAGGTAGAATTCACATTGATCGAGAAGGGGATACGAGCAAAGAAATTAGAATCTGAATAGGTAAAGCAGCAATGTCTTTCAGAAGCCTTGAAAAGTTGTGGAAATCAAAACTCATTAGCACAAACACAAAACTTAGGCTATTCAAATCAAATGTACTATCAACCCTTACGTATGCATGTGAAAGCTGGAAAACAACAAGAGATATAGAAACAAAGTTGAACGCATTCGAAAATAAATGTCTAAGGAAAATACTTGGTATAGCGTGGAACGAATTCAAAACAAACGAGGAAATTAGAGAAATCGCCAATCAACCACTAATATCTTCAGTAATAAAGAAAAGACGATGATCATATGTTGGACATGTGATGAGAAGAGATAATAACCGAATAGCAAAGCAAGCCCTCATATGGGAAACAACAGGTAAAGGAAAAAGAGTAAGACCCAGGGAGACACTGAGAAGAACATTGATGAGAGAGGCAAGAGCAGCAGGAGTCGGCTCCCTCAATTAGATAGAACTGCTTGCACAGAACAGAGACAGATGGCGAGATTTGATAAAATATCTTTAAAAGAAAACTGCTAGAACAAAAATTCATATAGGAGAAGGTGTATCTTGGTCTACGCCCTATGGTCCGGTTACGGCTCGAAAGGTCAATAGATAGATAGGTAGAATTTGATGGAAAGAAAAGAAAACAAACGATGATTTCTTAAAACTAAAAATGGAAAAAGAACTACTAAACACAATTAGAACAAGACAAATGAAATTTTTGGGGCATGTTAAAAGACACAATAACCTAATAAAAGTAATATTGGAAGGGAAAATACAAGGTAAAAGAGGCAGACCAAGACTATCATGGACGAGTAATATCTAATATCAAAGGATGGGCAAGTCAATCTATGACAATCTGCACCATCAAAGAAAGAGACAAGAGTGGAATGGCGCTCCATGGTAGCCTACCTTCGGTGCGGGGATGGCACTCAATGATGATGAGTCAATTTTGTGCGATATTTCAACTGTTGGTAACGACATTGTCTGCAACAATAACGATAAAACTAATTCCATAACAAGGATACAAAAGAAAGCAAGAGAAGCCTTCCCTGCACCAGGAAACATGGAAGTCCAAAGAAATTAGGTTAAATACAAAAATAAAAATTACCAACTCCAATGTTAAGCCAGTCCTGTTATATGACTGTGAAACATTGAGAACAAAAAAGACAGTCGCAAAGATACAGACCGTCATTAATGGATGCTTGCGCAGAATAAAATGCTGGAAATGGCAGGACAAAATAACTAATGTTGAATTATGGAAAAGTACCAGTCAAATACCAGTGGATAAAGAGATACAGTGAAGACGGTGGCGCTGGATAGGACACACACTGCGGAAGCCAACTGAGAGTATTACACAACAGGCCCTTTTTTGGAATCCCCAGTTGAAGAGACAAAGGGAAAGACCAAAATATACTTGGAGAAGACAGATAGAAACAGAGATGAAGTTGATGGGGAAGACATGGAATGATCTTAAAATAATGGCAAGAAACAGAACGGCTTGGAAAGTGTTTGTTGAAGACCTATGCTCCACAGGGAGCTGAAAAGAAGAAGATAAAGAACTTCTATAACGTTAGGTACGACAGTTGAATAAACGATGAGTGACTTCAGTCAGTCCATGACTAAATTATTTAAAAATAGAATGAAGACTGCCGATCTATCGATCTGTTTACACCGTTCCTTTTGTAGGACAGTATCCGGTACTGTGGCTATAAACGCTACAGTTCCCTCTGCTGTCTTATAACAGGGAACAGAGGAACAAACCCAAATGCATGCGTGCTGTAATTGTTTATTCCCACAATTGTTCTATCGGTGTGAGACATGGACAATTCTTGACACAGAAGCTTAAAAATAACAAAGTGAATGTCCTGAAATGTAGAAGACAAGCTGTCAACAATAATGAAAAAGTTAAGATTAGAAATGGAGTCTTGTGGGAAAATGGTGGCTGTAACACCAGCTATTGACTATATTAAACAACAAATGGTGGCTGTAACACCAGCTATTGACTATATTAAACAACAAATGGTGGATGTAACGCCAGCTATTGACTATATTAAACAACAAATGGTGGATGTAACGCCAGCTATTGACTATATTAAACAACAAATGGTGGCTGTAACACCAGCTATTGACTATATTAAACAACAAATGGTGGATGTAACACCAGCTATTGACTATATTAAACAATAAATGGTGGCTGTAACACTAGCTATTGACTATATTGAACAACAAATGGTGGCTGTAACACCAGCTATTGACTATATTGAACAACAAATGGTGGCTGTAACACCAGCTATTGACTATATTGAACAACAAATGGTGGATGTAACGCTAGCCATTGACTATATTGAACAACAAATGGTGGATGTAACACTAGCTATTGACTATATTGAACAACAAATGTTGGATGTAACGCCAGCTATTGACTATATTGAACAACAAATGATGGATGTAACACTAGCTATTGACTATATTGAACAACAAATGGTAGCTGTAACACTAGCTATTGACTATATTGAACAACAAATGGTGGCTGTAACACCAGCTATTGACTATATTGAACAACAAATGGTGGATGTAACACTAGCTATTGACTATATTAAACAACAAATGGTGGCTGTAACACCAGCTATTGACTATATTGAACAACAAATGGTGGATGTAACGCTAGCCATTGACTATATTGAACAACAAATGGTGGATGTAACTCTAGCTATTGACTATATTGAACAACAAATGGTGGATGTAACGCTAGCTATTGACTATATTGAACAACAAATGGTGGATGTAACACTAGCTATTGACTATATTGAACAACAAATGGTGGATGTAACACTAGCTATTGACTATATTGAACAACAAATGGTGGCTGTAACACTAGCTATTGACTATATTGAACAACAGATGGTGGCTGTAACACCAGCTATTGACTATATTGAACAACAAATGGTGGATGTAACACTAGCTATTGACTATATTAAACAACAAATGGTGGCTGTAACACCAGCTATTGACTATATTGAACAACAAATGGTGGATGTAACGCTAGCCATTGACTATATTGAACAACAAATGGTGGATGTAACACTAGCTATTGACTATATTGAACAACAAATGGTGGCTGTAACACTAGCTATTGACTATATTAAACAACAAATGGTGGCTGTAACACTAGCTATTGACTACATTGAACAACAAATGGTGGATGTAACACTAGCTATTGACTATATTAAACAACAAATGGTGTCTGTAACACTAGCTATTGACTATATATTTAACAACAAATGGTGGCTGTAACACTAGCCATTACTATTAACCATTGACTATTGAACAACAAATGGTGGCTGTAACACCAGCCATTGACTATATTAAACAACAAATGGTGGTTGTAACACCAGCCATTGGCTATATTGAACAACAAATGGTGGCTGTAACACTAGCTATTGACTATATTAAACAACAAATGGTGGCTGTAACACCAGCCATTGACTATTAAACAACAAATGGTGGATGTAACACCAGCCATTGACTATATTGAACAACAAATGGTGGCTGTAACACCAGCTATTGACTATATTAAACAACAAATGGTGGATGTAACACCAGCCATTGACTATATTGAACAACAAATGGTGGCTGTAACACCAGCTATTGACTATATTAAACAACAAATGGTGGCTGTAACACTAGCTATTGACTATATTAAACAACAAATGGTGGATGTAACACCAGCTATTGACTATATTGAACAACAAATGGTGGATGTAACACCAGCTATTGACTATATTGAACAACTGTGGAGATCGAAAGTTGCGGAGAAACATCACCTTCGCCCGCAGACTTCGTACTTGATGATGATGAAGGACGGATGTCGAAGTGGACAATCAGTTCTTTTGGTAGTCATCGAGTGAACAATAGAAAGAAAGAAAAAAAGAAAGAAAAAAGAAATGAAAGAATAGTTTGAACATCTGACTATAATGAAACCCAAGTGACTTGCAGCACGAGCGTATTACATGAAAACTTCCGGTTTCTAGAAAAGAGATGGATAGTCGGAATCAAAGAGATTAAATCGACACGACAATCCAGGCTGCATAGTTCAAGGCCAGAATAATCACACATTCTTCCCGTCTGCGATGCTACAGCACATGCAGCAAGGTAAAAAGAAGAGAAAACAAGAAACCTGAAATGAAAACCATTTTCAAAATGTAAAAAAAAAAAAATGCGTTTGAATTCAACACGGGAAAGGGAAACAACTGTAGCATTAACATATTGACGTCTGTCTTCCATTCTGGAACCTGCTATATACATTTTTGTTTTCTCGTTCTTTGCTTCTTTCGTCTTCCTGTGCCAGTTGTGTTTCATAAGATTTTTAAATTTAAGTTATTCATGTGAATCTTCAAATGTGGGCGTGGCCACCATCTGTGTAGGTCAACTTCTCTCTTAGTGATCCTCAATAGTTGAGATCGTCGCGTTGTATTGTGTTGTATTGTATTGTATTGTATTGTATTGTATTGTATTGTTGTATTGTATTGTATTGTATTGTATTGTATTGTATTGTATTGTATTGTATTGTATTGTATTGTATTGTATTGTATTTGTATTGTATTGTATTTGTATTATAGAGTAGAATGATGTCAACCGTCTGCAGCTCCTGTAGATGAAAACGTCACGCTAGTAGGGGTATTTCAGGGGGTTTCCCTCTCAACTTTCAGGCTCACTTCTATAGATGGTAACGGCTATCCCCTCACGCCTTGCTAGGCTTATGTACAATATGGTGTTAACGTTGTCAATGACCCGGGGCACATTCGTGGGAGTTGTGTTTGGTATGACGAAGTTGACTTTATTCCTCATCCCCCTCAATTATGGTACCTATTTTCAAAGGGTGGGTGAACTCCTAGGCCATGTCGGTCCGAACAAAATTGACATCCACATTTGGAAATCGAGGGTGAACACTTCCAATAAGTAGAACGCAACCACATAAGCTTCCTGTAGATATTTAATTGTAACGGTGTAAAGTTATAGCAAAGTATAGTTACAGCAATATATAATCACAGCAGTGTATAGTTACATCAGTGTATATTTACACCAATGCATATTTACATCAAAATATATAGTTACAGCAATGCCTAGTTACAGCAATGCCTAGTTACAGCAATGCCTAGTTACAGCAATGCCTAGTTACAGCAATGCCTAGTTACAGCCATGCCAAGTTAGAACCATGCCTAGTTACAGCAATGCCTAGTTAAAACAATGCCTAGTTACAGCAATGCCTAGTTGCAGCAATGCCTAGTTGCAGCAATGCCTAGTTGCAGCAATGCCTAGTTACAGCCATGCCTAGTTAGAGCAATGCCTCGTTAGAGCAATGCCTCGTTAGAGCAATGCCTCGTTAGAGCAATGCCTCGTTAGAGCCATGCTTAGTTAGAGCCATGCTTAGTTAGAGCCATGCCTAGTTAGAGCCATGCCTAGTTACAGCCATGCCTAGTTAGAGCCATGCCTAGTTACAACAATGTCTAGTTGCAACAATGCATGGCTACAACAATGTCTAGTTGCAACAATGCATGGCTACAACAATGTCTAGTTGCAACAATGCATGGCTACAACAATGTCTAGTTACAACAATGCTTGGCTACAACAATGTCTAGTTGCAACAATGCATGGCTACAACAATGTCTAGTTACAACAATGCATGGCTACAACAATGCCTAGTTGCAACAATGCCTAGTTGCAACAATGCATGGCTACAACAATGCATGGCTACAATAATGCATGGCTACAACAATGCATGGCTACAACAATGCATGGCGACAAGAATGCATGGCTACAACAATGCATGGCTACAACAATGCATGGCTACAACAATGCATGGCTACAACAATGCATGGCTACAACAATGCATGGCTACAACAATGCCTAGTTACAACAATGCATGGCGACAACAATGCATGACTACAACAATGCATGACTACAACAATGCATGACTACAACAATGCATGGCGACAAGAATGCATGGCTACAACAATGCCCAGTTACAACAATGTTCCTGCAGTGTATAGTTACAATAATTTCGTAATAAATGTTTCCCCTGACGGATTTACTTGAAAGTGTATTACAGAAAACATGTAGGTTATGTATCGATTAGTAATAAATCGATTTGTTGATCTGGCCAGAATTAGCTCAGTTTGTAAACCAAACTAAATCTAAATATTGTCTGGACAAGATATATCAAAGCAAGTGCTCTCCCGCGCTGTAAAACTGGCGCGCTCACGCGTTCGACCATTCATCCTTGTTTCTGTTCTACATGAGCAGAATTCTTCATGACCTCAATCCACGCCCAGAAGCCATTTTGTTAAATAATGTACTCTTACTGTAGTGTGGGAGTGTGTGTTTGTGCGCGCCACATTTTGGGATTATGTGTAATTTTGACAATGAAAGAATATGCATTACACAGCTTGTACTGCGGTCCAGCGCTGACGCACATTCTCGTTTTTGTTTCGGTAAATTACATGCGCTGTTGTCGTTGGTGTTTTAACTTGTCCGAGATGAGTTGGGGGTTTTGAGTCGGGGATTCGTTCACATGTTTGCGTCACGTTTGTGTTTTAATGAAACACGCTGTTTGTATAGAATGCATGGGTAGTAAAGAAACATTTATGAAACACTCGTCTCTTTGTGCAAACAGCAACACAGAAACACTACAAGAAAGAGATTATCATCATCTAGTGCCATACCGGTTGGCGTAGTCGATCATCTCTCGCCACATCTCTCGGTCCTTCATGCATGCCATAATTTCAGTCGCTGATATTTTATTATACCATTTGGATAGCCTGTTCAATATTTTTTTTTTAATCTTGATTTTCCTCAGCTTCTTTTTTCATCCATTTCGCCTGTTATAGAATTCTTAGTGTCTTCTATTCGCATGACATGTCCAATAAATGTAGATTATCTTTTCCTTGTATTTTTTACATGAAATTAATGTTTTCTCCAGCTCGTTTTTAACATTCTTCATTAGTTATATTTGCTCTTCATCTTTGAACTCACAGCATTCTTCTGATAAACCACACCTCAGTTCCATCTAATGTTCTTTGAGTTGTCTTACTTACTGTCCATACTTCACTTCCATATAGTAGAAGTGGATCTGTGTATGAAATAAATGGGGAAAGAAGAGAAAGCAACGTCCTCTGTACACATTTCAGAAACATCGATAAATTAATGCATGTCAACCCGTTTGGGAGCACATCTCAACCCGTTTGGGAGCACATCTCAACCCGTTTGGGAGCACATCTCAACCCGGTTGGGAGCACATCTCAACCCGGTTGGGAGCACATCTCAACCCGGTTGGGGAGCACATCTCAGCCCGGTTGGGAGCACATCTCAACCCGGTTGGGAGCACATCTCAACCCGGTTGGGAGCACATCTCAACCCGGTTGGGAGCACATCTCAACCCGTTTGGGAGCACATCTCAACCCGTTTGGGAGCACATCTAAACCCGTTAGGGAGCACATCTCAACCCGTTAGGGAGTACATCTCAACCCGTTAGGGAGCACATCTCAACCCGTTAGGGAGCACATCTCAACCCGTTTGGGAGCACATCTCAACCCGTTTGGGAGCACATCTCAACCCGTTTGGGAGCACATCTCAATCCATTTGAGAGCATTTGTGACGGAATAGGCCGTCAGGTCCATCCATTTTCTTGGGCATTTTCTCAGATTCTCTCCAATCAAGACATTGAGGGTTTCCATGACTTCTATTCTCCGTGTATTCTTCCCCCTTCACGGTTTTTCTTTCCCTGTGTGCTCCATGACAGTGCATGTCTTGCTACGCAGGCGTCATGTTTTCTTAGTGTTTGTTCATTTCCGTTTACTAACCATAATTTGTTACTCAAATTGTCTATAAACTTATTCCCGACTTGTCGCAGTCTCGTGCTCAAGCCAAGAGATTGTTTACTTAAGTTCATCCAATGATTAAAGCAGTACATCCCTTCGTCATCCGCCCTTAACAGGACGTTAAGTGGGCGTGTCTGCGTTGTGTTATTGTTTGCAGTATAACTGGCATTTGCACCTTTCGGCCCAACACATCCGACTTCAGCATGAAAATTTTGAGTACCGGGTTGTCTTCCCTCTTCGATCCCTACTGGCTTGGCAAGACTAGATAGCTTTATTTGTTACTAGAGGCACCCCGGAGAGGTGGAGCAGGGTCTAGATGGTTCTGGTTCACCTATCCTGGCGCAAGCCATCAGCTGTGGGTCGCTAACAACTTCCAGCTCTGCTGCTGTGAGGCGCCTCCTAGCCAAGAACGACAGGCATGAAAGATATCACAAATGATAGCAACTCTTTTAGGTTCTTTATTAAGCAGCGCTCTGTAATGCATGTCTCTCAGGACAAGATGCTGTGTCGAGGTTTGCCAGTCGAGTAGTTTAGAGGTAAGTCGTCGACCTATAGACAGGAACAGTCCTGGGCTCTTATCTTCCTCTGGGGATGTTTCTTAAAAAAATAAATCCTTGGTTTTCTCGTTTTTACTTTCCCCTGGTCTTCTGGGTAGTGAAATTAGATGTCTAGCTCTCCCTGGGTAGTGAAATTAGATGTCTAGCTCTCCCTGGGTAGTGAAATTAGATGTCTAGCTCTCTCTGGGTAGTGAAATTAGATGTCTAGCTCTCTCTGGGTAGTGAAATTAGATGTCTAGCTCTCTCTGGGTAGTGAAATTAGATGTCTAGCTCTCTCTGGGTAGTGAAATTAGATGTCTAGCTCTCTTTGGGTAGTGAAATTAGATGTCTAGCTCTCTCTGGGTAGTGAAATTAGATGTCTAGCTTTCTCTGGGTAGTGAAATTAGATGTATAGCTCTCGCTGGGTAGTGATATTAGATGTCTAGCTCTCGCTGGGTAGTGAAACTAGATGTTTAGCTCTCTCTGGGTAGTGAGATCCGATGTCTAGCTCCCTCTGGGTAGTGAGATCCGATGTTTAGCTCTCTCTGGGTAGTGAGATCCGATGTTAAGCTCTCTCTGGGTAGTGAGATCCGATGTCTAGCTCCCTCTGGGTAATGAGATCCGATGTCTAGCTCTCTCTGTGTAGTGAGATCCGATGTCTAGCTCCCTCTGGGTAGTGAGATCCAATGTCTAGCTCTCTCTGAGTAGTGAGATCCGATGTATATAGCTCTCTCTGTGTAGTGAGATCCGATGTCTAGCTCTCTCTGGGTAGTGAGATCCAATGTCTAGCTCTCTCTGTGTAGTGAGATCCGATGTCTAGCTCTCTCTGTGTAGTGAGATCCGATGTCTAGCTCTCTCTGGGTAGTGAGATCCGATGTCTAGCTCTCTCTGGGTAGTGAGATCCGATGTCTAGCTCTCTCTGGGTAGTGAGATCCGATGTCTAGCTCTCTTTTGGTAGTGAGATCCGATGTCTAGCTCTCTCTGGGTAGTGAGATCCGATGTCTATCCCACTCTGATAACGGCAATAATAAAAACAGGACTCTTTGTAGTTGAAAGCTTAAAATAGTAGGCCAAAAGATGACCATTGCTCGAGCAGAATTTGAAAAAAACATATACCCATATTAACTGTTCACAGGTCGTGCTTAGGAGTCCATACATGTGAGTAGGGGAGATTCTCGATGTTTAGAAGGGAAAGTCGTATTGTTTTAATGGCCACGTTTTTTCAACGATCAATTACGTATTTTATGGTAATGTGGTATGTACCAGGCAGCTGTACGTTCCCAGATAAAAATATAGTCTGGTACACATTTTTGAAGATTTGATGAATTCTGAGGCCATATTTTGTTTCTTCTTCTTCCTTCCTTCCTCATCTGCCTTTCAGCGTCGAGGGGAGATAAAATTTTCGGTCTTTTGCTCTTCTGTTCGCCTCTGCTGCTGTTGTTTCCTAGTGCTTCTAATATTCCATCGATCCATCTTTTTCGTGGTCGACCTTGGGTCTGGTGTTCTCACAACGTTTGTTGAATGCTCGTTGTGTTGTGTTTTGTTCTTTCTGCCTTGTCACGTGCCAAACCATTTTATCTGTTGTTTCCTTATATATTCTATGGCGGGGGCTATTCCTAGCTTTTGTTTAAAACAACTAATTTCTGGAGGACATATAGGAGCACATATTGGTTTGTTCAGTGTGCAGTGGTGATAATCCTAACATAATGAGTTCGATCGATATTCAGACTGTTTATTTTTCCATCTATTTTTCTGTTGTTTATTTGTTGACTTTTCAGAGCGCTTTAAACTTGTCATTATCTTTGTCTCTCGCATCGGAATTTTGCTTATAAATAATTACTTATTAATGGATTTGGTCTATTCATCATAATGTGCCATACCGTTTGGCGTAGACGATCATGTCCCTCCACAATCTTCAATCTACAGTGCATCGTATTAGTTCTTTTGCTGACTGTTTTCCATGCCATGAGCTATCCAGTATTTTCTCTCTTTGTCGTCCGCGATCTCTCTTTCCTTCTATTTTCCCAGTTGTAACCAAGTATTCCAACTTTCCTCTTCTCATGATGTGCCCGAAAAATGTTGATTGCTTCTTTCTGATGTTTTTTAACAGCTTCCTTTTTGTGTTGACCTTTTTGAGAACTTCCTCATTGGTCTTTTTAGCTGTCCAGGGAACTTTTGCTCTATTGGCCTTTGTTATCTTCGAGTTGTCTTACTTCCGATCTTGTCACGCCATCGTATTTTCTGAATCTCCTTTAGAGAGTTGTTTTGAGTCATCTGTTTAATTGTATTATTCAACATTCGTGAAAAGTACGAGACTTGAATCGGCGACTTAGCTCGCGAGTTTTCTCCCATATGTGCTCGGCCGACTATCCACAAGTGTTCGGAGACTTCTGGACAGTGTCGCTTCAAGCATCGAAACTCACTATGCCAGACGGCATTCTTACCTTCCTAGAGTAACACCCTGGTACCCGTTTCTGCCAGTGGCTGAGTCGACCGCGGAGGTATACTTTTTCCCCAACCGTAAGAACAAGTGAAACTGCTTCCAGCTGGAATCGGGGTTGTCCGAACGTCGGTAGCTGAGTCAGTGGTACTGCCAACTAGGCTACCGAGGCCCCCACACTTACCCCCCGAGAGGGCCCCCACACTACACCCCGAGGCCCCCACACTTACCCCCCGAGAGGGCCCCCACACTACACCCCGAGGCCCCCACACTTACCCCCGAGAGGGCCCCCACACTTACCCCCCGAGAGGGCCCCCACACTTACCCCCCGAGAGGGCCCCACACTACCCCCCCCCCCGAGGAGGCCCCCACACTACCCTCGAGGAGGCTCCCACACTACCCCCCCAACCCCCACACTACCCCTCGAGGAGGCTCCCACCCCAACCCCCACACTACCCCCCGGCCCCCACACTACACTCTGAGGCTCCCATACTACACCCGAGAAGGTCCCTACACTACACCCAGAGGCCCCACACTACACCCCACGACCCCACACTAACAAACACCCCCCCCCCCCGCCCGAGGCCCCAGACTACTTGGCCCCGTCGTGCCAAGTGGCGTATAGGGAATATGGTGTTAGTAACCATAATTTTTATAGACCCTCGCCACATGATTTTTGGGGTAATGTGGTCGGTATTACGCTGGCTTAGGGGCTTTACTTTCCCAGAAAAAAATCTGGTACCGCTGGGCGAACCCGGAAGCCGTCGATCAGGATCGAACCCTACCCCTTGTCCTTTGTAGTCCAGTTCACTAACCAGCGAGCTATCGCGACCCCTTGAACTTTAAAAGCTTACATCATCAACTAACTACATCATTAAGTACCGTACTTCCTGGCGTAGGTGATCATGTATGTCCACAGCTTTGAATCGCGACACTTATCATTTCTGTTGTTCACTTAGACAGCTGACTTCATGAGGGAGTATGGAATCATACTTTGATTGAGTCTTCATCGGAGAGAGAGAGAGAGAGAGATTTCTGTTATTTACCTTTTGCCCAAGCTATTCCCTTAAGCTGTCTGGTATCTTTTCCCTTTGCTTCCCTCTATCTCTTCGCTCGTTTATTTTCCCAGTTGTCACAATATATTCCAGCTGTTCCCTTCTCATTACATGTCCAAAAAAAATGATGATTGCTTCTACCTAATATTGGAAATGAGCTCTCTTTTTGCTTTTGATTCAAAATATTTACTTACAATATATTCGGCAAAATAACTTATTACACGCAAATGTTGATTTATAGAAGAATAGGTAGAATTGGAAAGAAAATAGAACAAATGAAGTTTTAAAAAAAAACTCAAAAGAATAGGTATGGCAATAAGTAATTTTAATGCCATGAAAAATATACTATCAACAAAACAAATATCAGCAGGGCTGAAACTAAGAATGGCAAAATGTTACGTCTTCTCAATATTCCTGTATGTTGCAGAAACATGGACATTAGACAAGAAAACAGAACAGAAAATTGAAGCTTTTGAAATGTGGATTTATAGAAGAATAGGTAGAATTGGATGGAAACAAAAGATAACAAACGATGAAGTTTTAAAACAATTGAAAATAAAAAGAGAACTACTAAACAGAATTAAGACAAGACAAATGCAATTTTTGGGGCATGTTAAAAGACACAACAGCCTACTAAAAGTAATATTGGAAGGAAAAATACAAAGTAAAAGAGACAGGCAGACCAAGACTAACATGGACGAGTAACATCAAAAAGATGGACAAGTCAATCTATGACAGCCTGCACCATCAAAGCAAGAGACAGAGTAGAATGGCGATTCATGGTAGCCAACCTTCGCTGCGGAGAAGGCACACCATGATGATGATAAAAAAAAACTAGAAAATAAAAAAAACTCATCATTGAGTGCCGTCTCCGCAACGAAGGTTGGCTACCATGGAGCGCCATTTTGCTCTATCTCTTGCTTTGATGGTGCAGGTTGTCATCGGTTGATTTGTCCATCTTTTGATGTTACTCGTCCATGTTAATCTTGGTCTGCCTCTGCCTCTTTTACCTTGTATTTTCCCCTCCAGGATTACTTTCATTAGGCTGTTGTGTCTTTTAACATGGCCTAAGAATCGCATTTGTCTTGTTCTAATTGTTCAAAAAAAAACTACCAAACACAATTAGAACAAGACAAATGAAATTTTTGGGGCATGTTAAAATGCTCAACAGCCTACTAAAAGTAATATTGGAAGGGGAAAATACAGGGTAGCAGAGGCCAGATCAAGACTAACATGGACGAGTAATATCAAAAGATGGACAAGTCAGCCTATGACAACCTGCACCATCAAAGCACGAGACAGAGCGGAATGGCGCTCCATGGCAGCCAACTTTCGATGCGAAGACGGCACTGGATGTGATGATGATGATGATGATGATTCCACGCAACACTTCTGGTCGAAATAACTGGGGTCTGGAACGAAGAAAACACCACTGCTCTGAATTCCGAACAATAATTAAACGAGCCAGTGATAGACGACACGGAACATGCTGATGCTGACGCTGGTAAGGGTTGGATCTCGGGGTCTGTTAAAGCTGTCCCAGTTGTTACAGTTAATTGCGTCAGTTTCCGGTTGGTTTCTGGTTGGTAAAACGGGACTCGGGTATCCTCATTCCTAGCCAATCAAACATGGCCGTCTTGAAGTCGCACACTGATATTATTTCGAACGTAATGGGGGTCATAAACACCGCACTTTGAACTCAACGTAACGTACATGCCACTAGGGGGCATGTCCTTTCTTTGGAAAGTTTCATCGCTTTTCGCTTCTTCAGAACACCAATCTTTCCATTCTTGTATTAATTCTTCTTTCTCTTGTGCTAATTCTTCTTTCTCTTGTACCAGTTCTTCTATTTCTTGTGTTAATTCTTCATTCTCTTGTAATAATTCTTCGTTCTCTTGTACCAAATCTTCTTTCTCTTGTGCCAATTCTTCTTTCTCTTGTGCCAATTCTTCTTTCTCTTGTGCCAATTCATCTTTCTATTATGCCAGTTCTTCTTTCTCTTGTACTAATACTTCTTTCTCTTGTACTAATTCTTCTATCTCTTGTACCAATTCTTCTTTCACTCGTACTAATTCTTCTTTCTCTTGTGCCAGATCTTCTTTCTCTTGTACCAATTCTTCATTCTCTTGTGCCAGTCTTCTTTCTCTTGTACCAATTCTTCTTTCTCTTGTAATAATTCCTCTTTCTCTTGTACCAATTCCTCTTTCTCTTGTACCAATTCTTCATTCTCTTGTACTAATTCTTCATTCTCTTGTACCAATTCTTCTTTCTCTTGTACCAAATCTTCATTCTCTTGTGCCAAATCTTCATTCTCTTGTGCCAAATCTTCATTCTCTTGTGCCAAATCTTCATTCTCTTGTGCCAGTCCTCTTTCTCATGTACCAAATCTTCATTCTCTGTGCCAGTCCTCTTTCTCATGTACCAAATTCTTCTTTCTCAAATGCCAAATTCCTCATTCTCTTGTGCCAAATTCCTCTTTCTCTTGTACTAATTCTTCATTCTCTTGTGCCAATTCCTCTTTCTCTTGTACTAATTCCTCTTTCTCTTGTACCAATTCCTCTTTCTCTTGTACCAATTACTCATTCTCTTGTACTAATTCATCTTTCACTTGTACCAATTCATCTTTCTCTTGTAGTAATTCATCTTTCTCTTGTACTAATTCATCTTTCTCTTGTACTAATTCATCTTTCTCTTGTGCCAATTCTTCATTCTCTTGTACTAATTCTTCATTCTCTTGTACTAATTCTTCATTCTCTTGTGCCAAATCTTCATTCTCTTGTACTAATTCTTCATTCTCTTTGCCATTCTCTTGTGCCAATTCATCTTTCTCTTGTACTAATTTCCCTTTCTCATCTTGTGCTAACTCTTATTCCTGTGTTCCTACATCCTCTTCTCCTTATTCCTTTTTTCAACATTTTTTTCGACTTTATTTTTCCATTTTCCTCCTCTTCTAAATCGTATTCTCCTTTCTCTTCTTCCGCCCCTGCCCTCCCCTAACTTTTTAACAATTCCCCCCTTCTCCTCCCTTTTCTTCTCTTCTTTCTTTCCTCCCTCCTTTTCTTCTCTTCTTTCTTTCCTTCCTTTTCTTCTTTCTTTCTTTTTGTCCCTTTTTCTTCTTTCTTTCTTTCTTTCCTTCCTAACTTCTCTTCTCTCTTTCCTTCGTTCTCTTTATTTTTTTTTCTTTCTCTTATTTCTTTCCTTCCTTTTTTTTTCTCCCCCTGTTTTCTTTTAATTTCCTGCATTATTTCCCCTTTAACCCCCTCCCACTCCCCACTAGTCCACTGGACCCTCTTCTTTCAATTCGTCCTCTGCATCTTTACTCATCTTCCACCCTTTTTCTATTTCATTTCGTTATGTCGTTCCTCTTTCACTTTCTTGCTTCTTCACCTTCCTAAATTTGTTTCTCCTATCTCACCTTTCTAAATTGTCTTAGTCTACTTTCTTCTTTTCCCATTTTCGTCCTCTCCATCCTCTTTCGTCTTTCCATTCTGCTTCCATCCTGACACCCCTGTGGTGTAACAACAATATCGTTTGGAGAATATAAATTGTTGTACCACATTCATGCTAAGAACCGTCATCACAAGTGAGATTCGACCCAATGTATCCGAAATATAGCAAGATCTTTTTGCTGTTGTTTAGCTGCTATTTTCTGTTGTTGTTTAGCTGCTACATTCTGTTGTTGTTTAGCTACTACTTTCTGTTGTTGTTTAGCTGCTACTTTCTGTTGTTGTTTAGCTACTACTTTCTGTTGTTGTTTAGCTACTACTTTCTGCTGTTGTTTAGCTACTACTTTCTGTTGTTGTTTATCTGCTACTTTCTGTTGTTGTTTAGCTGCTACTTTCTGTTGTTTAGCTGCTACTTTCCGTTGTTGTTTAGCTGCTACTTTCTGTTGTTGTTTAGCTACTACTTTCTGTTGTTGTTTAGCTACTACTTTCTGTGTTGTTTAGCTGCTACTTTCTGTTGTTGTTTAGCTGCTACTTTCTGTTGTTGTTTAGCTGCTACTTTTCGTTGTTGTTTAGCTACTACTTTCTGTTGTTGTTTATCTGCTACTTTCTGCTGTTGTTTAGCTACTACTTTCTGTTGTTGTTTAGCTGCTATTTTCTGCTGTTGTTTATCTGCTACTTTCTGTTGTTGTTTATCTGCTACTTTCTGTTGTTGATTAGCTACTATTTTCTGCTGTTGTTTAGCTACTACTTTCTGTTGTTGTTTAGCTGCTACTTTCTGTTGTTGTTTATCTGCTACTTTCTGCTGTTGTTTATCTGCTACTTTCTGTTGTTGTTTATCTGCTACTTTCTGTTGTTGTTTATCTGCTACTTTCTGTTGTTGTTTAGCTACTACTTTCTGTTGTTTAGCTGCTATTTTCTGCTGTTGTTTATCTGCTTCTCTCTGTTGTTGTTTATCTGCTATTTTCTGCTGTTGTTTAGCTACTACTTTCTGTTGTTGTTTATCTGCTATTTTCTGCTGTTGTTTAGCTACTACTTTCTGCTGTTGTTTATCTGCTATTTTCTGCTGTTGTTTAGCTGCTACTTTCTGTTGTTGTTTATCTGCTATTTTCTGCTGTTGTTTAGCTACTACTTTCTGCTGTTGTTTAGCTACTACTTTCTGTTGTGGTTTATCTGCTATTTTCTGCTGTTGTTTAGCTACTACTTTCTGGTGTTGTTTAGCTACTACTTTCTGTTGTGGTTTATCTGCTATTTTCTGCTGTGGTTTATCTGCTATTTTCTGCTGTTGTTTAGCTGCTATTTTCTGCTGCTGTTTATCTGCTACTTTCTGTTGTTTATCTGCTACTTTCTGTTGTCGTTTAGCTATTTTCTGCTGTTGTTTAGCTACTACTTTCTGCTGCTAACTGTTAGCGCGCGACCGTAACATTCGCAGGAAGTCGTTGTCACGTGATTCTCTGTGTCCTTGACACGGGTGGAGGGGAGGGGGTGGGGTCTCCCCGAAAGTAGTTTTATGAAACATTCAATAGCTGCCACACATTGCTCTATTAATAACCCATGTCTAGTGTAACGACGGTTCTCAGAATAATCATACAGACGTTACCCAGGCACAGTTGATCGTAATTTTCTTCTTTTCTTCATGTGCCTTTCAGCGTCGAGGGGAGATATAATTTGCGGTCTTTTGCTCCTCTGTTCCCCACTGCTGCTGTTATGTTTCCTAGTGTTTCTAATATTCCATCAATCCATCTTTTGTTCCTCTGTTGCTGTTATGTTTCCTAGTGTTTCTGATATTCCATCAATCCATCTTTTGTTCCTCTGTTGCTGTTATGTTTCCTAGTGTTTCTAATATTCCATCAATCCATCTTTTGTTCCTCTGTTGCTGTTATGTTTCCTAGTGTTTCTGATATTCCATCAATCCATCTTTTGCTCTTCCGTTCGCCTCTGCTGCTGTTATGTTTCCTAGTGCTTCTAATATTCCATCAATCCATCTTTTGCTCCTCTGTTCCCCACTGCTGCTGTTGTGTTTCCTAGTGCTTCTAATATTCCATCAATCCATCTTTTGCTCCTCTGTTCCCCACTGCTGCTATGTTTCTTAGTGTTTCTAATATTCTATCAATCCATCTTTTGCTCTTCCGTTCGCCTCTCCTGCTATTATGTTTCCTAGTGTCTCAAATGTTCCATCAATCCACCTTTTGCTCCTCTGTTCCCCTCTGCTGCTGTGTTTCCTAATGTATCTAATATTCCATCAATCCATCTTTTGCTCTTCCGTTCGCCTTTGCTGCTATTATGTTTTCTAATGTTTCAAATATTCTATCAATCCACCTTTTGCTCCTCTGTTCCCCTCTGCTGCTGTGTTTCCTAATGTATCTAATATTCCATCAATCCATCTTTTGCTCTTCCGTTCGCCTCTCCTGCTATTATGTTTCCTAGTGTCTCAAATGTTCCATCAATCCACCTTTTGCTCCTCTGTTCCCCTCTGCTGCTGTGTTTCCTAATGTATCTAATATTCCATCAATCCATCTTTTGCTCTTCCGTTCGCCTTTGCTGCTATTATGTTTCCTAGTGTCTCAAATATTCTATCAATCCACCTTTTGCTCCTCTGTTCCCCTCTGCTGCTGTGTTTCCTAATGTATCTAATATTCCGTCAATCCATCTTTTTCGTGGTCAGCCCTTGCGTCTAGTGTTCTCTAAACGTTTGTTAAAGGCTCGTTGATAATTTGTCTTACCACATTGCTAAACCAATGTATGTGTTGTTTCTTTATATATTCTATGGTGGAGGTTACTCCTAGCTTTTTTTCCTCAGTTCTTTATTTCCAGTCTTATCTCTCATGCTGTTTCCTGTCATTCCTCGAACACATTTCATTTCAGTAGTGGTTACTCTTACTGTTCTTCGTGTGTATAGATCGAGGACAATGAGACCAATGAGAATGCACACGCTTACTTCTGAGTTCTGTTGGCTATCCATAACTATTGGGACCATCCACACGCTTACTTCTGAGTTCTGTTGGCTATCCATAACTATTGGGACCATCCACACGCTTACTTCTGAGTTCTGTTGGCTATCCATAACTATTGGGACCATCCACACGCTTACTTCTGAGTTCTGTTGGCTATCCATAACTATTGGGACCATCCACACGCTTACTTCTGAGTTCTGTTGACTATCCATAACTATTGGAACCATCCACGCGCTTACTTCTGAGTTCTGTTGGCTATCCATAACTATTGGGACCATCCACACGTTTACAGCCTCCCCCCCCCCCCCCACTTTTCCCACACACACAAAAATCCCAGAAATACGTTGGAAGATATTTACATTCTGCGCAATTGTATTGAAATATGCGTAATCCTGCCCAATGACTTGAGTCATACGCTGTAGTATCTACAGTGTACACTGCTCATTCGTTAGTGACTACATAATCGTCTGAGCTAGACCGGTTCTCATATATCACGCCGCATGTGTTCAGACATAATAATCTGCCATACCGGCTGGCGTAGGCGATCATGCCGTTCCACAATTTTATGTCCATTGTATCAATTCCGTTGAGTTTTCCGTGCCATGTCACCCATATTATCTAGTATCTTGTCTCTTTGTCGTCCGCGATATCTCTTTCCCTGAATTTTGTCAGTTGTAACGAAGTATTTCAACTTTCCTATTCTCATGATGTGCCCGAAAAATGTTTTTTTTTAAAGATTTTTAGGAGCTTCCCTTTTTGCGTTGGCCATTTTGAGAATGCCCTCATTAGTATTTTCATCTGTCCAGAGAGATTTCAACATTCTTCTGAGAAATCCCATCTCTGTGGCCTCTAATCGTCTTTTCATTTGTTTGTCTACTGTCCATGATTCGTTTCCATAGTTCAGAATTGGATCCATACAGCACCGATGAACTCTTTTCTCACTTCTGTTGACAACGACTTGAATATTTTTTTTCATTTTCTGAAATATTTCTTTCGCCTGTACTACTCTGCTTAAAAAACAAATATGCTGTGCATCTTCCGTGTGATGTCATTATTGTGGTGCACCTTCTCGATGCCTCGGTAGCCTAGTTGGGAAAACCACCCGACTGGACTACCGACGTTCGGATAACCCATGTTCGATTCCCGCTGGGAGCAGTATGAATTGTACTCGTGGCTGGGGAAAAAAAAATACCCACACGGTCGACCCAGCCGTTGGCAGAAATGGGTACCAGGGTATTACCATGGGAAGGTGAGGAATGTCGCCTCGCATCTGAGTTTCGATGCTTGAGGCGACACTATACAGAAATCTCCGAACACTTCTGGATAGGCGGCCGAGCACACATGGGTGGAGACTCGCGTGCTAAGACGCCGGTTCAAGTCTCGTACTTTATCTTTACCATTTACCTTCTCGATGCTTGAAGCGACACTATCCAGAAGTCTCAGAACACTACTGGATAGACGGCCGAACATATATGAGTGAAAATACGCCTGCTATGACGCCCGGGGGGGGGGGGCGAGGAAGGGGGTGGGGCGAGTGTATGAGATAGTGTACGAGAGAGTGTATGAGAGAGAGAAAGAGCGTAAGAGAAGAGAGTAGAGCGATCTATGATTCTCTTAGTGTTTGTTGATCACTTTGTTGTGTCACGTTTAATTCTCCGCCTCATCACGCAGTCACGCAACCACTTTATGAATTCAAAAGCAGGTGTTACTTCAAACTTTAATCTTAACTTCTGATCTTTTAGTTCCTGTCATAAATTTAAAAAAGTAAAGAGTCCCGGCACGACAAGTGGCTTATAGGGAAAATGGTGTTAGTGACCATAATTTTTGTAGACCTTCGGCTCATGATTTTTGGGGTAATGTGGCCGGTATTACGCCCGTGCCGCTTTACTTTCCCAGAAAAAAAATCCGGTACCCATTTAAGGCTGGGTGATCAGGATCGAACCCGACCTTTGTAGTCCAGTTCACAAACCAATGAGGTATCGCGGCTCCCCTGCTTCCTGTCATGCGCCCTATCATATTCATTTCTTTGAAGTTGATCTTCAATCAATTTTAACTTATTTTTTTATCATTTTGTCGTTCCCACTTAACTCTTATTGCAGATTTCCTGCCTCTTATTTCGGTCTTTCTCTGATATTTCTTTCCAAGAGCCTTCTCAAAGTCTTGATAATTGTTGTGATGTCATTCTCAACTTTTCATCTTGCTTCCCATTTTCATCTGCCCGTATTGGGAGTCGCGATAGTTCAGTGGTTAGAGAACTGGACTACAAAGGACAAGGGGTAGGGTTCGATCCCCACCGACGGCTTCCGGGTTCACCCAGCCTTTAATGGGTACCGGATTTTTTTCTGGGAAAGTGAAGCGGCACGGGCGTAATACCTACCACATTACCCCAAAAATCATGTGCCGAAGGTCTGTAAAATGTATGGTCACTAACACCATATTTCCTATACGCTACTTGGTGTGGACGAGGGTACTTTACTTTTTTTTTTTTTTACGTTTTGGGATCCAATACAGATCTGGTCCAGTATTTATGTTATACTTTCCAAGTGTGTGCACTTTTCACGTCTATTTCCCTGTGATAACACAGCGTTTATTTGTAATGTAGTCATAAACCACGGGTTTTCAAGACTCGTTTTGAATTTTAATTTTAAAAAAAGAAAATTGATTGGTTAATGGTGTATTGCAATGTATATTAAGAATCCCTGACCCAATTTCACAATGTAAACTTGGTATACATTAAAGACACAAACACCACGGTTGGGGAATACTAGATTGCCCCTATCAGGGCTTCCGTATTTTCTTTTGTCCTGTATCCCATTCATAATTTCTATGCTAGTACGGTTGTACCCAAGTCAACATGTCCTTGATAAATGGCTACGTTGCCAGCTACGTGTTTCTATCATCGACGGACGGTGTGTTCGAAGCTTGAGGAGGCCCAGTACGAGAGACTGAACTTTAAGTTGACCTTTAACCTGATCGTTCGCGACAAAGATTACTGCAATTTATCTTCTTCTCCTTCTTCTGCCCTTCCTCATCTGCCTTTCAGCGTCGAGGGGATATATAATTTGCGGTCTTTTTCTCTTCTGTTCGCCTCTGCTGCTGTTATGTTTCCTAATGCTTCTAATATTCCATTGACCCATCTTTTTCGTGGTCGACCTTGGGTCTGGTGTTCTCACAACGTGGGTTTGAAGGCTCGTTGTTTTGTGTTTTGTTCTTTCTGCCTTGTCACGTGGACAAACCATTTTATCTGTTGTTTCCTTATATATTCTATGGCGGGGGCTATTCCTAGCTTTTTTCTCAATTCTTCATTTTTAATCTTATCTCTCAGACTGTTTCCTGTCATTCGTCTAACACATTTCATCTCTGTAGAGGTTATTTTTCTTATTGCTCTTGCATCTAGGGTCCAGGTTTGACATTGGTTGCCGTGATGGTTGGGATGAAGATTGTATTTTTGCCATTTATGCTATGTAAAATAGTTCCTTATATTATTAACCTAAATTATAAATACATCATATCTAAGTTATTTGCATAATACATTGTGAAAAAAAAACCGGCTTGTTGCAGGAGCTACTGAGTTTAAGTGCTCTGTGCACGATGTGAGGTGTGTGTTTCATCTGTTTTGATCATGTTTCGATACTTTCCGATTGTTTACGATGAATGATGATATCGTTGATGACGGAGAACAGGTCGCTGTGTTTACTTCCTGTACGGTTTCGCCTTATGTCTTTTGGCGTGTGCTGAGACTGCTATGATGGGGGACTACAGATACCTTTCTTTGTTTGGGAGATGAAATAGTAATTCGGATGATTCCACTGGCACGGGCGGTTGAGCAATTATGGATTTTAATTAGCTTGCAGTGATACCGGGGCCTACCATACCGTGACCATGACCATGACCGTGACCATGACCGTGATCATGACCGTGACCATGACCATGAACGTGACCATGACCGTAACCATGACCATAGCCATGACCATAACCAGGAACCTTGACCATGACCGTAACCATGACCGTAACCATGACCGACTGTAACCATGACCGTAACCATGACCGTAACTATGACCATGACCGTAACCATGACCATAACCATGACCGTAACCATGACCATAACCATGACCATGATCATAACCATTGTGAAAAAAAACACTGTTTTATTTCTACCAATTAACATCTCTTACAGTTTTGTTCTTTTTTTTTTGTTGTTGAGAAAAAAAGGCCGCGTGTTGGTTTATGGTTGTATTAATCAAACTTGCCTCTGTCATCTGTACTTATGCGTTACTATAACGGGAGGGTTAACGCCATCTTATTAGTTGCACCATCGTTGGCATGGCAACCAGGAGGATCTCTTATGAAATGACACACCTAGTTATTGTTCACCTTGCAAAGTCGATAAATATAGTTGTTAAAAAAAGTCGGTTGTTGTCGGTATTACGCCTGTGCCGCTTTACCGTCCCAGAAAAAGTCTGGTACCCATTTAAAGCTGATTGAACCCTACCTCTTGTGCTTTGTAGTCCAGTTCACTAACCACTGAGCTATCGCGGCTCCCTAAATATAGTTGTGTTGTAGTAGATTTGACCTCCATAGATATTGAAGTCTTTGTATTAGTTACAGCTCGGTGGAGAAAAAAAAAAAACTATATCACGGCTATACTAGGGAATACAGTGACTGGTTGTACACTGAACTATATCACAG
The DNA here is from genome assembly GCA_032433765.1 of Megaustenia siamemsis. Lineage (NCBI taxonomy): Eukaryota > Metazoa > Mollusca > Gastropoda > Stylommatophora > Ariophantidae > Megaustenia > Megaustenia siamemsis. The sequence continues at coordinate 12,733,781 of JAVIAB010000025.1, read as the reverse complement.
CTATACTAGGGAATACAGTGACTGGTTATACACTGACATTGAACTATATCACGGCTATACTAGGGAATACAGTGACTGGTTGTACACTGACATTGAACTATATCACGGCTATACTAGGGAATACAGTGACTGGTTGTACACTGACATTGAACTATATCACGGCTATACTAGGGAATACAGTGACTGGTTGTACACTGACATTGAACTATATCACGCCTATACTAGAGAATACAGTGACTGGTTGTACACTGACATTGAACTATATCACGGCTATACTAGGGAATACAGTGACTGGTTGTACACTGACATTGAACTATATCACGGCTATACTAGGGAATACAGTGACTGGTTGTACACTGACATTGAACTATATCACAGCTATACTAGGGAATACGGTGACTGGTTGTACACTGACATTTTTAACTCATTGAGCTGGAATGTGATTGTGTTATGTTTTTTTAAATAAAATATTAGAAGTCTAATTTCCCTGTGATAACACAGCGTTTATTTGTAATGTAGTCATAAATCACGGGGTTTCAAGACTCGTTTTGAATTTTATTTAAAAAAAAGAAAATTGATTGGTTAATGGTGTATTGCAATGTATATTAAGAATCCCTGACCCAATTTCACAATGTAAACTTGATATACATTAAAGACACAAACACCATGGTTGGGGAATACTAGTTTGCCCCTATCATGTTATATATTATGTTATGTTTTTTTTAAATAAAATATTAGAGGTCTCGGGGCCCCTCTGAGTATCCGCCTCTGGTTTTTTTTTTCTGGCAAGTTATAATGGCGCTAGGAAGAGGTGGGTTTTCTAATGTTTGATTTTGTGTCTTCTGGACTGAAGTCGATGGTTGCAGTAGTGGATCGTTGTGGCCTGTGCTTTTTATGTTTTCTGTTTTAAAAATGTGAACAGACCTCTACGACATCGTCCTCATCATCATCATCATCATCATCATCATCGAGTGCCATCTCACAACGAAGGTTGGCTACTATGGAGCGCCGTTCTGCTGTCTCTTGCTTTGATGATGCAGGTTGTCATAGGCTTATTTCAGATACAACACTACAGACAAAACTATATGGGCCACTGCAAGAATTACAAAAGACAGTAACATTTATACAGGAAACGACATTGCAGATATAGACAATACTTCAGGCGAACGAAAGATAGATAGGCAGGCAGGCAGGCAGGCAGATTTGCCAATCTTTTGATGTTACTCGTCCATGTTAGTCTTTGTCTGTCTCTGCCTCTTTTACCTTGTATTTTCCCCTCCAAGATTACTTTTAGTAATCTGTTATGTCTTTTAACATGGCCCAAAAATCGCATTTGCCTTCTTTTAATTGCGTTTAGTAGTTCTCTTAATTTTTAAAATATGCGATAAAATAAAAAGAACCATAACAGACCAAGACTCAGAAGCTCCTCATAAGTACCCCCTTCACGCTAAGTGCCGTACAGGGAACATGGTGTTAGTGACCATATGTTTTAGAGACTTTCAGCACATGATTTTGGGGTAATATAGTCGGAATTACGCCCGTGCCGCTTTACTTCCGGTACCCATTTAAGGCTGGGTGAACCGGAAGCCGTCGATTGGGATCGAACCCTACCTTTTGTCCTTTGTAGTCAAGTTCGCTAACCACATATATATCGCGTCTGCCCGCTAACCATATTTATAACGATATATATATCACGGGATTGTAAAAGTCATACAAATCTACCTCCACGCGTTCCGGACTGCTTCGGTAGGATACAAGCCCCTGTTGAGACTTGCTGTTAGTTAATAGAAACATTAGATTAATTCAAATTGACTTTCGATAATGGAAAAGAGAAATGTAGATCTGGTTGTACTATCGTCAATAAAAGAATTCGTCTTTATTTTATTCTTTTCCTTCTCATCCTTTTTTTTCCTCTTCTGGTTTTCTGTTCCTAATTATCAGCGAACAGTTTCTAATCTGGTTTAGCATACACAATTAGATGTCTCTTTCATAAGTCCATGTTTGCAACATTTCCTCATATTTGTCTCTTTATGTCTCACTGTTTGCAACATTTCCTCATATTTGTCTCTTTATGTTCACTGTTTGCAACATTTCCTCATATTTGTCTCTTTATGTCTCACTGTTTGCAACATTTCCTCATATTTGTCTCTTTATGTCTCACTGTTTGCAACATTTCCTCATATTTGTCTCTTTATGTTTCACTGTTTGCAACATTTCCTCATATTTGTCTCTCACTGTTTGCAACATTTCCTCATATTTGTCTCTCACTGTTTGCAACATTTCCTCATACTGTCTCACTGTTGCAACATTTCCTCATATTTGTCTCTTTATATCTCACTGTATGCAACATTTCCTCATATTTGTCTCTTTATATCTCACTGTATGCAACATTTCCTCATATTTGTCTCTTTACATCTCACTGTTTGCAACATTTCCTCATATTTGTCTCATACTTATGTCTCTTTACATCTCACTGTTTGCAACATTTCCTCATATTTGTCTCTTTACATCTCACTGTTTGCAACATTTCCTCATATTTGTCTCTTTATATCTCACTGTATGCAACATTTCCTCATATTTGTCTCTTTATATCTCACTGTATGCAACATTTCCTCATATTTGTCTCTTTATATCTCACTGTTTGCAACATTTCCTCATATTTGTCTCTTTACATCTCACTGCTTGCAACATTTCCTCATATTTGTCTCTTTACATCTCACTGCTTGCAACATTTCCTCATATTTGTCTCTTTACATCTCACTGTTTGCAACATTTCCTCATATTTGTCTCTTTACATCTCACTGTTTGCAACATTTCCTCATATTTGTCTCTTTACTTAGTGACCGTGTAAGAAGACTTATCAACCAACATAGAACTGGAGTCATCAGTCGCTGAACACTGAGAGAATTGCTGAGGAGGGGATCTGAGCACATATGGACATGTTCAGAGTGCAATGATGATGACCTGCAAATAACTCAATATATATTAGCTTACTAATTTTAACATATATATATTTTTATCCTCTGAAACGTAACGCATCTCTCTTTCGTTCCTTATTTTATCTCTTATCCAGTTATTTATTTATCCTTGATTTACCTGCCTCGCTCATCTTAGATGTAGTAGTTTATCTTTTTTCCCCTCGTTGTCTGTGTTCTCGTTTTCTGAGGAAGGCCGCATTCAGGCCGATGACATGTTAGCTGGGTGGGTGGGATTTTGGATAGGTGAGGGTGGGGGGGGTGGGTGGGATTGGATTGGGTGGGTGGGTAGGATTGCCTTTGATGGGTGGGTAGGGTGGGATTGGATGGGTGGGTAGGTTGGATTGGATGGGTGTGTGGGTGGGATTGGATCGGGTGGGTGTGTGGGTTTGTTTTGGATTGGATGGGTGGGTGGGGGTGGGTAGGGTGGGCTTGGATGGGTGGGTAGGTTGGATTGGATGGGATTGGATCGGGTGGGTGTGGGTGGGTGTTGGATTGGATGGGTGTGGGTGGAATTGGGTAGGCGTGTGGGTGTGATTTGATTGATAGATCAATGATATGACTCATTTCTGGCAAGGCTTTCTTGCATTTGGATAGGCATCTGACCGGGTAGCCACTTTATCAGCGTGCAAGTGCTGTGATCATGCCAGCCCGATTCTCTGCTCTGTTTCATGCTGGAAAGGTGAGTACATCATCATCATAACACGTGGAGACACTGAATCAACAACTAGAACGGGTTGCCAAGAGATTATATTAACCCCATACACACGCCACAGGAAGCCGCGATAGCTCAGTGGTTAGTGAACTGGATTACAAAGGACAAGGGGTAGGGTTCGATCCCAACCGACGGATTCCGGGTTCACCCAGCCTTAAATGGGTACCGGATTTTTTAAATGGAAAAGTAAAGTGGCACGGGCGTAATACCGACCACATTACCCAAAAATCATGTGCTGAAGGTCTGTAAAATGTATGGTCACTAACACCATATTCCCTATACGCCACTTGGCGTGACGGGGGCTCTTTACTTTTTTTTTTTTTATACACACGCCACGATAAGGGGAGTGTCTCGGATCAGGAGACAGACCCAAAGTAAGAAAGAGCAGCAACATAAAGGAAACACTTCAATTGTATCAACTAACAACAAACTTGACTGTTAGAAAAAAAGCGAAAGCTTGATTTCTACATCTCCCTCGACACCCGAGATGATATGAAAAAGTGGAAGCTGTAATCAAATACAACTGTACACAGACAGCCTACATATACTGATTTATCTTTCTTGTGTGAGGCCTTTCTCAGATCTCGGTGTTGTCCTTGACTCTGCAGTTCCTGCACAAATGTATTTTTCACTTCACTTTTATTTGTTAGTGGCAGTTGTAGTTTAATATAACCTATAGACTATAACATAACTTAGACTATAATCTAGACTATAACTTAGACTATAAATTAGACTATAACTTAGACTATAAATTAGACTATTAATTAGACTATAACTTAGACTATAACCTAGACTATAACTTAGACTATGACCTAGACTATGACCTAGACTATAACTTAGACTATAACTTAGACTATAACTTAGACTATAACCTAGACTATAACCTAGACTATAACCTAGACTATAACTTAGACTATGACCTAGACTATAACTTAGACTATGACCTAGACTATAACTTAGACTATAACCTAGACTATAGCCTAGACTATATATAGCCTAGACTATAGCCTAGATTAATTGAACGTTCCTTGCCAAGACAACAAAAACTGAGACAAATAAATGAATATTAATATGAGTGAAAACCTCTTATCTGGTTGCTTTATTGGCCGTGAGCTCTAGCGCAGGTTTCTAGTGGCAATACGCTGTATCAAGGAGCACAGGTTCGATCCTGCTTTGCGCTGTCTATTCTTTCTTCTGTTGAGTAATGGTAAATTTTTTTTCCTGAGTGTTGTAAATATACATTTTCCCCAAAAATGATTCGCGAACATGTAAAACTAGTTGATCATTGTTGTTGTTATTCCTGCGATGATCACGTAAGCTTACGCCCTAAGCCAACGCCATGTATTGATATCTGCAAGTGTAACACCATCCAGACCCTGGGGGAGCAGAAGCGCCTGCGACCTGTGGTCCCAATAGCAGGGTTGGCGGTACCATCAGCTGACCAAGACATAGTTCTACCTCCTCGTGGTCTCCCTGGTAACAGTCTACAACAAAACAGGATGGCTAACAGAAGCTAGGATCGCCGTGTTCCCTGTAGTGGTGGCTGTTACTGATATAGAGGACCCAGTATTGCAGTACCTCTGGGCTGGACTAGTAGTTTCCCAGCATAGCCTGGGATAGACGAACTCCAACTTCTCCAGTAAGAGCCGGGAATGTCAAAGTCATTACAACCCGCCACATCAATGAGTCAAACGGCACCCTACCCGCATCAACTCATGGCATTCCGTCAACAACAACAACAATAACCATCCAGACTTTACCCCACCTCTTCGCGGTGCCTCTAGAAACAGACTAACGAGTCTAGCATAGATAGTGATCCCAAGCGAGTAGGGATCGCAGAGGGAATGCAACCCGGTACTCAAAAGTGACATACTGAGGTCGGATGTTTTGGCCCGAAAATCACAAATATCCGTTTTACTGCAAATCACAACATAACGTATAAAAAAAGTAGAGACCCATTCACGCCAAGTGGCGTATAGGGAATATGGTGTTAGTGACCACAGCACACGATTTTTGGGTTAATGTGGTCGGTATTACACCCGTGCCGATTTACTTTCCCAGAAAAAAATTCGGTACCCATTAAGGTTGGGTGAACCTGGAAGCCGTAGAACAGGCTCGAACCCAACCCCTTGTCCTTAGTAGTCTAGTTCACTAACCACTGAGCTATCGCAGCTCCCGGATTTATAGAAGAATAGGTAGAATTGGATGGAAAGAAAAGACAACAAATTCTGAAGTTTTAAAACAACTAAAAATGAACAGAGAACTACTAAACACAATTAGAATAAGACAAATGAAATTTTTGGGGCATGTTAAAAGACACAACAGCCTACTAAAAGTAATATTGGAAGGGAAAATACAGGACAATAAAAGCAGAGACAGACTAAGATTAATGGACGAGTAACATCAAAAGATGGACAAAGCAGCCTATGACAACCTGCACCATCAAAGCAAGAGACAGAATGTAATGGCGCTCCATGGTAGCCAACCTTCGTTACGGATACGGCACTCGATGAATGAATGAGTTCTCTTTTCATTTTTATTTTTAAGATTTTATCATTTTTCTCTTCTTTCCACCCAGAAAGAGGTTGGAATTTTTCAAAAATCTAATGCGTTGCTACGTCATGACTTTACCCTCGCATGACTCTGTGTAGTGAGGTTCGATGTCTAGCCCTCTCGGAAAATGTCGAAAAATAGCAGGTCCCGTGTGCTCTCACGCACGTTAAAGAACCCTTAGCAGTTAAAAATTAAAAATGTTAAGACCAAGAATGGACGCTGTCTGAGTAAAAATAAACAAAAAGTATACTCATCCATCCCAAAGACGGATTATGTCGGGACGAAATGCGGATATATCGGGGCGAAATGCGGATATATCGCGACGTTGTCGTAAACTGTCCCAATTAACAAAAAAAAACAATGTCTCCCTTGAAGAAGAAATAAATTCCCCAATCGGAAAGGCAGCTTCCACATTTGGTAAACTTAAAGTTAGAGCGTGGGCCAACACCAAATTAACACTCAGGACTAAGATTCAAATTTACTAAAGTTGTGTGTTTAGTACATCTGTGCGGATCAGAAACTTGGACTACCTATGCAGGGCAGGAAAAAAGGCTAAACAGCTTTCATGTACGTTACAGATAATGAACATCAAATGGCAGGACAAAGCGACCAGAACAAATGTCTTACAACGAGCCAAACTCCCATCGATCATAGCAACACTTAGGATTCGTAGACTAAGGTGGCTGGGCCATGTAAGAAGAATGACAAACAATCGTATTCCCAAACAAATATTGCATGGCGAACTTAAGGACGAAAAGAGACCAAAGAGCGGACCAGTGCTGAGATATAAGTATGTTTGCAGGGCTTCCTTAAGGGAATTTATCAGTGAAAGAAACTGGGGAAATGTGGCTGCATATCGTAGCACATGGAGAGCAAAAAAAAAAAAAATGGCGCAGCAACTTTCGAGACAGTGCTGGTATCAAATTCAGAAGACAAAAGGCGCAAGAGAAAGGAGACTCTGTGTGGAGACAAAGCCAGTTACCGCGGGTACACCTTGCTTGTTCTGTGGATGGATCTGTCTGTCCAGGATTGGCAAATTCAGCCACAGGAGATGATGTTCAGTAAAGCAGCACCCAGTATGAGACACTAATGCTTTGGTTCTTTGGTTATGGAAGGCCCCGGTATCACTGCAAATGAGAATTCTTCTTGTCTCTTTCTCACTGATACCTAAAAGGTGCCGTGGTTTATATCATTTGTCGTTCTTGAGCTGCTCGAACTGTCTGAATTAGTGATTTTCCTTTGTTGTTACATGTCTCTATCACTGCATGTATCCATCTTCTTCTGGGTCTTCCTCTTGGTCTTTTCCCACCCCCGTGCATTCTTGAGGAGAAGATATTTGTGTTACCGGGGCCTTATTATGTGGGAAGTAAAGAATAGTGACACTGTGACCTTCAAGGCATGTCGTAAGAGGCGACTAAGGAGTTTGATCGATGGCTTGACAAGCTGTCATTGTAAAAAGCATTGTTATGGAAACAGAACCATAGATTTTAGAAGCAGTGATACTTCCATTTGCGTTCCACTGGCCCATAGATACAACACTACAGGCAAAACTATATGGACCACTGCAAGAATTACAAAAGACAGTAAAATTCATACAGGAAACGACATTGCTGATATAGACAATACTTCGAGAGAACGAAAGATAGATAGATAGAAGCAGTGATCTCTGCAATATGTGCCATTTTGGCATGCAAGGTTTCTGGTTTTTAGATTGTAGTTCTGCCCTATGTGCCGTCTTCGGCTCGAAAGGACAATGGATGGATTGATGGAGGGGTGGGGTGGGAAGGGATGGATTGGATTGGATTGGATTGGATTGGATTGGATGGGATGGGATGGGATGGGATGAGATGGATGTATGCTTGAGAAGAACGCCCTTGATGGTGATTGGTGAGGATTCATTCTGACCAGGTGGCCAAACCATTTAAGTTGTTCTATATATTCTTGGCAGGGTTTTGTTCCTACATTTTTCTTATGCTTTCATATGGTATTCTATCTCTTCTTGTGTTGTTTGTTACTTTTCTCAAGCATCGCATCTCACATGTATTGATCTTTCTTAATTGTGATTTAGAAAGAGTCCATGTTTGACTTACAAACGAATTAAAATCCATAATTGTTTTACCAAACTTCTATCATGTTCACTTTGAGGGAGGCACATTACTCTGGGATTTGTATTTGTGATATCTCTCTGCGGCAAATTCATAATGCTTTACCAAACTTCTATCATGTTCACTTTGAGGGAGGCACATTACTCTGGGATTTGTATTTGTGATATCTCTCTGCGGCAGATTCATAAAGCTTTACCAAACTTCATGTTCACTTTGAGGGAGGCACATTACTCTGGGATTTGTATTTGTGATATCTCTCTGCGGCAGATTCATAAAGCTTTACCAAACTACTGACATATCACGATTGCTTGTTACCAACCGTCTGTCAAGTTGCTCATCATCATCATCATTGAGTGCCGTCTCCGCAACGAAGGTTGGCTACCATGGAGCGCCATTCTGCTCTATCTCTTGCTTTGATGGTACAGGTTGTCATCGGTTGATTTGTCCATCTTTTGATGTTACTCGTCCATGTTAATCTTGGTCTGCCTCTGCCTCTTTTACCTTGTATTTTCCCCTCCAGGATCACTTTCAGTAGGCTGTTGTGTCTTTTAACATGGCCTAAGAATCGCATTTGTCTTGTTCTAATTGTATTTAGTAGTTCTCTTTTCATTTTTAGTTGTTTTAAGACTTCGTCGTTTGTTTTCTTTTCCTTCCATCCAATTCTACCTATTCTTCTATATATCCACAATTCAAAGGCTTCAATTCTCTGTTCTGTTTTCTTGTCTAATGTCCATGTTTCAGCACCATATAGGAATATTGAGAAGATGTAACATTTTGCTATTCTTAGTTTTAGCTCTGGTGTTATTTGTTTTGATGTTAGTATGTCCTTCATGACATTAAAATTACTTTTTGCCATTCCTATTCTTTTGTTTATTTCAGTTGTACATTTTCCATCACTGGTTATAGTATGTCCAAGGTAGTTATAGTTCTGAACTGTCTCAAGGTCTATTCCTTCAATTTTGATATCCACTTGTTGGTTTTGAGTATTTTCTTTGTTTATGATCATAGTTTTAGTCTTTTTGATATTCATATCTAGTCCATATTTTTTGCTTGTTATGTTTATTTCATTAAGTAATTGTTGTAGATCTTTAGGATTTTCTGCTAGTAGTACAGTATCGTCAGCATATCTTAGGTTATTGATTATCTTTCCATTAATTTGTAGGCCTGGCATCTCTATGATGTTTTTAAAGATTTGCTCAGTGTATAGATTGAACAAGCTTGGTGATAGGATGCATCCTTGTCTTACTCCTCTTTTTATATCAATGGGTGTAGAGAACTCTTTGTTATATTTTATTATTGCTGTTTGCTCCCAGTATAGATTGCATATTAGTCGTATATCCATGTCATCTAGATGTATCTCTTTTAGGCATTCTATAAGTTGTTTGTGGTGTGCTCTATCAAAAGCTTTGGTGTAGTCTATGAAGCAGGCATATATTGGTTTGTTTACTTCTGTGTATTTTTTGATTAATGTTCTCATGCAGATTATGGCTTCTTTTGTCCCGCTATTTTTCCTAAATCCAAATTGCTGCTCATCTAATTCAGTATTGATTTTATTCTGAATCCTTCCTTGTATAACTTTTAGCAAGATTTTTGTAACATGGCTCATTAGGCTTATTGTTCTAAAGTCACTGCATTCAACTGGACCATTCTTTTTAGGCAATGCAATGAAAGTTGATGTTTTTAGTTCATTTGGTATGTATCCTGTGTGGTATATGTCGTTGCATATGTCTGTAATCACTTCAATGCCAAAATCTTCAAGTGCCTGTATCATCTCTATCTGTATGCTTTCAGGTCCTGCTGCTTTTCCCCTTTTCATTGTTTTTATAGCTTTTTCCACCTCAGATTTTAAGATTTTATAGCCTGATGTACATTTTATAACTGGTTTCTTGTCCCTTTGATCATGAAATAGTTGTTATATATTCCTGCCATCTATCTATGATATCCTTATTGTCTGTTAGCATTTTTCCTTTTTTGTCTGCAATGCATCCACCTTCTGTGGCTTTTTTATTTTTATTAGTCATTCTCTTTATTTCTGTGTGCATTCCTCTTAGGTCTTGTTTGCTTTCCATAGTTTCTATTTCTATACATTTTTGGCTGAGCCAGTCTTCTTTTGCCTTTTTGCACATTTTGCGTATCTCATTATCTATTTTATTGTATTGGGCAGTGTTCTTCGCTTGTCTCCTTTCTTCCATTTTTTCTAAGATGGTGTTAGTTATCCATTTTTGTTTTTTGTTCTTTTCTCTTTTGGGTAAGGTGTCGCAGGCTTTTTGTATGCTTTTCTTTATGCATTGCCATTTGGTTGTTACTTTTTCATCAGGATTTTCTCTTCTGTATTGTTCAATTCCTTCCTCTAGCAGCTTCTGGTATGTGTTTTTTTTACTTGTATTGTATAGGTATCTTTAATATCTTTTTGATTTAAAGCTGTTATGTCGAGTGGGTTTGTTGATGAATTAGATTTTTGCTTGTTTCTCTTTAGTTTGATTTTCATTTTAATCATTACAGGATTGTGATCAGAATTAATATCTGCTCCTGGGTAGGTTTTGGCTTTCTTTACGCTTTTACGGAACCTTTCTTTTCAAGTTGCTAAAGGCGTTATATGTCGTAGACTAGCGATAAAACGTGTTAACGCCCGCTTAACGGGGGAACATCGTCATCGAGTGCTGTTTTCGCAACGAAGGTTGGCTAACATGGATCGCCATTTAACTGTTTCCTGCTTTGATTGTGCAGGTTGTCATAGGCTGACTTTTCCATCTTTTGATGTTATTCTTGGTGTGCCTCTGCCTCTTTTACCTTGTATTTTTCCCTTCCAATATTACTTTTAGTAGGCGGTTGTGTCTTTTAACGTGTCCCAACAATTTCATTTGTCTTATCTTAATTGTATTTAGTAGTTCTCTTTTTATTTTTAGTTGTTTTAAAACTTCATCGTTTGTTTTCTTTTTAACGGGGTGAGCGCTAAGAAGAAAAAAAAGTACATCGTTTTTATTAACAAACAAACAGCAGATGAAGTTGCAGCTACAGTGAATTTAATTTAAAAATGCGTGGTTCACATTGGGAGAATGTGTGACTGCTGTTCCCACGAACTTTGGTGTGTGTGTATGTGTGTGTGCGCGCGACGAGGCACTGAAATGCCAGATACGATAATTACGTCAGGCAACTAACTACAGGCTGGCCCTTAAGACTCACTACAACTCTGGCGTCCTTGAACTTCCCCAGAAGAGAGCGCTGTTGCTGGGCTACAGTTCCGAGCTTCTTGTGTGAGTCGCTGGGCTGACTTGCCTCGGTTGGGCTACTAGTAATACCATCGCTCTAACGCTGTGTCTCTTCTTTAGCCCACCTCCCTCTCTCTCTCTTTCTCTCTCTCTTTCTCTCTCTCTCTCTCTCTCTCTCTCTCTCTCTCTATATATATATATATATATATATATATATATATATATATATATATACATATATATATATATATATATATAAACAAAAGAAGATGGATAGATGCAGTGACAGAGACATTTAACAATAAAGGAAAATCACTAATTCAGACAGTTCGAGCAAATCAGGAACGACAAATGATATAAACCACGACACCTTTTAGGTATCAGTGAAAAGAGAAAAGAAAAAGAAGAAAGAAGATATATATATATATATATATGGCCCTTTTCGTCTTGTCAGACGGTCAAGTGGAGGCCATTGTGTATTGTTTGTTGTTGTGTTTTTATCGAACAGCTTCTCTCGTGGCTAATTCTACCAATGTTTGACAAACACACGCGGTCACATAATGAACAAGTCAGGCCCACTGGTCCACATGGTTTTCCATCCTTTTTCATGAGTCTTTTCTCTTCTAAGTGTTACCTTAGCACAGTCTCAAATGATGTTATACTATTCTTTATACATACTATCCATGATGTGCAATCACTTGCCAGATGTTCCCAGTCATTTTCACAGATGAAGTCATTCAGAGATGATTTACACACACACACACACACACACACACACACACACACAAACACACACACGCACGCACGCACGCGCACGCACGCACGCACGCACGCACGCACGCACGCACGCACGCACGCACGCACGCACGCACGCACGCACGCACACATGTATACATATATATATCCCTTTCTCTCAATAGTTGAGTTCTATCTCATTATCTCTCTACATGAGAGAATCTGCACATCGTCTCCCATCCTTCACCCACTTCCTTTTTCTCTCGCCCAGCCCCCATAATTTACGTGTTAAACCCCCCCCCCCCCCCCCCACCCAATTCCTTCTCTCTATCCTCCTCCCCCTTTCGCCTCCTAACCCTCTTTACCGCCTCTCACGTTCTTCTTTCTTTCCTCCTGTCTTTTTGCCAGCCACTTCTTTCTCTAACTTGTTCGTCCGCTCTTGTTCACTTTTTCCTTTCTCGTTCATTACTTTTATTCCACACGTTCCTTCCTATCTCTTTCTCTTTATCTCTTTTTTTGCCTGCACATCTTCGTTATTCTTTCATCCCCTCTTCCCCCCCCCCCCCCGCACTCTTTCTGTCTTCGCCACTCTTTCTGTCTTCGCCACTCTTTCTGTCTTCGCCACACTTTCTGCCTTCGCCACATTTTCTGTCTTCACCACTCTTTCTGCCTTCGCCACTCTTTCTATCTTCGTCACTCTTTCTCTTTCTCTGTTTCTATCTTTGTTGCTCTGCTCCTCTATTTCTTGCCCCTCTCTTTCTTCTTTTCTTTGCCCCTCTCTTTCTTTGTTTTTTTTGTCCCTCTCTTTCTTTGTTTCTTTGCCCCTCCCTTTCTTTGTTTTTTTTTGCCTCTCTCTTTCTTTGTTTTTCTTTCTCTCCATTTTCCTATGCCCATCATCAAACTCTTTTTCTCTCTCCCCTTTTCTCCGTTCCTCTTTATTTAATTTGCTTTCCCTCTGACTGACCCTGTTCCCCTCTCATTGCCTCTATTTTCACTCAATTCTTTCTTTCCTCATTTCTCGCCGCTTTCCTCCTTTACTTCGACATTCACTCTACTATTCTTTTCCATCATAAAGTAATGCCTCCTCCCTCCAAGTTAAGTAATGCGCCTCTCTCTCCAAATAATGTACCTCCCTTCGGGTAAAGTAATGCCTCTCTCCAAGTAAAGTAATGATTCCTTCCATGTAAAATAATCCCTCCCTTCAAGTAATGCTTCTCTCCAAATAATGACTCCCTCCAAGTAAAGTAATCCTTCAAAGTAAAGTAATGCCTCCCTTCAAGTAAAATAATGCCTCTCCCCAAGTAAAACCCCCGCAAAATAATGTACCTCCCTCCTAGTAAAGTAATGGCTCATTCCAAGTAGAGAAATGTGCCTCCCTCCAAGTAGAGTAATGTGCCTCCCTCCAAGTAGAGTAATGTGCCTCCCTCCAAGTAGAGTAATGTGCCTCCCTCCAGGTAGAGTAATGTACCTCCCTCCAAGTAAAGTAATGCCTCCCTTCAAGTAAAATAATGCCTCTCCCCAAGTAAAACCCCCGCAAAGTAATGTACCTCCCTCCTAGTAAAGTAATGCCTCACTCCAAGTAGAGTAATGTGCCTCACTCCAAGTAATGTGCCTCACTCCAAATAATGTGCCTCCCTCCAAGTAGAGTAATGCCTCCCTCCAAGTAGAGTAATGTGCCTCCCTCCAAGTAATGTGCCTCACTCCAAGTAATGTGCCTCACTCCAAATAATGTGCCTCCCTCCAAGTAGAGTAATGTGCCTCCCTCCAAGTAGAGTAATGTGCCTCACTCCAAGTAGAGTAATGTGCCTCCCTCCAAGTAGAGTAATGTGCCTCCCTCCAAGTAGAGTAATGTGCCTCCCTCCAAGTAGAGTAATGCCTCCCTCCAAGTAGAGTAATGTGCCTCACTCCAAATAATGTGCCTCCCTCCAAGTAGAGTAATGTGCCTCCCTCCAAGTAGAGTAATGTGCCTCCCTCCAAGTAGAGTAATGTGCCTCCCTCCAAGTAGAGTAATGTGCCTCCCTCCAAGTAGAGTAATGTGCCTCCCTCCAAGTAGAGTAATGTGCCTCACTCCAAATAATGTGCCTCCCTCCAAGTAGAGTAATGTGCCTTACTCCAAGTAATGTGCCTCCCTCCAAGTAGAGTAATGTGCCTCACTCCAAGTAATGTGCCTCCCTCCAAGTAGAGTAATGTGCCTCACTCCAAGTAATGTGCCTCCCTCCAAGTAGAGTAATGTGCCTCACTCCAAGTAATGTGCCTCCCTCCAAGTAGAGTAATGTGCCTCACTCCAAGTAATGTGCCTCCCTCCAAGTAGAGTAATGTGCCTCCCTCCAAGTAGAGTAATGTGCCTCACTCCAAGTAATGTGCCTCCCTCCAAGTAGAGTAATGTGCCTCACTCCAAGTAATGTGCCTCCCTCCAAGTAGAGTAATGTGCCTCCCTCCAAGTAGAGTAATGCCTCACTCCAAGTAGAGTAATGTGCCTCACTCCAAGTAATGTGCCTCCCTCCAAGTAGAGTAATGTGCCTCACTCCAAGTAATGTGCCTCCCTCCAAGTAGAGTAATGTGCCTCCCTCCAAGTAGAGTAATGTGCCTCACTCCAAGTAATGTGCCTCCCTCCAAGTAGAGTAATGTGCCTTCCTCCAAGTAGAGTAATGTGCCTCCCTCCAAGTAGAGTAATGTGCCTCCCTCCAAGTAGAGTAATGTGCCTCACTCCAAGTAATGTGCCTCCCTCCAAGTAGAGTAATGTGCCTCCCTCCAAGTAGAGTAATGCCTCACTCCAAGTAGAGTAATGTGCCTCCCTCCAAGTAATGTGCCTCCCTCCAAGTAGAGTAATGTGCCTCACTCCAAGTAATGTGCCTCCCTCCAAGTAGAGTAATGTGCCTCACTCCAAGTAATGTGCCTCCCTCCAAGTAGAGTAATGCCTCACTCCAAGTAGAGTAATGTGCCTCCCTCCAAGTAGAGTAATGCCTCACTCCAAGTAGAGTAATGTGCCTCCCTCCAAGTAGAGTAATGTGCCTCACTCCAAGTACAGTAATGTGCCTCCCTCCAAGTAGAGTAATGTGCCTCCCTCCAAGTAGAGTAATGTGCCTCCCTCCAAGTAGAGTAATGTGCCTCACTCCAAGTAATGTGCCTCCCTCCAAGTAGAGTAATGCCTCACTTCATGTCTTAGGACTGCTTGTGTGATACGATGCTAATGTCCACATTTTCTCAATGCCCAGCATTATATGGGTTATGTGGTTAGTATCACGCCATATGTTGCTAGAAATATCTCTGATAGTAGTTAATAGTGGCAGGGCTAACGCCGAAGCTGTGTTAGTGCGAAAGAAAACAAAGTGCCACATCTCTGAATTGAACTGGTGAGTAGCTAGGTCACTCAAAGATTTCTTACTCTTCTTCCTTTCAGCTCCCTGTGGAGCATAGGTCTTCAACAAACACTTTCCAAGTCGTTCTGTTTCTTGCCATTCTTTTAAGATCATTCCATGTCTTCCCCACCATCTTCATCTCTGCTTCTATCTGTCTTCTCCAAGAATTCCTTGGGCTTCCTCTTTCTTTTTTCCTTGGGGATTTCAAAAAGGGCCTGTTGTGTAATACTCTCAGTTGGCTTCCGTAGTGTGTGTCCTATCCAGCGTCATCGTCTTTGCTGTATCTCTTTATCCACTGGTATTTGACTGGTACATTTCCATAATTCTATGTTAGTGATTTTTTCCTGCCATTTCCATCCTTTTATTCTGAGTAAGCATCCATTAATGAAAGTCTGTATCTTCATGATTGTCATTTTTGTTGTTCTCCATGTTTCACAGCCATATAATAGGACTGACTTAACATTGGAGTTGAACATTTTTAGTATTTAACCTAATTTATTTGGACTTCCATATGTTTCCCAGTGCAATAAAAGCTCCTCTTGATTTTGATATCCTTATTTTGGTATCATTTTCTGTTCCTCCCTCTTTATCTATATTACTGCTAAGATATATGTAAGATTATACGTCTAGTAGAGGTATTTCTCTTATTTTTATTACAAATTAAAAAAAAATTGCCACATTTCTAATTTGAACCGGTGACTAGCTAGGCCACTCCGAGATTTATGAAAATGAAAATACATGTACTTGCAGACTGTGTTCTCGGTAAAGTTTCGCTGACTAGGTAGTTTTGGTCGTTAGTTTTATCAATCGTTGTTTTCCTGTGTATCTAGTACAGTGGTTCTCAAATTTATTTTATTTGTGAGTTATGAACCCAGCGGCCTGTAAGCTGACGCTCTTCGACCCAATGCCATGTAATGATATCTACAGGTATTTCTAAGTGCTCTATTAATTCCGTACAAGGTGTTCCATTTATCAGGTCTTTGAGGAAGTAGAGTTGCTCTGATGTCAGTGAGCTTTGGACAGTCAAACAGGTGATGTTCTACTGTTTCATGTGGGTGTTCACAGAGTGGACATGCTGGAGTTTGGTTTCATTGTATTCTATCGATTTGGTTGTTTAGTGGTACATGACCGCTTCTCAGACTGATGGTGGTGGTCTGGACTCTTCTTTATCACCATCATCATCAAGTACCGGGCCTAGTGGCGTAGGTGATCATGTCTCTCCACAACTTTCGGTCTCGGCAGCTATTTATCATTTCTGTTGTTGACCTTCTGCCAAGCCATTCTCTTAAGCTGTCTGTTATTTTTTTCTCTTTGCTTCCCTCTATCTCTTCGTCCCTCAATTTTTCCAGTTGTTACAATATATTCCAGCTGTTCTCTTCTCATTACATGGCCAAAAAATGATGATTGTCTCTTCCTAACATTGGAAATTAGCTCTCTTTTTGCTTTCATCTTCAGAACCTCTTCATTACTCTTCTTACTCTTCCTTATAGGTTGTTACTATTATAATAGGGGTTTGGCCTTCATGTGTATGTAAAAAGATCTCTCCTTGTTTATTTTTCCATTTGGTCCATCCATCCAGCCAGTCTTCCCAGTAAGATTGTTTCTACATGCAGAATTGTTGAGGATGGTTGGGTAGTACATCAACGACTAGAGATAAGGTGACAGTCAGTGTAAGAGAATGGTTAGTACATCAACTACTAGAGATAAGGTGACAGTCAGTGTAAGAGAAGGGTTAGTACATCAACTACTAGAGATAAGGTGACAGTCAGTGTAAGAGAATGGGTAGTACATCAACTAGCTAGAGATAAGGTGACAGTCAGTGTAAGAGAATGGTTAGTTCATCAACTACTAGAGATAAGGTGACAGTCAGTATTAGAGAATGGTTAGTACATCAACTACTAGAGATAAGGTGACAGTCAGTGTAAGAGAATGGGTAGTACATCAACTACTAGAGATAAGGTGACAGTCAGTGTAAGAGAAGGGTTAGTACATCAACTACTAAAGATAAGGTGACAGTCAGTGTAAGAGAATGGGTAGTACATCAACTAGCTAGAGATAAGGTGACAGTCAGTGTAAGAGAATGGTTAGTTCATCAACTACTAGAGATAAGGTGACAGTCAGTATTAGAGAATGGTTAGTACATCAACTACTAGAGATAAGGTGACAGTCAGTGTAAGAGAATGGGTAGTACATCAACTACTAGAGATAATGTGACAGTCAGTGTAAGAGAATGGTTAGTACATCAACTACTAGAGATAAGGTGACAGTCAGTGTAAGAGAATGGTTAGTACATCAACTACTAGAGATAAGGTGACAGTCAGTGTAAGAGAATGGTTAGTACATCAACTACTAGAGATAAGGTGGCAGTCAGTGTAAGAGAATGGTTAGTACATCAACTACTAGAGATAAGGTGACAGTCAGTGTAAGAGAATGGTTAGTACATCAACTACTAGAGATAAGGTGACAGTCAGTGTAAGAGAATGGTTAGTCCATCAACTATTAGAGATAAGGTGACAGTCAGTGTAAGAGAATGGTTAGTACATCAACTAGCTAGAGATAAGATGTCAGTCAGTGTAAGAGAATGGTTAGTACATCAACTAGCTAGAGATAAGATGTCAGTGAGTGTAAGAGAATGGTTAGTATATCAACTAGCTAGAGATAAGATGTCAGTGAGTGTAAGAGAATGGTTAGTACATCAACTAGCTAGAGATAAGATGTAAGTCAGTGTAAGAGTATGGTTAGTACATCAACTAGCTAGAGATAAGATGTCAGTCAGTGTAAGAGAATGGTTAATACATCAACTAGCTAGAGATAAGATGTCAGTCAGTGTAAGGGAATGGTTAGTACATCAACTAGCTAGAGATAAGATGTCAGTCAGTATAAGAGAATGGTTAATACATCAACTAGCTAGAGATAAGATGTCAGTCAGTGTAAGGGAATGGTTAGTACATCAACTAGCTAGAGATAAGATGTAAGTCAGTGTAAGAGAATGGTTAGTACATCAACTAGCTAGAGATAAGATGTCAATCAGTGTAAGAGAATGGTTAGTACATCAACTAGTTAGAGATAAGATGTCAGTCAGTGTAAGAGAATGGTTAGTACATCAACTAGCTAGAGATAAGATGTCAGTCAGTGTAAGAGAATGGTTAGTACATCAACTAGCTAGAGATAAGATGTCAGTCAGTGTAAGAGAATGGTTAGTACATCAACTAGCTAGAGATAAGATGTCAGTCAGTGTAAGAGAATGGTTAGTACATCAACTAGCTAGTGATAAGATGTCAGTCAGTGTAAGAGAATGGTTAGTACATCAACTAGCTAGAGATAAGATGTCAGTCAGTGTAAGAGAATGGTTAGTACATCAACTAGCTAGAGATAAGATGTCAGTCAGTGTAAGAGAATGGTTAGTACATTAACTAGCTAGAGATAAGATGTCAGTCAGTATAAGAGAATGGTATCTACATCAACTAGCCAGAGATAAGCTGTCAGTATAAGAGAAGGGTATATACAGCAACTAGCTTAGAGATAAGGTTTCAGTATAAGAGAAGGGTATATACAGCAACTAACTTAGAGATAAGGTTTCAGTATAAGAGAATGGTATCTACATCAACTAGCCAGAGATAAGGTAGCCAGAGGTAAGGTGTCAGTATAGGAGAAGGGTATATACATCAACTAGCTTAGAGATAAGGTTTCAGTATAAGAGAAGGGTATATACATCTACTAGCTAGAGATAAGGTGTCAGTATAAGAGAATGGTATCTACATCAACTAGCCAGAGATAAGGTGTCAGTATAAGAGAAGGGTATCTACATCAGCTAGCTAGAGATAAGGTGTCAGTATAAGAGAATGGTATCTACATCAACTAGCCAGAGATAAGGTGTCAGTATAAGAGAAGGGTATCTACATCAACTAGCTAGAGATAAGGTGTCAGTATAAGAGAAGGGTATCTACATCAACTAGCCAGAGATAAGGTGTCAGTATAAGAGAAGGGTATCTACATCAACTAGCCAGAGATAAGGTGTCAGTATAAGAGAAGGGTATATACATCAACTAGCCAGAGATAAGGTGTCAGTATAAGAGAAGGGTATATACATCAACTAACTTAGAGATAAGGTTTCAGTATAAGAGAAGGGTATCTACATCAACTAGCTAGAGATAAGGTGTCAGTATAAGAGAAGGGTATATACATCAACTAACTTAGAGATAAGGTTTCAGTATAAGAGAAGGGTATCTACATCAACTAGCTAGAGATAAGGTGTCAGTATAAGAGAAGGGTATCTACATCAACTAGCTAGGGAGGAAGAAAGGAGCGGAAGGATGAGGGGAGACAGGAAGGATGCCGGAAGAAGCAAGAAGGGAGAAAGTAGAGGTATAAAGTAACAGACAGTCCTGATCTTCTATGTCAGCGAATTAACTGAAGATATATGTTTACAGCACTCAGAAAAAATTACAAATAAACAACAGGAAAAAAAACAAAGAACAATATATGATCCGAAGCAGGATCGAACCCGTACTCCTTGCCACTGCACCTTGCCACGAGAACCCGAACGCTAGGAAACATTGCCACTCATTCCGCAAGGCGCAGTGTCAGAGTACGGGTTCGATCCTGCTTCGGACCATATGTTATTCTTTGTTTTTTTCTGTTGTTTATTTATCTTTTTTTTCTGAGTGCTGTAAACATATATCTTCGTCCTATGATTCACTGTCATAGATGATCAGGCCTGTTGGTAACTTTATATCTCTACTTGATTCTATGGCTCTTCATCCTATAACTCACTGTCATAGATGATCAGGCCTGTTGGTAACTTTATATCTCTACTTGATTCTATGGCTCTTCATCCTATAACTCACTGTCATAGATGATCAGGCCTGTTGGTAACTTTATATCTCTACTTGATTCTATGGCTCTTCATCCTATAACTCACTGTCATAGATGATCAGGCCTGTTGGTAACTTTATATCTCTACTTGATTCTATGGCTCTTCATCCTATAATTCACTGACATAGAAGATCAGGCCTGTCGGTAACTTTATATCTCTACTTGATTCTATGACTCTTCATCCTATAACTCACTGTCATAGATGATCAGGCCTGTTGGTAACTTTATATCTCTACTTGATTCTATGACTCTTCATCCTATAACTCACTGACATAGATGATCAGGCCTGTTGGTAACTTTATATCTCTACTTGATTTTATGACTCTTCATCCTATAACTCACTGACATAGATGATCAGGCCTGTTGGTAACTTTATATCTCTACTTGATTCTATGACTCTTCATCCTATAATTCACTGACATAGAAGATCAGGCCTGTCGGTAACTTTATATCTCTACTTGATTCTATGACTCTTCATCCTATGATTCACTGACATAGAAGATCAGGCCTGTCGGTAACTTTATATCTCTACTTGATTCTATGACTCTTCATCCTATAACTCACTGTCATAGATGATCAGGCCTGTTGGTAACTTTATATCTCTACTTGATTCTATGACTCTTCATCCTATAACTCACTGACATAGATGATCAGGCCTGTTGGTAACTTTATATCTCTACTTGATTCTATGACTCTTCATCCTATAACTCACTGACATAGATGATCAGGCCTGTTGGTAACTTTATATCTCTACTTGATTCTATGACTCTTCATCCTATGATTCACTGACATAGAAGATCAGGCCTGTCGGTAACTTTATATCTCTACTTGATTCTATGACTCTTCATCCTATAACTCACTGTCATAGATGATCAGGCCTGTTGGTAACTTTATATCTCTACTTGATTCTATGACTCTTCATCCTATGATTCACTGACATAGAAGATCAGGCCTGTAGGTAACTTTATATCTCTTCTTGATTCTTGAATTCTTCATACTATCATTCGCTGAATTATCGCCTCGGAAGTTTCCCTCTAGAATAATATTCATTTATTATTATTTGTCTCTCATCTATGTCAGCAGACAACGCACTTAATGATATAATAGAGGTATTTAATCATGCATGTCAAATTTAGTCTCGTCTAGCTTGTCATCGCCACCATGTTCCCACTTAACAGACTAACTAACCAACCATCAAATTGTTCGCCATTTGTTACGGATCGAGAAAACGCTCACTGCGCATACGCGCCGTGTCGAGTCTTGTAGAACTAGCAACGAAGGGCTCGCATTTTGATCGTCATTTGCAGAGTGCGCTAAGTATGGTTCACACTTTTCGTCTTTTACTTCATCCGTTCTTCGTCAGTTTGTTATTGCTCTGAAATATTCGGTGTTCTTTTGGTAGAAAATCATCTATAGTCGCTAGTAGAAAAAATTATCTATAGACTAGAATAGAAAAAAAAATAATCTATAGTCGCTAGAAGGAAATCTTTGTCTAGGTTTGCTGGAAGAAGAAAATCACTATCTATTGTTTCTGGAAGAAGAAAATCATCATCTAATGTTTCTGGAAGAAGAAAATCACCATCTAATGTTTCTGGAAGAAGAAAATCACCATCTAATGTTTCTGGAAGAAGAAAATCATCATCTAATGTTTCTGGAAGTAGAAAATCGCTATCTGTTTCTGGAAGAAGAAAATCACCATCTAATGTTTCTGGAAGAAGAAAATCATCATCTAATGTTTCTGGAAGAAGAAAATCATCTAATGTTTCTGGAAGAAGAAAATCATCATCTAATGTTTCTGGAAGAAGAAAATCGCTATCTGTTTCTGGCAGAAGAAAATCACTATCTGATGTTTCTGGAAGAAGAAAATCACTATCTAATGTTTCTGGAAGAAGAAAATCACTATCTAATGTTTCTGGAAGAAGAAAATCACTATCTGATGTTTCTGGAAGAAGAAAATCACCATCTAATGTTTCTGGAAGAAGAAAATCACTATCTGATGTTTCTGGAAGAAGAAAATCACCATCTAATGTTTCTGGAAGAAGAAAATCACTATCTGATGTTTCTGGAAGAAGAAAATCACCATCTAATGTTTCTGGAAGAAGAAAATCAATATCTAATGTTTCTGGAAGACGAAAATCACCATCTAATGTTTCTGGAAGAAGAAAATCACCATCTAATGTTTCTGGAAGAAGAAAATCACTATCTAATGTTTCTGGAAGAAGAAAATCACCATCTAATGTTTCTGGAAGAAGAAAATCACTATCTAATGTTTCTGGAAGAAGAAAATCACCATCTAATGTTTCTGGAAGACGAAAATCACCATCTAATGTTTCTGGAAGACGAAAATCACCATCTAATGTTGCTGGAAGAAGAAAATCACTATCTAATGTTGCTGGAAGAAGAAAATCACTATCTAATGTTTCTGGAAGAAGAAAATCACTATTTAATGTTGCTGGAAGAAGAAAATCACTATCTAATGTTGCTGGAAGAAGAAAATCACTATCTAGTATTGCTGGAAGAAGAAAATCACTATCTAGTGTTCTGGAAGAAGAAAAGCACCATCTAATGTTTCTGAAATAAGAAAATCATCATCTAATGTTTCTGGAAGAAGAAAATCATCATCTAATGTTTCTGGAAGAAGAAAATCACCATCTAATGTTTCTTGAAGACGAAAATCACCATCTAATGTTTCTGAAAGAAGAAAATCACCATCTAATTTTTCTTGAAGAAGAAAATCACCATCTAATGTTTCTGAAAGAAGAAAATCACCATCTAATTTTTCTTGAAGAAGAAAATCACCATCTAATGTTTCTGAAAGAAGAAAATCACCATCTAATTTTTCTTGAAGAAGAAAATCACCATCTAATGTTTCTGAAAGAAGAAAATCACCATCTAATATTTCTGGAAGAAGAAAATCACCATCTAATGTTTATGAAAGAAGAAAATCACCATCTAATGTTTCTGGAAGAAGAAAATCATCATCTAATGTTTATGAAAGAAGAAAATCACCATCTAATGTTTCTGGAAGAAGAAAATCACCATCTAATGTTTCTGGAAGAAGAAAATCACCATCTAATGTTTATGAAAGAAGAAAATCACCATCTAATGTTTCTGGAAGAAGAAAATCATCATCTAATGTTTCTGGAAGTAGAAAATCGCTATCTGTTTCTGGAAGAAGAAAATCACCATCTAATGTTTCTGGAAGAAGAAAATCATCATCTAATGTTTCTGGAAGAAGAAAATCATCTAATGTTTCTGGAAGAAGAAAATCATCATCTAATGTTTCTGGAAGAAGAAAATCGCTATCTGTTTCTGGCAGAAGAAAATCACTATCTGATGTTTCTGGAAGAAGAAAATCACTATCTAATGTTTCTGGAAGAAGAAAATCACTATCTAATGTTTCTGGAAGAAGAAAATCACTATCTGATGTTTCTGGAAGAAGAAAATCACCATCTAATGTTTCTGGAAGAAGAAAATCACTATCTGATGTTTCTGGAAGAAGAAAATCACCATCTAATGTTTCTGGAAGAAGAAAATCACTATCTGATGTTTCTGGAAGAAGAAAATCACCATCTAATGTTTCTGGAAGAAGAAAATCAATATCTAATGTTTCTGGAAGACGAAAATCACCATCTAATGTTTCTGGAAGAAGAAAATCACCATCTAATGTTTCTGGAAGAAGAAAATCACTATCTAATGTTTATGAAAGAAGAAAATCACCATCTAATGTTTCTGGAAGAAGAAAATCACTATCTAATGTTTCTGGAAGAAGAAAATCACCATCTAATGTTTCTGGAAGACGAAAATCACCATCTAATGTTTCTGGAAGACGAAAATCACCATCTAATGTTGCTGGAAGAAGAAAATCACTATCTAATGTTGCTGGAAGAAGAAAATCACTATCTAATGTTTCTGGAAGAAGAAAATCACTATTTAATGTTGCTGGAAGAAGAAAATCACTATCTAATGTTGCTGGAAGAAGAAAATCACTATCTAGTATTGCTGGAAGAAGAAAATCACTATCTAGTGTTCTGGAAGAAGAAAAGCACCATCTAATGTTTCTGAAATAAGAAAATCATCATCTAATGTTTCTGGAAGAAGAAAATCATCATCTAATGTTTCTGGAAGAAGAAAATCACCATCTAATGTTTCTTGAAGAAGAAAATCACCATCTAATGTTTCTGAAAGAAGAAAATCACCATCTAATTTTTCTTGAAGAAGAAAATCACCATCTAATGTTTCTGAAAGAAGAAAATCACCATCTAATTTTTCTTGAAGAAGAAAATCACCATCTAATGTTTCTGAAAGAAGAAAATCACCATCTAATTTTTCTTGAAGAAGAAAATCACCATCTAATGTTTCTGAAAGAAGAAAATCACCATCTAATGTTTCTGGAAGAAGAAAATCACCATCTAATGTTTATGAAAGAAGAAAATCACCATCTAATGTTTCTGGAAGAAGAAAATCATCATCTAATGTTTATGAAAGAAGAAAATCACCATCTAATGTTTCTGGAAGAAGAAAATCACCATCTAATGTTTATGAAAGAAGAAAATCACCATCTAATGTTGCTGAAAGATCCAAAATCACCATCTAATGTTGCTGAAAGATCCAAAATCACCATCTAATGTTGTTGAAAGAACAAAATCACCATCTAATGTTGCTAAAAGAAGATCACCATGTTTCTAGAAGAAGAAAATCACCGTCTTGGGTCGCTAACGCCCACTGTTAGAATCACTGCCCTATATTGCCTCGATGTTGTTTATCTGGGGCAGGTAGTGGAACTTTGATACTTAGTGAATGTAAGATCAGACAGCGAGTCAGGGTACAACCAGTTCTACACTCGTAAGACGTCGTGTGCTTGCATTCATGTAGCCAAACACATTAAGTGTGACGTGCGCAGGCAGAATCAAATATTGATGGCCTGGACATATGTAACTGTTTTCAGGAGGACGTGAACTTCCGGTCAATATGGTGGATAGGCGGCAGGAACCATTGAAGGCTATGTATGAAAAGTGTTCCTTATTGCAGTTTCCTCATATTTTAAGTCCGGCTTGTTGCATGAGCTACTGAGTTAAGTGCTCTGTGCTCTGTGAGCTGTGTGTTTCAACCGTTGTGATCATGTTTCGACGTTCCAATTGTTTACGATGAATGATGATATCGTATAACAAGGAACAGTTGGCTGTGTTCACTTTCTGTGCAGTTTCGTCTTATGTCTTTTGGCGTGTGCTGAGACTGCTATGATGGGGACTACAGCTACGTTTCTTTATTTGGGAGATGAGTTAGTAATTCGGATGATTCCACTGCCACGGGCGGTTGAGCAATTATGGATTTTAATTTGTTTGAAGTGATACCGGGACCTTCCTTAACAATAACCACAACACCATGACTAAATCTAAGAATAGCAAAATATTATATCTTCTCAACATTCCTGTAGGGTGCAGAAACATTGGACATTATACAAGAGGACATAACAGAAAATTGAAACATTTGAAATGTGGATTTATAGAACAATAAGAAGAATTTGGGTTTGGTTTGCAGTGATACCGGTGCCTTCCATAACAACAGCAATAACAATAACATATATAACAGCTGGGAACAGGGCCGCTACTATTTTAATTATATATTTTACCAAGGGTTCTTTAACGTGTGCGACTGCACACGGGACCTCTGTTTATTGCCGTTATCCGAAACGGCTAGACATCGGACTTCACTACCCAATAGATCAGGGGAGGCAAACGTCATAAAGAAACCACGGATTAATTTTTCTTATTTTTGAAAACTCACCACTGCACCGGGGTGGCGTTGAGCCAGGGTTCTTTCTGTCCTGAGATCGTGCCGTACCTCTAGACTACCAAGCCACCTCTAGACTACCAAGCCACCTCTAGACTACCAAGCCCCTTCTAGACTACCAAGCCACCTCTAGACTACCAAGCCACTTCTAGACTACCAAGCCACCTCTAGACTACCAAGCCACTTCTAGGCTACCAAGCGCGCCCCCCCCCCCCCCCCAAGAAGTAATAATTAATATACATTACGAGCATCAAGCAGGAAAAAAACCAAACAAAACACGCCATCAATGTCGAGAAAAATAGAACTTGAGATCAATCAAGATACGACCCAAAAAAAAAAAAAGTATATATATTATTCTGTTCTTTTTTCATGAACCAGTTACATTATGTCAGGAATTTCCCATACCCGCTCCATCACTTGTCACAGCATTTCTCAAAATATATCCGGTACATTGTATCGGCAAAGTCACTCCCGTGCTCATCCTATTCGACAGCACCGGCGAAGATACCAAACCTCCTTATACGCCTATTACGACACGCGTGGCAGGTAACAGTGGCACTGGCAGGTAGCAGTGGCTACATTCTTTCTCCCCCTCACCGTGGTGGCCATTAGTCACGTGGGCATTATGAAAAATACATTTTTTTAAAAAGTCCAGTCAGTAAAATTATAATCAAACTATCGGGCGGTCTGGATGACCGTCGGACTCATATAATCCTGGAATAAGTAAATCATAGAACACATTTCTAGATGTCTAAACGCTAGTCCCGTTGTGGACTGGCCACATCTGCTATTTATTAACTTCTCATTAGTAATCGTAGCCTTACTAATTGCTCTTTGCTAATTATTGCTCGGTATCGCTAATCTGTGCTTATCTTTTATCTTTCCCTGCTAAACTCTACGGTTTGTGTCTTTGCCCGTTGTTGCTCGCCGCTCCTCTTTTTAATGGAGTCTGAATGAGTCTTTTATATGCCGGGTACTCCTTTTCTTTTACCTTCCTCTGTGCCTATTTCCCCACATGTTTAGTAATATATATTTCTTTATACCCGCGTCTTAATTTTGACCCTGTGTCTGCCCGCCCACACAGTCTGGTAATGTGTTTTTTTTTAATTTATTTTCCGCCCATAAAGCCTGGAGACCTTGGCATAAACTTCCAATTTTCAATTACACTCACCATGGATGCACACCTGGGTGTCCGTTATTAAGTGCAGTATCGTTTTCCACGTTTACACAACCATTTTAGCTAGAAGAATGAATATTAACGAGGGAAGATATACCCTGTCCCCTAATGTTGTCAATGCTGATTTAGATGTGATGGACGGATAACGCAAATTTTGCTGTAAACCACGACACAACGCAGCTACGACTACCTAACGCCCATTTTCGAACAAGGAAGAGAACTAATCATTTGATAAAAACAAATTATATGAACGACGTATACTGCGGTGTGTCATAGTGTGCAGCAAAAATATTATTATATTGATTTTTTTAGCGCAGCACATCCGTATTAATCACTCGTTTTTTTACCGGGTTTGCTTTCCTCTTCGATCCCTACTGATCCCCAATTGATCCCCACATTTAGCCATCTATTTACTGAACCAATATGTACACCTCAAGTCTTGACCAACTCTGTTTCGTTGACTATTACGTCAGCTCAGATATGACCTGCAGAACCGGCTCATGGTGCCGGCAACTCGATCAGTTGCTAGGGGCGCACTATGTGCTTAGGGGCGCCATCAAGGGTCTTCCAAAATCATTTTTTTTTCTTTGTGAACATATTTATATTTAAACTCAAAAAAGGGCACCATGGTTCAGCTAGCCCAGGGCGCCAGCAGTCATAGGGCCGACACTGGCGACCTGCAGGATACCACCAGCGCAATCTCCACTCTCCCCTACCCCCGTCCCTGACCGCGAAAGTATAATCACCATGCAGGAAATAATATTCGGAGAATTTGCACTTTCACCCCAAAAATATGAATCAACGGATCTGAATTCATTTGTCGGTTGATTCATAAACCTGTGGAATGAGTTTATTGTGTGTTGTTAGCAAAGCCGCGTGTTGACTTTTGCTCCTTGTGACTCAAAACCATACACTATATGTGTATTTATGTGTGTATGCATATATATATATATATATATATATATATATATATATATATATATATTTGTGTGTGTGTGTGTGTGTGTGTGTGTGTGTATTGCTATTGAATGTGGAATTCTTGTCCAAAAAGTTAATTTTCTGTCACATATATTCTCGTTCTTTCTGTCACATATCTTCTTTTCTGTCACATATCTTCTGGCTCTTTCTGTCACATTTCTGGTTCTTTCAGTCACATATCTTCTTTTCTGTCACATATCTTCTGTTTTGTCACATATCTTCTGGTTCTTTCAGTCACATATCTTCTTTTCTGCCACACATCTTCTTTTCTGTCACATATCTTCTTTTCTGCCACATCTTCTTTTCTGTCTGATTTACTGTCACATTTCTGTCATATTTCTGGTTCTTTCTGTCACATTTCTTTTCTGTCACATATCTTCCTGTTCTTCTCGTTCGCTGTCATATTCGTAATGTCTACACAAGAAGTCTAGTTCTCTGCCTATCCAGTAATGTCTACACAAGAAGTCTAGTTCTCTGCCTATCCAGTAATGTCTACACAAGAAGTCTAGTTCCTGCCTGTCCAGTAATGTCTACACAAGATGTCTAGTTCTCTGCCTGTCCAGTAATGTCTACACAAGAAGTCTAGTTTTCTGCCTGTCCAGTAATGTCTACACAAGAAGTCTAGTTCTCTACCTGTCCAGTAATGTCTACACAAGTCTAGTTCTCTACCTGTCCAGTAATGTCTACACAAGAAGTCTAGTTCTCTACCTGTCCAGTAATTTCTACACAAGAAGTCTAGTTCTCTACCTGTCCAGTAATGTCTACACAAGAAGTCTAGTTCTCTACCTGTCCAGTAATGTCTACGCAAGAAGTCCAGTTCTCTTACCTGTCCAGTAATGTCTACACAAGAAGTCCAGTTCTCTTACCTGTCCAGTAATGTCTACACAAGAAGTCCAGTTCCCTGCCTGTCCAGTAATGTCTACACAAGAAGTCCAGTTCTCTGCCTGTCCTGTAATGTCTACACAAGAAGTCTCTAGTTTTCCAAATATATGTTCCTATATTTGGGAGTTTTTCGGAACTTAACAACATAAAAAAGCATCAATGTAAACAACATAATGTTTGTATCTACCTGTCACATCTGGTAATACATCTCCCTGTCACATATGGTAAAAAACCTCCCAGTCACATATGGTAATACATCTTCTGTCACATATGGTAATACATCTACCTGTCACATATGGTAATACATCTTCTGTCACATATGGTAATACATCTACCTGTCACATATGGTAGTACATCTCCCTCTCACATATGGTAGTAAATCTCCCTCTCACATATGGTAGTACATCTCCCTCTCACATATGGTAGTACATCTCCCTCTCACATATGGTAGTACATCTCCCTCTCACATACGGTAAATACATCTCCCTGTCTACCCGTGCTCAGTCATACTTTGTAAGCATTCTTCCTCGTTCACATAACGAAGTGTTTTGCGATGTATTTTGCATATTTTGAACCCATGCCATCCGACTTCAGCTATTTAATGGGAAATGCCTTCCTGGTTTGAATTTTCTTTCCCCCGTGTTCTTCAGTAAACCGTGCTTCCGTGTTCTTCAGTAAACCGTGCTTCCGTGTTCTTCAGTAAACCGTGCTCCCGTGTTCTTCAGTAAACTGTGCTTCCGTGTTCTTCAGTAAACCGTGCTTCCGTGTTCTTCAGTAAACCGTGCTTCCGTGTTCTTCAGTAAACCGTGCTCCCGTGTTCTTCAGTAAACCGTGCTCCCGTGTTCTTCAGTAAACCGTGCTTCCGTTTTCTTCAGTAAACCGTGCTTCCGTGTTCTTCAGTAAACCGTGCTCCCGTGTTCTTCAGTAAACCGTGCTCCCGTGTTCTTCAGTAAACCGTGCTCCCGTATTCTTCAGTAAACCGTGCTCCCGTGTTCTGACTCTATGACGTAGCACAGTTTGACTTCAGACAGAATAAGACAATTAAAGAGAGAATTCCATCGATTGAAAAACATTTTATGTAAGATATCATTGTCGATTCTTCTTCTTTCCTTCCTCATCCGCCTTTCAGCGTCGAGGGGAGATATAATTTGCGGTCTTTTGCTCTTCTGTTTGCCTCTGCTGCTGTTATGTTTCCTAGTGCTTCTAATATTCCATCGATCCATTTCTTTCGTGGTCGACCCTTGGGTCTGGTGTTCTCACAACGTTTGTTGAAGGCTCGTTGTGTTGTGTTTTATTCTTTCTGCCTTGTCACGTGGCCAAACCATTTTATTTGTTGTTTCCTTATATATTCTATGGCGGGGGCTATTCCTAGCTTTTTTTCTCAGTTCTTCATTTCTGATCTTATCTCTCAGACTGTTTCCTATAAATGTCGATTGTTAGAAAACTTGTCATAAAGTGCCACATCGAACCGGTTCTACTATATGGAAGTGAGCCATGGACGATAAGGAAAACACAAAGAGCAACAAAGGCAGCTTAGATGTAGTTTGTTTCCACTGGCATGGAGCACTCGGGGAAAGAAAACCCGACGCCACCGTAGCAAGACAGGCACTGTCGTGGAGCACACAGGGAAAGAAAAACAGTGAAGGCCGAAGAATACACGGAGAATAGAATTCATGGAAACCCTCAATGTCACAGGTAACTCTGGAGGCAAAACGAGCACTCTACAATACAATCTTCATCCCAACGTTGTGCTACCAATGCCAGACCTGGACCCTAGATGCAAGAACAATAAGAAAAATAACCTCTACAGAGATGAAATGTGTTAGACGAATGACAGGAAACAGTCTGAGAGATAAGATCAGAAATGAAGAACTGAGAAAAAAGCTAGGAATAGCCCCCGCCATATAATATATAAGGAAACAACAGATAAAATGGTTTGGCCAAGTGACAAGGCAGAAAGAACAAAATACAACACAACGAGCCTTCAACAAACGTTGTGAGAACACCAGACCCAAGGGTCGACCACTAAAAAGATGGGTCGATGGAATATTAGAAGCACTAGGAAACATAACAGCAGCAGAGGCGAACAGAAGAGCAAAGACCGCAAATTATATCTCCCCTCGACGCTAAAAGGCAGATGAGGAAGAAAAGAAGAAAGAAGTTAAATATGGCTTCGTTATCTAACACATTCGCCATTTCAACCACATTGGCCCTTCATTCTACTCAATGTGGGAACCCTTGAAGTACTTTTCAATGGCAGACGGTGCTCGACTAAAGGCCATTAACCTCAGCCTGGGACCTGGTTCACTAACCACCCTCCCACCACTCCTCGCCCCCACTCCTAACGTTCTGTCCCCGCCGCTCCCAGAGTTCAACTTTGAAGAGAATAATTGTGGCTGCCGCTAGAGGAGCAGATTTGGCGGGAATCTTACCAATTGTCATCATCAGTACCGGGCCTACTGGCGTGGGTGATCATGTCTCTCCACTACTTTCGATCTCGACAGTTCTTTATCATTTATGTTGTTGACTTTCTGCCAAGCCATCTCTTAAGCTATCTGGTATTTTCTCTCTTTGCTTCCCTCTATCTCTTCGTCCCTCAATTTTCCCAGTTGTTACAATATATTCCAGTTGTTCTCTTCTCATTACATGGCCAAAAAATGATGATTGTTTCTTCCTAATATTGGAAATTAGCTCTCTTTTTGCTTTGACCTCTTTCAGAACATTTTCATTAAATTGACCAATAATTTTACCAATTGTACCATTCGTAATCCGTATAAATAAGAATTGTTTAAAACTACGAGTTCTCCTAAACAAAATAAATAACAATAAGTACGGTTGGCAGTTTTTCCCAGATTTCAAACTTATAAAAAGGAAAAGACTGACTTTCAACAAACTATGGATATCTGAGGAATATTAGACATTGTAGTGAAAAAAGAAAGCAAAAATAAAGGACTCATCCTTAGTTCATCAGTAGGAAAAAGACAGAAGTAATGGTAACAATAAAGAAGACATCACCTCAGTGCAAAATAAAGACAAGTGGAACAATATTAAAACAGGTAAATGAATCTAAATATTTGGGAACTTTGTTAACCTCAGACGGAATATGTACAAAAGAGGTGAGATCGCACCCCTCTACCCATCTCTCTACACAACCCTCTACCCATCTCTCTACACACCCCTCTACCCATCTCTCTACACACCCCTCCACCCATCTCTCTACACACCCCTCCACCCATCTCTCTACACACCCCTCTACCCATCTCTCTACACACCCCTCTACCCATCTCTCTACACACCCCTCTACCCATCTCTCTACACACCCCTCTACCCATCTCTCTACACACCCCTCTACCCATCTCTCTACACACCCCTCTACCCATCTCTCTACACACCCCTCTACCCATCTCTCTACACACCCCTCTACCCATCTCTCTACACACCCCTCTACCCATCTCTCTACACACCCCTCTACCCATCTCTCTACACACCCCTCTACTCATCTCTCTACACACCCTCTACCCATCTCTCTACACACCCTCTACCCATCTCTCTACACACCCCTCTACCCATCTCTCTACACACCCCTCTACCCATCTCTCTACACACCCCTCTACCCATCTCTCTACACACCCCTCTACTCATCTCTCTACACACCCTCTACCCATCTCTCTACACACCCCTCTACCCATCTCTCTACACACCCCTCTACCCATCTCTCTACACACCCCTCTACCCATCTCTCTACACACTCCTCTACCCATCTCTCTACACACTCCTCTACCCATCTCTCTACACACCCCTCTACCCATCTCTCTACACACCCCTCTACCCATCTCTCTACACACCCCTCTACCCATCTCTCTACACACCCCTCTACCCATCTCTCTACACACCCTCTACCCATCTCTCTACACACCCTCTACCCATCTCTCTACACACTCCTCTACCCATCTCTCTACACACTCCTCTACCCATCTCTCTACACACCCCTCTACCCATCTCTCTACACACCCCTCTACCCATCTCTCTACACACCCCTCTACCCATCTCTCTACACACCCCTCTACCCATCTCTCTACACACCCTCCACCCATCTCTCTACACACTCCTCCACCCATCTCTCTACACACTCCTCTACCATCTCTCTACACACTCCTCTACCCATCTCTCTACACACTCCTCTACCCATCTATCTACACACCCCTCTACCCATCTATCTACACACCCCTCTACCCATCTATCTATCCATCTCTCTACCCATCTCTCTACCCATCTCTTTACCCACCTCTCTACCAACCTCTCTACCCACCTCTCTACCCACCTCTCTACCCACCTCCTCTACCCACCTCTCCACCCACCTCCTCTACCCACCTCTCTACCCTCCTATATACCCACCTCACTACCCTCCTATATACCCACCTCACTACCCACCTCTCCACCCACCTCTCAACCCACCTCTCCACCCACCTCTCAACCCACCTCTCCACCCACCTCTCCACCCACCTCTCTACCCACCTCTCCACCCACCTCTCTACCCACCTCCCCACCCACCTCTCCACCCACCTCTCCACCCACCTCTCCACCCACCTCTCCACCCACCTCTCTACCCACCTCTCCAACTCACTCGGATTAGTCCGAAGAGTCTCTTAAGATTGATTGATGTCTCAGCCCCATCCAGCCCATCTTCCCCTGGGGAATATTTTTATACGAAACGTTTCGAAATAGTGAGGCACGTCCTGTTGAGCCATAAACAAGGTTTTGAAGTATATACTGCACAGCTGTTTGCTTCAAGCTAAAAGTGGTATTTTAGTCATTCATTCATTGAGAGCCGTCTCCGCATCGAGAGTTGGCTACCATTGAGTGCCATTTCGCTGTCTATTGCTTTGATGGTGCAGATTGTCATAGCTGACTTGTCCATCTTTTGATGTTACTCGTCCATGTTTGTCTTGGTCTGCCTCTGCCTTACACCTTTTTATTTTCCTTTCCAAGATTAATTTTAGTAAGCTGTTGTATCTAACATGTCCAAAAAAAACCTCATTTGTCTTGTTTGAATTGAGTTTAGTAGTTCTCTTTCCATTTTAAGTTGTTTTAAAATTTCGTTTTCTTTTCTTTCCACCTAATTCTTCTTATTGTTCTATAAATCCACATTTCAAATGTTTCAATTTTCTGTTATGTCCTCCTGTATAATGTCCAATGTTTCTGCACCCTACAGGAATGTTGAGAAGATATAATATTTTGCTATTCTTAGATTTAGTCATGGTGTTGTGGTTATTGTTAAGGAAGGTCCCGGTATCACTTCAAACAAATTAAAATCCATAATTGCTCAACCGCCCCGTGCCAGTGGAATCATCCGAATTACTATCTCATCTTCCAATCAAACAAAGGTAACTGTAGTCCCCATCATAACATCTCAGCACACGCCAAAAGACATAAGGCGAAACCGCACAGAAAGTGAACACAGCCAACTGTTCCCTGTTATACGATATCATCATTCATCGTAAACAATCGGAATATCGAAACATGATCAAAACGGATGAGACACACAGCTCACGTTGTGCACAGAGCACTTAACTCAGTAGCTCCTGCAGCAAACCGGACTTAGAATAAGAGGAAACTGCAATAAGGAACACATTTCATACATAACCTTCATGGTTCCTGCCGCCTATCCACCATATTGCCCGGAAGTTCACGTCCTCCTGAAAATGATGATCGTCATTTTTTTTTAATGCATAGCGCTTACAAAATAATTAATTTAATTAGATTAAAATTAATACTAATATTTTAGACCAGTACGTTTGCTTTTTATATTTTAGTCCAATTCTTATACTGTTGTTATTTTAGTCCAATACTTATGCGGTTGTTATTTTAGTCCAATTCTTATGCTGTTGTTATTTTAGCCCAATACTTATGCTGTTTATATTTTAGTCCAATACTTATGCTGTTCATATTTTAGTCCAATACTTATGCTGTTCATATTTTAGTCCAATACTTATGCTGTTGATATTTTAGTCCAATACTTATGCTGTTCATATTTTAGTCCAACACTTATGCTGTTCATATTTTAGTCCAATACTTATGCTGTTGATATTTTAGTCCAATACTTATGCTGTTGTTTTTTTAGCCCAATACTTATGCTGTTCATACTTTAGTCCAATACTTATGCTGTTCATATTTTAGTCCAATACTTATGCTGTTCATATTTTAGTCCAATACTTATGCTGTTCATATTTAGTCCAATACTTATGCTGTTGTTATTTTAGTCCAATACTTATGCTGTTGATATTTTAGTCCAATACTTATGCTGTTGATATTTTAGTCCAATACTTATGCTGTTGTTATTTTAGCCCAATACTTATGCTGTTTATATTTTAGTCCAATACTTATGCTGTTAATATTTTAGTCCAATACTTATGCTGTTCATATTTTAGTCCAATACTTATGCTGTTGATATTTTAGTCCAATACTTATGCTGTTGATATTTTAGTCCAATACTTATGCTGTTGTTATTTTAGTCCAATACTTATGTTGTTCATATTTTAGTCCAATACTTATGCTGTTCATATTTTAGTCCAATACTTATGCTGTTCATATTTTAGTCCAATACTTATGCTGTTCATATTTTAGTCCAAT
The DNA here is from genome assembly GCA_032433765.1 of Megaustenia siamemsis. Lineage (NCBI taxonomy): Eukaryota > Metazoa > Mollusca > Gastropoda > Stylommatophora > Ariophantidae > Megaustenia > Megaustenia siamemsis. Next base: position 12,697,795 of record JAVIAB010000025.1, on the reverse strand, counting down.
ACTTATGCTGTTGTTATTTTAGTCCAATACTTATGCTGTTCATATTTTAGTCCAATACTTATGCTGTTCATATTTTAGTCCAATAATTATGCTGTTCATATTTTAGTCCAATACTTATGCTGTTGATATTTTAGTCCAATACTTATGCTGTTAATATTTTAGTCCAATACTTATGCTGTTCATATTTTAGTCCAATACTTATGCTGTTGTTATTTTAGTCCAATACTTATGTTGTTCATATTTTAGTCCAATACTTATGCTGTTCATATTTTAGTCCAATACTTATGTTGTTCATATTTTAGTCCAATACTTATGCTGTTCATATTTTAGTCCAATACTTATGCTGTTCATATTTTAGTCCAATACTTATAATAATGGGAGCAGCGATAGCTCAGTGGCTAGTGAACTGGACTACAAAGGACAAGAGGTCGGGTTCGGTCCTAATCGACGACTTCCGGGTTCACCCAGCCTTAAATGGGTACCGGATTTTTTTTCTTGGAAAGTAAAGCGGCACGCCGACCACATTACCCCTGAAAAAATCATGTGCTGAAGATCTATAAAAATGATGGTCACTAACACCATATTCCCTATAAGCCACTTGGCGTGACAAGGCTCTTTACTTACTTATAATGATATGTTAGTCTAAATACTTATGCTGTTGTTATTTTAGTCCAATACTTATGCTGTTGTTATTTTAGTCCAATACCTATGCTGTTGTTATTTTAGTCCAATACCTATGCTGTTGTTATTTTAGTCCAATACTTATGCTGTTTATATGTTAGTCTAAATACTTATGCTGTTTATATGTTAGTCTAAATACTTATGCTGTTGATATGTTAGTCTAAATACTTATGCTGTTGATATGTTAGTCCAAAATCGTCTATGAGAATAAATATTTCAAATTTTGACAAGTTTAACCCTTTCTGATGTAAAATAACCATATTTTAACCACACATTTTGCTAAGTAGCATCTGTTATGATCATTTAAAGTATCCTAAAGCAGATTAAACCTTTTGTACTTAACTTCATCGACTTCAAAAAAGCATTTGATAGTATTCATAGAGATTCTTTGTGGAAAATTCTGAAGCAATATGGCTTACCATCAAAAATCATAAATATTATCAAAGACATGTATGATGGTTACACATGTGCAGTTCGAACAGAGGAAGGACTGAGCGAATGTTTCCCAATAGAAACTGGGGTTAAACAAGGATGTATTTTATCGCCCTTGTTATTTGGAATTGTTATGGACTTCATAATGAAGAAATGCTGCACTGGTAATAAAGGCATCGAATGGATACAAGGAGACCATTTGGAGGACCTGGACTTTGCTGATGACATAGTTCTCATCAGCAATCAGATAAAAACGATGCAGGAAAACACAAATGAACTATCATCAATAGCCAGCAAAATTGGGCTTGAGGTCAATCATGAAAAGACTAAAGTCATGAAAAGTTTAATTCCAACAAGTGACAAAATATACATGGAAAACAAACCAGTAGAAGAGATCGATCACTTCATCTATCTTGGAAGTCACATTGATCGAGAAGGGGATACGAGCAAAGAAATTAGATTCAGACTGGCTAAAGCAGCAATGTCTTTCAGAAGCCTTGAAAAGCTGTGGAAATCAAAACTCATTAGCACAAACACAAAACTTAGGCTATTCAAATCAAATGTACTATCAACCCTTACGTATGCGTGTGAAAGCTGGAAAACAACAAGAGATATAGAAACAAAGTTGAACGCATTCGAAAATAAATGTCTAAGGAAAATACTTGGTATAGAATGGAACGAATTCAAAACAAACGAGGAAATTAGAGAAATCGCCAATCAACCACTAATATCTTCAGTAATAAAAAAAAGACGATGGTCATACGTTGGACATGTGATGAGAAGAGATAATAATCGAATAGCAAAGCAAGCCCTCATATGGGAAACAACAGGTAAAAGAAAAAGAGGAAGACCCAGGGAGACACTGAGAAGAACATTGATGAGAGAGGCAAGAGCAGCAGGAATCGGCTCCCTCAATGAGATAGAACTGCTTGCACAGAACAGAGACAGATGGCGAGATTTGATAAAATATCTTTAAAAGAAAACTGCTAGAACAAAAATTCATATAGGAGAAGGTGTATCTTGGTCTACGCCCTATGGGCCGGTTACGGCTCGAAAGGTCAATAGATAGATAGATAGAAAGCAGATTTATCATTATTATCATATTTTATTCCTTAATCATAATTTTTTGGCCATGTAATGATAAGAGAACAACTTGAATATATTGTAACAACTGGAAAAATTGAGGGACGGAAGAGATAGAGGGAAGCAAAGAGAAAAAATAACAGACATCTTAAGAGAATGGCTTGGCAGAAGGTCAACAACAGAAATGATAAATAGCTGACGAGATCGAAAGTTGTGGAGAGACATGATCATCTACGCCACTAGGCCCGGTACTTGATGATGATGATGAAAGCAGATTTATTCTCAAGTCATGTTTCAGAACTGAGAGAGTTTACAATAACTTAAAATATAAACGAACAGCTGGCAACAGCGAATGACAGGGAACTGCCTGTGATATAAGATCGGAAATGAAGAACCGAGGGGAAAAAAAGCTAGGAATAACCCCCAACATAGAATATGTAAAGAAACAACAGATAAAATGGTTTGGCCACGTGACAATGCAGACATATCAAAACACAACACAATAAACATTGAGAGAACACTAGACCCAAGGGCCGACAACGAAAAAGATGGGATTGATAGAATATTAGAAGCACTAGAAAACATAATCGCAGCAAATGCGAACAGAAGAGGAAAAGACGGCAAATTATTGATAGAATATTAGAAGCACTAGGAAACATAACAGCAGCAAATGCGAACAGACGAGAAAAAGACAGCAAATTATATCTCCCCTCGACGCTGAAAGGCAAATGAGAAGAAGGAAGAAGAAGTAGAAGAAGAACTGTGACTGATGCAGTACAACGCATGCATGTCATCGTTGATTGTGCGTAGATACTGCACGACCACGCCCCATCCCTGAGGTCAAAGGTCCGGTGAATCAGTTAGAACGTGACATATTTTGCGTGGGAGGAGGGGGAGGGGGTAATTACGTTTTGCGGCCTTCGGCCTGTTTTGTGTCTGTCTGTCTGCCTTTCTGTCTGTCCCACAGAAACAGCCCCTGCATGACAAGTTATGGGGAACTGGTGGTGACCTCAAATGCACCATCTTGTTTATGACCCAAGCCGGTCTATCTCTTTCCGTCTGACCTGTCAATCTCTTTGCTTACCTCTGCGTCATCCATCCATCCATCCATCCATCCATCCATCCATCCATCCATCCATCCATCCATCCATCCATCCATCCATCCATCCATCGAAACAACATGACACATGATGATGATACATAGTACATTAAGTTGACGTGATGGTGATGTGGTTGCAAACATCTACCACGTGGTCTATTTTGTTCTCAATATTCCTACATCTCGTTTTGTCTTGTTGCCTATATTTGTACATCTCGTTTTGTCTTGTTGCCTATATTTGTACATCTCGTTTTGTCTTGTTGCCTATATTTGTACATCTCGTTTTGTCTTGTTGCCTATATTCGTACATCTCGTTTTGTCTAGGTCTGTATACTCGTCAATCTTATTTTAAAAGTAGGTGAGAGTCTTCAACAGTCCAACCAACTCTAGAGCCTCATAGAAATAAAAATAATCTTGAAACAAGCCAGGAAAACAGAATGGAAGGAGTTACGTGGAAAATATGAGCCAGAACATGACAGCCTAAACATGCTCAGTAGACGTGAGCAGACCAAGATATTCAAACTCTAAACAGGTCACTGCATACTTACACAAGATATGACTTAAGTGACTTTGCAATATACGACTTTGGAGCGTCAATACAAACTCTAAAGCATACACTACAGGACTGCAGCACTTTAAACGCCATCAGAACACAAACATGGCCCACAGAAACAAGCCTGCATGGCAGAGGAAAAATAAAAAAATAATAAAAATGGTATGTAAGAAGCTTTACGTGACAAGTGGACGACACAGACTAAACAACGTTTCGGCTCAATAGGCCTTCATCAGGAACAAACAAAAAAAAAACACAAAACTAATAACGAAACACCAAAACAAAAACAATCGAAATGTGTTAAAGAAAACAAAATAAATAAAACTTTTCTTTAACACATTTCGATTGTTTTTGTTTTGGTTTTTTCGTTATTAGTTTTGTGTTTGTGTTTTTGTTTGTTCCTGATGAAGGCCTATTGAGCCGAAACGTTGTTTAGTCTGTGTCGTCCACTTGTCACGTAAAGCTTCTTACATACCATTTTTTTATTTTTAAATTTTTCCTTATATTCAGCTTTACTGCAGCTTCGCATTTTAATTCCTTAAACCCTCTACAGGACAGAGTATGGCTAATCGTTGATGACCTAAAACACACCGTTTTGTTCATGACTCAAGCTGGTCTAAATGTCTTAATGTACCGCAGTAGCTGAAGAACAAGAGATTCTAAGCATTACCAGATAAGCTCTCGCTTGGAAGTCCAAAGAAAATTAGGTTAAATACAAAATTAAACATTTTCAACTCCAATGTTAAGTCAGTCCTATTGTATGGCTGTGAAACATGGAGAACAACAAAATTGACAATCATGAAGATACAGACTTTCATTAATGGATGCTTACTCAGAATAAAAGAATGGAAATGGCAGGAAAAAACCACTGTCTTCTCTAGTTTTGGCTTTTCGTGGCAAGGCGCTGTGTCACTGAGTACGGGTTCGATCCTGCTTCGGTCCATTTATTGTTCTTTGTTTTTTTTTTTCTGTTGTTGATTATTTGTCATTTTTTTCCGAGTGCTGTAAACATACCTCTTCTTCTGAATTGATTAATTTAAGGTGGACAGGTGATCCTATGACAACGTGCACTATCAAGATAAGATATTTAGAACAAAGGCGCTCCATGGTATCAAACCTTCGATGTGGAGACGGCACCCAATGGTGATAATTATAAACATGCTGCCTCCGTTCTCTGATTATACCTTGTTGGCGTAATGTAATTTATCTTCTGGTTTCATTAAATTGTCATGTAAATCTTGACCTCGTTTTCTTGTATTTGTTAATCAACAACACAGGCATCTAAGCCAAGGACGTAGCCTCAAAACAAATTGACGTCACGTGTACTTTATATCTTAGTGTCGACGTTGACCTATCAGATATCAGTGAACGAATTAACACTCGCCCCCTTTCTAATAAAAAACAAAACAGTTCTTGCTGAGCTCTCTTGTTGCTGAAGTTCAAGTTAACTCAATCCCGTTGACATGGTAACAGTAACATGGTGCTGGCCACACATTTTCTAAAATGACTGTTCATGATTAACGAAAAGCCTACACCAAATTAAGGACACTAACACCATATTCTCTATACGCCACTTGGCGTGACGGGCATACTTAACTTTTTACTACACCAAATTATTTTTCAGCATGAGTGTAGTTAAATAACAGTGGCGGTGCGACGGAGTTCGTGTTCTCTGAGTTCGGAGTTCTGTTCTTGAGTAGTCTGCCAAGGGTTATTATACGGAACAATACTATTTGTTTTTTGGTAATCTGTCATGGGTTTTATGTAGGACAATACCATTTTTGTAGTCTGTCATGGGTTTTATGTAGGACAATACCATTTTTGTAGTCTGTCATGGGTTTTATGTAGGACAATACCATTTTTGTAGTCTGTCATGGGTTTTATGTAGGACAATACCATTTTTGTAGTCTGTCATGGGTTTTATGTAGGACAATACCATTTTTGTAGTCTGTCATGGGTTTTATGTAGGACAATACCATTTTTGTAGTCTCATGGGTTTTATGTAGGACAATACCATTTTTGTAATCTGTCATGGGTTTTATGTAGGACAATACCATTTTTGTAGTCTGTCATGGGTTTTATGTAGGACAATACCTTTTTTGTAGTCTGTCATGGGTTTTATGTAGGAAAATACAATTTTTGTAGTCTGTCATGGGTTTTATGTAGGACAATACCATTTTTGTAGTCATGGGATTTATGTAGGACAATACCATTTTTGTAGTCATGGGTTTTATGTAGGACAATACCATTTTTGTAGCCATGGGTTTTATGTAGGACAATACCATTTTTGTAGTCATGGGTTTTATGTAGGACAATACCATTTTTGTAGTCATGGGTTTTTTGTAGGACAATACCATTTTTGTAGTCATGGGTTTTATGTAGGACAATAACTCCAGCATAATCACAATTGTAGATTGTCGAACTTCCCTTTTGTGTGGTTGCTGTCAGTATTGAAGAATGTTCTTTCACAAAGCAACATAACCACATTACTCTATTTATTTCTATCTATTGACCTTTCGAGCCGTAACCGGCCCATAGGGCGTAGACCAAGATACACCTTCTCCTATATGAATTTTTTGTTCTAGCAGTTTTCTTTTAAAGATATTTTATCAAATCTCGCCATCTGTCTCTGTTCTGTGCAAGCAGTTCTATCTCATTGAGGGAGCCGACTCCTGCTGCTCTTGCCTCTCTCATCAATGTTCTTCTCAGTGTCTCCCTGGGTCTTCCTCTTTTTCTTTTACCTGTTGTTTCCCATATGAGGGCTTGCTTTGCTATTCGGTTATTATCTCTTCTCATCACATGCCCAACATATGGCCATCGTCTTTTCTTTATTACTGAAGATATTAATGGTTGATTGACGATTTCTCTAATTTCCTCGTTTGTTTTGAATTCGTTCCATGCTATACCAAGTATTTTCCTCTATTTATTTACTGTGGCTTTATTTGAGTTTTGTTACTTTCTTAGACCTTGTTACAAAGTAAGGCCTCGAGAAACTGGCGCACAGGGGTTTACTTTCTTAGACCTTGTTACAAAGTAAGGCCTCGAGAAACTGACGCACAGGGGTTTACTTTCTTGGATGTGCAGTTTGAAACCTATCATCATCATCAAGTACCATGTCTGCTTGTGTAGGTGATCATTTCTCTGCACAACTTTCGATCTCCACACTTATCATTTCTGTTGTTGACCTTCTGCCAAGTTATTCTCTTAAGCTGTCTGGTATCTTTTCTCTTTGCTTCCCTCTATCTCTTAGTCCCTCTATTTTTCCAGTTGTTACAATATATTCCAGCTGTTCTCTTCTCATTACATGGCCAACAAAATGATGATTGTTTCTTCCTAATTTTGGAAATAGCTATCTTTTTGCTTTGGCCTCTTTTAGTACGTTTCCACTACTCTTCTTAGCTGTCCATGATATTCTCAACATTCTTCTGTAACACCACATTTTTTGGTTAGACCTACACAGATATTGATAACATCAGAAAAATGGTATGTGTGTGCCGAACGAATGAGCAGTTACATCATCATCGTGTGCCTTCTCCGCAACGAAGGTTGGTTACCATGGATCACCATTCTACTCTGTTTCTTGCTTTGATGGTGCAGGCTGACATAGATTGACTTGTCCATCTTTTGATGTTACTCGTCCATGTTAGTCTTGGTCTGCCTCTGCTTCCTTTACCTTGTATTTTTCCTTCCAATATTACTTTTAGTAGGCTGTTGTGTCTTTTAACATGCCCAAAAATTTCATTTGTCTTGTCTTAATTGTATTTAGTAGTTCTCTTTTATTTTCAGTTTTATTAAAACTTTATCGTTTGTTATCTTCTCTTTCCATCCAATTCTACCTAATCTTCTATAAATCCACATTTCAAAGGCTTCAATTTTCTGTTCTGTTTTCTTGTCTAATGTCCATGTTTCTGCACCATACAGGAATATTGAGAAGACGTAATATTTTGCCATTCTTAGTTTCAGCCCTGTTGATATTTGTTTTGTTGTTAGTATATTTTTCATGGCATTAAAATTACTTTTTGCCATACCTATTCTTTAGTTTATTTCAATTTTACATTTTCCATCATTGGTTATAGTATGTCCCAGGTAGTTGTAGCTCTAGACTGTCTCCAGATGTATTCTCTCAACTGTGATATTTAATTGTAGGTTCCAGCAGTTACAACAGGAAGGATATTTAAATGGGCATTTGCAGCATATAAGATATTTAAATGGGCATTTGCAGCATATAAGATATTTAAATGGGCATTTGCAGCATATAAGATATTTAAATGGGCATTTGCAGCATATAAGATATTTAAATGGGCATTTGCAGCATATAAGATATTTAAATGGGCATTTGCAGCATATAAGATATTTAAATGGGCATTTGCAGCATATAAGATATTTAAATGGGCATTTGCAGCATATAAGATATTTAAATGGGCATTTGCAGCATATAAGATATTTAAATGAACAATTTAAGCAGACAGGATATATAAATAGGTAAAGTACGAGACTTCAATCGGCGCCTTAGCACGAGGGTTTTCACCCATATGTTTTTTACCTTTCAGCTCCCTGTGGAGCATAGGTCTTCAACAAACACTTTCCAAGTAGTTCTGTTTCTTGTCATTCTTTTAAGATCAATCCATGTTTCCCCATCATCTTCATGTCTGCTTCTGTCTGTCTTCTCCAAAAATGTATTGGTCTTCCCTCTTTGTCTTTTTCCCTGGGGATTCCAAAAAAGGGCATGTTGTGTAATACTCTCAGTTGGCTTCCGCAGTGTGTGTCCTATCCAGCGCCATTGTCTTCGCCGTATCTCTTTATCCACTGGTATTTGACTGGTACATTTCCATAATTCTATGTTAGTGATTTTGTCCTGCCATTTCCATCCTTTTATTCTGCGTAAGCATCCATTAATGAAAGTCTGTATCTTCATGATTGTCACTTTTGTTGTTCTCCATGTTTCACAGCCATATAATAGGACTGACTTAACATTGGAGTTGAAAATTTGTATTTTAGTATTTAACCTAATTTTGTTGTTTTTCTGTTTCCCAGTGCAACAAAAGCTCCTCTTGCTTTTGATATCTTTATTTTTTGTATTATTTTCTGTTCCTCCCTCTTTATCTATATTACTGCCCAGATGTGTGTAAGATTGTACGTCTAGTAGGGGTATTTCTACTAATGTCCCTGAGAACTAACCTTGTACCCATTTCTGCCAGCTGCTGGGTCGACCCCGCGTGAGGGAGGTGTTGTGTTTATATATTTTGTTTCCCAACCAACCAGTACAACCCGCACTGGCTTCCAACGGGAATCAAAAACGGGTTGTTCCCAACGTCGGCAAACCAGGCGGGTGGTTTTCCCCAACCAGATTGCAGAGTCCCCCAAATGGACATTTTGTAACATATAAGATATATAAGTGAACATTTAGCGCAGACAGGATATTTAAATGGACATTTGTAGCAACTATATTTAAATGGAGCCGCGATAGCTCAGTGGTTAGTGAACTGGACTACAAAGGGCAAGAGGTAGAGTTCGATACCAACCGACGGCTTCCGGGTTCACCCAGCCTTTAATGGGTTCCGGAATTTTTCTGGGGAAAGTAAAGCGGCACGGGCGTAATACTGACCTCATTACCCCAAAAAGCATGTGCCGAAGGTCTGTAAAATTTATGGTCACTAACACCACATTACCTATACGCCACTTGACGTGACTGGGGTACTTTACTTTTTACTTTACTATATTTAAATGGACAATTATAGCAGCCAATAACTTTAATGGACAATTATAGCAGCCAATAACTTGAATGGACAATTATAGCAGCCAATAACTTGAATGGACGATTATAGCAGCCAATAACTTGAATGGACAATTGTAGCAGCCAATAACTTTAATGGACAATTATAGCAGCCAATAACTTTAATGGACGATTATAGCAGCCAATAACTTTAATGGACGATTATAGCAGCCAATAACTTTAATGGATGATTATAGCAGCCAATAACTTTAATGGACGATTATAGCAGCCAATAACTTTAATGGACGATTATAGCAGCCAATAACTTTAATGGACGATTATAGCAGCCAATAACTTTAATGGACGATTATAGCAGCCAATAACTTTAATGGACGATTATAGCAGCCAATAACTTTAATGGACGATTATAGCAGCCAATAACTTTAATGGACGATTATAGCAGCCAATAACTTTAATGGACGATTATAGCAGCCAATAACTTTAATGGATGATTATAGCAGCCAATAACTTTAATGGACGGTTATAGCAGCCAATAACTTTAATGGACGATTATAGCAGCCAATAACTTTAATGGACGATTATAGCAGCCAATAACTTTAATGGACGATTATAGCAGCCAATAACTTTAATGGACGATTATAGCAGCCAATAACTTTAATGGACGATTATAGCAGCCAGTAACTTTAATGGGCGATTATAGCAGCCAATAACTTTAATGGACAATTATATTAGACACCGTATTTACATTGACAATTATATTAGACACCGTATTTACATTGACAATTATAGCAAAGATATTTAAATTGACAATTATAGCAAAGATATTTAAATTGACAATAGTAACAAAGATATTTAAATGAACAATTATGGTAGATGATATATTGAAATGGACAATTATCATCATCATCAAGTACTGGACCTGCTGGCGTAGGTGATAATGTCTCTCCACAATTTTCGATCTCGACAGTTATTTATCATTTCTGTTGTTGACCATCTACCAAGCCATTCTCTTAATCTGTCTCGTATATTTTTTTCTTTGCTTCCCTCTATCTAACAATTATAGCATAGAAAATATTTAAACGGACATTTGTAGCAGAGAAGATATTTAAATAGACAATTGTATCAGACACAATTTTAATGAATAATTATTTTAAAAAAATATATTTATATGGATAATTATAGCATTACAAATATTTAAACAGACAATTATAGATAATATATTTGAATATTTTTCTACAACCATGACATATTTGTGGGTAATCTATAACCATGACATATTTGTGGGTAATCTGTAACCATGACATATTTGTGGGTAATCTATAACCATGACATATTTGTGGGTAATCTATAACCATGACATATTTGTGGGTAATCGATAACCATGACATATTTGTGGGTAATCTATAACCATGACATATTTGTGGGTAATCTATAACCATGACATATTTGTGGGTAATCTATAACCATGACATAGTTGTGGGTAATCTATAACCATGACATATTTGTGGGTAATCTATAACCATGACATATTTGTGGGTAATCGATAACCATGACATATTTGTGGGTAATCTATAACCATGACATATTTGTGGGTAATCGATAACCATGACATATTTGTGGGTAATCGATAACCATGACATATTTGTGGGTAATCGATAACCATGACATATCTGTGGGTAATCTATAACCATGACATATATGTGGGTAATCTATAACCATGACATATTTGTGGGTAATCTATAACCATGACATATTTGTGGGTAATCTATAACCATGACATATATGTGGGTAATCTATAACCATGACATATATGTGGGTAATCTATAACCATGACATATTTGTGGGTAATCTATAACCATGACATATTTGTGGGTAATCTATAACCATGACATATTTGTGGGTAATTTATAACCATGACATATTTGTGGGTAATGTGGTCGGTATCACGCCTTTACTTTTCAGACACATTTCTGCTACCAACTTTTAGAGTCTGGGTGAACCCCGGAGCCTTGTCGGTCCGAAAAAAATAATCTTCTAGGAATTGATCCTGGAGCCATCAGATCAGGAAGCGAACACACTAACCACTCAGCCACCAAGGCTTCTTATAACGTTGTTGTATAGAAAAATGCAGTGAAGAATGCAGTCCTTTGGGGGTGAGGGAGTGGAGTGGGTTGCGGGTGAGGGTGGTGACGGCATGACATTTAAACATAGCTATCTATGGGTTAGACTGGAGACTAATAATCATCAATGAATATTATTATAGAGGGAAGCTTCCGAGGCGATAATCGGCGAATCGATTCAGAGGAAGAGGTATGTTTACAGCACTCGGAAAAAAAAATGACAAATAACCAACAGAAAAAAAAAAACAACAAAGAACGAAGCAGGATCGAACCCGTACTCGGTGGCACAACGCCTTGCCACGAAAAGCCAAACGCTAGGGAATACTGCCACTAACTAAAGCAGTTAACCAGCTTTCTCTGAATGTATTCACTATGCATTGGGGGGGAGGGGGGGGGGGGGGGGTGTTGGCCTCGGTAACCTAGTTGGAAAAACTCGTGGTTAGGAAAAACAAAAATACCCCCCGCGATCGACCCAGCCGCTGGCAGAAATGGGTACCAGGGTTGTACTCTGGGAAAGTGAGGAATGTCGCCTTTCATCGTGAGTTTCGATGCTTGAAGCGACACTGTCCAGGAGTCTCCAAACATTTCTTGATAAGCGGCCGAGCTCATATTAGTGAAAACTCGCGTGCTAGTACGTCGATTCAACTTTTAATGTCGTTTCGGCTCTATAGGCCTTCATCAGGAACAGCAAACAACACAGACACACACTGATTATCTATCTGTCTGTCCTGTCCTGTCCTGTCCTGTCCTGTCCTGTCCTGTCCTGTCCTGTCCTGTCCTGTCCTGTCCTGTCCTGTCCTGCCCTGCCCAGCCCTGGCCTGGCCTGCCTCTTGTCTTTTCGAGCCGAAGATGGCACATAGGGCAGAACCACAATCTCAAAACAGAAACCTTTCGTTCCAAAATGGCACATACTGCAGAGATCACTTCTACACTGATATTAAAGTAAATTAAATTAGCCCTACATAGCTAACTATAATAATAATAATGAAGTATCTAAAACAAAATAATCTCAAAGTAGAATGAGAAATAAAAATGAAAATGTCTTCCCTGTGTATTTGCAAGAAGGGGCGGTTTTTGGGAATGACGTCAGCCGTCTATAGCTCCTATAGCTTTTAACGACACGTTAGTTAGGGTTTTCCGGTGTTATTTTCTGCACACGGGCCTTAGTAAACCTATAGGTGGCTAAGATTGAACAAAGAGAATGAAAACTTGATCTTCAGCCGTTGTTCTAGACTGAAACACCCATTGGGCCTGCCCCATTATTTACCGTACGATCTGTAGTATTGTATTCACGATTCACCACGCCTACTTCCGTTAATCATGGCGGCATGCTTTATTTTCAAGTCTCCATAGCGACAAGATTAACGACGAAATCTGACCAGCCCTGGTTGCTAGTCTTTCTTATTGCTACCATCTTGTCTTTCCGGAAGTCCGCCGATCTTAGTCCCCGACTGTCAATGGCCTAACATGACATACTTTGTGCATTTACATTGCGGGAAGACATATTGAACAAATTAATTAAAAGCTTGAGAGTTTATTTATTTATTTTTTTTTAAATTCTCACCCTCAGAACGGTTTGTCGATTATCTATCTATTGTCCTTTCGAGCCGAAGACGGCACATAGGGCAGAACCACAATCTCAAAAACAGAAACCTTGCGTGCCAAAATGGCACATATTGCAGAGATCACTGCTTCTAAAATATATGGCGCTGTTTCCATAACAATACTTTGTACAATGACAGCTTGTCAAGCCATCGATCAATCTCCTTAGTCGCCTCTTACAACATGCCTGGAAGGTCACAGTGTCACTGTTCTTTACTTCCCTCATAATGAGGCCCCGTAACACACGTTGTCAATGATGCAGATGGTAATTAATTTTTTTTTTTTAAAAGGGATTTGGGGCACACGTTGTTCCGTTCAGCACCCCTACCCCCGGCTTAAGAATGAATGGGTTTTTAGCAGGTCGAGGAAGAAAGGCATTATGGGAGCGAATGCAGGACTCCAATGCCATACGAACGACATGTAAATCCTTGTTATATGTGAATCTGTTTCCAGGACATAAGTGCCCAACAGCAACAGATCTGAAATTTGTCAGCGACGCATAATCATTGAGTGCCGTCTCCGCATCGAAGGTTGGCTACCATGCAGCGCCATTCAACTCCTATTGCTTTCATGGTGCAGATTGTCATAGGTTGATTTGTCCATCTTTTGATATTACTCGTCCATGATAGTCTTTGTCTGCCTCTGCCTCTTTTACCTTGTATTTTCCCTACCAACAAGTGTTTTGATCTTTCTGCCTTGTCACGTGGCCAAGCCATTTTATCTGTTGGTTCCTTATATATTCTATGGCGGGGGCTATTCCTAGCTTTTTCTCAGTTCTTCATTTCTGATCTTATCTCTCAGACTGTTTCCTGTCATTCATCTAACACATTTAATCTCAGTAGAGGTTATCTTTATTATTGTTCTTGCATTTAGGGTCCAGGTCTGGCTTTGGTAGCGCAACGTTGGGATGAAGATTGTATTGTATAGTGCTCGTTTTGCCTCTAGAATTATTTCCTTGTTGGACAATAGTGGTGATAACTGTCCAATGATTTGACAAGCTTTGTTGCATCTTGATTCTATCTCTGCTGTTTGTGAATTATCGTTTGTCACTAGACTTCCTAGATATTTAAATTCCTCTATTTTAGTTGCCTGCTTCCTATAGTTATGTTGATGTTCTGAACATTTTCTTCAAACTTTTATTAACATTATGGGAGCCGCGATAGCTCAGTAGTTAGTGAACTTGACTACAAAGGACAAGGGGTAGGGTTCGATCCCAACCGACGGCTTCCGGGTTAACCCAGCCTTAAATGGGTACCGGATTTTTTTCTGGGAAAGTAAAGCAGCACAGGCGTAATACCGACCACATTACCCCAAAAGTCATGTGCTGAAGGTCTGTAAAATATAGGGTCACTAACACCATATTCCCTATACGCCACTTGGCGTGACGGGGGTACTTAACTTTTTTTTTACTTTTATTAACATTGACGTCTAGGGGTGTAACCATCACTGGTACCATACTGCTACAAGCTGTATGGATATGTCACCAGCCTTAAGTTGATGAAGGCTTTCTTCGAATTTATTAATATTCACGCAAATGAAAAAGAAATCAACAAACTCACGAGAAAACAGCAAATATAATGAGAAGGAAACAGCTGGAAAATATATTGTGACAACCGGAAAAAAAAAAAATCCAAGGGAGGAAAGGTTATAGGGAAGGGTTACACGTCCTACGGACTTCCCTCCAGTACACAGGCCTGAGGAGGACAATGTGGCCCACACCCACTTTCATGGAAGAGAAACCATACGGGACAACCGATTCACTTAGACAGCTGCCTTCATAAGAGAGTCTGGAGTCCTAGTCTGAATAGCCGTGATCGCAGCAGAAGAAGCAGAGGAATGTATGATAGAAGTAGAGTATTTTATCCTCCTGGAAAGACGAAAGAGGAAATCAACTAAAGCATCATCATCATCATCATCATCATGTACCCTGCCGGTTGACGTAGGTGATCATGTCCCTCCACAATCTTCTATCTACAGTGCATCGTATCAGTTCTGTTGTTGACTGTTTTCCATGCCATGACACCAAGCTATCCAGTATTTTCTCTCTTTGTCGTCCGCGATCTCTCCTTCCTTTTATTTTGCCAGTTGTAACCAAGTATTCCAACTTTCCTCTTCTCATGATGTGCCTGAAAAATGTTGATTGCTTCTTTCTGATGTTTTTTAAGAGCTCCCTTTTTGTGTTGGCCTCTTTGAAAACTTCCTCATCGGTCTTTCTATCTGTCCAGGGAACTTTCAACATTCTGCTGAGAAATCCCATCTCTGTGGCCTCTAATCGTCTTTTCATTTGTTTGTCTACTGTCCATGATACGCTTCCATAGGTCAGAATTGGTTCTATATAGCACCGATGAACTCTCTTTCTCATTTTTATTGACATAGATTTGTTGCATAAGACATTTTTCATTTTCTGAAATACTATTTTAGCCTGAGCTATTCTGCTTTTTATTTCTGTGATGCATCTCCCATCTGATGTTATCACTGTGCCCAAGTATTTCAAACGTTGCACTTGTTTTAGATTTGTCTCGTTTATTTTTATGCTGCATGATGGTGGTGATTGTTTCTTCGATATAACCATTACTTCTGTTTTCTTACTATTCAGACTGAGACCTTTAGCATTAGACTAAAGCATTAGGGACAAAAAAAAAAAAAAAACGGTATTGTATCTGTTCCTAACTATCTCTTGTTCCTCCGATGTTTCCAGCTGTCACAATATATTCCAATTCTTTCGAGATGAGAAAACAAACCAGGCAGTGAGGAAACAAACCAGGCAGTGAGAAAATAAACTAGGCAGTGAGGAAACAAACCAGGCAGTGAGAAAACAAACCAGGCAGTGAGGAAACAAACCAGGCAGTGAGGAAGTCGTGGTAGAAGGGGAAACTAAGGGACAGATAAATAACAATTGAGACTGAAAGATGTCCATATCGTTTTATACGTGATGAGATCAGTATTACATCCATTCGCAGATGTTCTTCGTGTTCAATAGAACGTAATGAGGACAGTATTATATCTATTCGCAGATGTTCTTCATGTCATATTGGACGTAATGAGGACAGTATTATATCTATTCACAGATGTTCTTCGTGTTCAATAGAACGTAATGTGAGAATCAGTATTATATCTTCTCGCAGATGTTCTTCATGTCATATTGGACGTAATGAGATTAGTATTATGTCTATTCGCAGATGTTCTTCATGTCATATTGGACGTAATGACGACAGTATTATATCTTCTCGCAGATGTTCTTCATGTCATATTGGACGTAATGAGATCAGTATTATGTCTATTCGCAGATGTTCTTCATGTCATATTGGACGTAATGAGATTAGTATTATGTCTATTCGCAGATGTTCTTCATGTCATATTGGACGTAATGACGACAGTATTATATCTTCTCGCAGATGTTCTTCATGTCATATTGGACGTAATGAGATCAGTATTATGTCTATTCGCAGATGTTCTTCATGTCATATTGGACGTAATGAGATTAGTATTATGTCTATTCGCAGATGTTCTTCATGTCATATTGGACGTAATGACGACAGTATTATATCTAATCGCAGATGTTCTTCATGTCATATTGGACGTAATGAGGACAGTATTATATCTATTCACAGATGTTCTTCGTGTTCAATAGAACGTAATGTGAGATCAGTATTATATCTTCTCGCAGATGTTCTTCATGTCATATTGGACGTAATGAGGACAGTATTATGTCTACATGCTGCTCAAACAGCGTAAATTACGCTGGCTTGGCCACTTACACCGTATGAAAGATGGTCGGTCGTACAGCAAAAGATATAATTTATGGACAACTAGCAGATGGTAACAGAACTCTAATTTATGGACACGTGTAAACATGAAGACTCTGAACATAAACCCTGCAGCCTAGGAAGACATAGCTACAGACCGCAATCGTTGGAAACACTCTAAAGCTCCCAACTCAAACAAGAAGCAGACAGATTCAGCATCATCATCATCGAGTGCCTTCTCTGCAACGAAGGGTGGCTACCATGGATCGCCATTCTACTCTGTTTCTTGCTTTGACGGTGCAGTCTGTCATAGATTGACTTGTCCATCTTTTGATGTTACTCGTCCATGTTAGTCTTGGTTTGCCTCTGCCTCTTTTACCTTGTATTTTCCCTTCCAATATTACTTTTAGTAGGCTGTTGTGTCTTTTAACATGCCCCAAAAATTTCATTTGTCTTGTTTTAATTGTATTTAGTAGTTCTCTTTATTTTCAGTTGTTTTAAAACTTCATCGTTTGTTATCTTTTCTTTCCATCCAATTCTACCTATTCTTCTATAAATCCACATTTCAAAAGCTTCAATTTTCTGTTCTGTTTTCTTGTCTAATGTCCACGTTTCTGCACCATACAGGAATATCGAGAAGATGTAACATTTTGCCATTCTTAGTTTCAGCCCCGCTGTTTGTTTTGTTGTTATTATATTTTTCATGGCATTAAAAATACAGATTCATAGAAAAAGAGAATACACGGAGAAAGAAAAAATAACATTTCCTAGGGCGCTGCAAAATCCATAGTCAACTAATGACTGACAGAGGCTACTATGGTCAACTAATGACTGACAGAGGCTACTATGGTCAACTAATGACTGACAGAGGCTACTATGGTCAACTAATGACTGACAGAGGCTACTATGGTCAACTAATGACTGACAGAGGCTACTATGGTCAACTGACTGACAGAGGCTACTATGGTTTATATGGCTTTTTTGTTTTGTAATTTAAATGAACCATTATCATCGAGTGCAGTCTGAGCATTGAAGGTTGGCTACCATGGGGCGCCATTCGGCTGTGTCTCTTACTTTGAGAGTGCAGGTTGTCATGGGTCGACCTGTCTATATCCATGTTAATCTTCTTGGTCTCGCCTGCCTCTTTTACCTTGCATTTTCCCTTCCAAAATCACCTTTAGTAAACTGCTGTGTCTTAACATGGCCCACAAATCTCATTTGTCTTGTCTGAATTGTGTTGTGTAGTTTTCTTTTAATTTTAAGTTTTAAAACTTCATTTGCTTTCTTTTCTTTACATCCAAATCTGCCCGTTCTATAAGTCCACATTTATGATGTGAATTATGAAAATGAAAAAGAACACAAAAGACGAACGATGTTCAAGATGGTTAAAGCCAAATAAAAAAAAAAACCTATCAAAACTAAATGTTAAAATATATAAACATGAATGTTAAATGATCATCCATTACGCATTGTCCTGTTGAGGTGAAAGTTTTCTCCCTTTTATTGCTAGGTATGGGGGGTCATCATCATATTGTGCCATACCAGTTAGCGTAGGCGATCATGTCCTTCCACAATCTTCAATCTACTGTGCATCACTTCAGTTCTCATGGGGGGGGGGGGGGGGGTCATATGTTTATGAAATATTTCCCCATGTACAGGGCTCAAAAAGCTAGTGTCGATTTCTTTTCATTGGCCGTTGTCACATTTACGGATGATATGTGCCTACCATGCCAAAACGTCATACTTTTTTTTTTTTTTTCAAAAATTTAATTGTCGGTACACATTTTCAAGGGATGGGTAAACTCTCACAGTTGGCTGGAGAGAAATTCGTCATGGAGCCGAATGTATTGATATGTCAACGACTTGAGTATGGGAGCTCATTCTTGAACAGCCTCGAGAAGCAACACTTAGTGGTTCCAGGTGGGTGGTTACGCCAACGCAGCTCTCGATCTTCTCTCACCCCCTCGCGGGGAAAAAATAGAAAAACTAAATAAAGAACCATTTTGAAATGATAATACACATTATTTTAACATGGTCATTTTTAGCCCTTTATATCTGTATTGATTGAAGCAAAGAGAAAAAATACCAGACAGCTTAAGAGAATGGCTAGGCAGAAGGTCAACAACAGAAATGATAAATAGCTGCCGAGATCGAAAGTGTGGAGAGACATGATCACCTACGCCAGCAGGCCTGGTACTTGATATCTGCATTATACCGTCTAGTTATTTATATTTTCTCTTTAAACCCTTTATCATCAAGTATCATGCCTGCTGGCGTAGGTGATCATGTCTCTCCACAACTTTCCATCTCGACAGTTATTTATCATTTCTGTTGTTGACCTTCTGCCAAGCCATTCTCTTAAGCTGCCTGGTATCTTTTCTCTTTGCTTCCCTCTATCTCTTCGTCCCTCAATTTTCCCAGTTGTCACAATATATTCTATTCCAGCTGTTCCCTTCTCATTACATGGTCAAAAAATGATGACTGTTTCTTCGTAATATTGGATGTTAGCTCTCTCTTTGCTTTGGTCTTTTTTTGAAGAACGTTTTCATTATTGTTCTTAGCTGTCCATGGTATTCTCAACATTCTTCTGTAAACCACATTTATACAGCCTCCAATGATTTTCTTATCTGTTGTCCTATTGTCTATGATTCGTGTCCTTATGTTAAGACTGGCTCTACATAACATTTAAGAACTCTTTCTTGTTTTTGTTCATGTGTCAATTTTTAACCCTTTATATCTGTATGATACCGTCTAGTTATTTATATTTTCTGTGTACTCTTTATCATCATCATTATCACCGAGTTCCACGCATGCTACCGCAGGTGATTATGTCTCTCCAAAAATCTTAATAACAGTTATTTATCATTTCTGTTGTTGACCTTCTGCCAAGCCATTTAATCTGTCTGGTATCTTTTCTCTTTGCTGCCCTCTAACTCTTCGTCCCTCAATGTTCATAGTTGTCACAATATATCCCAGCTGTTCCTTTCTAATAATATGGTTCAAACATGATTGTTTATTTTTTATGTTGGAAATTAGATTTCTTGCTCCGCTTTTTTTAAAAGGAACGTTTTCATTAATCTTCTTAGTTGTCCGTGGTATTCTCAACTTTGAAAAACCACAATTTTTACAGCCTCCAGTGATTTTCTGAACTAATACACGGAAAAAGACAAATCGGCGGACCTAAACTACGATATAGAGATATCTGTAAATCATCTCTGAATGACTTCTCCATATGTGAAAATGACTGGGAACATCTGGCAAGTATTCGCACATCATGGAGAGCATGTATAAGGAATGGTATAACATCATTTGAGACTGTGCTAAGGCAAAACTAAGAAGAGAAAAGACTCATGAAAAAGGATGTTAAACACCGTGGATCAGTGAGCCTGACTTGTACATTATGTGACCGCATGTGTTTGTCAAACATTGGTAGAATTAGCCACGACAGAAGCTGTTCGACAAAACAAAACCTCAAAAAAATACACAATAGCCTCCACTAGACCGTCTGACAAAGACGAAAAGGGCCATATACATGCATATGTTAAAGACAGTTCCTACATAACATTTAAGAACTGTTTATACTGATCACATATTTATTATCCTTGTCATACACTTACATATTTGAGCTTCAAATCCACGTGACCATCCCACTTTTTTGCACTAACAGTAAGTTCAAAACTACTGAAACCACAAGCATGAATACACACAGGCATCATGAAAACATAAGGGGTGGCCATATATATATATATAGAATACAATGATTTTGCGAGTATAATTATCGTATTTGTAGCTGCATAAGGGTTTTAACCTGAGATATTTAGGGATGGTTTGAGTACACGAAACTAATAGAGAAACTATAATGTATTTTGCGTCGATCATTTTGTGTGTTTGAAGTTAGAAGCCACTCCTAACAAACCACAAAAATGTGAAATAAATATTATTGATAAAATTAGGAAAAAGAAGTGGGTTTTAGCTATATTTTCCGCATCACTGAACGGCAGAAAGACGCATTTATAAAAAAAAAAAGTATTCGTGGCAGTTAAGTTATGAGAAGAGAAGAAGAAAAAAAAATAGATTACAACTTTGTTTAAAAATCTCAGGGTTCAGTTGAGGAATAATGCTTAAGGCAACATTAGAATAGGGCTACCCTACCAGTGTTAGAGAAGTTCCTTTCATAAATTCTCTTTGTTGCTTGAAAAAACGGGGCAAGTGCTAAGGGAGCACGGGGAACCGATCTGATCGACTCATCGTTCCCGTCTTTGTGTCTGGTTCGGACCTTCAAGGGACAAAGGAACAATCAAAACATTTCGAAGAAAGTCGAATCTCTTGTATATTTGTGCATGTATCTGTTCTTACTGGGAAGAGGAATGATTATAGATTGTTTACGGATGCACTGAGGTCAAATTATCGTTACAAATTCCAGTTCATTCACGAAAAAACGAACAATGAAGTGAACGCTATAGGGGACAGAATGCACAGTGAGTCATCGGCCATTCTCGGAGACTGCTCGGCTGTTTCCGCCATGTGATACAAATCCCCACGAACCAATCACCATCCAGTATTGACAATCAAAGCCGCAATCATAACGCTCGAAACATACCACGTGGTCTTCTCCAACATGGCGGGTGAGTCCACCTCACATCATTTACTTTGTTTCATAAAAATTTGAACTTTTTGCGCCAAATTCATTATTTTGTAAATATTTTTCAGATTTGGAATTTTATCAAGATGATTCGGACGACAGTGCGGACGATGGTAAGTGTTTCACAGCATATAACCCGTCATTTTAATTATAAAACTAAGCGTCACCAAGAATGAAAGAAAATGTGCTTGCAGGGAAACGATCATCGTGCCATTTCTGACGTCCATGTTTTTTTTTGTGTGTGTATACAATCACTCGTAACTGTCCCTCTAGTTACACTATCTAATTATTCATGTCATACATTTTAATATATTTACAAACATAAATGGTTAAAATAAGCGAAATAAATGATTAATTTTGGTAAAAATATGTTGAAAAGTGTGTGGGGGGGCCTGTGTCTGATCCCGCAGGTTGCATGATGGGACGAGGGTCATGTGACCAAGTCTTGGCGACCTGGCCCGCTTTCCATCTTTCCCGCCATCGTTCTTGTTTCGAAAATATTTTCTCAACTCGGACGCTTATACAGGTTGGTCTACAGTATTTTACCCAGTTTTAGAGATCAGTTGCTATTGTTAGAAGCAAGTAGTAGCGAATTTGACTCAGTAATCAATAAAATGCGCGTATTAATCGGAGGCATGGGTGAGTCAAGTGGGGTTCAATGGTTGAATGAATGAGTGGAATGAAGAAAGCGTGGGGGGTGAGATCAGTACTTCACTGCGACCACCATGTACTCATGGATGGTTTCTTTGTCGGACTCTTCATATTTATTTTGATGGAGCGTTGTTTAAGGAGGTTTTAACTATAGCCAGAGACAAATTTTCACGTGTGATTTATTATTTAAGATAAGGTTAGTTTTTTCACTGAATACTTTGCTTTTCTTTACTGAATTTTTGTACATCGTAGTTTGTATTTTATTATGTTAAACATTATTAATGATAATGAATTGAATTGGAGTGAATTGAACAAATGGAAGAATGCAGTGTGAATCTCATGAGCACTCAAAATTCACTGTGTTCGGTTAAATCAATGCCACACTTCATCATTTTTGTCCTGGAAATAAAAAAAAAATGTTCATGTTACTCCTTGAGTGATTAGTGATGATTCTCTTGTTTTGAGTTTAAAAAAAAAATATATAATAATGAATGGTGGGTAGTTAAGTATATGTATAAGTATACAAAATTGAATTTAAGTTGTCATGATAACAGTAATATAAATAATATTCATTTTATTTAATTAAAGTTAGTCTATAAAGTCTGCTAACGTAAGTAAGGGGTCACAGCAAAGGCAAAGATTTGCATAGCAATAATGAATAAATCATTAAATGCAAAGTTGTAGTAAAATTGATTGAAATGGAGAAATTTAGAAAATATAACTTTATTTATAACTATATTTATATTTATTTAATCAAACCATCTTTTATATATATTTTTTTATTTCTCCCTTTAAGTAAGCAATGATAATAATAATGTTTTAATTGTATATATAATAATACAGAACTTACATTGACAATTTATTTGGTTATTTATATAATAATGTTGTTACTCACTGAATTAGTGAATTGTGATTTATATGATGTTCATGTCAATCAGTTAAATTCAATAAAATAAATTGTACAATAAAATGCTCTTTGTATAAATTGTCTGTTGGTAATGAAGTTCTGAAGAATCAACATTCATTCTATTAATTATTAATATTCGGAAGTTGAATTTTAAATCATTCCAAATCACAGATAGCAAAATTGTTGAATCTGATCTTCTTTCTTTATCTTAATTTAATTTAAGTTAAATAACTGAAGTCAAGTATTAGTAACTATTATAAAGTGTTGAGATAGCTCTAATAAGCAAATTCAAAAATATGATTATTTCATTGAAATAGTTAGTGAATAGAATTTTCCATTACAATAATTAAATTAATTTTTAAAAACTTTTTTACACTTTGTATTTTTTGCTTATCTTTAAGTGCCCTAATTTAATCATATATATGATTTATAGCCACGATAGCTCAGTGGTTAGTTAACTGGACTACCACGGACAAGGGTAGGGTTCGATCCCAACCGACGGCTTCCGAGTTCACCCAGCCTTAAATGGGTACCGGATTTTTTTCAGGGAAAGGTAAAGCAGCACGGGCGCAATACTGACCACATTACCCCAAAAATCATGTGCTGAAGGTCTGTAAAATATAGGGTCACTAACACCATATTCCCTATACGCCACTTGGCATGACGGGGGTACTTTACTTACTTTATATATGATTTATACAGCACAGTTTAAGTTGCAATATCTATAGACACTTTGGTAATATTTTGGGCATTCTTTACTTAGATTGTATCACAAATCTGATAACATCAACATAAGAACATTTCATCTACAAGAGCACTTAAACAAACTCAACATCTCAGGCACAAAATACAACATGAAAATCAACATCCACAAAACAGAATCATGAATGTCGCCAAAAATAAACAGAACATCAACATATTTATAGAAGACAGACAATTAAAACAAGTAGAGGAATTCAAATACCTAGGAAGTCTAATGACAAACGATAATTCTCAAACAGCAGAGATAGAATCAAGATGCGACGAGGCTTGTCAAATCATTGGACAGTTATCACCACTATTGTCCAACAACTCTGGAGGCAAAACGAGCACTATGCAATACAATCTTCATCCCAACGTTATGCTACCAATGCCAGACCCGGACCCTAGATGCAAGAACAATAAGAAAAATAACCTCTACAGAGATGAAATGTGTTAGACGAATGACAGAAACAGCCTGAGAGATAAGATCAGAAATGAACTACTGAGAAAAAAGCTAGGAATAGTTCCCGCCCTCGAATATATAAGTAAACAACAGATGAAATGGTTTGGCTATGTGACAAGGCAGAAAGAACAAAACACAACGAGCCTTCAACAAACGTTGTGAGAACATCACCAAGGGTCGACCACGAAAAAGATGTATCGATGGAATATTAGAAGCACTAGGAAACATACAGCAGCAGAGGCAAACAGAACAGCAAAAGGCCCCAAATTGTATCTCACCTTGACGCTGAAAGGCAGATTAGGAAGGAAAGAAGTATCACAAATGAAAATGTTATAAGTAAAAAAAGATGGGAGGAAACATCAAAGAATTCACAGATGAAAGATCTATCAGTCCCACTGAGGATAGCGTATAATGATGGTTGATGAAGTCCGACAGTGGTGCCCCAACAACTCCATGGCAATATGGGGTAGTGAGTGATGATTTTGTTGGCTTATGCATAGGAAATTCTACCCGTGTTATGCGTATGCCTTTTGTTGGAAAAAAGAACAAGAGGCCAATGTATATTTGCTAAATTTGTATATTTAGACTTGGTTAGTTTAGCTGTTAAATGTATTTTAAATCTCATTCACATTGCCAGGTTTTAGACTTGGTTTAGCTGTTCAATGTATTTTAAATCTCATTCACATTGGCAGGTTTTTATTTTGTGTGCGTTTGCCAGATTTCAGCACTGGTGAAGTCCCTAGAGACCAGGAACTTAATTTTGAGTGTTAATCCACTTTTCCCTGGCAGCTGTGTGCACAGGTGGTCCTTGCCACACAGGCAGATAACTCCATCTATGGAGGTATTCATATTTTTTCCGTCAAGTAATTATTTCAAGCCAGGCCTTGCTGAGGCCAGGGGTGGTTGCTGTAAGGGGAAATGACAAATAAAAATCGAACTGGTGTAAACCAGGATTAAAGCTCACAATCTCTCTGTCTCGAGACTGTCATCTTGCCTCGAGACCAAGCAGTACCCCTGCTAGGTAATATCAGTTATTGTATCAAATTGTTTGGTAATGTACTAGTTCAGCATCATTCTGCTCGGAGTAACATCTCTGTATTTTATTCGAAGACCCTAGGTTAGGGCTAGGCATGTCCTAGACCTTGTTGAAAGAAATAAAATTAAATGCACAAAAACCAGTAGTTGATATCATTCAAATACAATACATGTGGGTCAATGAGGGATTACTTGTTTAGCAGGAAGATATCGTAGATGCTAAACTAGGATGTTATACTCAATGTTTTTGTTATTGTAACACTTGTAATTATGTAGCATAAATTTAATAGTCGCTAAATTGTCAATACTTAAGGAGACTATGGCTTTGATGGAGGGATGCGTGAAATGGAGGACCTCACACAACTACAGAGACTGGAGAAGTACCTGGATAGCGATAATGTCTTTAATAGGTGAGTTTAACTGTTACATTATTGGGTGAGGACCAGTTGCTGCGAAAAATCTTCAATTTTGCTAAGTTTAGATGTCACTATTTTAAAATGTTTTTCTTAATATAAAAATGCTGTAAAATGGGACAATGCCATGTGAATAGTAAATATTTTGGTTCCATTGCAGTTACACCAGTAAGAATAGAACTCTGTAAGGATGGATAAAAATAATACTGACATGTGTGCTATTGATACTATTTATCATCCTAACAGTGACTCAGTATATAGTATATGGAAGCTATTTTTCGAAGAAATATCTTTTTAGTATAAAAATATGTCCAATAAAAATATATGCATTCATTAAGTAGCATGCCTGCTGGCATAGAGGTGATCATGTCTATACAGTTTTCAATCTCGGCAGTTACCATTTCTGTTGTTGACTTTCTGCCAAGCTATTCACTTACCCTCAAATTTTCTAGTTGTTTAAATATATTTCAGCTGTTGCCTTCTCATTACATGGCCAAAAAATGATGATTGATTCTTCCTAATATTGGAAATTAGCTCTCTTTTTGCTTTGTCTTTTTTCAGAATGTTTTTATTACTCTTAGCTGACCATGGTATTCTCAACATCCATATTTTAAGACTGGCTCTACATAACATTTAAGAACTCTTTCTTGTTTCTATTGTCAATAATGGATTGGACAGTATCTTCCTAATTTTTTGGAAATCTGTTTTTATCTGAGCCATTCTGCACCTCACCTCTCTTGTACATCTATCATCTGAGGTTAACATTGTTCCTGGATATTTAAATTCATTTACCGGTTTTTAATATTTTTCCACTTGTCTTTATTGTGCATTGCGGTGATACATTATAACTATCAAAAACGAACTCATTATTGCTTTGTGCATGTAACATAAAATGCATCCTCATGGATATTAACAGCTAGACGCACATAAATATAAGCACCAAAAGACTGGCCACATTACTGTTGATAAACAGCTGCATCACACATTACTGTAGGGTATAAGGATAATAAAACAATAATTTTCAACTCCAATATTAAGTCTTATATGGATGGCTGTGAAACACGAGAACAACAAAAATGACAATCATACAGACTTTCATTAATGGATGCTTACGCAAATAAAAGGATGGAACCGGCAGGACACAATCACTAACATAGAATTATGGCAATGTACCAGTCAAATACCAGATACAGAGATATAGCAAAGATGATGGCACTGGATAGGACATACACTGCAGAAGCCAACTGAGGGTATTACACAACAGGCCCTTTTTTTGGAATCCCCAGGGGAAAAGACAAAGAGGAAGACCAAGGAACTCTTGGAGAAGCCAGATATAAGCAGAGATGAATATAATGAGGAAGACGTGAAATGATCTTAAAAGAATGACAAGAAACAGAACAGCTTGGAAAGTGTTTGTTGAAGACCTATGCTCCACAGGGAGCTGAAAGGTAGACGGAGAAAAGTGATATGAATAATAGTAAAACATGGATATATGGAAATATTTTCATAATCACATGTCATAATAGAAAATCAGATGCTTCAATCGAATGTCACAATTATCTTTTGCAGGCAAATGCTCGCTCGTGGTTTGTTGGACACACTACGATCTGTGCATCAGGCGAATGACAACTGTGTGGCGGTCCTGGACGCAATGGTTAAACTTTCTGAAGACCCTGGTGAGTTTTGTACTTTGAGATTGTACCAACAACTTGCTGTTGTAAATCACAATATATAAAACACATGCCTCCATAGACTATCCCTTTAAGGATGGATTACAAATAGCAGTAGTTGAAGGATAAATTTAAAAAAAAATCTAAATATAATGGTTACTTATTCTGGAATCACAAAAACATTGGCCAGTGACATGTATTATTATAGAGTCAGCAAAACAAAAAGTAGACATTAAACTATTGTAAATAGACATTTATTATTAGGATACAGTTTTTATTTAAATAAATATCCTCCGGCTCCTGTTTGTTTTTGCCCCATTGAGAGTTTTTAAAAACAATGTCTATAATTTGTTCATAGTGTGTATTCATCCAGTGTATTATTGGACAGATGTAATGAAATTCTGATTTTTCTTATATTGTGAGTAAAATTTATAAATCTTCTACCTGTTTACAGCTCCCTGTGGAGCATAGGTCTTCAACAAACACATTCTGTGCCGTTCTATTTCTTGTCATTCTTTTAAGATCATTCCATCATGTCTTCCCCGTCATCTTCATCTCTGTTTCCGTCTATCTTCTCCAAGAATATCTTGTTCATCCTCTTTGTCTTTTTCAAATTTATAAGTGCTTTTTTTATGTATGTGATTTTTGAAGAATTAAAATTACATCATTTGCTAGAAAGATATAAATAATCCTGAAAGAAGCTAAGGAAAACAGTGGAGGAAGTTACATGGAAAATATGAAAGCTTAGCAGACTAGATATTTAGGCTCACTGTGGTCTTAGACACATCTGAATGCGTGTGCTTTAAAACATCTACCTTCCTTTTTTGGGACGTGAAATGCAGAATTCCATATAGAACTCTGTGACCTGTAGTTGAGCATTCAAACTCCAGAGCATATCCTACATGACTGCACTTTCAACTCCCTAAGAATACAAATATAGCACACAGAAATAACCATGCATGACAAACTGGTGAACAGGTGTTGGCCTCAAATGCACCATCTTGTTTGTAACCCATTCTAGTCTAAATGTTTAAACTCATCAATAGCTGATTGCTGAAGAAGTTAATGTTTTTCTTTATATGGTGCAGTTCATGTAGATTCACTATTAGTAAAGTCATTTTTTAAACTGAAATGTGTTATTTATTTGAATTTTCTCAGAGCCATCAATACGTTCAGAGCTGATGGAGCAAGTCCCCCACATAGCTGTCTACTGTCAAGAGAACCAGCATGCCTTTTCCAGTGCCGTGCCCAAGTATATTCTTCCCATGGTGGTGAGGTATCTCACTGACTCTAATAACCAGGTGAGTCTACATGAACAAAGATGAATCTTTGTGTTATCTGGTTAAAAAATAATCTGGTGCTTGTAGGTAATTCTGTTTCAGCAATTTGTATTGTCTGTTGACAGGTTTACAGTATTATGAAGCAGTTGCTTGCAACGAAGATGGTAACGATTGTCCTAAATTTATCAATATGGATTACGCAAAAAATGTTAAGCCAGTTAGTAAAAAAAAATGTAAAGTACTCCCGTCATGCCAAGTGGCGCATAGGGAATATGGTGTTAGTGACCATAAATTTTACAGACCTTCGGCACATGATTTTTGGGGTAATGTGGTGGGTATTACGCCCATGCCGCTTTACTTTCCCAAAAAAAAAATCTGGTACCCATTTAATTAAGCCAGTTAGCTTAAAGCAAAAATGAGCACAAAACAAACTTGGAACTATATATATATATATAAATATATACTTTAGTTAATTTAAAAAAAATGATTAATGAAAAAAATTAATCATTATAGCTTAAAATACAAATTGTCGTACTCTTAAACAAAACATTTATAACAACAATTTTCTTATAGATGAAAAAAAAATAATCCCCTCATTTGCCTGTGACCATTGCCTGACAAATATGAGTGATTTGGATAGTAATCATACCAGACTACCCCTTACTCCCCAGACAGATCTAATCTTTAGTTCCCCATTATATCTGGCTGGATGAGCCTCTAACAAGTTATCTGCACCTACCAGGCCCCATCTTTTCAGTATTATGTCACTAACTACTTGGCCACTGAATTTCTCTGAAATAACTAACCATAGCATCTGATTTTTTTTTTTTTTTTTTTTTTTTTTTGTAAATAAATACCATTTAAACTAGTAATCACACTCTACTGTTTTAATTGGTTGAAATTTGTTAAAAAATGACTTTGATGGTATATGACATTAACACCTCAGAAATGTATATATTATATGGGGAGGCCTGGGTGAGTCGATCCAGGGTTTGGTTCAAACCACAGGCTGGCGGAAAATAAAATAATAAAATCGAATTTGTGGGTTTTCCCTCACTACTAAGTCTCTCGTTGGTGAGATTTGATGTCTAACCCTCTTGGAAAATGCCGAAAAACAGGTCCTTTATGTATTCTGTGCACGTTAAAGAACCACTGACGATTGAAAAATCAAAAATTTTAGGCAAAGAAAAATATTAGCCCAGACAAAATTTGATAGGAAAAATGTTAAAAAAACATTAAAAACTCTTGACCTCAGCTCACTAATGCTAGTGTGTTAAAAATAGGAAAGTATATAGACTAAGTCTATAGTAGACTGAGGAAAATCCATTGGCCCATAGATACAACACTACAGACAAAACTACATGGGCCACTGCAAGAATTGCAAAAGACAGTAACATTTGACATTGCAGATATAGACAATACTTCAGGCGAATGAAAGATAAGATAAAAATAGGAAAAAATATTCAAGCAAAATTCAGTCCCTAGCTGGCGTACACAAACAGCAAACGCATTGATGATATAGATTTGATCAAATTACAAAGTTATAATTAGTGGGGATGAATTAATTTGCGTGACCTTAAATCTGACAGGTGAGGAAGACTGGCCAGGCAGCACTGTTGGTTTTGCTGGAGCAAGAACTGGCAGAGAAAACTGATGTTGAGGAGCAGGTTGTTCATGTAATTCTGGAGCTGGCATCTCCGGAGAGCAGTGATGATTACCGTTCTGAGGCAGCAGCTGTAAGTGGGGGCGGGGATATCACTGAATCTGATCTTGTGACTGATTTCTTTCTTGAATTTGGTTAGTTGGCATGATCCCTATTATTCGCCATTTTCATAGGTCTACTACTGAGGAGACTTTAGATGTTTATTAAAAGTGGAGGCAGTGTGCTATCTAGTTGAATTGTCTACTGTATCACCGTGTGTCAGTGCCCAAGCTTTAACCTGGAGAAGTAAATTGAAGTCAGATCGCTTGGCAAAAGAATGAGCAGTAAAAAAACGTGTTCAAGGAAATCACAACCTTTTAATTCTGACAGAGGTGAAGGCAGAGGTGAAGGACAATGAAGTCAATGTTTGTTTATGGTGTGAAAGACATGGGTAGTGAGATGTTTGTAAAGAAACCACCTCACTACCCCGTCTTTTGCACCAATGAACAAAAATACGTCCACTGTAAAGTTCATGATGGAAGCTGCTAAATGAGTGCAGTGTCAGGCCAAGAGCATCACAGCTGGATGTTATAGCAAGTCCTTAGGAGCCTATCACAGCCAGCTTTGATGAGCGTTGTTCTGACCGTCCTCTATTCACTCAACACAATCAGATGGGAGGGAAGTGCTGTCTAATATAGGCACAACTCATTTCCTAACATTTGTTTATATATTTGATCAGTAGTGTTAGTAGTCAGCATTGTTTTAATTAGCATTTACTAACATAGTTTGTCCATACTTAAATTAAATATGTATTTTTTATCACTAGGTTTTGTAACTTAGTTTGTAAGTTTTGAAAACTTGAAAAAAAAATATGATTCTCAAAGATCTCAGCGTGCAAATAATACTTGGAATTTTCAACTCACAATTTATTATCCTCCCTTATTTGTGTGTCAAAGCTTGATAAGAACAAAGATTGAGAAAAAAACTTCATACATTTGAGAAGAAATGCATAAGAAAAATACTTTGCATTAAGTGGAATGAGTATAAGGCTATTGCTGAAATACAAAAGTGGCCATGCAACTAATCATCTCATCCACTATTAAGAAAAGAAGATGGAAATGTCCGGCATGTACATAGAAGAAATGACCAGAGAATTACTAAGTATGCCCTCAAATGGGAAACATCAGGCCAGAGAAAAAGGACTCAGACAAAATTGGCAGGCATAGACTTGCTCTCTACGGCTCGTGCCATCTAATGACACTGGAAGTATACAAAAATCAAGCTGAGCTGTGAGCATCGTTTTCTGCAATTTGTATTCTAGCTGTGCTTTTTGAAAGTTTGTTTTAACAAATAGCTTTTGAATTTTCTATAATTCATGTTACTTTATACCATATCCCTCAGCATTTTTCTAACACCCAGAGATTTGTGTGTAACTTCAGATTAACCCAGCTTTAATTTTTATATTAATGTAGTCAGTTAGTCAGTACTCTTCTTTCAAAGAAGTGGCTGTTAGCTTGCCAAGAAGTGGCTGTTAGCTTGCCAAGAAGTGGATACTGTACTGGCCAAGTGGCTGGGATATGTTCTTAAATCCAAATCACAGCCTGCTTGGATCAGTACAGCAACATTTAATATCAACTTAACACACATTGGAATATGAAATGTGGCTGTCAAATATTGTGCACCAATCCATGTGCAAAATGTGTACACGATGAGTTTACTAAAGGAAAAAGCAGGAGGTTTGAAAATTGAGCTTTTTAATTGGTAGGCCAATTGATGTACGATTAAATTAATGGTTTAGCGATGTAGTTCTTTAAATGTTTCATTTTTCGACATAGTATGCACATTTTGTCACATCTTTTACTGTACATAGTAGTGTGAATTTTGTCATATTTCTTTTAAAACATATAGTACCTGTACATTGCACCATTGATGTACACTGTCCCATCTAAAAATATGGCCTTTGGCATCTTGACAGATGTTTGGTAGCAAACAATCATGATAAGTCTTTAATATTTTTACCAAACTTATCATGATATTAGTGTCTTATGCTGCTTTATTGAACAGCTTCTCTCTTGGCTGAATCTGTCAATATTGGACAGACAGATCCATCTGCAGAATGAACAAGATGTATTCATTGTTCCTGGCATTGTCTCCTTTCTCCTGCGCCTTTTGTCTTTTGAATTTGGTATCGGCACTGCCTCGAAATTGCTGTGCCATTTTTTTTTGTTCCCCATGTGCTACGATCTGTAACCAGATTTTCTGTTTCCTTTCACTCATAGAGAATTCCCTCAAGGAAGCCCCAAAAACATCCTTATATCTCAGCATTGGGGCGTCCTATGGTCTCTTTTGTTCCATCTGTTACTGAACAAAATACTGTACATTGTCCCACTTGTAACTGAACTAAATACTGTACATTGTTCCACTTGTAACTGTGCACAATACTGTACATTGTCCCCATCTTACACTGTGTAAAGCTGCAGGCATATACATGCATATAAGCAAAGCGGTCCTACAAGCTCTAGCGAGTCTGAGATTACGATGCTAAAGGCATCTTTACGGTTCTGCATATATTGTCACACTTTAGACTTGCTGGCTGCTGTAGCGCATCAGAGTGGTTGTGATTTGTAATTACCATCATATCACAGCCAGCTTTGATGAGCTCGGCAGCTGTTGCGTTTCCATCAATCTGTGACAGTGTTTGACAGATATTTACTCATTCCAAGCACTAGTATTTTTGTTGTATTATCCGACCTTGAAAACCTGACCCAAATGTTTATTTTGTGTAATCTCTGCACACTGGAATGTCCATGCCTGAGGCATCACAGTGACTGTGATGTGGTTTTGGTAACTCATATCACAGTCAGCTTTGATGAGCTTAGTTTTGTGACACTACGTTTGGTAACTCATGCCGCAGTCCATCATGATCATCTTAGTTTTGTGACACTACTTTTGGTAACAGCAAGCTGATTTGTGAACATTGTTTGGTCCCCTACTGCTTGTCTGGAATCTGTGTCAGCCAAAGACTCCACAACCACGGCCTGAGTTAACCAAATCAAGGCCAGGCTACCCTGGCATCACAGCGGTTGTGATGTGGTGATATCAGCTCATATCACAGCCAGCTTTGATGACAGGGATACACCTACTAGCTGCAGACTAGTCTTTCTTCTGGAACAAGCTATATATACTTTCACATCCAAAATGGTTGCTCCAAGTGTTTAATAGCTAGTAGTATTTTGTTGTTGTTCTAGAGGGCTGCCTATTTTGTTCATGTTTGACCAGGATGCGATGTTTTAATATGGTGTTATGTATGTTGCATTGCCTTCTTTATTTTAATGGTATAACTTTTACTTTAAATTGAGTTATTTGCGGGTCATCATCATTGCACTCCGAACATGTCCATAGGTGCTCAGATCCCCTCCTCAGCAAGTCCTGCAGTGTCCAGCGACTGACGACTCCAGTTCTATGTTGGTTGATAAGTCTTCTTACATGGCCACTGTCTCATTTCCATCCGAAGAAGTGACGTGGATCTGTGTTTGTTGAAGTCCTGTGCTCTTCCCACATCTCTGAGGGCATTGATGATGTCCGCCCGATCCATTGGTTGCCCGTCAACGACAGCGCAGCTAGCCAACCTATCCGCTCTTTCATTTCCCCATACTCCCACATGTCCAGGGACATAGACAAAGGTGATCGTACATATTTTGGACTTCATCAATGACACTACCCATGATCCTAACAATGATACCCTGTTCTACTTAGAGCAGTGTAAGTCCTGTTAGTCAAAATGACTAGTACAGGCTTATATTGGAATGACAGTTGTATAGTTTTAAGAGCAAGATCAAACAATCACATTGCCAGTGGCTGTGAAACGCAAGTATTTTGTAATTTATCGGGGGGTAGTGCTCAGTTAATTAGCATAGATATTTTAGTTGGTCTAAATCAGCGGTGGGGAACTCATGGCCCGCAGGTCAAAATGCCACATGCATGACCTAGTAATGTTTACACAAATTAGACCCTTAAAATGACTCAAAGGAGGTCCTTCCTCTGACAAAAATTCTTGTGTTCCTGACCTACTTTTCTCCCAGCCATGCACTATAAAGACAAATCATTATTTATATAACGCTGCTTACAGTACCGTGTCTGTTTCAGTTCATCCCGCTTAATTGCTACAATAACGATTGCAGCCTAATAGTCAGTCCAATGTTAATGACTTTCACTTTTACAGAAAGCACTAAAACTGTTTCAACACAAATGTCGCAAAATGGAAGTGGTCAAAGAAATTATGGCTTTCAATTTCACTCACCGGAATTATATATTGTATTTTTGTATAAACAGATTCTAAGTGTCAATATGAAATGTCGAATTAAGAAGATCATAATATAAAATGTCTAGTCCCGGTGTAATGAAGAAATTCTGTTCCAGAAAATTGAGGTAGATGTTTTAAAGCGCTAGCGTTCAGATTGTGGCCAAGCAATTTTGACCGGCCCTTGTGCTCGATGTGATAATTATACACTCCATTTCCTGGAAAAAAAGCAAAACAAATGTAATGCACAAACCCTAACTAGTAAACTTTTATAATTTATTGTCGGATTTCTCTCCAGGATTTGAGCTCACAAACCTCTCTGCCTCGATACCGCCACAAGATGCGCTGCCGCCCCCCCGAAAAAAATTTGCGAATGCCTGTTGCAAGTGAACTTTATACCTCCTTTACACTCTGTATGCTGAAGATGGATGGTGTTAGCCCATGGCGCAGGCTTCAGAGAGAAATCAGGACATAACACGCACGTTCACTGACCATGCAGGCAACTCATCTGTCATGGTGACGTTCTTACCACCCTCCATCATGAAACAATTTGCACGATCAAAAGTCTTCAGCATTGAATAATAATATTAAATAAAAAACAGGTGATAAATTTAGTTGATATATGCCAATCCCAAGAAACAGTTTATTGAATGAAATGTGTATAATGTATTTGTTACCTCACAGACAACTATATTTTAACAGAAATGAACATGAATGGTTTTAGATGTGTGTATAGGTTTGTGGTATGTTTTTGCTATATATTAAATCAGCATGGTGATTGAGTTCCTGCATGCCTATACTAAGTTTAAAAGTATGTCGCAATAAACTTTGTACAACTTAAATATGCAACATTTAGCCTTATGCTTTTCAGTTAATAAGCAAAATGGCCCTACTGTTAGGGCAAGACATAACGGAGAGGCTTCTACTGCAGTGTTTTAGTGAAATGTGCACAGATCCACTCTTTCATGTGAGAAAGGTAAGATATATTTAACACTTTTGTTAATGATACTTTAGTTCATATACTCATTCATGTATTTTCGGGAAAATAAAATAGGTTCTCTCCTGTTATCTATTCGAAGTGATAAGGTGCAGCTATATCTTAAGATGTAAATAAATGTTGTGGCTAATAATTGAATTCCACACTATAGAAACTTTTGCCAATCTTTCAATGTTACAAGGATTAACATCGGAGATAGTTATACATCAATAGTTTGTTTTGTGTCAAAAATTTAAAACACTGCCGCTAAATATCAATTTTAAGGATTAGTTCAATGTAGTAAGTGTATGACTATATTAGAACTAAAATGTCACTTTGAGATTAAAACTAACAAGCGTGATTAATGTGTCAAGTGTAAGATAGACATGAAATTATCTCTTGCAGTCAAGTTAGATAGACAAAACAAATAAGTGTGATGAATGTGTCAAGTTTAAGACAAACATGAAATTATCTCTTGCAGTCAAGTTAGATAGACAAAACAAATAAGTGTGATTAATGTGTCAAGTTTAAGATAAACATGAAATTGTATCTTGCAGCCAAGTTAGTAGACAGACAAAACAAATAAGTGTGATTAATGTGTCAAGTTTAAGATGAACATGAAATTGTATCTTGCAGCCAAGTTAGATAGACAAAACAAATAAGTGTGATTAATGTGTCAAGTTTAAGATAAACAAGAAATTGTATCTTGCAGCCAAGTTAGATATAAGTGTGATTAATGTGTCAAGTTTAAGATAAACAAGAAATTATCTCTTGCAGTCAAGTTAGATAGACAAAACAAATAAGTGTGATTAATGTGTCAAGTTTAAGATAAACATGAAATTGTATCTTGCAGCCAAGTTAGTAGACAGACAAAACAAATAAGTGTGATTAATGTGTCAAGTTTAAGATGAACATGAAATTGTATCTTGCAGCCAAGTTAGATAGACAAAACAAATATGTGTGATTAATGTGTCAAGTTTAAGATAAACAAGAAATTGTATCTTGCAGCCAAGTTAGATATAAGTGTGATTAATGTGTCAAGTTTAAGATAAACAAGAAATTGTATCTTGCAGCCAAGATAGATAGACAAAACAAATAAGTGTGATTAATGTGTCAAGTTTAAGATAAACATGAAATTATATCTTGCAGCCAAGTTAGTAGACAGACAAAACAAATAAGTGTGATTAATGTGTCAAGTTTAAGATAAACAAGAAATTGTATCTTGCAGCCAAGTTAGTCTATCTATCTATTGACCTATCGAGCCGTAACCGGCCCATAGGGCGTAGACCAAGATACACCTTCTCCTATATGAATTTTTGTTCTAGTTTGCAGTTTTCTTTTAAAGATATTTTATCAAATCTCGCCATCTGTCTCTGTTCTGTGCAAGCAGTTCTATCTCATTGAGGGAGCCGATTCCTGCTGCTCTTGCCTCTCTCATCAATGTTCTTCTCAGT
Organism: Megaustenia siamemsis; assembly: GCA_032433765.1. NCBI lineage: Eukaryota > Metazoa > Mollusca > Gastropoda > Stylommatophora > Ariophantidae > Megaustenia > Megaustenia siamemsis. Next base: position 12,660,571 of record JAVIAB010000025.1, on the reverse strand, counting down.
GTCTCCCTGGGTCTTCCTCTTTTTCTTTTACCTGTTGTTTCCCATATAGATTCCCAAATAAATGTCTAAGGAAAATACTTGGTATAGAATGGAACGAATTCAAAACAAACGAGGAAATTAGAGAAATCGCCAATCAACCACTAATATCTTCAGTAATAAAGAAAAGACGATGGTCATACGTTGGACATGTGATGAGAAGAGATAATAATCGAATAGCAAAGCAAGCCCTCATATGGGAAACAAGTTAGTAGACAGACAAAACAAATGTGTGATTAACTCTTTCAGGACCAGAACAGAGAAACACGTTATTTTAGGTTTTGGACCAGATTAATTTTCCTGTTTCCAAAAATTTCACCATATACCTTTTTCATTTACTACTTCACACAATAATTTAGATACATGTGATATGTGTTATACATCATTGGAAAGGAAAATAGATACAGAAAATGAAAATAGCAATATATTTATAAAATGTGGTTTTTAGGAATAATTATATTTTTAAAAATATAAAATATTCAAGGTAGGTAATTTTTAATTTAAAATATTGTAATTCACTTACCTTTTCCATGTTTATATGTTTATAAGTTTTGCTATCCATTTGTTTTGAAATATTATATTTATGTCCACGAATAACGAAAATTATGTATATTTTTGTAAATGATCCCAGAATTAAAAATATTATAAATTTATGTGACGTCAGAACAATAATATTTACAAGTCAAGTTTATTATTTTTATTTACACAACTGGGCTTATTTTGTGTGATATGTCCCTAAAGTACCAGTTTCGTTATCAGAAGCACTACCACTAGAGTCCTCTGAGACACTGATAGTGCTGGAATAGAAGGCATCCACTAGCTAAACCAAAGCAGATCCTCTTGCCTTTTTAGCATAACTTTTACTAATATTGCGACCCATTATCACAATAACAATTATTGTCAGTCTAAATTAATTACTATGAATACTCTATTTCTGAATCACTCAACAATGTTTTGAACATAGATCTAGTTCTGCACTATATTGTTTTGGTCGACAGCAAGAAGTACCAGCAGTGGGCGTGGCCATTATGTGACAGAAATTTGAGGAAAAAAAAACAATGAATGTAAATTAACAATTTTCTAACATATATATGAATTTTTAGATAATTGAACAAGGAATCAGATTTCATCAATACGAAGATGATACAAAACATGTAAAAAGAAATTGGAGAAAAATGACCAACAAACAAAAATTGAAACATGAAATTAAAACCACAATTGACAACTTACCATCATGTAGATCTGGTCATAGGAATCCAATATGAATTATTTTGTGAAAAAAAAAAACAAATATCAATATGTCTCTAAGCAGCCATGATGAAAGTTGGGTTGATGTAGCATAACAATAGCTGATATTTTGTCGTCCAAATCACTACGACAAAAATGAAATTTCAACTTTTTTTGGGGGAAAAAATCACTATGTACACAATACAGAGATTGGTGTTTGACTACACATAAAAATCACTATGTACACAATATTTACACTTTTTTTTCAATTACACAAACACTTTCTCCATTTATTGTCCATGAAATGCCTTGAAACATGCATTTGGATGATGTGGTTTAATTTGACATCCTGAACAGAAAGAGTCTGTGCACGCTTTGCAGGAGTTGAACAATATACGCATTCACAGTCTCTTGCAGCATAATCCACAATGTGACAGCTTCCTCTGGATTTTGCGAGACAGCTTGCCTCTGGCTGCCTTCCTGGAAGTTTCATTTCTTGTTGAATGACGTGTTGTGTCAATTGGCATGCTCATCAACATCTTCTTATACTCTTTTAAAGAGACTTCTGTCGCCAGTGGCTCGGCATAAACAAAATAAAATGTATGCATTAACCTGCGACACTTCCAACAGTCAGAAGAAAATTAACAGTTTTGCGTTCAAAGACACAGTAATATGCCACCTTCTGGTCTAGTTTGTCGCACCCATTCATATTTCCGTTGTAGAAATAAATCATTTCTGGCTTTTTGACATCTTTGACTGCTTTTGTTTGCACTCTGGCATCAGTGGATAACCATCACAACATTTTTTTGTTGCCTTCTTATCTCTGAATGCAACACAGAGCTTGGTTTTATCATTATGCATGTACCATTTCATTGCTCTATGCTCCAGAGATAATGTTTGGGTTTCCTGCGGAAAGCCAACACGACGAACATTGACAGTCCCAGTATAGTACTGCTACTTCAAAAGAGGGTGATCAATCAATTTTCGTGTGGTGTAATAGCGATCAGCAAAAATTTTAAGTCCTGTCTCAACATGCTCCAATAAAGTGTCGAAAATTTTTACAGCATGTCCATCTGCATCAGCCTCAGGATTGTAGGAAGTGTTTCTTCCAAAATAGGTTAGAATGTTTACAACATAACCCGTGGCAGCGTCGCATAGACCAAAGGTCTCTATGTGGTACTTGATTGGCTTAGAGGCATTGAACTGCCATCTACCCTTATAGCCTATGACCATCTCAGCAATGTTAAGTTCCTGAAAGGGATGGAAGGCTTTTCGGAACTTGCAAAGGAGAAGATTCATGAATGGTTCTATCTTTTCTTTGCCTTCCGCCGCTTCATCATCACAGTGCAACATTGTGTAGTATATGTCCTGGAAAATTTCTCGATTTAAAACAGGTGGATCCAAGGAATATACAATTCTGCTGATAGTCACCAATAGTCAGCAATAGAGGAGGCTTTGAATAAACCCATATATATATATATCAGCAGTGCCAAGAACTTGTCAAGTTCAAATCTTGTGATGTCTTGCAAACACAGAGCGCTTGCGTGCAGGAGTGTTGATATCAGTTCTTTTCTTTGCATAAGAATTGATGCTAGATAACAAAGTTTCCACAAACTTCATCATCAAACAATGACCAAAAAAAAATCCAATGCTAGAGGAAGAATCGGTGAGGTGCTCAAGACTAACTCCTGGCTTTTGCAGTGGATGAAAGCGAAAGTTATTTTCAATGCTGCCAGTTGTAATTTCTGACCACTCAGACGCATCTGGGATGAGCTGGGCCTGGCAGTTGGGTTAGATGTGGTCTTGGTAGTTTTACCACTTCCTCTGCCCCTACCTCTACCTGCAGTTGCTTTTGGTTTTTTTGGTTCTGAAGGAATGTATTCCTCATCACTGTCAATACTCAACATGAGACTCTAATAAAAAATCAATATCTGGACCACTGTTATCAACACTTAGTGTCTGAACTATCATCGGAATCAAGAAAAATTAATTGACAAGCTTCATCAGCCGTCATCAACTGACTTTTAGCATTACAATCACTGCTACTGGAAGCCATTTTGATCAGCTGATTTTTGTTTACAATTTTTTTACGATAAACACTAAATCCAAATGAAAAAATCACACGTTATGAGTTCGTCTTTCCACTTGAACCTCGTGGGGAAGAAGGAACTCTCCAGTGATGGAATCTATATAAAATAGTCAATCTAAAATATAGGAATGCAGTTCGTTGACGGTTTACACGAAACAAATTATGCTTGGCGCACCATGCGGCAGGTCGTACGGAAAGAGTTAACAGAAAGTGAGAACTCTCCTACTTCCGGAAATAAGTATTGGGTGAAATAAAAACAAAAAATCTTGTGAAAATAAAAAAAAATATTAAGCTACACTCGTCATAGCCAAATTTTTGGATTATGGTTAGAAATTGAACAAACCGATGTGTCTGATAATAGTCCTGAAAGAGTTAATGTGTCAAGTGTAAGGTAAACAAGAAATTGTATCCTGCAGCCATGTTAGTAGACAGACAAAACAAACAATGTTTAGATAAAAACTTTCATCAGGCAGTAAGAAGTAGAGATGATCTTTCTGAGGAACATAAAAAAACATTTGACAAGAGATAAGGTAACCAACTATAAAGCTAATGTTCTATGATTTCATTTGTATAACACACAAACGATTACCATGGTTTTGGGGCATGTTAGAAGAATGGAAACAATCACTTCCCCAAGCTAAATATTGTATGGAAATGACGAAATGATCGGATGACCTGTAGACAGACCAAAAAAGACATTTGTGAGGCTTCCCTGATTGAATTCTCCATTTATGATTAAAAAAAAAAAAGGGATAGGAAAAGTTTGCTGATGATAAAAACATTTGACAAGAGATAAGGTAACCAACTATAAAGGTAAAATTTCAACTTTATGATTTTTTTCAACTCTATGATTTCATTTGTATAACACACAAACGTTGAAGATTACGATGGTTTTGGGCATGTTAGAAGAATGGAAACAATCACTCCCACAAGCAAAATATTGTATGGAAAATGACCTGTAGACAGACCAAAAAAGACATTTGTGAGGCTTCCCTGATTGAATTCTCCATTTATGATAAAAAGGAACAGGAAAAGTTTGCTGATGATAAAAACATTTGAAAATTATAAGTCAGTGAAGAAAAAGACGAGACCCCTTGATGCAGAATTGTATTGCTGGATCTGCCATCCTGAGAGAAGCTGCTCAACAAAATAGACTTGTTGGTACTTTCACTGGTGTGTCAGGGAGTGCATGATAGTGACATAGAGCACATTATAATATAAAAAGTAATCTATTAATGGGCCCCCTTTTTTTTATTAAAAGTGTCAATGTTAAACAACTTTCATGGCAAGGTAACAAATGATGTAATGATTATCACAACCAACTGAAGACTAAATATTAAAATGTATAGCAGCTGCAAAATATAAATACTCCAATAATTTAAAATTAGGCAGAAGAAAAAGAACACGGTCCAACAGTTACTTAGTCAATTGATGACGCTCTTGATTTATTTATGATTGAAATTTTAATTATAACTTTTGTTGTGAAATTGTCATCTTCACCTTTAATTCACGTTACCAACTTTTCCCCCATTTAGTTGGGCTTAAGGTTTTCGTTAGGTTTGGACCAGATTAATTTTCAATTTAGAAAAATTCCATCACATCTTCACACAATACAATAATTAAAATGTTGTACATATACCAGAAAGAAAAATGGTTGAAGAATGAATGAAAATAGCAATATATTGATATCTGAAGGCAAAAATATTTATTATAAATAGTATAAATTATTCAAAGAGATAAATTTTAAATTAAAAATATTTTACTTACCTCTACTTTCCCTGACTAGAAGTGGATTGCAATTCTTCTCAAAGTTGTGCACAAACTATTCCAAAGTTCTTCAAAATACATTTATTTGCATTTACGTCCACAGATAATGAAATTGCAAAAAAAAAAAATAAATAAATAAAAGTAAAATAAAGTAGTAGTATTTGACAGAATGACCACTATTTGACAGAAATAAACACATAGAAAATACCAATGGCAATTGAAGGATGTAATTGTAAGGCATCTTCTAGGTATTGAATTCAAGTATTGTTGAATATTTATACCAAATCGTTACTTTAAAATATTCAACCATACTTGGTCCATGTCAATGTGTCGGTTTTGGTACTGTAGTACCCACATGAGTGGAGCCGAAGTGTCATTGGTGGTCTGAATAAAAGTTGAAAATAACAGCTGAACATACGAAATTAATAAAAAAATTTAGAAAGAGAATTATGACATCTCATACCTAAAAATTGCTGTTTCTCCTCACTGCTAACGATCCTATGAGGTTGTTATCATCCAATACTCACCAATATTTTGTAACCATATTAATCTAAACTTAAGTGGAATATTCTTTATAATTTTGGCTTCTATACTGGAACCTACTCATCATCATCGAGTGCTGTCTCCGCAACGAAAGTTGGCTACCATGGAGCGCCGTTCCACTGTCTCTTGCTTTGATTGTGCAAGTTGTCATAGGCTGATTTGTACATCTTTTGATGCTACTCGTCCATGTTATTCTTGGTCTGCCTCTTTTACCTTGTATTTTCTTTTAGTAGGCTGTTGGGTCTTTTAGCATGGGCCAAAAATGTCATTTGTCTTGTTCTAATTGTGTTTACTAGTTCTCTTTTCATTTTTAGTCGTTTTAAGACTTCATCGTTTTTCTTTTCCTTCCATCCAAATCTACCTATTCTGCTATATATCCACTTTTCAAAGGCTTCAATTCTCTGTTCTGTTTTCTTGTCTAATGTCCATCTTTCTGCACCGTATAGGAATATTGAGAAGTTATTGTAACATTTTGCTATTCTTAGTTTTAGCCCTGGTGTTATGTTTTGATGTTAGTATGTTCTTCATGACATTAAAATATTCCTATTCTTTTTTTTATTTCAGTTGTACATTTTCCATCACTGGTTATAGTATGTCCAAGGTAGTTGTAGCTCTGAACTGTCTCCAGGTCTATTCCTTCAATTTTGATATCCAGTACTAGATTCCTTGTACAGAATCTACTACTACTACTATCTATTCTAGATGTGCAAATCCCCTATCTAATCTAAAATACAACTGTCTTCCTCGAGTTTGGCGAGTCCTGAATATCCAAAGAAAATTTTTTTGTGTGATTCATCACATGACCAACACCGAACACGCAATTCTAACGAAATGACTTGCTACTGACTGCTGATAACTAATTGTGTGACTCAATCTACAAGGTTCATACACATGCACACACAAGAAAATAATATGAAACTAAACTCAAAATGTAGTACATCTACGGCATAATGATAAGCTAGCTATGGGTATATTCTTCAAAAAATGTCATATTAAATTTTTTATTTTTAACAACGGTTGAGGCCCACCCCTGATGATAAATGACACATGATGTTACTCAAATTTTAAACATGACGTGAAATCCATAGTTCTTGCCATAATTAGCCATATAAGTGTGATACGCTCAAAGTGAAAACATTAATTAAACGAGATTTCAGTGAAAATATACCCAATTGTGACTTGACTTTAGTAGTTAATATCCCTCTCAGAATTTTCATTTGGACAGCAGAATTCACTTTAGTTTTGGGCACAGTATAAAGTAAATCAATGTAGTCAATCCCATCCTGTTTGACAGAATGGCCAACACTGGTGTTGTATAAACTATGTTGTTTTTAGCTCTAGTATAGGTGCACGCTAATCCATGTCATTGTGTGGTTAGGGAAGTAATGAAAAGGGCATTTACTGCCATTAACCAAATTATGGTTCTTGTGTGAAACACTGACAATGTTCCAATGCCACTTTATGGTATATGTAGCCAGCATAGTGTTTCAGGAATCAGTGAACAATTATTTTTTTTTTACATCAACAAATCTGACTACACCCAACACTTGTAATGCTTTTTGCCATCAATCTCTATTCTGGGTAAGATATATTGATATATAAGATATATATCTATGAGATGAGTTTATGCCTGCAAACTTTGCTCCTAAGTGCTCTCCTCAGTGCCTCATTAGGTCCTCCTCTTTCTCTGTATCCTGGTGTTTCCCGTAGAAGAACCTGTTACTGTTATGTCTATTAGTCTTGAATTCATGTTAGTCTTTGACTTGGTACAACTTTAAAAGAAACTGTATATATATATATATATATATATATATATATATATATATATATATATATATATATATATATATATATATATATATATATATATATATACACACACACATATGAATGATGTTGTTGTCTTGACGGGTGTTTTATGTTGCTCTCACTCTGTATAGGTGTGTGCAGCAAATTTTGGTGAGGTGGCCAGTGTTGTTGGTGTTCGCAATTGTGAGGATATCCTGGTAAGTGGGTTCAATTTAGATTTGAACAACAGTTTTTTGAAACTTTAGAAACAAATTTGACATAACAGTTATGTTTTTGCTATGCATAGTTTTATGAACCTCTTTGTCTCATTAAACAGTCAAACAAATCATAAACTCTTAACAGTAGATGAGATTGGGTGAATAGATGGAGCCATTGGAACAACGATGTTAGATCTTTTTAAATATGTGTCAATGCCAAATCCCCATGACAACATTAACAACCTAAAAAGAAACCAATCACCATCTTCAGACTGAGAATTGGTTATGTACCATTAAACAACCGTATCAATAGAATTCAACTACAGCATGTCCACTCTGTATGGAGCCGCGATAGCTCAGTGGTTAGTGAACTGGACTAAAAGGACAAGAGGTAGGGTTCAATCCCAATCGACTGCTTCCGGGTCCACCCAGCCTTAAATGGGTACCGGATTTTTTCTGGGAAAGTTAAGCGGCACTGGCGTTATACTGACCACATTACCCCAAAAATCATGTGCAGGAGGTCTGTAAAATTTATGGTCACTGACACCATATTCCCTATACGCCACTTGGCGTGATGGGACTCTCTACTTTTTTTTTTTTTTTTTTTTTTGATCCACTGTGAACTGGGCTATAAAGGACAAGAGGGGTTCGATCCTGATTGACGACTTCCAGGTTCACCCAGCCTTAAATGTGTACCGGATTATTGTCTCGGAAAATTAATGGAGCAATCGTTTATGTACCTGACATGTACCTTGCTGGATCAGCCTGATAAACTTGAATGTACCTTGAACAGTTCGATAGATTTGAATGTAACTAAAACATTTAGATAGATTTGAATGTATCTAAAACATTTCGATAGATTTGAATGTATCTAAAACATTTCGATAGATTTGAATGTAACTAAAACATTTCGATAGATTTGAATGTATCTAAAACATTTCGATAGATTTGAATGTAACTAAAACATTTAGATAGATTTGAATGTGTCTAAAACATTACGATAGATTTGAATGTATCTAAAACATTTAGATAGATTTGAATGTAACTAAAACATTTTGATAGAATTTAATGTGTCAAAAACATTACGATAGATTTGAATGTATCTAAAACATTTCGATAGATTTGAATGTAACTAAAACATTTCGATAGATTTGAATGTATATAAATCAGTTAGATAGATTTGTATGTATATAAAACAGTTAGATAGATTTGAATGTATATAAAAGAGTTAGATAGATTTGAATGTATATAAAACAGTTAGATAGATCTGAATGTATATAAAACAGTTAAATAGATTTGAATGTATATAAATCAGTTAGATAGATTTGTATGTATATAAAACAGTTAGATAGATTTGAATGTATATAAAACAGTTAGATAGATTTGAATGTATATAAAACAGTTAGATAGATTTGAATGTATATAAAACCGTTAGATAGATTTGAATGTATATAAAACAGCTCGATAAACTTGAATGTATCTAGTACAGCTCGATAAACTTGAATGTACCTAGAACAGCTCGATAAACTTGAATGCATCTAGAACAGCTCGATTATCTTGAATGCATCTAGAACAGCTCGATAAATTTGAATGCATCTAGAACAGCTCGATAATCTTAAATGTATCTAGAACAGCCCAATAAACTTGAATGTATCTAGAACAGCTTGATTATCTTGAATGTATCTAGAACAGCTCGATCAACTTGAATGTATCTACAACAGCCCAATAAAGTTGAATAAATAATTATATCTATCTATTGACCTTTCGAGTTGTACCCGGCCCATAGGGCATACACCCAGATACTCTTTCTCTTATCTAAATTTTTAATCTAGCAGTTTTCAATCATTGTTAAGTAAAGATCTTTTTATCAGATCTCTCCATTTGTCTCATTTCTATCTCATCTATCAAGCAGCTCTATCTCATTGAGGGAGCCGATTCCTGCTGCTGTTGCCTCTTTCATCAATGTTCTTCTCAGTGTCTCTCTGGGTATTCCTCTTTTCCTTTTACCTGTTGTCTCCCACACGAGGGCTTGCTTTTCTATTCCGTTATCTCTTCTCATCACGTCCGACGTATGACCACCGTCTTTTCTTGATTACTTATAATATAAACTTTTTTTTAATTTTAAATTATATAAACACCTTAAATTATATAGATGGTGGATCAGTGTCAGTGACACTTTTATATGTTTGTCTCAAATATGGATTTGAAAAACAAAAAATTAGAAAAAGAAACTTGTATCCATAGTGAGATGTCAAGGGAGAGTGATCAATTCATGTTTTATGACCTTGTATTTGCAGCTGCCCAAGTTCTTCTACCTCTGTGAGGATGGTGTTTGGGGAGTCAGGAAAGCATGCGCTGAGTGCTTTATGAGTGTTTCGTGTGCTTGCAGCCTGGAGACCAGGCGTGTCGAGCTGGCTAACTTGTTTGTGAATCTTCTCTGTGACCAGTCAAGATGGGTGAGGGTTCGCATATTTTTAAATAGTTTCACTTATTTTATATTCTGGGGCTAGTGGCGTCCGAAAGAAACAGCTGAGAGCTGCCATCGACCCATAGATGATGACTTGTGCCACGAACAGTGAACTAGAGCTGTCCTGACTCTACTCCATCTCTTTGCTGTGCCCTTAATAACAGACTAGCTAGTTATCAAGTGAGGAAACCCGGTACTCAAGACAATGCCATGCAGAGGATGCATATGTTGGACATAAAGGTGTACGTGTTTTACTGCGACAGTGTTTTTACACCCGTGTAATGGAAAGCGAGTTTGATCGATCGCTTGACAGGCTGTCATTGTAAAAAGTATTGTTATGGAAACAGCCATAGATTTTAGAAGCAGTGATCTCTGCCGTATGTGCCATTTTGGCGCGCAAGGTTTCTGTTTCTGAGATTGTGGTTCTGCCCTATGTGCCGTCTTTTGCTCGAAAGGACAATAGATAGATAGAATGTCCTTTGACATGCAAATCATGGACAGTAGATGAAAAGAAAAATATGATTAGAGGCCAAAGAGATGGGATTTCTCAGAATATTGAAAGTACCCTGGGACAGCTAATAAGACCATCACATAGGAGCTCATGAAAACTATTTTTCAGGCACGTCTTGAGAAGAGGAAAGTTGGAATACTTGATTACAGCCTGCAATATATGGGGAATAAGGTTACGGATGACAGAATGAGAAGATACTAGAATAGCTTGGTGTCATTGCATGTAAAACAGTCAACTGAAGTAATACGATAAACTGGATAAAAAATTGTGGAAGAACATGACGTCATCTACGCTAACTGGGTATGGCACATAATTATGATTAAATGTCCTTTTATTAACCCTTAATTATATAGAACCAATTCTCACCTTTGGAAGCGAATCATGGACAGTAGACAAACAACTGAAAAGACGATTGGAGGCCACAGAGATGGGATTTCTCAGAAGAATGTTGAAAGTTCGCTGGACAGATAAAAAGACCAATGAGGAAGTTCTCAAGGAGGCCAACACAAAAAGGGAGCTGTTAAAAAACATCAGAAAGAAGCAATCAACATTTTTCGGGCACATCATGAGAAGAGGAAAGTTGGAATACTTGGTTACAACTGGCAAAATAAAAGGAAAAAGAGATCGCGGACGGCAAAGAGAGAAAATACTGGATAGCTTGGTGTCATGGCATGGAAAACAGTCAACAACAGAACTGATACGATGCACTGTAGATAGAAGATTGTGGAGGGACATGATCACCTACGCCAACCGGTAAGGCACATGATGATGATGAATTATGATATCTATCTGTGGTGTGATTTGTTACATTCATTAGTACAAATTCTGTCTTATCTATTGACCTTTTGAACCGTAGCCAGCCCATAGGGCGTAAGCCAAGATACTCCCTCTCTTATCTGAATTTTTGTTGTAGTAGTTTTCAATTCTATTAAAGATTATTTTATCAAATCTCGCCATTTGTCTCTGTTCTGTGAAAACAGCTCTATTTCGTTGAGGGAGCTGATTCCTGCTGCTCTTGCCTCTCTCATCAATGTTCTTCTCAGTGTCTCTCTGGATCTTCCTCTTACCTGTTGTTTCCCACATGAGAGCTTGCTTTGCTATTCGATTATTATCTCTCCTCATCACATGTCCAACATATGACCATCGTCTTTTCTTTATTACTGAAGATATTAGTGGTTGATTGGCGATTTCTCTAATTTCCTCGTTTGTTTTGAATTCGTTCCACTCTATACCAAGTATTTTCCTTAGACATTTCTTTTCGAATGCGCTCAACTTTGTTTCTATGTCTCTTGTTGTTTTCCAGCTTTCACACGCATACGTAAGGGTTGATGGTACATTAGATTTGAATAGTCTCTAAGTTTTGTGTTTGTGCTGATGAGTTTTGATTTCCACAACTTTTCAAGGCTTCTGAAAGACATTGCTGCTTTAGCTATTCTGACTCTAATTTCTTTGCTTGTATCCCCTTCTTGATCAATGTGACTTCCAAGATAGATAAAGTGATTGATCTCTTCCACTGGTTTGTTTTCCACGTATATATTGCCATCTGTTGGAATTAAGCTTTTCATGACTTTAGTCTTTTCATGATTGATCACAATCCCAATTTTGCTGGCCGTTGATGATAGTTTGTGTTTTCCTGCATCGTTTTTATTTGACCGCTGATGAGAACTATGTCATCAGCAAAGTTGAGGTCCTCCAAATGGTCTCCTTGTATCCATTCGATGTCTTTATTACCAGTGCAGCATTTCTTCATTAAGTCCATAACAACTCCAAATATCCACACAAATTACAACCATTTTACAAAGTACAAATTGCTACCGTTTAATTTGTTTTTGATCCTTACTGCGCCATTAGATGTCTATAGTGCTTGTGGGTTTCATTAGAAACAAAATAAACACTCAGGGATCATCGGAAGTAGTATTTACGAAGGTACATGGGAGTAATGCTTTTCCTTGTGCTCTGGTGATTTTATAATCTCATTAACTATATCACTCATTAACTTTGAATATGAAAGGCCCCGGTATCGCTGCAAACGAATTAAAATTCATAATTGCTTAACTGCCCGTGCCAGCAGAATCATCCGAATTAATATCTCATCTCCCAAACAAAGTAAGGTAACTGTAGTCCCCACCGTAGCAGTCTCAGCATGCGCCAAAAGTCTATAAGGCGAAACCGCACAGAAAGTGAACACAGCCTGTTCCATGTCATACGATATCATCATTCATCGTAAACAACTGGAATATCTAAACATGATCAAAATGGATGAGACACACAGCTAATGGTGTGCACAGAGCACTTAACTCAGTAGTTCCTGCAACAAGGAACACTTTTGATGCATAGCCTTCAATTGTTCCCGCAGCCTATCCACCATATACCGGAAGTTCACGTCCACTCATTTGCTTGTCTGTATAGTGTTAATGGTAATCATACCAGCTTGACTCCATACTATACAACATAATACTTGATCCAAGCGTGCTACCAATGCCAGACCTGTACTCTAAACATAGAACTCTAAGTAAAATTACAACTTCCTTCATCCAAGAAAACATGGATTTGATTTTTGGAAAATTCCCTCAGCCTGTAGGGATGAAATCTGGAGCTTCTGGCCCAGATGCTGACATCTGACCACCCAGTCTCTCCCCCCCCAAGACATGCACAATGATCTCTCTCATCACTTCCTCTTTTACCTGTTTGGGTGAAAATAATCTCTTGTTGACTTGCTAATGACAATCATTCCTGCTTGACTTGACTGTTTTCTCTTGTTGTTGACTTGTTGATGACAATCATTCCTGCTTGACATGACTGTTTTCTCCTGTTGTTGACTTGTTAATAACAATCATTCCTGCTTGACTTGACTGTTTTCTCTTGTTGTTGACTTGTTAATGACAATCATTTCTGCTTGATTTGACTGTTTTCTCTTGTTGTTGACTTGCTAATGACAATCATTCCTGCTTGACATGACTGTTTTCTCCTGTTGTTGACTTGTTAATAACATCATTCCTGCTTGACTTGACTGTTTTCTCTTGTTGTTGACTTGCTAATGACAATCATTCCTGCTTGACTTGACTGTTTTCTCTTGTTGTTGACTTGTTAATGACAATAATTCCTGCTTGATTTGACTGTTTTCTCTTGTTGTTGACTTGTTAATAACAATAATTCCTGCTTGATTTGACTGTTTTCTCTTGTTGTTGACTTGTTAATAACAATAATTCCTGCTTGATTTGACTGTTTTCTCTTGTTGTTGACTTGTTAATAACAATAATTCCTGCTTGATTTGACTGTTTTCTCTTGTTGTTGACTTGTTAATAACAATAATTCCCGCTTGATTTGACTGTTTTCTCTTGTTGTTGACTTGTTAATAACAATAATTCCCGCTTGATTTGACTGTTTTCTCTTGTTGTTGACTTGTTAATAACAATAATTCCTGCTTGATTTGACTGTTTTCTCTTGTTGTTGACTTGTTAATGACAATAATTCCTGCTTGATTTGACTGTTTTCTCTGTTTTCTCTTGTTGTTGACTTGTTAATGACAATAATTCCTGCTTGATTTGACTGTTTTCTCTGTTTTCTCTTGTTGTTGACTTGTTAATAACAATAATTCCTGCTTGATTTGACTGTTTTCTCTTGTTGTTGACTTGTTAATGACAATAATTCCCGCTTGATTTGACTGTTTTCTCTTGTTGTTGACTTGTTAATAACAATAATTCCCGCTTGATTTGACTGTTTTCTCTTGTTGTTGACTTGTTAATAACAATAATTCCTGATTGATTTGACTGTTTTCTCTTGTTGTTGTCTTGTTAATAACAATAATTCCTGCTTGACTTGACTGTTTTCTCTTGTTGTTGACTTGTTAATAACAATAATTCCTGCTTGACTTGACTGTTTTCTCTTGTTGTTGACTTGTTAATAACATCATTCCTGCTTGATTTGACTGTTTTCTCTTGTTGTTGACTTGTTAATAACAATAATTCCTGCTTGACTTGACAGTTTTCTCTTGTTGTTGACTTGTTAATGACAATAATTCCTGCTTGATTTGACTGTTTTCTCTTGTTGTTGACTTGTTAATGACAATAATTCCTGCTTGATTTGACTGTTTTCTCTTGTTGTTGACTTGTTCATAACAATAATTCCTGCTTGATTTGACTGTTTTCTCTTGTTGTTGACTTGTTCATAACAATAATTCCTGCTTGATTTGACTGTTTTCTTTTGTTGTTGACTTGTTAATAACAATAATTCCTGCTTGATTTGACTGTTTTCTCTTGTTGTTGACTTGTTAATAACAATAATTCCTGCTTGATTTGACTGTTTTCTCTTGTTGTTGACTTGTTAATAACAATAATTCTTGCTTGATTTGACTGTTTTCTCTTGTTGTTGACTTGTTAATAACAATAATTCCTGCTTGACTTGACTGTTTTCTCTTGTTGTTGACTTGTTAATAACAATAATTCCTGCTTGACTTGACTGTTTTCTCTTGTTGTTGACTTGTTAATAACAATAATTCCTGCTTGACTTGACTGTTTTCTCTTGTTGTTGACTTGTTAATAACAATAATTCCTGCTTGACTTGACTGTTTTCTCTTGTTGTTGACTTGTTAATGACAATAATTCCTGCTTGATTTGACTGTTTTCTCTTGTTGTTGACTTGTTAATGACAATAATTCCTGCTTGATTTGACTGTTTTTCTCTTGTTGTTGACTTGTTCATAACAATAATTCCTGCTTGATTTGACTGTTTTCTCTTGTTGTTGACTTGTTAATAACAATAATTCCCGCTTGATTTGACTGTTTTCTCTTCTTCCTAGGTCCGTATGTCAGCTTTCCAGCAACTAGGACCCTTTATATCCACATTCGCTGATGCAGAGAGGACAGGTCTGTTTGTGAATGAAGATGGTAGTCTCAGCTTTAGGAGCATGGATAGGTAGGTCGGTACTGTTAATTTAATCTGTTACGGTAACAGTGAGGACGGTTAACCAATGGGTCGGGCAGACAACATCAATACCCTCCGAGATGTATGAAGGGCACGGGACTTCAATGAGTCCACATCTTCGAACCTTCCACGCGCCTTCAAATGAAATAGATGGGAATTAAGATGGGCACAGCCAGAAACGAGAAACTTAGTGGGCATGTAAGAAGACTTAACGAATAACACAAAACTGGAGTCGTCAGTCGCTGGACACTGCGAGACACACAATTAGCTTATTGTAAAAAGCTTTTATATTGTTGACTTGTTAATAATCATACACAATTAGCTTATTGCAAAAAGCTTTTATATTTTATTGATTATATTCTATCTATTCACCTTTCGAGCCGTTGCCGGGCCATAGGGTGTAGACCAAGATACTCCTTCTCTTATCTAAATTTTTGTTCTAGCAGTTTTCAATCCTTGTAAAGATTTTTTATCAATTCTCGCCATTTGTCCTCTGTTCTGTGCAAGCAGCTCAATCTCATTGAGGGAGCCGATTCCTGCTGCTCTTGCCTCTCTCATCAACGTTCTTCTCAGTGTCTCTCTGGGTCTTCCTCTTTTACTCTTACCTGTTGTTTCCCACATGAGGGCTTGCTTTGCTATTCGGTTATTATCTCTTCTCATCACATGTCCAACATTGATTATATTAGTGATCAGTTTTTAAAATTATTTTGTACATTGAGAACTTTTGAAAATGCAAATACTGACCTTTATGGACCATTTTCTGAATTTTGATCTGAAAGTACAATTGAAATTTAAAAAAAACAACGGGTTTTGGGTTTTATATTAACCCTCAATTACGATACCCATCTGTGACTTGCTTTATGTTCCGCAGTACAAATTGCTATGTATGTTACCATACTTTTGATTCTTATATTTTTTCATATTCATAGTTTCATATAGTTGAGACCATATAGTTTCATATTAATTTTATACTTTTGTATAATTGTGTGAAATTTAAAGAAAAATGGATTTAACTCGCCTACTCATATTTATGACTGAATTATCTACAAGACATTTAAATGAAACAAATAATACATTTATTCCTTCAAATAAAGTATCAGCTATTTATTTCTATCTCCATTTTCTATTTTCCTTTTCTGATAAATTTTCATCATCATCATGTGCCATACCGGTTGATGTAGGCGATCATATCGTTCCACAATTTTCTATCTACAGTGCATCGTATCAGTTCTGTTGTTTTCCATGTCATAACACCAAGCTATCCAGTATTTTCTCTCTTTGTCGTTCGCAGTCTCTTTTCCCTTTTTGTGTTGGCCTCTGAGAATTTCCTCATTGGTTTTTTTAGCTGTCCAGGGAACATTCAACATTTTTCTGAGAAATCCCATCTCTGTGGCCTCTAATAATTTTTTCATTTGTTTGTCTGCTGTCCATGATTCGCTTCCATAGGTCAGAATTGGTTAGAATATAGCACAGATGAACTTTCTTTCTCACTTCTATTGGCATAGATTTGTTGCATAAGATTTTTCATTTTCTGAAATGCTATTTTGGCCTGAGCTATTCTGCTTTTTATTTCTGTGGTGCATCTATCTTCTGATGTTATTATTATGCCTAAGTATTTGAAACATTGCACTTGTTTCAGATTTGTTCTGTTTATTTTTATGTTGCGTGATGATTGTTTCTTTGATATGACCATTACTTCTGTTTTCTTAATATTCAGACTGAGGCCTTTTTTTTGTTCCTTTCTTCCACTATTATGTCTATCATTTCTTGTAATTCATTCTCTGTCTCTGTTATTAAAACTGAATAGATATTAAGTATGATTTGTTATCTATAGTGCTTTGTGAAATGGTAAAATGATTGTGGTGGTGTTTTTTGGAAAACGGAAATTAATTTCTGCCAAACCTAAAGATATTCAAACAGGAAAGATTTATGATATCACATATCAAGTGAGAATTATGTATTTTCAAAGATTTGAAGTTGAATTGAATTGTGAAAGGAAAATAGCTTTATACTTTCTTTGTCAACAGCTTCTGTGACGATGAGGTGGTTGACCATATCAACTTAAAAGAGACTACAGATAGAGTTGATGATGCTGGAGTTGATCTGTCAGAAATGTCACAGCTGAAACCATTTGCCCCTTCCACTATGTCACTAGAATGTGATGCAGCAATAAACTGTGGTCAAGGAGATGCAGACATTAGCAATAACAGTCACAGACAAGATGAGGATATGAACTTAGAGGACAGTGGAGGCGGGCAAGATGATGGTGGTAGGCTTGTGTTTAACTTAGATGATAAGTCGCTAGAAGAACTTCGCTGCGAATCTTTGACAGAACCTGACTCTCCTGATTTTGATCATCAACGGCAGCAAGCAAGCTTTGATGTACATAACAATGAAACCTGGCAACAGTCGTCTTCCTGTGATAATAGCAGCTGTGACCCAAACGCACCTAGAATAAATCAAGAATCTTACGTCTCTCTCTCTGAACTTTCTCTCCGCAATGGTATTAACTGTGACCTCAGCAACAATCTAACAGCAGCGGTCACAACAGATAAACACATTAATATTGATCTCGCTGCTGGCAGTGGAGACAATTTGCAGAAAGAAGATAATTCGTATGTGCCTTCATCAAAAAGCTATGGTGACGATTCCGATTGTGTTTTTCTGGAAGAGTCTAAAGTAGCAAGTGATAATATACGAAAGATAGGGTCTGGTGACGATTCAACGGGCAAAGTGCATGTTCACCTAGATAACAACTTCAATACATTTCAGTACTGGAGGTCCCCACTTCCAGAAGTCAATATAGACTTTGACATCATCAACGGCCAACCTAATAATATACATGTGGTGGCAAAGGTGAAGGACGAGGAATTAAAAAAGGTGTATTCCTCTGAAATAAGTGTCAGTATTTGTGGTTCTTTAAAAGGGTTAGCTGATTCGGTGACTGATTCTTTATCCAACCTTGGATTTGCTGACAGTATGTCAGTGTCTTCATCTTCGTCATCCTATGTCACGTCAGAAGTTGAAAACTCTGGAGTTCGAATCCATACTGCAAGTGTAAGCATGGTCAGTGATGTGGCAGATGAAACTGTGGCAAACATCGGCAGCACACACGTGTTGGGGCAGCACCTGGGAGAGCAACATCTAGCTATCGTCGACGGAGTTGTCCAGGGTGAGTTGGTTGATTTGTTTAAACATTTATAGTTCAAAGTCAATGCAGAAAAAAGTCAAAGCAGAAAAAAGTCAAAGCAGAAAAAAAGTCAAAACAGAAAAAAAGTCAAAGCAGAAAAAAGTCAAAGCAGAAAAAAGTCAAAGCAGAAAAAAAGTCAAAGCAGAAAAAAAGTCACAACAGAAAATAGTCAAAGCAGAAAAAAGTCAAAGCAGAAAATTCTTGTGTAGCAAATTACTTTAGGGAGATCTGGCACAGAGACGTACATTTTGTAGTCTCATTAGTTGTGTCACTACATATATATTTATTTATTTGCGTACACACATCAGCCTCAGGGCAGATAGGAAAACTTAAGCAGAAGCGGTGCAAAAATGTGAAAAATTAAGTCTTGCCCTCCCCAGATCTCTTGGATAGTGTTATTCGATGTCTATCCCTCTTGGATAAGGGTAACAAGCAGGAAGTCCTGTGTGCTCTAGCGCACGTTAAAGAGCCGTTGGCACTAAAAATAAAAAAGTAGAACATATATATGGTCACTCTCTGGGCAAAATTTTCAGCAGAAAACAGCTTACATTGTTCAAAAATGTTCCATAGTCAATAACACCATATTCCCCATACACTTAAGGTGTGGAGGGGGGGGAACCTGTACTTTTAGTTTATATTATCTTTGGCGACACAGTAAAATTTATACAGGAAACGACATTGCAGATATAGACAATACTTCGGGTGAATGAAAGATTGATAGATCTTTGGCAATTGATGCATATAAAAATGAGATTTTTAAAAATTGAAATTTGGACTCTTGTTGCTGTTGAACTATTCAAAATCAACTTGAATTCCAGAGTTAAATTATGTACAGTTCAATAAGATAACTATAATATTGACAGGCAGCTGGTTTCTTCATATTTCCTTCATTTGCTTTTAAGCATCGAGGGGAGATATAATTTGCAGTCTTTTGCTCTTCTGTTCTCTGCTGCTGCTGTTTTCTAGTGTTTCTAATAATACATCAATCCGTCTTTTTTTGTGGTCAGCTCTTGAGTCCTGTGTTCTCACAGTGTTTATTAACTCTTTCTGTAGTTGTCTTTCGACCTTGCCCAAAATGCTTGGCTGTAATTTGTTCTTCTTGAAAAATACTTCTTGCACTGAATCTTTCATATTTTCCCTGTAACAAGTCATAGACATATGTATATGTAGGCATCAATTTTTAAGAAAAAGGGCACAGATTCATAATCAGCAACATTTTGGGAAAAAAAATGGATAAGAAATTAAGAATTTAATAATCACAATTTTTGAGAAAAAGAAAATGTATATAAAAAATGTCCACCTACCCAAAGTGAGGGTCCATTTTAATCTGACAGTGCTACTAAAGATCACTTAGATATCTATTACTGTCACATTCAAGTTCTCAGTACATAATTCCTAGCTTTTACTACTGTTAATAATAATTCATGTTTAGGAGTGATAGATGATACTTCACTGCTACTAGCCATTTTTCACTTCTAAACACGAATCAGCTGATTGAAGACACTAGAAAACAACACAAATTTCCACAATTTTGTGAACAAAATAGCAAATGCTGGATCAATCTAAGTGTGTCTAAAGACAGGACTTATAGTAGAATTAAATCCCTTTGGGATATGGTAGCTTAAAACTTATCATTATTTACTATAACGAAACAAAATAAAAGTAACCATGTCAGCGTTTGCTTGGCAAAATGTAAGTAAAAAAAGTAACCATGACAGTGTTTCCATGGATGCCAGGAGTTAAAGGCTTTGTTGTGTTTTCATCTTTGTTTTATCATGTGGCCAAACCATTTTATCTGTGGTTCTGATCTTATCTCTCATGCTGTTTCTTGTCATTCATCTAATATATTTCATCTCTGCAATGGTTATACAGGCAGCTATGATATCTGCTAAAGAGACCAATGAGAAAGTTCTCAAAGAGGCCAACACACAAAGGGAGCTCTTAAAAAAACATCAAAAAGGAGCAATCATGTTTTGGGCACATCCCGAGAAGAGGACTGTTGGAATACTGGGTTACAACTGGCAACATAAAAGGAAAGAGAGATCGCTGACAACAAAGAGAGAAAATACTGGATAGCTTGGTGTCATGGCATGGAAAACAAGACAACAACAGAACTCATACGATGCACCGTGGATAGATTGTGGAAGGACATAATCGCCAACCGGTATGGTACATGATGATGATATCTGCAAATTTGCCTGCATATTGTTGGCTTATTGTAATTATGCCAGATTTGATATCATCCATCATATGGGGCTTTTATTGTGGTTGTTCTCATATAATGTACCCATTTACAGCTCAATGAATGCATTGCTCATTTATGTAAATATTTCAGTGTTTGTTAAACCATGGTTAACACTTCTCATTTAATAGCGCTACCTAGTGACTTGTTTGGTTTTCTTATATAGAAGAGTGTACACAGCTGTGTATTACTGATACTTTAATTCATTTACTGATTTGTTTTTACAGGAAGTTAAAATACCCATGCTTTTGCTTTAATTCAGTTAAAGTGATTAGAGGAAGTTTTTTTCTCTCTCTAACTTTTGTGGTTAAAAATTGAATATTGCATACCTCGGATGCCATTAATGTAAGTCCAACTCAACAGGTTGGTAAGGGACAAATGTTTTATGCTCAAAGAAATCACTGAAAAATGGAGACCACAAAAATAAAGTAGCAGTCAATATATGTGGAATAAAAAATAAAAGTTCAACTTTTAGAAGAAGAAAAAAATAACCTCCAATAAATGTTTCGAAAACACCAGACTCAATGGCTGGCCACGAAAAAAGATTGACGGATTATTAGATTAGTTGTCATTCTTATATAAAGTTTGGAAACAAACACTTTTAGATTGGTTGTTATTCTTATTAAAACTTGGCAAACTTTAAACACTTGGATAAGTTGTTATTATTATTGAAACTTGGCAAACATTAAACAGGAGACAAATAATAATAAATGAATATTATTATAGAGGGAAACTTTAAACACTTGGATTGGTTGTTATTCTTATTGAAACTTGGCAAACATTAAACAGGAGACAAATAATAAATGAATATTATTATAGAGGGAAACTTTAAACACTTGGATTGGTTGTCATTCTTATTGAAACTTGGCAAATATTAAACAGGAGACAAATAATAATAAATGAATATTATTATAGAGGGAAACTTTAAACACTTGGATTGGTTGTTATTCTTATTGAAACTTGGGAAATACTAAACACTTTTAGCTTAATTGTTATTTTCATTGAAACTTGGGAGTAATATTAAACTTGTATAGGAAGGTGGCATTTGATGTCAGCCTTATTGAATATAAATCCTTTTATAGCAAGTCAAATAATGTGGTTCACATAGAATTTATTTTAGTTTTGTGACTTATTGCTTGTGGTCTTCTTTTTTCCTTCCTCATCTGCCTTTCAGCGTCGAGGGGAGATATAATTTGCGGTCTTTTGCTCTTCTGTTCGCCTCTGCTGCTGCTATGTTTCCTAGTGCTTCTAATATTCCATTGACCCATCTTTTTCGTGGTCGACCCTTGGATCTGGTGTTCTCAACAACGTTTATTGAAGGCTCGTTGTGTTTTGTTTTGTTCTTTCTGCCTTGTCACGTGGCCAAACCATTTTATGTTTCCTTATATATTCTATGGCAGGGGCTATTCCTAGCTTTTTTCTCAGTTCTTCATTTCTGATCTTATCTCTCAGACTGTTTCCTGTCATTTGTCTAACACATTTCATCTCTGTAGAGGTTATTTTTCTGATTGTTCTTGCATCTAGGGTCTAGGTCTGGCAGTGGTAGCACAACGTTGGGATGAAGATTGTATTGTATAGTGCTCGTTTTGCCTCCAGATATATTTCCTTGTTGGACAATAGTGGTGATAACTGTCCGATGATTTGACAAGATTTTTTGCATCTTGATTCTATCTCTGCTGTTTGAGAATTATCGTTTGTCATTAGACTTCCTAGGTATTTGAATTCCTCTACTTGTTTTAGTTGCCTGCCTTCTATAGTTATGTTGATGTTCTGCTTATTTTTGGCGACATTCATGACTTCTGTTTTGTTGATGTTGATTTTCATGTATTTTGTGCCTGAGATGTTGAGTTTGTTTAAGTGTTCTTGTAGATCTTCTATTGTTTCATGTATTAGTGCCTGATCATCTACAAATAAAAGCTCGTTGATCGCCTCTGTCTCTGATGGGTTGGCTAGCTTGCATATATAGTCCATGTAAGTAATAAACAGTAGGGGGGGATAGTACGCACCCATGTCTTACACCTGAACTAACTTCAAAGTGGTCTGTGTAGCCTGCTGCTGTTCTGACCCTGCAGCTGCTGCTGATGTAGAGGCTTTTAATAAGGTTGGTTAGATGTTGGCTTACTCCGTATGTTGTTAGTATCTCCCACAGTTGTTATCTGTTAACTCTTTCGAATGCCTTTTCCTGGTCAATGAAGGCTATGTATAAGTTTTGATTGTGTTCTGTTGTTTTGGTAAATGACAAAATAATCAATTTAAACAAAATTAGTCAAGAAAAACTTGTAAAAAAAGAGAGACAAAAAGGTGAGTTAGATATTTTAAATATTTTATGTATTTCATAGGTGTATGTTAAAACTAGTTGATGGTGCACTTATCAAAACTGAGGTGTATGTTAAAACTAGTTGATGGTGCACTTATCAAAACTGAGGTGTATGTTAAAACTAGTTGATGGTGCACTTATCAAAACTGAGGTGTATGTTAAAACTAGTTGATGGTGCACTTATCAAAACTGAGGTGTATGTTAAAACTAGTTGATGGTGCACTTATCAAAACTGAGGTGTATGTTAAAACTTGTTGATGGTGCACTTATCAAAACTGAGGTGTATGTTAAAACTGTAGTTGATGGTGCACTTATCAAAACTGAGGTGTATGTTAAAACTAGTTGATGGTGCACTTATCAAAACTGAGGTGTATGTTAAAACTAGTTGATGGTGCACTTATCAAAACTGAGGTGTATGTTAAAACTAGTTGATGGTGCACTTATCAAAACTGAGGTGTATGTTAAAACTGTAGTTGATGGTGCACTTATCAAAACTGAGGTGTATGTTAAAACTGTAGTTGATGGTGCACTTATCAAAACTGAGGTGTATGTTAAAACTGTAGTTGATGGTGCACTTATCAAAACTGAGGTGTATGTTAAAACTGTAGTTGATGGTGTACTTATCAAAACTGAGGTGTATGTTAAAACTGTAGTTGATGGTGCACTTATCAAAACTGGCTCATCCCAATTTTAAGATCCACTTCTTCTAATCACTTTGAATGTATGATAGAAGCATGTGTATTTTAGCTTATTGGACAGATACAACTGAGCAAATCATCAACTATCTACATGCACACATACACTCTTGAATGTACACATCAATTATATTAGTCTGTGTGTTAGAAAAAAGTAGAACCAGTCTGCTAGCAAGAATTTGTTTCTAGCCACATCTCCCACTTCTTCTGTTATTCAAGGTTTCTTTTTCATTTCTTGAAACCACACTTTTTTTCTTGTTTTCCTGGGACCATACCTTCAAATTTTGTTCTTAACAACCCTCTTATTTCTCCTGATGTGAATGTAGTGTTTTAACTTGCTCTGTAAGTAGAGGGAGATAGAATTTGTTCTTATAACTTTGACAGTGATTTTAAATATAGTTCACATACAGATGTTTTTATGAGAGCATGTGTTAGATCAATGTGCTAATTCACACAGAGAATTAATTACCTGTTATTTCTTCTCAGATTTAAGTACGAGCAGCATCAACTTCATGGACGATATGTCATCAGTGTTTGGGGTAGATGATGCTACACTTGCTCAACAACAGGTCAGGCTTGCCATCATGACCATTTTATTGTTTTTATCCTTTCTAAAAAAAAGAACTGCAGAAACTGCAACTAAATATATTCTTTTTGTAGTAGTTCTTTGTATTTAGGTGCCTCGGTAGCCTGTCAATTCCTGACTGGTGGTAATGTAAACAAAAACTAAAGACTAGGGAAGCAGGCCTGAAAACATGTGCAGTAGACCGCGACACATGTTTTCGAGCCACTAATTGTCGAATGATGACAGACAAACAATTTGCATGTGTTGTGATGGTAGCTGAGTGGTTAGTGTGCTTGCTTCATCAGAAGGATCCAAATTCTATTCCTATAATTTTATTTTCCCACCCAGACTCAATTTTCGCTTGGGTTAACCTAATCTCCAAAAATGCGAACCAGCGATTTTTCTTGGTTATAAAGTGGTTTGTGTGCTTGCTTCATTAGAAGGTTCAAAATTCTATTCCCATTACACGAACACACACACACACACACTCAATGCTTTTGCTTGGGTTAACCCAATCTCTAAGAATGCGTACCAGTGATTTTTCTTGGTATTAAAGGTGACCTGACGTGATGCTAATCACGTCACCTTAAAATGTGCCTCTGATGTTGAAAAATGTGGCCATAAACATATTACCTATACACTTTAGAGCAAACATAAAGTATGAGACTTAAATCCAGAGTCTTGGTGCGCGAGTTTTCACCCTTATGTACTCAACCGTCTATCCAGAAGTGTTCGGAGACTTCTGGATAATGTCACTTTAAGCATCAGATATGAGGCTGCATTCCTCACCATCCCAGATTAACACCCTCTTGACCAGTTCTGCCAGCGGCTGGGTTGACTGCGAGGTTTTTTTTCCCCCAACCACGAGTACAATTCCCGCTGCTTCCAGTGGGAATCAAACACGGATTGTCCGAATGTCGGTAGCCCAGTCTGGTGGTTTTCCTAACTAGGCTACTGAGGACCCCACTCTAGAGCAACTATGTAATAATCTCCATAAGAGTGGTCATCGAGTGGATTTCATCACATAGCAATATACAAGGAGATTAATGCTTAGACAACTCTGAGAAAGGAAGGGAAGTAAAAAGCTAAATCCATCAATGCCAATATGATAAAAAATGGATACAAGAACACCCACTGTATAACGAGTGCAATGGATAGCTTCAACTATCAAGAAGATATCCAGTATCGTACATCGCCTACATACTGGCCACAACAGAATGACAAATGATATGCTTACCAAGTTCAAAATAGGAATATCTTTTTTGTATGGAGCCTTGCAACAATCAAGTCCAGTCATGAGAAGTAAGCCCCCATCCACAATTTCAGCCTGAAGATTCAAGAAATATCTTCATTAAATAATTTGTCTTGCTGTAGAAATAGTTCAACAAGCCTGTACAAATATATCTGATTTTGTTCCAACATATTAGTGCTTCTGTCTGATTTTGTTCCAACATATTAGTACTTCTATCTGATTTTGTTCCAACATATTAGTACTTCTATCTGATTTTGTTCCAACTTATTGATACTTCTATCTGATTTTGTTCCACCATATTAGTACTTCTGATTTTGTTCCCGCATATTAGTACTTCTGTCTGATTTTGTTCCCGCATATTAGTACTTCTGTCTGATTTTATTCCAACATATTAATACTTCTGTCTGATTTTATTCCAACATATTGGTACTTCTGCTTGTATTGTTCCAACATATTAGTACTTCTGCTTGTATTGTTCCAACATGTTAGTACTTTTGTCTGATTTTGTTCCAACATATTAGTACATCTGCTTGTATTGTTCCAACATGTTAGTACTTTTGTCTGATTTTGTTCCAACATATTAGTACTTCTGTCTGTATTGTTCCAACATATTAGTACATCTGCTTGTATTGTTCTAACATATTAGTACTTCTGCTTGTATTGTTCTAACATATTAGTACTTCTGTCTGATTTGTTCCAACATATTAGTACTTCTGTCTGATTTGTTCCAACATATTAGTACTTCTGTCTGTATTGTTCCCACATAATAGTACTTCCATCTATAATGTTCCCACATAATAGTACTTCCATCTGTATTGTTCCCTCATAATAGTACTTCCATCTGTATTGTTCCCACATATTAGTACTTCTATCTGATTTTGTTCCCACATATTAGTACTTCTATCTGTACTGTTCCCACATATTAGTACTTCTATCTGTACTGTTCCAACATATTAGTACTTCTGTCTGATTTGTTCCAACATATTAGTACTTCTGTCTGTATTGTTCCCACATAATAGTACTTCCATCTATAATGTTCCCACATAATAGTACTTCCATCTGTATTGTTCCCTCATAATAGTACTTCCATCTGTATTGTTCCCACATATTAGTACTTCTATCTGATTTTGTTCCCACATATTAGTACTTCTATCTGTACTGTTCCCACATATTAGTACTTCTATCTGTACTGTTCCAACATATTAGTACTTCTGCCTGTACTGTTCCAACATATTAGTACTTCTGTCTGTACTGTTCTAACTTATTAGTACTTCTATCTGATTTTGTTCTAACTTATTAGTACTTATGTCTGTACTGTTCCAACATAATAATTCTTCTGTCTGTACTGTTCCCACATATGAGTACTTCTGTCTGTATTGTTCCCACATTACCACTGCTACCGGTATTGTTCCAACATATTGCCAATGCTACCTGTCTTGTTCCCACATATTACCATTGCTACCGGTATTGTTCCAACATATTGCCAATGCTACCTGTCTTGTTCCCACATATTACCACTGCTCTCTTTGTTTTTCCAGGGTATTAGTGCACCCCAATCTATATTATGACCATATATTGCCATCATATTACTTCTGACATTTCCCTCAGTCACTTAGTGTTATTCTCTCTCTCCCTCTCTTCCCCCCTCCCCATATATATAGCTTCACTTTCCATATTCTTTAGTTGAACTATTTTTATTTTTGTGTACATATTTTTCTCAAAGATAGTTTTGTTTAATCAATGAATAGTTTTTGTTTTCTCTTCACTTATTGTACAATAATACTCTTCTTTCAATGATCATTCAATCAGTTCTTGTAACTGTTCAAGAGTGTATATTCCTCTCTGCAGAATATTGTTCCAAAACTGCTGCTAGAGAATTATCTGGGCATGGTGGACCCATCCAGATCTCAGACGGTTGATGGGGAGATCACCAAGCACTGCGCCTACAACTTACCAGCCGTTGCTTACACGCTTGGGAGACAGAATTGGCATTGTGTCAAAAATTTGTATGAAACCTTAGCACAAGACATGCAGGTAAATGCAAAATCAAACATTACATTGTTTATCTTATCTTTCATTCGCCCAAAGTATTGCCAGACTGTTGGACATGATTTTTGCTGTAACGTGGTCAGTATTACGGCTGTGCTGATTTTTTTTCCCCGGCACTCATTTAAGGCCGGGTGTTTGTCTGTTCGCCTCAAGTATTGCCATTATCTGTAATGTTGGTTCCTGTATAAATTTTACTGTCTTTTGTAATTCTTGCAGTGGCCCATATAGCTTTGGCCTGTAGTATTGTGTCTATTGGCCAGTGGATTTTCATCACTCTACTAAATTCAGTGCAGTCTTGGAGTAGTCTTATTTGTTTTGTTCTTGTGGGTCATACATGGAGTTATTTACTGTGGGTAATAAATGACCTTGTGGAAAGTAACTAAAGAGGATTGTGTTTGGGGACACACATTTCCCTGAAACAGGAAGACATTATTATATTTGGACATGAGGCTCTTCTCATGCACATCCCATTCATTCAGTTGAACCTTCATATAACATTGATTTTGTTTGTGTTAGACCAATCATGATGGAAAGTGCGTAACATTGATTTTGATCGTGTTAAAGTAACCATGATGGAAAGTGCGTAACATTGATTTGGTTTGTGTGTAACCACTATTAAAAGTGCGTAACATTGATTTTTGTTTGTGTGTAACCACAGTTAAAAAGTGTGTAACATTGATTTTGTTTGTGTGTAACCACAATGAAAAGTGCATAACATTGATTGTTTCCACAGTGGAAAGTGCGACGAACCTTGGCCTTCTCCATGCATCAACTTGCTATCATTGTCGGGGATGAGATCACTCACAAGGATCTAGTACCTGTCTTTGATGGCTTCCTCAAAGATTTGGATGAAGTCCGCATTGGAGTCCTTAAGCATTTGGCTGATATTTTTCGGGTAGGGTTGTTTTTTGGTTTAGTCTTTTTGGAATTTTGAACATTTAATAAAAATTTCCCTGTATAGTAAACACATACGGTTGTAAATCATGTATAATCTTGCAGACAGCAAGGAAAAAAAGTCCATTTTTAAAATAAAATGCTGCAGAAAAATCCTTGGATAATAATAAAAAAAAGAGCAATAAAGACATTAAAAAGAACTGGAGTATAAACACTATTCTACGTAGGTTACGCTGGCTTGGCCACATACACAATATGAAGGATGGCAGCATACCAAAAGATATACTCTACGAACAACTGGCAGATGGCAAAAGGACTAAAGGACACCCAAACCTTTGATTTGTAGACGTGTGTGAACGCGACACGAAGACTGAACATAAACCCAGCAGCCTGGGAAGAAATAGCTGCAGACCGCAATCGCTGGAAACACACTCTAAAGGTCCACCTCAAACAAGAAGCAGACAGATTCATAGAGAAAGAGAACACACGGCGAAATGAAAGAAAAGAAAAAAAATTTCTAGGGCTGCTGAAAAATCCATAGTCAACTTTGACTGAGACTACTACTGCTACAGGGAAAATTAATACTATGAAAATACTATGGCCACGTGAAAAGACAACAGCAGGCTGCTAAGAACAAAAATGAAAGACATGGTTTCCGGGTGACACACCAGGGACAGGTGAAGAAGAGAATGGTTTGAAGATGCCAAGGAGAAATTGAATGTGATAACAGAAGTGGGGCATATGGCTAGAGACAGATTTTTTCAGACGGGCTATGGTGAATGCAACATTCTGCAAAATGACATGCGCCCTGATGTTGTTATGTATACAAATGAGTTTGACTTGTAGGTTGAGATTGCTCTTTGTCTTCAGAGAGTTAACTCCAGCTTCTGTGTAAACAATTTAGCTATTGGATCCTCATCATCGTGTGCCATACCGGTTGAGGCGATCCTGTCCTTCCACAATGTTCTATCTACAGTGCATCGTATCAGTTGTGTTGACTGTTTTCCATGCCATGACACCACGCTATCCAGTATTTTCTCTCTCTGTCATCTTTCCTTTTATTTTGCCAGTTGTAACCAAGTATTCCAACTTTCCTCTTCTCATGATGTGCCCGAAAAATGTTGATTGTTTCTTTCTGATGTTCTTTAGGAGCTGCCTTTTTGTGTTGGCCTCTTTTTGAGAACTTCCTCATTGGTCTTTTTAGCTGTCCAGGGAACTTTCAACATTCTTCTGAGAAATCCCATCTCTGTGGCCTCTAATCGTCTTTTCATCTGTTTGTCTACTGTCCATGATTCGCTTCCATAGGTCAGAATTGGTTCTATATAGCATCGATGAACTCTTCATTCTCATTTCTATCCACATAGATTTGTTGCATAAAATATTTTTCATTTTCTGAAATGCTATTTTGGCCTCAGCTATTCTGCTTTTTATTGGATCCAACTTTGTTTATAGAACTTGAGGTGTTGAAGTTGTCACTATTTTGGCAGTCTTATTTGTTGTCATATTAATGGGAACTGATTTTGCCTTGAGGCAAGACACCGATCTCGAGACAGAGAGGTTGTAGGTTCATACCCCGGCTGTATCAGGTGGGATTTTTATTTATGATTTCTCTCTGCAGCAGCCACCCTGGTCTCGGCAGCGAGGCCCTGCTTGAAACGTTGAACAATTAGTCATGGACGGAAAAAATATGAGTACCTCTGAAGATGGAGTTATCTGTGCAGCGAGGGGACCCCTGTGCACACAGCTGCCAAGGAAAACGGATTAACATGCAAAATTCATTTCCTCATCTCTAGGCAGTTTTTTTAACATGTTTCTTCACTCTTTCCACTTAAATGTCAGTTGCTTTCTTCACTTTATGCCTTATCACTTCCTCAACATTCATATTTCTCGTTACTTTCTCAACATTTAAATGTCTGCTCACTTTCTCAAAACTGAATGTCTTGTCACCTTTTTGGCATGCATACGTCTCAGTCACTTTCTTGACTTTTAAATATCTTGCCACTTTCTCAACACAAATATCTTGTCACTTCAAAATGTAAGAAATGTTGTGTCACTGCTATTTCAGTTATTGCGGCCTGAAGTTCGACTGCAGTACCTGAGCAGAACGCAGGTGTTCATGAAGACAGATAATCAGAGAAATTGGAGGTTCAGGGAAGAGCTAGCAGAGTGAGTGATTGAACTGGTGAAATATGTCTTCAATCATTGTTTTGTGATCTCATCAGCTTTTGTCCACATTCCAACTATTGTTGATGTTTTAGCTATTTCATGTGTCCCCTGTAGACTAACCTTTTGGCACTATATTTATCTGTTGTAGTTTGTTTCCAACATTAAATCCTCTTTTAGACTAATGGC
This sequence comes from Megaustenia siamemsis, assembly GCA_032433765.1. NCBI lineage: Eukaryota > Metazoa > Mollusca > Gastropoda > Stylommatophora > Ariophantidae > Megaustenia > Megaustenia siamemsis. The sequence goes on along the minus strand of JAVIAB010000025.1, from coordinate 12,629,447 downwards.
TATATCTGGTTGTACAGTGAGCATGTACTCCAACATTGACATTAGTCAGCAAAGTGGCTGTTTACATTTAGTTAGTGAGGTTGGCTTCATACAACAGTTCACATTGAGATGATGCTGTTCTATCTATCTATTGACCTTTCGAGCCGTAACCGGCCCATAGGGCGTAGACCAAGATACACCTTCTCCTATATGAATTTTTGTTCTAGCAGTTTTCTTTTAAAGATATTTTATTAAATCTCGCCATCTGTCTCTGTTCTGTGCAAGCAGTTCTATCTCATTGAGGGAGCCGATTCCTGCTGCTCTTGCCTCTCTCATCAATGTTCTTCTCAGTGTCTCCCTGGGTCTTCCTCTTTTTCTTTTACCTGTTGTTTCCCATATGAGGATTTATAAGTTGTTGCAGTTGGTTATAAAAAACGTCCTTAACTTCATCATCAGCTTCGCTAGTAGGCGCATAACATTTAATAATTGAAAGTCTTCCATGTTTTGTTTTGTATCGTGTTCGTATCAGACGGCTATTTACCGGTTCCCATTCTAATAAACTTCTTGCAGCTTTGTCTGTCATCATTATGCCTACTCCTTCACGGTTTTTTCCATCTTCCCTTCCAGAAAAAACTACTATTTTATTATCAATAGATCTCCTACCTGTTCCAAGCCAGCGCATTTCGCTTAATCCTAAAATATCTAGATCGTATCTGTCCATCTCGCTCGCGACCTGTGCATGTTTCGTCGGAGCGGCCATTGTTCGCACATTCCAGAATCCTATTTTTGTTGTTGTTTTGGGGCCGAAAAAACTATCATTATTATCTACTGCTAATTTACACATTCTGTATCAGGTCTACGTTTCATTAACAACATCGTTTTTACGATAGCGGCTTGTTAAACCTCTGATCAACGGTTCAATACCAAGCCGGAGAAAAATAATTCCTCCATTTTGGAAACAACCGGAAATGATGCTGTTAGCCTATGGATAATTGATTGAATCATCCCATGATGGATGATTAATTGAATCATCTCACAAAGTTGTGTTTTGTGACTTAATGTGCTGAGCTCCCTTGATCTTCCAGTTTTTCATTTACCCCAACACAAAAGTGCAGTGCATCGGCAAGTTCCCACCGCAGTGAGAGTCAACATGGGAGACCGAATCTGAAAATTGTAATCAGAAGATTAATAATCAAATAGATGTTGAGTTACCACCACATGCCAGATTTAGGGCAATGAGTTCTCTAAAGAACAGATTAATTTTATCGGGGGAGAGTTGGAAAAAAAAAAATCTATAGAAAAAATGGTATACGTAAAAGCTTTACGTGATTGATAGACGGCACAAATTTGAACGATGTTTCGGCTCAATATGCCTTCAGCAGGAACAAACAAACAACACACCCATACAGATATGTAAGTAAATAAAACTAATCCTACTATCTATCTATCTATTGTCCTTTAGAGCCGAAGACGGCACATAGGGCAGGACCATAATCCCAAAAACAGAAACCTTGCATGCCAAAATGGCACATATTGCAGAGATCACTGCTTCTAAAATCTATGGCTCTGTTTCCATAACAACACTTTTTACAATGACAGCTTGTCAAGCCATCGATCAATCTCCTTAGTCGCCTCTTACGACATACATGGAAGGTCACAGTATCACTATTCTTTACTTTCCCCATAATGAGGCCCCGGTAACACACAGGTAATCCTACTTAGCTAACTATTAATAAACACCCAAATGCAAAAAAATAATTTTATCGCAAGGAAGGTATAACTATCATCTTGTTTGTTGTTAGGATTATCGTCATTGAACGCCTGAAGAATCCACAGGTGCTCCGATATCCTCCTTAAGAACATCCAAGAAGAATCCTGGCCCAAGTGCACAAACTCTAGCATGGCCTGGGATCCACAGTGTGGGTAGACTTCTGCTGACAATCTAATCAGGGCAGCGGTATATTTTTTGGCCCTCCCCCTTTAAAAAAAATTTAACTGGCAATGGTTATTTAACGTGCGCGAGTGCACATTAGACAGACTGGATTACATAGTAAACAAAATACCACACTGTAGTTCATTACTTTTATATTATTGCTTGTCAAGACAATGGCTAGTATGTCATTTACATGAGCAGCATACAGCATTCTCACTTTAGATGTGGCATTTAATTAACCTAGACAACTTTTTGCATTAGCAGTATCAATTAATGTAGACAACTTTCCACATTTTTACATTAGCAGTATCAATTAATGTAGACAACTTTCCACATTTTTACATTAGCAGTATCAGTTAATGTAGACAAATTTTTGCATTAGCAGTATCAGTTAAAGTAGACAAATTTCTACATTTTTGCATTAGCAGTATCAGTTAATGTAGACAAATTTCCACATTTTTGCATTAGCAGTATCAGTTAATGTAGACAACTTTCTGCATTTTTGCATTAGCAGTATCAGTTAATGTAGACAAATTTCCACATTTTTGCATTAGCAGTGTCAGTTAATGTAGACAAATTTCCACATTTTTGCATTAGCAGTATCAGTTAATGTAGACAAATTTCCACATTTTTGCATTAGCAGCATCAGTTAATGTAGACAAATTTCCACACTTTTGCATTAGCAGTATCAGTTAATGTAGACAAATTTCCACATTTTTGCATTAGCAGTATCAGTTAATCTGGACAACTGTTAGCATTCTCATATTAGATGTGTCAATTAATCTAAACAACACACAGGCAGTTAATCCATGTTTGTGACCTCTACCACAGTCTGGATGTTGTGACCCGCGTTGTACCCCTGGCCATGGTTCTCTTGTTAATCTAAACAACTTGTCTCCACAGGCAGTTAATCCAAGTTTGTGACCTCTACCACAGTCTGGATGTTGTAACCCACATTGTACCCCTGGCCATGGTTCTTTTGTCTGACAAGGTAGCCCAGGTCAGATTTGTGGCCTTGAGATTGGTAAGCAGAGTGTGATTAGGCTTGTAGTAGAGTACAATACACCTGATGATGCTTGCTTGTAGTAGAGTACAATACACCTGATGATGCTTGCTTGTAGTAGAGTACAGTACACCTGATGGTGCTTGCTTGTAGTAGAGTACAGTACACCTGATGGTGCTTGCTTGTAGTAGAGTACAATACATCTGATGATGCTTGCTTGTAGTAGAGTACAGTACACCTGATGATGCATGCTTATAGTAGAGTACAGTGCACCTGATGGTGCTTGCTTGTAGTAGAGTACAGTACACCTGATGGTGCTTGCTTGTATTAGAGTACAGTGCACCTGATGGTGCTTGCTTGTAGTAGAGTACAGTGCACCTGATGGTGCTTGCTTGTAGTAGAGTACAGTACACCTGATGGTGCTTGCTTGTAGTAGAGTACAGTACACCTGATGATGCTTGCTTGTAGTAGAGTACAATACATCTGATGATGCTTGCTTGTAGTAGAGTACAATACATCTGATGATGCTTGCTTGTAGTAGAGTACAATACATCTGATGATGCTTGCTTGTAGTAGAGTACAATACATCTGTGATGATGCTTGCTTGTAATAGAGTACAGTACATCTCATAATTCTAGCTTGTAGTAGAGTACAATACATCTAAAAGTTCTGCATAAAAAAACTACAGGCATCAACAGTGATGGTTAGAATTTAGGGACAATTATTGAAGTTGAAAATTGAGGGGAAAATCTTTGAGATTAAAATTCAAGTTGAATTTGACACTTGTAGAAGTAAGGTGTTACTTTTATAATAAAGCAACCATGCCATATAGCCTGCCCACAATTCCACTCAGCTCTTCACAAATCTTTCATGCAAGTTTTATCATAATTAAGACTTTTGTTTTGTCTTTTTAATGTGATGATGACTATTGTAGCTTTTGTTTCTCTTACAGTTGAGTGCTGTTTTAAAAAAAACGCACCAAGATGAAGAAAAGAAACTGCTAGCCTCTGTATGCAACAATATCATCGAACAACTTGTCAACAACAAACGGTGGCTGTCACGGCAAACGTAAGTAGAGTTTGAGTTCTTATTCCTTTCGATGAACTGTTTTTTTTTTTGTGGAAGGCATTTTGAGATCTTATAGTGAGAAAGGAAATAGTTGCTCCTTGGAATCCTACACACATTCATGTGCACAATGATACATCATAAAAATATTTTTTAATGAGCAAAATAGTCTTATTTATGTGTGTACACGGAACAGGTTAAAAAAAAATATTTCTAGGTGCGCTGAAAAATAAGTCAATTATGACTGACGGAGGCTACTAAATACGGAACAGGTGCCTGAAGAGAGGGGTAAAGGCATAAAAATGCAAAGCTGCTTTAAAGCTGATGATTAAAGTGAAAGGGAAAAATGTGGTTACACAACACATATATTTATTACACAAATATTTATCTATCTGTTGTCCTTTCAAGCCAAACATGGCACATAGGGCAGAACCACAATCTCAAAAACAGAAATCTTGTGTGCCAAAATGTCACATATTGCAGAGATCACTGCTTCTAAAATCTATGACTGTTTCCATAACAAAACTTTTTACAATGACAGCTTGTGAAGCTATCGATCAATCTCCTTAGTCACCTCTTACGACATGCCTGGAAAGTCAGTGTCACCATTCTTTACTTCCCTCATAATGAGGCCCCGGTAACACACGGAAAACACAAATATCTAACCAAGTAATTATGTGCTGTCCATTGTTCCTGCTGAAGGTCTACAGAGCTGCAATATCTTTTGATTTTACGTTGTCCATCACCTCTGTAAAGTCATAACCACTGCACTTTTTCCCCTTTCACCTGTCTGAAGCTAGCGATGTTTACTTCATCCAAGACCAATTTTTAAATCTGGTAATGTTAATTCAGTGCTACTTGAAACTTTTAAAATAATTAATGCATGAATTGAGGACCCTACCCAACATACTCTTTATATCTTTCTTGTGAGTATAATTTCTTTTCCAGCCAGTTATATTTAAATTGAACACACCTGCATTAAGCATTACAATGTATTAAGTGAATTAGATCTTACTTGAGGCGTACCATCATACTCCAGATCTCAAATCTGGTTGGATATAATTACTGTACTCAGTAATAAGTTAATTGCAAGAAAGTATCAAGGTAGCGAGGATAAAGTCAAGTTTGCGTAATCATCAGAATTCAATGCTGAGGTTATGTATAGAAACTTGGTAGGAATCCATCCTATACCAAACGAAAATTCAAACTGCCAATGACACTAGATAGTGTGTCAGCCATGGTGCAGGTTTGGGGAGATAATCAAGATGCAAGTACCGACCATACAACTAACTCAAGATGGTTGCTAATGTGATGACTACTTTACCTAGAAAATTAAAATGTGTCGTGGTTGCTTAAATGTGGGCAGAATTAACATGGATTAAACCATTAAGTATTCATTTTTGTTCTGTTTGGAGTTTGGCTTTTGATTGACGACTTTGTTTAGATGTCAGAGTTGCGAGCAAACTGTAAACATATGTCAAAGGTCACTTTTATCGCTAATCTTTGTTTTACTTTCAATATTTAAATCACTGGTTTCAGGTTTGCCCAGTTATGCTTTGTGATACTAGAAGAGAATAGTCTTCCAGCGGAGGTGTTTGCTCGCAACTTCCTACCCAGCTTGCTGTCTCTCAGCACAGACCCAGTTCCAAACGTCAGGCTATCTTTGGCTAAGGCTATGACTCAGAGAATTATGCCATTAGGTGAGTAGAGCATTGATTTGTTAAGCCTGTCAAAGATGTCATTGAATGTATGGTAGTGTCATTGTTAACCTGTCAGTGTATGGTAGTGTCATTGTTAACCTGTCAGTGCATGGTAGTGTCATTGTTAACCTGTCAGTGTATGGTAGTGTCATTGTTAACCTGTCAGTGTATGGTAGTGTCATTGTTAACCTGTCAGTGCATGGTAGTGTCATTGTTAACCTGTCAGTGCATGGTAGTGTCATTGTTAACCTGTCAGTGTATGGTAGTGTCATTGTTAACCTGTCAGTGCATGGTAGTGTCATTGTTAACCTGTCAGTGCATGGTAGTGTCATTGTTAACCTGTCAGTGCATGGTAGTGTCATTGTTAACCTGTCAGTGTATGGTAGTGTCATTGTTAACCTGTCACAACACCCAGAGTGTCAGAAGTTACTATTGTAGTGTCATTGTTGACCTGTCATATGTGTTAAAAGCAAGGATGTCATTAGAACTTTGTATTATAGTGTCATTGTTGACCTGTCATATGTGTTAAAAGCAAGGATGTCTTTAGAACTTTGTATTATAGTGTCATTGTTGACCTGTCATATGTGTTAAAAGCAAGGATGTCATTAGAACTTTGTATTGTAGTGTCATTGTTGACCTGTCATATGTGTTAAAAGCAAGGATGTCATTAGAACTTTGTATTGTAGTGTCATTGTTGACCTGTCATGTGTGTTAAAAGCAAGAATGTCTTTAGAACTTTGTATTATAGTGTCATATGTGTTAAAAGCAAGGATGTCATTAGAACTTTGTGTTGTAGTGTCATTGTTGACCTGGGATATATGTTAAAAGCAAGGATGTCTTTAGAACTTTGTATTATAGTGTCATATGTGTTAAAAGCAAGGATGTCTTTAGAACTTTGTATTATAGTGTCATATGTGTTAAAAGCAAGGATGTCATTAGAACTTTGTGTTGTAGTGTCATTGTTGACCTGGGATATATGTTAAAAGCAAGGATGTCTTTAGAACTTTGTATTATAGTGTCATATGTGTTAAAAGCAAGGATGTCATTAGAACTTTGTGTTGTAGTGTCATTGTTGACCTGGGATATATGTTAAAAGCAAGGATGTCATTAGAAATTTTGATAAAATATGAAAATCAGAATTATTTAGCACAATAACAAAGCTCTGGATTTTTAAATAAAATGTTTTATCCACCCTTACTTATGCATGTGAGACCTGGACTAAAATAGAATACAAATTTGGATGCATTTGAAAACAAATAATTCTTTGTGTACCATGGAATGAATTCAAGACTCAAGAAATGACAAAGTATCCCAAAAATATTTATAATCAAGAGAAGGTGGACATTTTGTCAATCATGTGGTAAGAAACAAGAGAACCTCAAAAGCTTCACATGGGAACAAGAGGGAAAAAGAGAGATCGACTTAGAGGAACACTTAGGTGAGAAACAATGACAGTGGACATTAGCTGCTCCTGTTGAGATGGAAAGGCTCAGTCTTTTGCTCTTCTCTTGGCATTTCATGCTGTTTTCTAGTGTATCTAATATTCCATCAATCTTTCTTTTTCCATGGTCGGCCCTTGGGTCTAGTGTAATGTTTATTACAGGTTTTTGTTGTCTTGTGACCTTTCTGTTTTATCAGGTGGCCAAACCATTTTATTTTTCCTTATGTATTTAATGGCCACTATCGTAAAAATGATGTTGTTAAATGAAACGTAGACCTGATAAGACATGTCTATCTATATATGGTCATATGTTGAACATGTGATAAGAGATAATAACCGAATAGCAAAGCAAGCCCTCATATGGGAAACAACAGGTAAGAGGAAGACCCAGAGAGACACTGAGAACATTGATGAGAGAGGCAAGAGCAGCAGGATTCGGCTCCCTCATTGAGATAGAGCTGCATGCACAGAACAGAGAAAAATGGCGAGATTGATAAAATATCTTTAAAAGAATTGAAAACTGCTGGAACAAAAAATTCAGATAAGAGGAGTATCTTGGTCTACGCCCTATGGGCCGGCTACGGCTCGAAAGGTCAATAGAATAGAATTTAATGACAGAAATTTTTTTAATAATTTTTCATTTCTGATCTTACCTCCCATGTGACTTCCTGTAATGTAATGCCTCACTTTGATAGTGGTTATTTTTCTTATTGTTCTTGAGTCCAGGTACAATACCCATTTTGCCTCTAGTTATTTTCTTGCTGGACAGCAGTGATGATAGCTGTCCGATTTGATAAACTTTGTTCCATCTTGAGTCTACTTCTGCTCCTTGTAACATGCTTTGTATATTCATGGTTTTGAAAGTGTCCTATTCTTAGTCAAAAGATGACCCTTTACTTGTGATCAAGTTGTTGGTTATACGTTCTACCGGGGCTTAGTGTGTCTGGACCTTTTATTATTAATACTTTATGCTGCCACGTGATCCATAAACTTGCTTCTATTTTGCTACCACTTTACTTGTATTTGAACATACATAGGAATCATATCCTAACCCTACATATATTGTCATCAAAATTACCACCTGAAAATACATATTCTTGAAATTTGCAAACATCCTAACAACTATTTCTGGTGACCTCTGGTATTGGGTTTGTTGCCACCATTGTAGATCAAAAGGCCGCCGCCCCCTTTTTTTTTTTAAATTTCACTATAACAAAATTCGCACAGACATGAAACAAACCTTTCTTACACTGGATAGCAAGCGAATGACATTAGGAGGAAACTGAAATTACGGCTGAATTAACTGACCACGGTGTTAATAGACAACTCAACATCTCCAGTAGCCATGGTGTGATGGGGTTGAATCTCAGGTTATAAATTTAATCTAATCCATGATACGATTTTAGCTTCTGATTCCAGTTACTCTACATAGGTGTGTGGCAAAAGTTTAAAGAAAATCTTCTTTTCCAATCTCCAAATGTAACAATTAAGTGGTAGTTTTTTTTTTACCCAGTGTATTGTAAAAATGTGACTCGAGAGAGGTATCGTAATCTAGGGTTGAAGTATCTAATATCCAAGAAGATGGAACAAAACTTATTTTCTTACCACAAACTTTGATTGTTGCAGATTACTTCACCAGTCAGCAGAACCCCTACCACGAAGACCTGGTACATACACAGCAGAAGTTACAATCAGATGTTGATAAGGATGTCCGCTTCTTTGCCACCCAGCTCCAGGAGACTGAAATACCACATGAACATATGGTCAGTTGTGTGTTTGAACAAATGTGACTGAAATAGCACATGAACATATGGTCAGTTGTGTGTTTGAACAACTGTGACTGAAATACCACATGAACATAGGTCAGTTGTGTGTTTGAACAGATGGTCAGTTGTGTGTTTGAACAAATGTGACTGAAATACCACATGAACATATGGTCAGTTGTGTGTTTGAACAGATGAGACTGAAATACCACATGAACATATGGTCAGTTGTGTGTTTGAACAAATGTGACTGAAATACCACATGAACATATGGTCAGTTGTGCGTTTGAACAAATGTGACTGAAATACCACATGAACATATGGTCAGTTGTGTGTTTGAACAAATGTGACTGAAATACCACATGAACATATGGTCAGTTGTGTGTTTGAACAAATGTAACTGAAATACCACACGAACATATGGTCAGTTATATGGTTTGAACAAATGTGGACTGTAGTAACATCACAGAACACTAATATCACTTTGTGGCTAGATATATGTATTATATTTATTTAGTTGCATGACAATTCAATCACCAATTACAGTTGAAAACTTGAATAAGACATTTGTGTACCAGGGCACAACTTGAATGTTGTAGTTTATCATCAATCACCATTCTAACACTTCTCTCAGCTAATGTTGTACTTATGGTTATGGAAAGCCTCAGTATCACTGCAAATGAATTAAAATCCATAATTGCTCAACCACTCATGCCAGTGGAATCATCCAAATTAACATTTCATCTCCCAAACAAAGAAAGGTAGCTGCAGTCACCATCATAGCAGTCTCAGGACTTGCCAAAAAACATAGGCGAAACCGCACAGAATCATCTAGGGTATGTTGTGCTTTTCCTCCCACACTTAGTGATTAATCAACTGATGACAGGTCATCTCCATTTTTACAGGTTCCAGTTTAGATTCAGGGACTGGACAGCAGTGACCATCATGAGACCAGAGAAGGGGGGGAATCCTTGATCTAGAGCCAGAAGCAACATTTTACAAGTGTCAGTTTGTGATGGAGCAATCAATGCAAACATTTTGTACTAATGTTTTACTATAAACAGAAAATGTTTATTTTGCAATGGTGATGTTTTGGTCATTTCATACGTGCTGTTCCCTTCGGTGTGTTACATTGTTGCTGCTTGTTGAATTATTAAGTGATGCTAATTTCTGTTAGTGTCTGATGGTTGGGGCGTTTGGGGAGATTGGAAATATTGCTAGTACAGGTGGTGTTTGTACACAAACATTTAGTTTCTACCAAAATTTAATTTGTGGAAAATTTGGTAACAATCAGGAAAAAAGTGTTATTACTATTCAGAATTTGGACTGTGGACAACTTAACCCTATAATGTAGGTACCTGGTTTGTTATTGGTGGTCAGACTTCTCAGTTGCTTTACCTGCTAATGTCTTTTGACTAATGTGTGTTACCATATTCAGATAATTCTACTAATCCCTTTCTTGATTTTCCCTTAATCTTTAGTGTACCACCACAGAACTCTCACTAAATTTTTATGTATGTAGGTAAACTAATTATTTTGGTGATCAGATGTGTTGAGCCATCATAGGAGAGCTGCTGCATTGAATGATATCAAGGCTCCATTCATATTCCTTTTTCTGTAGATTCATGACTTTTGATTCACAATTTGTTGCTGTTATGTATATCAAATGTATAGTTATGTCTCTTTAACAGTAGCATCCCTCCTGTAGCTGCTCTTTTTACTTTTGTAAGATTTTTTCTTTGTTGTTAGGATCATCATGAGACCTGTTTATTCCCATTATCCAAGAGAGATAGACTTGAGGTCTCCCTATTCAAGAGATCAGGGGAGGTTAAAACCTTAAAGAAACCACAGATTTTTCTATTTTGAAAAATTCCTCACCACTGGTGGGATTGAAAACCCTGCCCTGATGCCTTCGTTGTGCCTCTATACTACTGAGACCCCGGTGTTTGTCTCCATATACTGAATTTTGTGTTTCAAATGTTTGTCTTATCATTTATTCATCCAATAAAGATTTGTTTGAAATTTAGGTGTCTGCAGTCATGAATCCTTACATTAGGGATCTCCTTTCCCTTCATGATGTGACTATCAATTTGACAGCAATTATTTATAGCAGTTTAGCGTGTTGATACCAAATCGTCAAATTTTGAGTTATGTGGTTTATTGAAATATTCTGTATTCTTTTACGAGGTTCGTCTACAGTTTTCTTTCCTATATATATTAAACATAAGTTATGTTGTGTTATGGTTTTGATCAAGCTGCTATATAAGCTTGCTTCAATCCAACAAACACATTGGCACATTTTAATGTGTAATGCGCTTGTCTTTCCTTCCCCTCCCCCCAAACTTGGCTTGGCCAGACTAGTTCTTTTCCAGGTATAAACATTGCAAGGCTAGTAGGATCTTGGTAAGTTCTGGTTTACTGATTTTTGTGCCTGCCATTGATGATCTCCTCAGACCCACTTTAATTTGTGTGCGTCAAACGCCACCTAGGGTATGTTGTATGGCCTCTATGAAAAGACATCAGCAGTCGCTTGACATCACATAAACATTGTGTTCTCACTAGACACACAGCAATCCACTCAACTGATCTGGCTAAACTTCACAATCCACTCAACTGATCTGGCTAAACTTCACAATCCACTCAACTGATCTGGCTAAACTTCACAATCCACTCAACTGATCTGGCTAAACTTCACAATCCACTCAACTGATCTGGCTAAACTTCACAATCCACTCAACTGATCTGGCTAAACTTCACAATCCACTCAACTGATCTGGCTAAACTTCACAATCCACTCAACTGATCTGGCTAAACTTCACAATCCACTCAACTGATCTGGCTAAACTTCACAATCCACTCAACTGATCTGGCTAAACTTCACAATCCATTCTAACATGAGGGTCATATTCTTGTTCATGGTGAAAACCTGACAAACCTAGAGAAACACCACTGGTCCCCCGTAGCCATCATTTACAGAACATCCGCAGTGTGACTAGCAAGCAACACGTTGGCTGAGACGATTTATTTGGATTATTACGAAATGTGGAAATCTGAGTGGGTTAGAGAGGGACGCACATTAGTTCAAATCGAGAGAACATAGAAAGATATTTCATTGCATTAACCTTACCATATAATGCAACGAGACGGTATATAATCAAGTTATATCAAACAAACTATATGCAAGATTACATTTTTAAAATGGTTTTAAATTCTTTGTTATATCTGAGTTTGAAAAGTACACATATTTAAGATTTATTTTTTGCTGACATGTTATCTGCTTCTTGAACATAATAGTACATGAAGCATCCGTATAGCATTGATATATTTTTTGTCTCCATTCTAAGAATGACATGGTATGTACATTCCTTTACTTGAGAATGTTTTATGGTGGTGTTAGATGGCACCATCGCATTCTGCGCTCATTGTCTCATTAAATAGCTTATTTCATTGTTCTGGCACATCCCGTTTTAGTCTGCTTTAGGTACTCTGATAGTTTAAACTGTCCCAAAATAATCATAATAATTCACCGTCGTGAAACATCCATTGCTATTGAAACAGAAATCTCGACTCTTAAGTGATAAGAATGAATTCCAACCAGAATCTAGCAGTGTTTCCAACTTTCAGCCCTAAATTTATCCAACCAAAATTTTTCTGGAATGCCAGAACAATGACTGCACTTGAGAGGCTGACCTAGAGAAACAGTGAAAAGAACAGCAATAACAGTAGGCATCAGATCTCTCGCCAAGCTTATTCAACCAGCTCGGACTAGTCATGTTGCATGGTCCTGTGTAAGATTCTTGATAACAGAGATTGCGAGACGCAATGTAGAATTTGTGCATTATGTGTCGTCTTCGGCTCACAAAGGTTTTATATATTTGTATATATATGTATAGAATAAAAGCCTATTTTAGTCAGAGAGTGGGAAAAGCCAGCCTTCTCACGTCACACACTGTATGCAGAATAAGGTATTACTGCCAATAGTTTTGGCATTTTCAGTTACACCTACATGCCAGGCTGTCCTGCCTTCTCAGAGAAAGTTGTGGGTCTCCTTTTCCCAAATCCTTTGTAATGCACATCTAGTTAAGATTTTTGTAAAATAAAATGTCAACTGTAGGTAGACATTTTAATGGGGTACTCATGACTTTTGCTGATTTCTGTCTTGTGCTGAAAAAGATGGAATTGTTCAGCACTGAAGCAGTGTCAGTCTTAATGACATTGTTCCAGCGACTGTTGCTCATTATCATCGCCCCATCCATAAGTGGAGTCAATGCATGTGTTGTGATTTACAGCAGCTTCAGCTACCTTGCACCTTCCAGGACAACTCAACCGAAGTTGGCATGTCATTTTGTGTACCAGATGTTACCTAAACGACAATAGGGTATAGGTCAACTATTGCAACTGTATGGTCATACCGCCAAGAAACATCTTGTACTAATGCTGTTTACTTAATGACAAAACATAAAAGAAAGCTTGGCACTGCAGAGAGGTCTGATCAAAGTTCTTGGAATGACCTGAAAAGACAATCAGAAATAAGAAAAAGAGTAGGCATTGAACCAATTTTAAAACGCATGCAGAAACAACAAACTGCTTTGCCCATGAATGCCGATAGATTCTTTACTATGCAAAGTTTATATTAAAAGAGTCGAGAGAAGATCAAGAGGCAGACCCAAAATAAGATTGACAGACATCAATTGCAATGATTGAAACTGCCTAATGGGTGAGAAACAGAATTTTGTATTTCCCTTGTACACCCGAACGGGTACAAAAGGAAGTGATCCTGGCGCAAGTAGTGTCACTGAGTGCTAGGTCTTCTACCATTGACCTGTAACGTAACCCAATTTGAGCCGCGATAGCTGTGGTTAGTGAACTGGACTACAAAGGACAAGGGGTAGGGTTCGATCCCAACTGACGGCTTCCGGGTTCACCCAGCCTTAAACGGGTACCGGATTTTTTTTCTGGGAAAGTAAAGCAGCATACCAACCACATTACCCCAAAAATCATGTGCGGAAGGTCTGTAAAATATATGGTCACTAACACCATATTTCTCTATACGCCACTTGGCATGACGGTTGTATTTTACTTTTAACCCAATTTGACAGTATCGCTCGTTTCTTTCAATCTCATATTGCACTGGTTACTACCAGCATTGATGCTTTAACCTTGCATCTTCCTCAGTTTGAAGATACTCATGCATTACCAAAGACCTATTCTCTCTTAGATAGTCTTTCTGTCTTCCATATTCTATTTTGGCAAGAACAGGCATCAGTGATCTTGTCAAGATTAAACATCTCGCCCAGAACTATATAATCATGTGGCGAGATACATTGCTGGTTCTGTTCGAGGTCTTGATCACTGGACAAAAGTCTAGAATTTGTGCCGGCGAACTAATGTACAGTAGATAGCGATTCTCTTTACCTGTTCACTATTCTTACAATATGACTACTAGGTCTAACCACAATCATGTCTGTTTCTATGATGCTCAAATGTAAAATAAATTGATATGATTGCGGAAATTTATTTAGCCATAGATTGTGTTCTTCTTGTCATTTTCTGTTTAGCCATGGACAGAACAAATTACTTTGTAACTGCAAATAATTGAAGATATATCCCCTGCATACATGTTCCTAGTTTATTGCTCAAGATACCAGAGTTGTCATTTTATGTCATCTATGCCTGTTTTCTTTCCATACCCCACCAAATTTGATATAACTCTTGATATTTTTATCTTTTGATATGGTCATTGAAATTTGTTAATTCTTAATAATTGTCATTGAGAATTTACCACAATTTGATACTGTCGTTCAGATTTATTTAAAAAAAAAAAATAATATATTGCCATTTGGAAAGTGATATTTATAGATCAGCCTTCGGAAAGTGTAATATGCCATTCAGACAGAAAGTGTCTCAACTTTAGATCAGCCTTTAAAAATATATTTTTTTTAAAATTGTCATTCAGATATATTTGATTTCTCATTTGAAAAATGTACACCTGTGACATTCTCTTTCAATTATCTTTTGGTTGCCACTATGGTGGTGGACATTTGCTGAGGGCAGACCTTCAAATTATCACCACCACAATGTTTGTATACTTTGTTTTGTACAGTTTAATGGCAGTTACACCGGGACTTGTGTATGTGGTCATCTCAATGTGATTACCATTGCTTGGTGGTCTAGTTGGGAAAACCACTTGACTGGGCTATCGAACGTTTGGACAACCCGTGTTCGATTCCCGCTGGAAGCAGTGTGAGTTTTACTCGTGGTTGGAAATAAATATCCCCACTGTCAACTCAGACGCTGGAAGATATGAGTACCAGGGTAGTACTCTGCGAAGGTGAGGAATGCCACCTCCCATTTTGAGTTTCGATGCTTGAAGCAACACTGTCCAGATGTCTCAGAACACTTCTGGATATGTGGCCAAGCACATGAGGGTGAAAACTCGCGTGCTAAGACACCAGTTGAAGTCTTGTACTTTACCGTTACCCATGTCTACCATTTTTTGATGGTAGAGAGATAGGTTATTTAACTCTTGTTTTATTCTCAGGAGATATTTATGTTATGGTCCCAATTAACTTTATGCTCTCACCCCCCTCTCCCAGAACTGTGCATCTTCACAATGGGGTAACTTACGGTGACTGAGGGGATGATAATATCCATAGTCAATACTTGGTTGCATCAATCAAGATTTATGTCTATTTAGTTTACGTGGGCATTCGTGGCTTAGAGGTAGTAATCTCTTTCACAACCCCGAGGTGCAGGGAACAAGTCTCGCTGAGCGCAATTTTTGTATTAGTTAAAATAGTGACTTGTGGGATTATTATCCTGAAGGCCGTGCCTATCGTCAGCAGGCAGAGCCACTTAAGGTATAATGCCTGTACAATTACACAGCGTAAACACACTGGGGTAAAAACAATGTTCTACTACTTCTGTGCTACTACTTCTGTGCTACTTTAGTTAGCTCGGTTTATTTGTTACTAACATTAGTCAGTGCTGTGGGAGGAGAAAGGATTATGGTTTAGTTTGAGATGTTTATGAACATTGCAAACAAAGGATAGAACATCAAGAGGGAATAATAGAAGGAAAAAATATGGAAACTTCCGAGGCGATAATAGGGAATAATAGAAGGAAAATTTTCCTTCTATTATTCCCTATTATCGCCTCGGAAGTTTCCCTATTTAATATTTATTTATTATTATTTGTCTCCAGCATAGAACATCAACATTCATGATAAACAGCGGACAATTCAAACATTTGGAAGAATTTAAATACCTAGGAAGTCTAGTGACACAAATGAAAATTCTCAAACAGTAGAAATAGACTCAAGATGCAACAAAGCTTGTCAAATCATTGGGCAGCTGTCACCACTATTGTCCCACAAGGAAATAAGTCTAGAGGCAAAAGTGGCACTCTACAGTACAATCTTCATCCCACTAATAAAACTTTGTGTTACCAATGCCAGTACTGGCCCCCCATATACAAGAACAACAGAAAAGATCAGAAATGAAGAACTGAGAAAATAGCAAGAGATAATCCCTGCTATAAAATATATACAAATGCTGTTATCATTCATTTGAGAGATGTACAACGGAGGTGAAATGCAGAATATCTTGTGCAAAAGCAGCTTTCCAAAAAAAAAAGTGAAGAACATACTGTACAATCCATTTTTGACAATAAAAACAAGAAAAAGAGTTCTTCAGTGTTATATAGTGCCAGTCTTATGGATGTGAATCATGGACAATAGGTCAACAGATAAGAAAATCACTGGAGACTGTAGAAGTGTGGTTTTACAGAAGAATGTTGAGAGTACCATGGACAGCTAAGAGGAGTGCAAACATTCAGAAAGAGGCCAAAGTAAAAAGAGAGCTAATTTCCAATATTAGGAAGAAAAAAAATCATTATTTTTGGCAGTGTAGCAAGGAAGGCTGCAGGTGAAATATATTATGACAACTGGAAAAATTGAAATGCGAAGAGATACCCAGACAGCTTTATTTCTTGGCAGAAAGAAGACCAACAACAGAAATAAGGAACTGTCGAGATCAAAAGTTGTGGAGAGACATGATCACCTATCTCAGCAGACACTTCTGGTGCCATTTTTGTGGGGCTGTGACCAGCATCATGCCAGACCCACCTTAAATTAGCAGAAAAATCTCTAGGAGAATCCTGGAGCCCTGTCACCCTGGAGAGAAAAAAAAAACCACCAGCCACTTAATGGGAATTAAACCCAGGCCCTTCTTATAGTGAAGTGAGTATGCTAGTCACTCAGCCACACTGGCATAGTGCTGAAAACATGCAGATGGTCTCTGTTGATGAGGTTACTTTTTGGCAGCAATGCAAGGAGTCAAAGCAATGAAATGCAGAAAAATATGAAGCTGCTGTAAAGCTAATTGTAAGGAGAAATGAAAAAAGAAAATATCTAGAAAAAACAATATGGTTAAAGCTTTACGACCGATAGCTTCCGGGTTCACCCAGCCTTAAATGGGTACCAGATTTTTTTCTGGGAAAGTAAAGCAGCATGGGCGTAATACCGACCACATTGCCCCAAAAACCATGTGCCGAAGGTCTGAAAAATTTATGGTCACTAATACCATATTCCCTATACGCCACTTGGTGTGACGGGGGTACTTTACTTTTTTTTTTTTTAATTTTACGTAATAAGTGGATGGCACAAATTATAACGTTTCGGCTCTTCTTCTTTCCTTCCTTGCCTTTCAGCATCGAGGAGAGATATAATTTGCGGTCTTTTGCTCTTCTATTCGCTTCTGCAGCTGTTATGTTTACTAGTGCTTCTAATATTCCATCGATCCATCTTTTTCATGGTCGACCCTTGGATCTGGTGTTCTCACAACGTTTGCTGAAGGCTCGGTCACGCCTTGTCATGTGGCCAAACCATTTTATCTGTTTCGTTATATATTCTATGGCGGGGGCTATTCCCAGCTTTTTTCTCAGTTCTTCATTTCTGATCTTTTCTCTCAGACTGTTTCCTGTCATTCGTCTAACACATTTCATCTCTGTAGAGGTTATTTTTCTTATTGTTCTTGCATCTAGGGTCCAGGTCTGGCATTGGTAGCACAACGTTGGGATGAAGATTGTATTGTATAATGCTCGTTTTGCCTCCAGGGATAAACATAGAACACAATTTGTTGGGAGCTGGTCTTAGGTTTCTTGAGGTCAAGACTCACCCACAGTTATGACATGAAGTAAATAAATGTAACACCGTGTATGGAGGGAACTGAGAAATACCTGTGAATATCTGTATTGGGTTGAAGTGCATCAGCTCACAGGCTTCTGGATCCATAACAGTACATGGTTAAAAATAGTGTGGGCACTTCACATTGTTTTGTCACTGATACGTTAGTTAATTTGCTCGTTTGTGTCAAAAAATAAAATACACATGCTTCTATTATACATTAAAGTGATTTGAAGAAGTTGTATATCAAAATGTAACCAATTCTGTGGTTAAATTTGATTACCACATCCCCCAAAACTCTCAGATCCAATCTTTGATCTTTTTGTTTTGTTTTGAGAATTAACTACTAAAATGTGAATACATAAATATTTGATTTATAAGCAAAACCTTAGTGTGGTGTCACAAATTGTAGAGAATGAACAGAGGTAAGTACATTCAAGATGAGATTCCACAATTAGAACTAGCATGGTTGTCTTTGTTGTCATCCCTGACTGTTGACTCTGCTAGTCTTGTCTCTGTTCTATCCATGACTGTTGACTCTGCTAGTCTTGTCTCTGTTCTATCCCTAACTGTTGACTCTGCCAATCTTGTCTCTGTTCTATCCCTGACTGTTGACTCTGCTAGTCTTGTCTCTGTTCTATCCCTAACTGTTGACTCTGCCAATCTTGTCTCTGTTCTATCCCTAACTGTTGACTCTGCCAATCTTGTCTCTGTTCTATCCCTGACTGTTGACTCTGCTAGTCTTGTCTCTGTTCTATCCCTAACTGTTAACTCTGCCAATCTTGTCTCTGTTCTATCCCTAACTGTTAACTCTGCCAGTCTTGTCTCTGTTCTATCCCTAACTGTTGACTCTGCCAATCTTGTCTCTGTTCTATCCCTAACTGTTGACTCTGCCAATCTTGTCTCTGTTCTATCCCTAACTGTTGACTCTGCTAGTCTTGTCTCTGTTCTATCCCTGACTGTTGACTCTGCTAGTCTTGTCTCTGTTCTATCCCTAACTGTTGACTCTGCTAGTCTTGTCTCTGTTCTATCCCTGACTGTTGACTCTGCCAATCTTGTCTCTGTTCTATCCCTAACTGTTAACTCTGCCAATCTTGTCTCTGTTCTATCCCTAACTGTTAACTCTGCCAGTCTTGTCTCTGTTCTATCCCTAACTGTTAACTCTGCCAATCTTGTCTCTGTTCTATCCCTAACTGTTGACTCTGCCAATCTTGTCTCTGTTCTATCCCTAACTGTTGACTCTGCCAATCTTGTCTCTGTTCTATCCCTGACTGTTGACTCTGCTAGTCATGTATACATTAGGATGAAGCAATATTTAATGTACTCCAATTCTTTTTTTGCTTTGATTGGTTGCAGTTCTTGCCATTCACTGATCCAGCATTATTACCAGTAATAAAAATAATTTGTTTGCTTTAAGGATGAAATATTTGAATAATTATTGTTGGAATTTGAAGATGATGCTGTTAGAATCATCATCACTGCGCACCAGGCTGATATCCCCTTGAGAATATCCAAGTGGAATCCTGACCCACAGGCATGAACTAAGTAGCACATTCAGGGATCCATGGGGGGTGGGTTTCTGTACTGACCCACATGCATGAACTAAGTAGCACATCTTGGGATCCATGGGGTGGGTTTCTGTCCTGACCCACAGGCATGAACTAACACATCTTGGGATCCATGGGGTGGGTTTCTGTCCTGACCCACAGGCATGAACTAACACATCTTGGGATCCATGGGGTGGGTTTCTGTCCTGACCCACAGGCATGAACTAACACATCTTGGGATCCATGGGGTGGGTTTCTGTCCTGACCCACAGGCATGAACTAACACATCCTGGGATCCATGGGGTGGGTTTCTGTCCTGACCCACAGGCATGAACTAACACATCCTGGGATCCATGGGGTGGGTTTCTGTCCTGACCCACAGGCATGAACTAACACATCTTGGGATCCATGGGGTGGGTTTCTGTACTGACCCACATGCATGAACTAAGTAGCACATCTTGGGATCCATGGGGTAGGTTTCTGTCCTGACCCACAGGCATGAACTAACACATCCTGGGATCCATGGGGTGGGTTTCTGTCCTGACCCACAGGCATGAACTAACACATCCTGGGATCCATGGGGTGGGTTTCTGTCCTGACCCACAGGCATGAACTAAGTAACACATTCTGGGATCCATGGGGTGGGTTTCAGGTCCTGACCCACAGGCATGAACTAAGAAACACATCCTGGGATCCATGGTGTGGGTTTCAGGTCCTGACCCACAGGCATGTACTTAGTAACACATCCCGGATCCATGGGGTGGGTTTCTGTCATGACCCACAGGCATGAACTAACACATCCTGGGATCCATGGGGTGGGTTTCTGTCCTGACCCACAGGCATGAACTAACACATCCTGGGATCCATGGGGTGGGTTTCTGTCCTGACCCACAGGCATGAACTAACACATCTTGGGATCCATGGGGTGGGTTTCTGTACTGACCCACATGCATGAACTAAGTAGCACATCTTGGGATCCATGGGGTAGGTTTCTGTCCTGACCCACAGGCATGAACTAACACATCCTGGGATCCATGGGGTGGGTTTCTGTCCTGACCCACAGGCATGAACTAACACATCCTGGGATCCATGCGGTGGGTTTCTGTCCTGACCCACAGGCATGAACTAAGTAACACATTCTGGGATCCATGGGGTGGGTTTCAGGTCCTGACCCACAGGCATGAACTAAGAAACACATCCTGGGATCCATGGTGTGGGTTTCAGGTCCTGACCCACAGGCATGTACTTAGTAACACATCCCGGATCCATGGGGTGGGTTTCTGTCATGACCCACAGGCATGAACTAAGTAGAACATCTTGGGATCCATGGGGTGGGTCTCTGTCCTGACCCACAGGCATAAACTAAGTAGCACATCTTGGATCCATGGGGTGGGTTTCTGTCCTGACCCACAGGCATGAACTTAGTAACACATCCCGGGATCCATGGGGTGGGTTTCTGTCCTGACCCACAGGCATGAACTAAGTAACACATCCTGGGATCCATGGGGTGGGTTTCAGGTCGTGACCCACAGGCATGAACTAAGTAACACATCCTGGGATCCATGGGGTGGGTTTCAGGTCGTGACCCACAGGCATGAACTTAGTAACACATCCCGGGATCCATGGGGTGGGTTTCTGTCATGACCCACAGGCATGAACTAAGTAGAACATCTTGGATCCATGGGGTGGGTCTCTGTCCTGACCCACAGGCATAAACTAAGTAGCACATCTTGGATCCATGGGGTGGGTTTCTGTCCTGACCCACAGGCATAAACTAATTAGCACATCCTGGGATCCATGGGGTGGGTTTCTGCTGATAATTTTGCCTGATCAACGACCATGTTAATGGCCTACTCTTTTCTATTTGAACTGCCAATGGTTCTTTGACTTTTCTTGTGGGACGTACAATCTGAGGGGGTTAGATATCTCACTACTGAAGATATCACAGCAAGGTCACGTCATAAACCACACATGATTTTTTTTCTGTTGAAAAATCACCACTGCTTCCGTTGAGCTTTGAACCCAGGTCCTTCATATCTTGAAGCAGATGTGTAAACCTCTAGACCACACAGCCCCAGGTGGTGGTGATGATGAAGCTGCAGTTTGCTCAACATTTTGTATTATGTATACACATGCTTGTTAATTAAGTCTGTATGATTAGTTCAGGGGGATGTTGTCAATGATGGTTGTACTGTGTTCACTTTTCTGTGTTGTCCATTCACCACAGTTTCTGTTTCCCCATTGTGTACTGATAGATCAATCAAGATGTGGCCTAGTCTACCCCTTTTGTCGGCAACATTCACTATTTGCAATTTGTAACTTAGTATTTAGTTTCAGTACGTGACCTATCAAGGTCTTAGTGTTTTCTCACTCAAAATTTTTTTAGTAGCAGTGTTTAAACAAAGTTTGTAAATCTTATAGAAGTAAGTATGCAAAGAAATAATTATGCGGGTGCAGAGTTAATTGCAGCCTATTTTGTACATTTTTAATGTTGTAAGGTTTCAAATTTTAAACTAAATTCAAATTCTGTCCATCTATCCATCCTGATTGCTGTATAAATTTTAATGTCTTGTAATTCTTGCAGTGGCCCATATAGTTTTGTCTGTAGTGTTGTATCTATGTACTAATAGATTGTCCTCCGTCGACTATATTCAGTAATCTTGAAGTATGTGTTCAGCAGTCTGGGGCGCCTGTCCACATGTACATGTAATTGAGGTGCCGATCTTGAATTTTGTATACATGTCAAGGTGATTGTAGTGCCTGAAATACTGATCTTGCATCTGTCAAAAGCACTACAGGCTGTGGGCTAACATTACTGTTTAGCAGTTTTTCTATTGCCGACTTATTGCTTGTATTTCTGCATCATTATTGTGACAATATTTCCCAGTTGCTAATTTAATTCATATCCCTAGTGTTATTTGGGTACTCTGTTATCTATGCTAATCCATCTGTGTACACACCAATAAACCCATTGATTTTGTTGGTATTCTTCATCCAAGAAATTGAGAGTGATTGCTTTACATTGTAGACTGTTCTGTTCCCCCTTGTCAAGTATTCCATTCACTTCTGTCCGTATTTGTATTGACAATCTAGATTCCTCTGTCCAGGGGGTTGGGTTTTGGTATGGGCAGTAGGGGGCTGACAACTCTTGGTATGTCTACAAATTTGGTTGGCGTGGTGGATAAAGCTGCTTCTCTTAAGTCCTCTCAATACAAGATTTTGGAATCTGCCCTTCATTGGATGTCTCGGCATGCATGACCATTTTCCTGCCTCTCTCAGCACCTTTGTGTCTCTCCATCCGCTTTTAATAAAATTTGTAATTTCTTTGCTGTCAGGTCTCAGTTTTTGTTTTACAAATTGCTCATACCATTTTTGCAAATATAGGCCTGGTACTCGGCACTTAGGAGAAGTACACATAAGATAATTGGTCGCACCACCAGCCATGGTTAAAGAAGTTATGACTCATCTTCAAAAAACCTTTCCCATTAGGTCATGTACACCTTAACACTATCACATGTTTGTGAGAGATTTGCTATGGCAAGAAATTTGACATTATAGACTACATACGTTATACAGTTGGCTTTTGATTCTATCTATGTATTGTCCTTTCGAGCTGAAGATGTCACATAGGGCAGAGCCACAATCTCAAAAACAGAAACCTTGTGTGCCAAAATGGCACATATTGCAGAGATCACTGCTCTAAAATCTATGGCTCTGTTTCCATAACAATACTTTTTACAATGACAACTTGTCAAGCCATCGATCAACCTCCTTAGTCGCCTCTTATACGACATGCCTGGAAGGTCACAGTGTCAGTATTCTTTCTTTTCTATATATATTCTATGCTTTTGATTACTATCACTTTAAAACAAATCATTCTTTCAATACTTATTGTTGTTGTAAATATTGACTGCAGAGAAGTCAATCAAGCCATCAGCAGTTTTTGGAACGTTCATAACAGTGAGATGTAAAGGTGAGAGAATTGCCAGGATTTAGGACACTTAAAGCACAAGTATGAAATAGATGTATTTTGGGTTATATTGATAACTGAACTGTCAGGGAGAGTCCATGTATCCTGCCAAGTGAGGCTGACTGTTAATTCCACTGTCAGGTTTGTTTTTACTTGAGTAATACATGAGATGATAGAAGCAATCACAAATATCAGTTATAGTCAAGAGAAGGTGGTAGTCATATATGTCAGCCATGTGATGAGATGAGACATGGAAAAACTCAGAGCAGGTCCTCAAATGGGAACCAGAGGGTGAAAGAAAAAGGCTAACCATGAGAGACACTGAAAATAACACTGAGGTGGAAGGCAACAGCAGCAGGCATCAATCAGCTCCCCTTTGCTGAGATTGAACACCTTGCCCAGAACAGAGTTGTGTGGCGAGTCACAGTGCTTGCCAAATGCAAGGTCTGATGCTAGCAAAGATCGTCTAGAATATCTGCCGTCTTCAGCTTGAATTGACAATAATAGGTAGATGTTTTTGACTATCCACCAAACATTTGTACCGATAGCTATTTACATTTCTGATCCTAGTAGAGCTGCTGTTCTCAAGAAAAGGTTCCACATAGACTGCTTAAATAGTATTTATTGTACATTTGGTCAAATTAAAATACTCAGCGGTTCCCATAAATATATTTGTCGTACATTTCCTGAACTTTCCAGGTCTTCCATTATTTCTCTTGCCCGTATCATTTTACCGTAAGAATGTCAGCTTGTCGATGAAGCATGCTGTTAGCAAATTTATAATTGATACGTGTATTTAATGAAAGTGTTGGAACTGGAAGTGTAGGCTTCAATTCATGGAGCTTCGTTGATATAGCCCAAGAGAATAAGCAAAAATGAAATGTGCAGAGAGGCTTTTTCTGAATGTGTCTGTATACAATAGCCATCTTCAAAGGTTGGTTTACAACAAGGCGTGGTAGCTGCACCTTTTGTAGCAACTTTATCATGACATGTTAACATTATTGGTCTACAGACAGAGTAGTTTGACTGTTGCCTGGATTAACAATGGGGGGAGATGACGTGGAGTCTTAGTCAGGAGTTTGTTGGTAACTGACTCTGACACAGCTATGACTACTTTCATGCCTGGCTTTGAAGCCACACTAGTCTTAATTGGAGTATATGTATACATCAGTATTTATCATAAAACACATAACAAGAAACTATATCATAAATTTTTATTAATTTCTGTGATGTCAGTGAGTGCTTAGTAGATGCCAATGAGAATATCCATGCAATCTACTTTCAAAATCAACCATTTGTGACTCCACAGCCAACTATAGACTTACTAAGGCCCACTGGTAGAAAATGGGGAGCCGCGATAGCTCAATGGTTAGTGAATTGGACTACAAAGGACAAGAGTGATTGACCGCTTCCAGGGTTCACCCAGCCTTAAATGGGTACAGGCGTAACATCAACCCCAAAAAATCGTGTGTGTAAAAATTATGGTCACTAACACGATATTCTCTATACGCCATTTGGTGTGACAGGGCTTTTTTTTTTTTCCTTCAAAAAATTAGGAAAATAGGAAAATCCTCCAACTGGCGTGACGTTTTCAGCTACAGGAGGTATAGACGGCTGACTTCGCTCTACCCACACCCCTTTTCACAAAGCTGAAAACATGACACAAGTTTGTTTTTGTTTTTTTCCTCACCCTTGAGAATTTTCTCTCAGGCAGGGCTTTGTAAATGTATAGTTGTCTGTGGTGAGTTAAACTTGTATATTTTAGATCATGCACAATAAATGAGATGGATATGTGGAAATGCTTTTGTGACGTGTCATTTACTCTGTGGCACGCATGTATTTATGACAAGTACTGAATGTAATGTGAATTTTTACTTGTTTAACATACACATTTAATTGTATATTTGTTGATTCTCTTCTCCCCCCATTACTCCTTATATTGGATTTCAAAAAACATTGACTAGGTGTGCCTGAGCATTCAAATATGTGCTATAGCAGTGTTGAACAGTTTGGCTAGGGAAAGTGTTATTTGAGTGGTCTAGAGGTAAAACTCTGGCCTCTGGAGATAAAATTCCTTGGTTTGATGCTAACCTTCTATCTATCGATCTTTCGAGCTGTAGTCAGCCATCAGTCAAAGACACAGATGCTATTTGTTGAAGACAACTCAAATGCCCTGTTTCTAAATTTTCTCTCTAGCAGTCTTAGTCCTGGCAAAGATCTTTTATCAAATCTCTCGCCATTTGTTTCTGGTCTGGATTCATGGTTTCTTTGTGTACTTTACCCTTCCACTGGTCTCAAGGTAGTGAGATCCGATCTGCGGGGAAAAAGGGATGATAACCTGGTGTGATACTCTCTAAGTTCATCCGATGTCTAATACAGGAATGAACACTCCTCTTCATCATCTGTCCTTAAAAGGACATTAAGTGGGTGCAGATCCATTGTGTTGTATTTATTTGTGCCTTCCGGCCCAGCACATCCTATTTATTCAGCACAGCATTTCTGAGTACCTGATTGCCTTCCCACCTTGATACCACCTTACATGGCCAGACTAGAGATCACTTGGTCTGTTACTGGAGGCACCATGAAGAGAAATCTCATCATTTGTCTTTGTTCTGGATTCATGGTTTCTCTGTGGCTGTACCTCTCCCTGGTCTCAAGGTAGTGAGATCTGATCTCTAGCCCTCGAGGAAAAAGGAATCTTTGCAAGTGAAGGCCAAAAATGGGCACTGCCTGGACAAAAACTGTCAGCCAATTTACCACTGCTGAAGATGGAATGTGATGGGCTGAGAGTATAGATGTCACATCTTTGCTGTAAACTAGTGACAACGCATCCCCACACCCACTTAACAGGTGAGCACCAAGACAAAAGTGAAAAATTCTTACCTTCTGAATTGAAACCACTCCCATAAAATATCAGTCTCAAGAATGAGGGAAATGTACTAGACTAAGAACATCTTCATCTTGTCTATCTATTGACTTTTTGAGCCGTAGCCGGCCCACAGGGCGTAGACCAAGATACTCCTTCTCTTATCTAAATTTTTGTTCTAGCAGTTTTAAATTCTTTTTAAGATATTTTATCAAATCTCGCCATTTGTCTCTGTTCTGTGCAAGCAGCTCTATCTCATTGAGGGAGTCATTCCTGCTGCTCTTGCCTCTCTCATCAATGTTCTTCTCAGTGTCTCTCTGGGTCTTCCTCTTACCTGTTGTTTCCCACATGAGGGCTTGCTACAGCAGTCATCCTATACAAGATGTAACATTTCCAAGGTTGTAACTAAAATATCATTTTGGGATGAAAACAACCGCTGTGAAGTTATGCATGATAGAAGTGACATTTTTTTTGCAATTAAATCTTTGTACATAATGTACCCATTATTATTTATGCTGCAGATAAGATTCGCTGACTGTCAAACAAGCACATGTTTCCATTTATGCTACTGGTCATCAACGGGTTGCAAAACAACCCTCTCATTTGTGTTGTGAAATGCATAGAGGTTGAGAACTTTCTGAAATGTGCTATAATATGCACACAGGTTGAGAACTTTCTGAAATGTGCTATAATGTGCACACAGTTTGAGAACTTTCTGAAATGTGCTATAATGTGCACACAGGTTGAGAACTCCTGAAATGTGCTATAATGTGCACACAGGTTGAGAACTTTCTGAAATGTGCTATAATGTGCACACAGGCTGAGAACTCCTGAAATGTGCTATAATATTGCACACAGGTTGAGAACTCTTGAAATGTGCTATAATGTGCACACAGGCTGAGAACTCCTGAAATGTGCTATAAATTTGCAATAATGTTGAGAACTCCTGAAATATGCTATAATGTGCACAAAGGAACTCTCCTCTCTGAGATGTGCTATAAAGTGCACAAATGTAGCATGAACCATTACAGTTGGGAGCTACAGAGAGTAACTTGTTAGCCCATGAAAGATATTATTTGTATGAGGTTTTGTTTTGAAACTTGCAGGCATTTGTTGGTGAATATGCATGTAACTAGCTAATGTCTTTCCTCTCTTGTCTTTCTTTCACACCTTCAATAATTTTTTTTTTTATGTTGGATGAGTTGGACAACATGTCATTGTATGGGTATCATGTATTTTATATTCTGTACAGCATTGTTGACACTGTTATGTATTGGGTTTGACCATATACTGCAATTAGCGGCATATTAAGACAACTAATGTAATCCATTTTAACTAATGTATAAACATTGCACAGACTGGTGAAGCTGGATTTCCTTGGTTGACGTGAGAGTTAGATGGATGAAAGGAAACATAGGGGGGGGGGGGGGGGGGTGGTCAGTGTGGAAAATAGGGGAAAAGTGTTATTCACAAAAAATTCAGTCCCTCTGGACTTTGATTGAGATATACAGCTGGTGAAGAAACAAGCTTGAGATATTAAGCTGGTGAAGAAACAAGCTTGAGGTATAAAGCTGGTGAAGAAACAAGCTTGAGGTATAAAGCTGGTGAAGAAATAAGCTTGAGGTATAAAGCTGGTGAAGAAACAAGCTTGAGGTATAAAGCTGGTGAAGAAACAAGCTTGAGGTATAAAGCTGGTGAAGAAACAAGCTTGAGGTATAAAGCTGGTGGTGAAACAAGCTTGAGGTATAAAGCTGGTGGTGAAACAAGCTTGAGATATAAAGCTGGTGAAGAAACAAGCTTGAGGTATAAAGCTGGTGAAGAAACAAGCTTGAGATATAAAGCTGGTGAAGAAACAAGCTTGAGATATAAAGCTGGTGAAGAAACAAGCTTGAGATATAAAGCTGGTGAAGAAACATGCTTGAGATATAAAGCTGGTGGCTTGAGATATAAAGCTGGTGAAGAAACAAGCTTGAGGTATAAAGCTGGTGGTGAAGTAACAAGCTTGAGGTATAAAGCTGGTGGTGAAGTAATAAGCTTGAGATATAAAGCTGGTGGTGAAGAAACAAGCTTGAGGTATAAAGCTGGTGAAGTAACAAGCTTGAGGTATAAAGCTGGTGAAGTAACAAGCTTGAGATACAAAGCTGGTGGTGAAGAAACAAGCTTGAGGTATAAAGCTGGTGGTGAAGTAACAAGCTTGAGGTATAAAGCTGGTGGTGAAGAAACAAGCTTGATGTATAAAGCTGGTGAAGAATCAAGCTAGAGGTATAAAGCTGGTGGTGAAGTAACAAGCTTGAGATATAAAGCTGGTGGTGAAGAAACAAGCTTGAGGTATAAAGCTGGTGAAGAATCAAGCTAGAGGTATAAAGCTGGTGGTGAAGACACAAGCTTGAGGAATAAAGCTGGTGTAGAATCAAGCTTTAGGTATAAAGCTGGTGGTGAAGTAACAAGCTTGAGATATAAAGCTGGTGGTGAAGAAACAAGCTTGAGGTATAAAGCTGGTAGTGAAGAAACAAGAACAACGAAGGAAACATAAATTGAGAATGTTGTTGAGTTCATCACTTGCTGTCATCTGATGGTTATACGATCTTGCTGGCTCGACAAGGGAGTTAAGTTAGGATAGTTTGACGTGTTAAATAAGCATAAAATTATATCTATCTATCTATTGTCCTTTCGAGCTGAAGACGGCACATAGGGTAGAACAACAATCTCAAAAACAGAAACCATGCGTGCCAAAGTGGCACATATTGTAGAGATCACTGCTTCTAAAATCTATGGTTCTGTTTCCATAACAATTGCTTTTTACAATGACAGCTTGTCTAGCCATCGATCAACCTCCTTAGTCGCCTCTTACGACATGCCTGGAAGGTCACAGTGTCACTATTCTTTACTTCCCACATAATGAGGCCCCGGTAACACACAGAAGAGTAAAAAATTAAAGAGATAAAATTATATGGAGCAGCTAAACTAGTAGGAAGACAAGACAAACAATGTTTCAGTAAAAGTCTCCAGCATGTATAACAAACAAACTATACACATTCAAGAATTTAACCCCAGGCTAGAAAATACAACACAGATCTTAAAAATGGTGGCCAAGATTTTTGTAGAGGTTGTTTATAAGATTAATAGACAGTAGGGCTGATAGGATTTAATTGGGCCAAAAGGAGCCAAATAGTGTTGAGTCATTGAGTTATTCTCAATAAATAGTGATAGCCAAATAGTGTTGAGTCATTGAGTTATTCTCAATAAATAGTGATAGCCAAATAGTGTTGAGTCATTGAGTTATTCTCAATAAATAGTGATAGCCAAATAGTGTTGAGTCATTGAGTTATTCTCAATAAATAGTGATAGCCAAATAGTGTTGAGTCATTGAGTTATTCTCAATAAATAGTGATAGCCAAATAGTGTTGAGTTATTGAGTTATTCTCAATAAATAGTGATAGCCAAATAGTGTTGAGTCATTGAGTTATTCTCAATAAATAGTGATAGCCAAATAGTGTTGAGTCATTGAGTTATTCTCAATAAATAGTGATAGCCAAATAGTGTTGAGTCATTGAGTTATTCTCAATAAATAGTGATAGCCAAATAGTGTTGAGTCATTGAGTTATTCTCAATAAATAGTGATAGCCAAATAGTGTTGAGTCATTGAGTTATTCTCAATAAATAGTGATAGCCAAATAGTGTTGAGTTATTGAGTAATTCTCAATAAATAGTGATAGCCAAATAGTGTTGAGTCATTGAGTTATTCTCAATAAATAGTGATAGCCAAATAGTGTTGAGTCATTGAGTTATTCTCAATAAATAGTGATAGCCAAATAGTGTTGAGTCATTGAGTTATTCTCAATAAATAGTGATAGCCAAATAGTGTTGAGTCATTGAGTTATTCTCAATAAATAGTGATAGCCAAATAGTGTTGAGTCATTGAGTTATTCTCAATAAATAGTGATAGCCAAATAGTGTTGAGTTATTGAGTTATTCTCAATAAATAGTGATAGCCAAATAGTGTTGAGTTATTGAGTAATTCTCAATAAATAGTGATAGCCAAATAGTGTTGAGTTATTGAGTTATTCTCAATAAATAGTGATAGCCAAATAATGAAATTTAGAAAAAAGTGTTTCATCAGGAAGAATGAAAGATTGGATGTGTCCCTTAGGGTACAATGACAATGAAAAAACAAGGTAGGAAAAGAGAGAAGATAGAAGTGACAAGGGGGAAGAAGAGCAAGAGAGGTAATAAAAATAATGCAGGAAGGAATAGGGATAGGACACAAAGGGAAGAAAGGGAGAGGAGATCAGTGATTAAAGATAAGGAGAGTTGTGTTCAGGTTTACGTGGCATCATCACATCTCAAGGTCAGCATTTATCAGGTTCTGGGTTTGTCTTCTGTCTCGACATAGCCATCTTGGCTAGTCTGTTTCCCAAGCCATCTTGGCTAGTCTGTCTCGACATAGCCATCTTGGCTAGTCTGTCTCGACATAGCCATCTTGGCTAGTCTGTTTCCCAAGCCATCTTGGCTAGTCTGTCTCGACATAGCCATCTTGGCTAGTCTGTTTCCCAAGCCATCTTGGCTAGTCTGTTTCCCAAGCCATCTTGGCTAGTCTGTTTCCCAAGCCATCTTGGCTAGTCTGTTTCCCAAGCCATCTTGGCTAGTCTGTTTCCCAAGCCATCTTGGCTAGTCTGTTTCCCAAGCCATCTTGGCTAGTCTGTTTCCCAAGCCATCTTGGCTAGTCTGTTTCCCAAGCCATCTTGGCTAGTCTGTTGCCAAGTTAACCTGCGGCTGAGACCTTGATCAGAGTTAGCTGACAGATCTCATTTAATTAATCATTTGTCCCAGGTCATATACATTGTGTCCATGTTTTTCCACTAATAAATGTCAGTGGTAGACATCCTTGCTGCTCTCAAGAGACCCCCTCTATTTTAATAGAAGGCAGATTCTCATGAAGAACATGACAAACTGACCTAGTTTCAGGGTCATAGGTTCTCAAGTTTGTCTCTTTAACAAATGTTGGTAGTACGTATAGTCACTTGTGTCTTTAACAAATTTTGGTAGTACGTATAGTCACTTGTGTCTTTAACAAATGTTGGTAGTACGTATAGTCACTTGTGTCTTTAACAAATTTTGGTAGTACGTATAGTCACTTGTGTCTTTAACAAATGTTGGTAGTACGTATAGTCACTTGTGTCTTTAACAAATGTTGGTAGTACGTATAGTCACTTGTGTCTTTAACAAATGTTGGTAGTACATATAGTCACTTGTGTCTTTAATAATTGTTGGTAGTACGTATAGTCACTTGTGTCTTTAACAAATGTTGGTAGTACGTATAGTCACTGGTGTCTTTAACAATTGTTGGTAGTACATATAGTTACTTGTGTCTTTAATAAATGTTGGTAGTACATATAGTCACTTGTGTCTTTATAAAATGTTGGTAGTACATTTAGTCACTTGTGTCTTTAAAAAATGTTGGTAGTACGTATAGTCACTTGTGTCTTTAACAAATGTTGGTAGTACATATAGTCACTTGTCTTTAACAAATGTTGGTAGTACGTATAGTCACTTGTGTCTTTAACAAATGTTGGTAGTATGTATAGTCACTTGTGTCTTTAACAAATGTTGGTAGTACATATAGTCACTTGTCTTTAACAAATGTTGGTAGTACGTATATTCACTTGTGTCTTTAACAAATGTTGATACTACATATAGTCACTTGTCTTTAACAAATGTTGGTAGTACGTATAGTCACTTGTGTCTTTAACAAATGTTGGTAGTACGTATAGTCACTTGTGTCTTTAACAAATGTTGGTAGTACATATAGTCACTAGTGTCTTTAACAAATGTTGGTAGTACGTATAGTCACTTGTGTCTTTAACAATTGTTGGTAGTACATATAGTCACTTGTGTCTTTAACAAATTTTGGTAGTACGTATAGTCATTTGTGTTTTTAACAAATGTTGGTAGTACGTATAGTCACTTGTGTCTTTAACAAATGTTGGTAGTACATATAGTCACTTGTGTCTTTAAAAAATGTTGGTAGTACATTTAGTCACTTGTGTCTTTAACAAATGTTGGTAGTACGTATAGTCACTTGTGTCTTTAACAAATGTTGGTAGTACATATAGTCACTTGTCTTTAACAAATGTTGGTAGTACATATAGTCACTTGTGTCTTTAACAAATGTTGGTAGTACGTACAGTCACTTTTGTCTTTAACAAATGTTGGTAGTACATATAGTCACTTGTCTTTAACAAATGTTGGTAGTACGTATAGTCACTTGTGTCTTTAACAAATGTTGGTAGTACATATAGTCACTTGTGTCTTTAACAAATGTTGGTAGTAAGTATAGTCACTTGTGTCTTTAACAAATGTTGGTAGTACGTATAGTCACTTGTGTCTTTAACAAATGTTGGTAGTACGTATAGTCACTTGTGTCTTTAACAAATATTGGTAGTACGTATAGTCACTTGTGTCTTTAACAAATGTTGGTAGTACATATAGTCACTTGTGTCTTTAACAAATGTTGGTGGTACGTATAGTCACTTGTGTCTTTAACAAATGTTGGTAGTACATATAGTCACTTGTGTCTTTAACAAATGTTGGTAGTACGTATAGTCACTTGTGTCTTTAACAAATATTGGTAGTACGTATAGTCACTTGTGTCTTTAACAAATGTTGGTAGTACATATAGTCACTTGTGTCTTTAACAAATGTTGGTGGTACGTATAGTCACTTGTGTCTTTAACAAATGTTGGTAGTACATATAGTCACTTGTGTCTTTCACAAATGTTGGTGGTACGTATAGTCACTTGTGTCTTTAACAAATGTTGGTAGTACGTAT
The DNA here is from genome assembly GCA_032433765.1 of Megaustenia siamemsis. Lineage (NCBI taxonomy): Eukaryota > Metazoa > Mollusca > Gastropoda > Stylommatophora > Ariophantidae > Megaustenia > Megaustenia siamemsis. The sequence continues at coordinate 12,596,167 of JAVIAB010000025.1, read as the reverse complement.
AGTCACTTGTGTCTTTAACAAAATTTGGTGATACGTATAGTCACTTTTTCTTTTTTTTTAGCTGAGTAGTAATATTTTTCTGATGTCTGTAAATGTTCTTTCTATTGAGGTAGCAACAAACATGTATGATATCAATCTAAATGTTTTTATCTCCATGTTTCTATATCTTTCACTTTTCTCATGGGTCCATGTGAGAGCTTTGTTGGCTTGTGGAGCATGTTCTAATCTGCCCAATCACATTATTTCTTCTACTTGAGATTGTTGACACAGCAAGTCGTTGTAGACAAGTAGTGACTACAAATAGGGCTGGCAGGAGTTAGGTTTGTCTCCAAACCTTTTGTGGTTGAAATGTCCATATTTTCAGTTGCTAGTAACACATTTTTTTCAATGAGATGTAACAAGGTCTGGTTCCATTTGAAGAGTGGGTGTTTAAGATAGTCTGGTTCCATTTGAAGAGTGGGAGTTTAAGTCTGGTTCCAGCTGAAGAGTAGATGTTTAAGAAAGTCTGGTTCCAGCTGAAGGGTGGGTGTTTAAGATAGTCTGGTTCCATTTGAAGAGTGGGTGTTTAAGATAGTCTGGTTCCATTTGAAGAGTGGGTGTTTAAGAAAGTATGGTTCCAGCTGAAGAGTAGATGTTTAAGAAAGTCTGGTTCCAGCTGAATGGTGGGTGTTTAAGAAAGTCTGGTTCCAGCTGAAGGGTGAGTGTTTAAGAAAAGTCTGGTTCCATCTGAAGGGTGGGTGTTTAAGAAAGTCTGGTTCAAGCTGAAGAGTACATGTTTAAGAAAGTCTGGTTCCAGCTGAAGAGTAGATGTTTAAGCGAAGTCTGGTTCCAGTACTTGTCTTCCCTCTTTGTTACCACCTTACATGGCCAGACTAGATTACTTATTCTGTTACTGGAGGCACCATGAAGAGGCGGAGTTGAGGGTGCCATCCTTTTGGCCCTGTCAAAGCAGCTCTTTGGGACATAGGTACACAAGCTCCTGTAGCACTTTGTGGTGGTCGGAGGAGTACATTTACTGCTAAAGTTATTTGGTTATGGAAGACCCCGGTATCACAGTAAACGGATTAAAATCCATAATTGCTCAACCGCTCGGGCCAGTGGAATCATCCGAATTAACATCTCATCTCACAAAGGTAATTGTAGTCCCCATCGTAGCAGTCTCAGCACACGCCAAAAGACATAGGGCAAAACCGGACAGAAAGTGAACACAGCCAACTGTTTCCTGTCATACGATATCAGCATTCATCGTAAACAATTGGAATATCGAAACATGATCAAAACGGAGGAGACACACAGCTCACGGTGTGCACAGAGCACTTAACTCAGTAGCTCTTGCAACAAGCCGGACTTTGAATATGAGGAAACTGCAACAAGGAACACTTCTCATACATAGCCTTCAATGGTTCCTGCCGCCTATCCACCATATACCGGAAATTCACATCCTCCTGCAAATGATGGTCGTCATATTTTTTTTTTTAATGTATAGCACGTGATGATGTTAGGCCATCGTTTTTGACTCCAATTCCGAACATATAAACACACATTTAGTCGTCAGATTATCCCCGTTGCACATCAAACAGACCGTAAGATTAGCGTATGGCCGGTCTAGGGATATACGGTGAGCCATCACTGGTAAAGTAAATGCATAAAATCTCTTTTTATAGTAGGACATCAACAGAGATATAATGTTGCATGGTCTGATCGGCTGAGGCTGTCAGAGCTAGTGTGTTTACTGGACCATAGCAACTACAAATGTGCCAGGTCTTTGAAAAATTGTGTCAGTAATAACATTGACTAAAACTATGATCATAAACAGATAAAATACTCGTACCCCACAAGTGGATATCAAATTGAAAGAACAGACCTGGGGACAGTTCAGAACAACAACTATCTTGGGCATACTATAACCAGTGATGGAAAATGTACAACTGAAATAAACAAAAGAATAGGAATGGCAAAAAGTAATCTTAATGTCGTGAAGAACATACCAACATCAAAACAAATAACACAAGGGCTAAAACTAAGAATAGCAAGATGTTTCATCTTCTCAATATTCCTATATGGTGCAGAAACATGGACATTAGACACGAAAATAGAACAGAGAATAGAAGCCTTTCAAATGTGGATTTATAGAAGAATAGGTAGAATTGGATGGAAGGAAAAGAAAACAAACGATGAAATTTTAAAACAACTAAAAACTAAAAGAGAACTACTAAGCACAATTCAAAGAAGACACGCGATTTTTGGGCCATGTTAAAAGACACAACAGCCTACTAAAAGTAATCCTGGAGGGGAAAATACAAGGTAAAAGAGGTAGACAAAGACTAACATGGACGAGTAACATCAACAGATGGACAAATCAGCCTATGACAACCTGCACCATCAAAGCAAGAGACAGAGCAGAATGGCGCTCCATGGTAGCCAACCTTCGTTGCGGAGACGCCGCTCGATGATGATAATGATGATGATGATGATGAATGACATATTCCATGAAGGCCGAACAAGGTGTGGGTACCTTCATATTTTAATTTTAATATCTCTTCTATCAACATGTTTTAGCTTCCATGTCCCTGGACATGCGGGAGTACGGGGAAATGAAAGAGTGGGCAGGTTGGCTAGCTACGCTGGTGTTGAGGATGGTCAACCAATAGATAGGGAGGACATCATCAATGCCATCCGAGAAGTGGGAAGAGCACAGGACTTCGACGACCACAAACCCACGTCATTCCTTCGGAGGTAAGAGAAGGGAGTTAAGATGGGCACAGCCAGAAATGAGAAACTTAGTGGGCGTGTAAGATTTTTCAACCAACAGAGAACTGGAGTCGTCAGTCGCTGGACACTGCGGGACTTGCAGAGGAGGGGATCTGAGTACATAAGGACATGTTCGGAGTGCAATGATGATGACCCGCAAACAACTCAATGTTTTAGCTTCCGATCTTGTCCCCGTGTCCCTCACGACATTGCTGGATCTATGTTAGGTATGTGTCATATCTTTGTGTGTGCATGTCTAAGTCAGTCATATCTCATATCTTTATATGCATGTCTATGTTAGTCATGTGTCATATATCTTGATGTGTGTCGGTGTTAGTCATGGCTCGTATCGCTGTGTACATGTCTGTGTTATTCACATCTCATATCTCTGTGTGTACATGTCTGTGTTGGTCACCTCTAGTGACTCGGGCAGATGGTGCTCGTAAACCTAGGAGGGTAGACCATCTAAGGGCAGAATCCCCTACAGAAAAGACAATCTGCTGCCTTGCAGGAAGATTGGGGACAATCAAAGGCTAAGGAAAGCAAACCTGAAAAAATGCTGGCTGAAATCGGATGCACTGGGCCACTGGCGCAGAACACAGTGCAACGTATTAACGGGTGTTCAGTCAGAGTGGATCTGGCGGACTCTAAATGTGACGTTCTGTCTGTGGGGGCGATCAACACACTTAACCTGACAGCTGACTTCGTGTGGGAGTCTGGAATCCTACTCTGACTGAGTCCTGATCGCAGAGAGAGAGAGAGAGAGAGAGAGAGAGAGAGAGAGATCTGGTGTCAAAGTTTGGGTTTCTTCGTTCACACACATAATAGAGTAGCAGTCTAGTCTCTGCAGTTTGTATTTAGCAGTGCCGTATGCTCAATGCTACCGCCGGTAGCATGAACATATTAACGAGACACAAAAGTAAATGATAATTTATTTATTTATTTTTTCATAATTATATTACAAATTTTAGAATATTCTATTACACTCTGGTGTAATAAATGGTTATCTACCCAACTCCATCACTAGTCAATTCTGGGGTAAAAATGGTAATCTGCCCAGTTTCATCACTAGTCAAGTCTGGGGTAATAATGGTAATCTACCCAGTTTCATCACTAGTCAACTCTGGGGTAATAATGGTAATCTGCCCAGTTCCATCACTAGTCAACTCTGGTGTAATAAATGGTAATCTACCCAGTTTCATCACTAGTCAACTCTGGGGTAATAAATGGTAATCTGCCCAGTTTCATCACTAGTCAACTCTGGTGTAATAAATGGTAATCTACCCAGTTTTCATCACTAGTCAACTCTGGTGTAATAAATGGTAATCTACCCAGTTCCATCACGAGTCAACTCTGGGGTAATAATGGTAATCTACCCAATTTCATCACTAGTCAACTCTGGGGTAATAATGGTAATCTATCCAGTTTCATCACTAGTCAACTCTGGTGTAATACATAGTAATCTATCCAGTTTCATCACTAGCAAACTCTGGGGTAATAATGGTAATCTACCCAGCTCCATCGCTAGTCAACTCTGGGGTAATAATAGTAATGTACCCAGTTTCACCACTAGTCAACTCTGGGGTAATATTGGTAATCTGCCCAGTTCCATCACTAGTAAACTCTGGGATAATAAATGGTAATCTATCCAGTTCCATCACTAGTCAACTCTGATGTAACAAATGGTAATCTATTCAGTTCCATCACTAGCCAACGTTGGTGTAATAAATGGTAAACTACCCAGTTCCATCACTAGTCAACTCTGGTGTAATAAATGGTAATCTATCCAGTTCCATCACTAGCCAACGTTGGTGTAATAAATGGTAATCTACCCAGTTCCATCACTAGCCAACGTTGGTGTAATAAATGGTAATCTACCCAGTTCCATCACTAGTTAACTATGGTGTAATAAATGGTAATCTATCCAGTTCCATGACTAGTGAACTATGGTGTAATAAATGGTAATATTTCCAGTTCCATCACTAGTTAACTGTGGTTTAATAAATGGTAATATATCCAGTTCCATCACTAGTTAACTCTAGTGTAATAAATGGTAATCTACCCAGTTCCATCACTAATTAACTCTGGTGTAATAAATGGTAATCTATCCAGTTCCATGACTAGTGAACTATGGTGTAATAAATGGTAATATTTCCAGTTCCATCACTAGTTAACTGTGGTGTAATAAATGGTAATATATCCAGTTCCATCACTAGTTAACTATGGTGTAATAAATGGTAATCTACCCAGTTCCATCACTAATTAACTCTGGTGTAATAAATGGTAATCTATCCAGTTCCATCACTAGTCAACTATGGTGTAATAAATGGTAATCTGTCCAGTTCCATCACTAGTCTATCTATCTATATTTCGTTCGCTCGAAGTATTGTCTATATCAGCAATGTCGTTTCCTGTATGAATTTTACTGTCTTTTGTAATTCTTGCAGTGGCCCATATACATGTAGTTTTGTCTATAGTGTTGTATCTATGGGCCAATGGATTTTCCTCAGTCTTCTATATTCAGTGCAGTCTTGAAGTATGTGTTCAGCAGTCTGGGGTGCCTGTCCACATGTACAAGTAGTTGATGTACCGATCTTGAATTTTGTATACATGTGACTAGGGAGTCGATTGTGTCCTGTTCTTAGGCGTATAATGATAACTTGTTCATATCTATTCATATTATGAAAAGCATCCTGATTTGGGGCTTGTGGTCCTCTGATTGATTTGATTATCTGTTTCTTATGATGGTATGTAACTGGTGTATCTAGTTGTGTGCCTGTTGAACCTTCCTTTGCCAACTGATCTGCTTTCTTATTTCCTGGTATTCCACAGTGAGACGGGATCCACTGCAGGGCAACCCTGTGGTGCTTGTAGAGTTCAGTCAATAAGGTCTGCAGATGTGGTAATTTTCTGGATTGTAGTGCCTGGAGTACTGATCTTGCATCTGTCAAAAACACTACAGGCTGTGGGCTAAGATTACTGTTCAGCAGTTTTTCTATTGCCAATTTTATTGCTTGTATTTCTGCATCATAATTGTGACAATATTTCCCTGTTGCTATTTTATTCATATCCCTAGTGTTATTTGGGTACTCTATATATGCACCTGCTCCCCCATTCTTTACTGCATTCTGTGCTGATCCATCTGTGTACACACGGATCCATAGGTCTTGTGGGTATTCTTCATCCAGGAAACTGAGAGTTATTGTTTTTCGCTGTAGACTATTTTGTTCCTCTTTGTCAACTATTCCTTTCACTTCTGTCCGTATTTGAACTGATAATCCTGATTCATCGGTCCAGGGAGTCTGTTCTGGTATGTGCAGAAGGGGTTTAACAACTCTTGGCATGTCTGGTGTTTGTCTACTAATACGCTTGGCTTGGTGGATAAAGCTGCTTCTCTTAAGTCGTCCCAATGCAAGATTTTGGAATCTGTCCTTCATTGGATGTCTCGGCATGCATACACATTTTTCTGCCTGTATCAGCACCTTTGTGTCTCTCCGTTCTCTCAGTGCTGGTATCCTCCACAATTTCTCCATCTCCAATATTGGTGTTGATTTCATTGCTCCTGTGATGACCCTAAGTGCCTGGTTTTGTACTTTATCCAGTTCTTGCAATGTGGTGTTTGATGCTCAGCAACATGCGGATGGTCCATATTCTAAATGTGGGCGTATACTCTGTTGGTAAACTTTACTGAGTATTTTCCCACTCGCACCCCATGTGGTTTCACACAACTTTCTTAGAATAGCCAGTTTCCTCCTTGCTTTTTGGGTTGCCTTATTTATCTGCTGTTTCCAAGATAGTTTGTTATCAAATGTAACTCCGAGATATGTAGCTTGTATGTCTTCTTTCACAGGCTCATTGTTTATGTAGATGGCTCCTGCTTTTTGTTTTGGTGAGAGTGTGAAAAGTGTAGTACTGCCTTTGTCTGTATTGATGCTGATACACCATCTATTTGTCCATGAATTCAGTGCATTCATAGCTCTTTTTTTTTTTAGCAATTTGGAGGCCACTGTTGCATACTCCTCTGTGCACCACATTACCAAGTCATCTGCATACATTGCCACTTTGATGCCATGTGGTAGTTCAGTAACTAGGTCATTGATGTAGATCAGAAAAAGTGTTGGAGATAGTACCCCTCCTTGTGGAACGCCCTGGCGCAATAAGACCTTCTTACTCTTAAGACCATCCACTTGCACTCTGGCTCTCCTGTTATGCAGGTATGCTTTGACCCATTTGTACATCCTGCCATTTACTCCATAATTTCTCAGTTTCTTCAAAAGCCCTTCCTTCCATACCTTATCAAATGCTTTCTTTAGGTCTATCCATGCTGCTAGTACCAGTTTCTTTTCTTGAAACGCATCTTCAATTTCCTGGGAAAGATAGGTTGCTTGATCTTCGGTAGAGTAACACTGTCTAAAGCCTGCTTGTTGTGGGACAAGGAGATTTTCACTTTCCAGGTACCACTGCAGTCTGAGATTGATTATACGTTCCATTGTTTTACACAAACAGCTTGTAAGGCTGATTGGTCTATAGCTGGATGTCATTGAACCATCTTTTCCTGGCTTTAGTAATGGTATCATAATTGCTTCTCTCCATGCCTGTGGCACTCTACCTGTGATCCAGCAAATGTTGTAGATCTGCAGTAAAAGTAAAGTACCCCCGTCACGCCAAGTGGCGTATAGGGAAATATGGTGTTAGTGACCCTATATTTTACAGACCTTCAGCACATGATTTTTGGGGTAATGTGGTCGGTATTACGCCCGTGCTGCTTTTACTTTCCCAGAAAAAATCCGGTACCCATTTAAGGCTGGGTGAACCCGGAGCCGTCGGTTGGGATCGAACCCTACCCCTTGTCCGTAGTAGTCCAGTTCACTAACCACTGAGCTATCGCGGCTCCTACTAATTTTTAGGGAATTAGTAAAACCCAGGTGTCCTCGCCAGGATTACGAACCCCGGCTGTTGCCGTGGTAAGCCAACCGCCTATCGATTGCGCTAACCGGACACGTAGATCTGCAGTAGTTTTGCTTTAGCTGCAGTTCTCAAGTTCCTAATCATTTCATTGGACACTCCATCACTGCCTGGTGACTTTTTCATTTTTAATTTGGATATTGCCAGCTCCTGCTCTCTTTGTATAATTGGTGTTTCCATGACTTCATGTGTGGTCTCTTCTTGTCTTGCATTTTGTTGTTTTAAACGGGTCTCTTGTCGTTTTTCTAGGCTAATTTCAATATTATTGTCATTTGCAAAGGAGTCTGCAAAGTAATTTGCTGCATGTTTACCTGTTAGGATGTTTCCATCCTTCTTCAGTGTAATTTTGGTGTTCCTTTCTGTACCCTCATCATTCAGCTGTTTGACAAGCTTCCACACTTTTCTTGTGTCTCGTTCAAGATTCAAGGACTCTGTTTTCTCTTTCCAGCTTCTCCGTCTGGCTTGTAGTTTAGCCCGTTGAAATTGGCTTTAGCATGCTGGTAGTTGTTGTGGTGTTCTTGGCAAGGGTTATTTTCTGCTTGCTTTCGAGATGTTTCCATGTCATTGTGCAGTTGCTCTAGTTCACTACTCCAGTATGGTTTGTAGTGTTTCCGTGCCCCTCTAGGTATTGTTTCACTGGCAGCTTGTATTATTAGTCTACTGAATTCATCAACTATTTTGTTGATGTCTCTATATGTATTTATATCTTTAGTCAGTACACTGGTGTAGTGTTGATACATTTTCCAGTCCGCCTTTTTGTAATTCCATCTGGAGAGAGTGCTGCTCTCCCTGACGGCCTTATTTTGTACCACTAAAAATACTGGTCGGTGGTCGCCACAAGGACATCCAGTAATAAAGGTTGAGCCCTTTCGAGGCTGAGGGCCCGGCGCTGCACCTGCCTGAGTGTCCATCACAGGACGAGTGCCATATTGATTTGCGGTTATAGACATACTTCCATTTGCGTTGAGTGCGTGACATTCTGATTGTTGTGCGCCTTTTGGCTGGTTGCCTCCGACTTCAGCACTTGAACTTGCTAGAGCAGACTGTGGTCTTGCTCGGTTGTAGGAAGGCCTGGCCAGTCTTAGTTTTCAGTCCCTGGTGACTGTTAAGCCCCATCCCCACGACAAGGAGCTGGCCTTGATGAGGCCATCACTAGTCAACTCTGGTGTAATAAATGATATATATATATATATATATATATATATATATATATATATATATATACACACACACACATATATATATATATATATATACACACACACACACACATATATATATATATATATATATATATATATATATATATATATATACTGAAATATAAATTGAAAGACTAAGGAGAATGGGTGGGACAAGGATGTATGTATTAAAAGACTAAGGAGAATCTGTGGGGCAAGGATGTATGTATTGAAAGACTAAGGAGAATGGGTGGGGCAATGATGTATGTATTGAATGACTAAGGAGAATTTGTGGGACAATGATGTATATATTGAAAGACTAAAGATGGCGATGGGATCTTGTCGATCCTAATTGCTTGGTGGGAAAAGCAGATGTATTTACAATCAACACCTTGCATGAACAATCAGTCTGCCTGCGCTGCGAGAAATGTTGGGACGAGTGTTGGAGCAGATTTGTGGATGCCTCGACTTCAATTAAACTAATTCCATGAATAAAATGTGTTTTCATTAAATAATGAATAAGTTCATTTCAACTATCTGCTATCTTTTCTCTCTATCTATTCTTGCCTCAAATTGCGCCACATTACTATTCGTCATAAATAGAAAGTCAGACTCGAACACCTCGTGTCGACGGCATTGGAGAAGCGGCCTTTATTCTCTAGTCCTATAAGCTACCCTCCCTCTCCTCCAAGCAGACTCCAATAATAGGACAATGCCATCAAGATAGTTTTCACACAGATGGATATCTGTCACAACGGCTTGGCACTGATATTTTAGTTGTTTTACTATGTCTCATTTCAGAAATACAAAATGTACATGCTGTCCTTTGTACATTCAAGTTGATTTCATGAATTTATATCTTAAATGGTGAGAGAATTAGAGGCTCAAAAATGGAATATTTCAAAACAGAACGTGTCAAATTTGACATTTTCGAAGGTAAGTATATATATATATAATTTCTTTAGCTTTATCCAAAAGCAAAACAACTAATAGTATTGTATTTATTTATTAAGTTTTCATACCTCGCCTTCAAAAAGCTAACGTTATTAATTTGCTTCTATATATAACAAAAGACTTATGCACAAAATTCAGCGATGTCATTATAGTATGTATTTATTTCATTATAACTTTCTATAATTACTTAAAATGTTATTTTTCAAATATTTATCTGTTCATACATAGAATCACTGAGGGGGGAAAAAATGTCCGGAGGAGGTAAAGTCAAAGGCAAGCCCAAGTCTCGTTCGTTTTTCTTTACCCTGGTTTCTCTTAACAGCGAATAAATATTTCGTCTTTTGTTAAAGATTTTCCAATTCCAAAATCTTGCATTCTATCTATCTATTGTCCTTTCGAGCCGAAGACGGCACATAGGGCAGAACCACAATATCAAAAACAGAAACCTTGCATGCGAAAGTGGCACATATTGTAGAGATCACTGCTTCTAAAATCTATGGCTCTGTTTCCATAACAATGCTTTTACAATGACAGCTTGTCAAGCCCTCGATCGACCTCCTTAGTCGCCTCTTACGACATGCCTGGAAGGTCACAGTGTCACTATTCTTTACCTCCCTCATAATGAGGCCCCGGTAACACACGGAAATCTTGCATTGGGACAGCTTAATTAAGAAAAGCAGTTTTATCCACCCAGACAAGCGTATTAGTAGACAAACACCAGACATGCCAAGAGTTGTCAGCCCCCTACTGCCCATACCAGAACAGACTCCCTGGACAGAGGAATCAGGATTGTCAATACAAATACGGACAGAAGTGAAAGGAATACTTAACAAAGAAAAGCAGAATAATATACAAAATAAAACAATAACTCTCAGGTTCTTGAATGAAGAATACCCACAAGACCTATGGATTCGGATGTACACGGATGGATCAGCACAGAATGCAGTAAAGAATGGGAGAGCATGTGCATATATAGGGTATCAAAATAATACTACAGTACAATACAATACTATAATAATAACACAGGGTTGCCATGCAGTGGATCCCATCTCATTGTGGAATACCAAGAAACAAGAGGGTAGATCAGCTGACAAAACAATATGCAACAGGCACACAACCAGATGCACTAGTTACATACCATCAGAAGAAACAGATAATCAATCAGAAGATCACAAGCCCCAAATCAGGATGCATTTCATAATGAATAGATGGTAACACGTTATCATTGTACACTAGGTACAAATAATAATACATAAATATTATTATATGGGGAACTTCCGGGGCGATAATAGGGAATAATAGAACAAAGAAGTATGTGTTAGCACTCGGAAAAATTGACAGACAAACAACAATAGAAAAAAACGAAGAACAATATATGGTCCGAAGTGGGATCGAACCCGTACTCAGTGGCACCGCGCCTTGCCACGAGAAGCCGAACGCTTGGCACACTGCCACGCAGCCAACTAAAAAATTAGCTATTGTAGCAGTGTCTTACACGAAGGCGTTCTAAATGACTATAGCATAGGGTAACGATCACAGACCGGAAATAAATTGTATATTAGTACTTTCCTATTATTAATGCAAGTATCTCCCAGTAGGGCTGAATACTTGTGTTACAGAATAATATACAAAATTTCTTGTTTCCTGGCAGTGTGCCAAGCGTTCGGCTTCTCGTGGCAAGGCGCGGTGCCACTGAGTACGGGTTCGATCCCGCTTCGGACCATTTATTGTTCTTACTTTTTTTCTATTGTTGTTTGTCTGTCAATTTTTCCGAGTGCTATCATTATACGCCTCAGAACAGGACACAATCAACTCCATAGTCACATGTTGACTACAAAATTCAAGAACGGCACATCAACTACTTGTACATGTGGACAGGCGCCCCAGACTGTTGAACACATACTTCAAGACTGCACTGAATATAGTAGACTGAGGAAAATCCATTGGCCCATAGATACAACACTACAGACAAAACTATATGGGCCACTGCAAGAATTACAAAAGACAGGAACATTTATACAGGAAACGACATTGCAGATATAGACAATACTTCAGGCGAACGAAATATAGATAAATAGATGAAAGATTGTTAATTTTCGGTGGAGTGATTCTCTTCATTTCGTTTGAAAATTACTTTAACGTGTTTACTGTGGTGACGACCGTGTCACGGAAATGGAGGTTCCTTTTTTTATTTAGGCGGGAACATCAAAGGCATATTTATGCATCGGTATGGCACGCTCGTGCTTAACATTTCCGGACCAGACATTTCAAAAGTGAATTTCAGCATTCTAATGGGTGTTCTGGCCGGTCCAGCTAGAATAGGACAGGACAGCATCACAAGTTTATATCCATTGGAAAACCCGTTCAAGTGATACATTACCTCAGCACGGCGACTCACATAAAATATTATCAGAAACTAGAAGGAAGAAGGATCGAATTATCTTCGCCTAAACTATCTATTGAGATCGAACACGTTGAGAAGGAAAAGCAAAAGTGGGTTATCTATTGGCTACCCCCTACAATTGACAAACCCTTAATCGACAAATTGGTCGCAAAAATCTCTCTCTCTGCGATCAAGACTCAGAGTAGGATTCCAGACTCTCTCATGAAGTCAGCTGTCTGTTTAAGCGAATCGATTGCCCCATATAGTTTCTCTTCCAGGGAGGTGGGTGTGAACCATATTGCTCTTCTCAGGTCTGTGAACTGGGGGCAATCCTGTAGAACATGTTTTGTAGTCATATTGTCCAGTGTACAGTGGCATAGGCTGGTTGTACCTATTTTGAATTTGGTGAACATGTGATTTCTCATTCTATTGTGGCCAGTGCGTAGGCGAAGTATGATGACTTGATCCCTCCTTGATAGTTGGTGGTATCCGTCACTCTCGTTATGCTTTGGGTGTTCTCGTTTCCGTTTTTCATGGAACTGACCTTTGAGGATGGATTTGGCTTCACCATAACTGAGCGGATGGTTCTCTTGAAGTGAAAAATGATGAAATTCATGTGAACTGATGAAATCACAACTAGCAATAAACACATCGAAATGCAAAGAATTTTGGATTTTGGATTCTAACCAGTAAACCACTGAACCAGTAACTCACTGTGTACCTGCAAGAGTTGATAGACTGGTTTCATGGCTCAAGGAAGACCAGAAGTCATACAGATAGACAATGTCTCAGGAAACCCAGCAGCAGTAAAGGTTAACAACTGCCAAATACAACACACTTTGACTCAGGACAAAAATATTGCAGTTCCTCACAATTCTTGTTGATGAATGTGCATAAGTCAGTAAGTAGTCATTTATTTTAAGACAATGTATTTTTGTGTAACTTTTTATCAGCCTTTGTAAAGTCTTTGCTAAAAGCTTTATTATTTCAACTGAAGGAATTCTTGACCGAAACGTTCTATTTTTGTTTTGTTTCTCACCTACGTAAAGCTATTACCATACCACTTTTTCCTTTTCTTTAAATTTTCATTATTATAATCAGCTTTACGGCAGCTTTGCATCTTGATGCCTTTACCCACTGACTAGTCAAATGATTAGGAATTGATAGGGAAGACAACCCAGTACTGAAAAATGAGGTGCTGAAGTGTTAGGCTAAAAGTGGAAATATCACAATTCTACAGCAAACCACAACCACACTCACTGAACTTCCTTTTAGGCGTGGATGAAGAAGAGGTTTACTCTTGTGGTTATCACATGAACACAAGCATTACCAACATGAGGAGTGGAGTAAAGGGGCATCACATGAACACAAGCATTACCAACATGAGGAGTGGAGTAAAGGGGCATCACATGAACACAAGCATTACCAACATGAGGAGTGGAGTAAAGGGTCATCACATGAACACAAGCATTACCAACATGAGGAGTGGAGTAAAGGGTCATCACATGAACACAAGCATTACCAACATGAGGAGTGGAGTAAAGGGTCATCACATGAACACAAGCATTACCAACATGAGGAGTGGAGTCAAGGGTCATCACATGAACACAAGCATTACCAACATGAGGAGTGGAGTAAAGGGGCATCACATGAACACAAGCATTACCAACATGAGGAGTGAAGTAAAGGGGCATCACATGAACACAAGCATTACCAACATGAGGAGTGAAGTAAAGGGGCATCACATGAACACAGGCATTACCAACATGAGGGGTGAAGTAAAGGGGCATCACATGAACACAAGCATTACCAACATGAGGAGTGGAGTAAAGGGGCATCACATGAACACAAGCATTACCAACATGAGGAGTGAAGTAAAGGGGCATCACATGAACACAAGCATTACCAACATGAGGAGTGGAGTCAAGGGGCATCACATGAACACAAGCATTACCAACATGAGGAGTGGAGTCAAGGGGCATCACATGAACACAAGCATTACCAACATGAGGAGTGGAGTCAAGGAGCATCACATGAACACAAGCATTACCAACATGAGGAGTGGAGTCAAGGGGCATCACATGAACACAAGTATTACCAACATGAGGAGTGGAGTCAAGGAGCGTCACTCTCTTGGTTACATTCTATATTTATTTTTCTGTATGCCTTTACTTCCCTAGCCACAGGTCAGATACCTGTTTTATTCAGCTGAGATGACTGATGAATCCAACTTCAAATCCTGTGTTCTTTATGTAAAAAGAGCCAATTTCACCTTTTCAAAAGTAGGTCTACTTTGTACCTCTATATATGCCCTTGTGTAATAAAGAAATGAAATAACAATAGTTAATACAAATTAATTGATACAGATTCTTTATTTCTCAGATCATGAGTAAACAATACAGAACATTATATCTAACATGAGTGCTAACTGGTTGTCTGTCAATAACAAATAACTGCTTTTGTTATATTACATATTTTGCAATAGATAACCATTCAAGGATTTTTTTACATTCAAAATTAAATGTCTAAAGTTTTGAGAATCTTTTACAAAATTCCTTGCAAAAAATGGCAGAGGATGACAAATAAATGAAATCATATATAACCTGACATCATAATAGCATGAAGGAAGCTTTTCAACAATAAAGTTCATGAATAAGAAAATGAACAAGAATTGAGAAGCCTCATTGATTGTCCATGTCAAAGCATAAAAATGAAGAGAACAAAATCAAACATACAACACAGTTTCACTGGCTATTAAAGTACTTTAATTTTTAAATTGCACAGCTGCTTTTTGCTATCTCATAATGGTATTTTAGTTCTAATCTTGAAAATTTAGCAGCATTTATGTATGAAGATGTCCTGATACTAATACATGCTCCTCATTCTTATAATAGATATTTTATATGAGTGGTTTCAATTGTGACACAACATACATGATGTATAATGTTTAGAGAATGCAAATATTTGCAATTCATTGAAATTTTAGGAGTTAATGCTTGTAACAAAAAGGTCAAAGATTGGCAAATCTGAGAGTTTTGGGGGATGCAATGTTCAGTTTTGATAGTTTAGACAGAAGAATGCTTTAGAAGTTGCTGAGTCATTACGGAATCCCCATAAAGTTTATTAACCTGATAAAAACAATGTATGAAGGAACAAAATGTAGAGTGGTGCATGAAGGACAACTTACAGAAGCATTTGAAATAAGAACAGGAGTAAGGCAAGGATGCCTTCTGTCTCCATTTCTCTTTCTACTGGCCATAGATCGGATTATAAGAATAACTCAAAACAACAGAAATGGAATCCTGTGGTCACTGACCAAGCAACTTAATGATTTAGACTTTGCTGATGACATAGCTCTCCTATCACACAGCCATCAACAGATGCAGGATAAAATGAGCATACTTGATGAGAGATCACAACAGCTAGGACTGAAAATTAATAGAGATAAGACCAACATTATGTGAATTAATGCAGTTGGCAATAACCAAATAATACTAGGAGAAATACCTCTACTAGATGTACAATCTTACATATATCTGGGCAGTAATATAGATAAAGAGGGAGGAACAGAAAATGATACCAAAATAAGGATAGAAAAAGCAAGAGGGGCTTTTGTTGCACTGGGAAACATATGGAAGTCCAAAGAAATTAGGTAAATACAAAAATACAAATTTTCAACTCCAATGGTTGGACACAATCACTAACATAGAATTATGGAAATGTACCAGTCAAATACCAGTGGATAAAGAGATACTGCGAAGACAATGGCGTTGGATAGGACACACACTCAGGAAGCCAAATGCGAGTATTACACAACAGGCCCTTTTTTGGAATCCTCAGGGGGAAAAGACAAAGAGGAAGACTAAGAAATTCTTGAAGAAGACAGACAGAAGCAGAGATGAAGATGATGGGGAAGACATGGAATGATCTTAAAAGAATGGCAAGAAACAGAACGGCTTGGAAAGTGTTTATTGAAGACCTATGCTCCACAGGGAGCTGAAAGGTAGAAGAAGAAGAATGTTCAATTTGCAATGACAAAAGTATTTATATTTTAAGATAAGACTTCATCATCACTTTGAATGTACAACAGAAGAAGCAAATGTATTTTAACTTCTAGCAAAGATACTAATAAGCAAATTAACTAATGTGTCAGTGATAAACAACTGTGCATGATGCTAAATATTCTTTCATGAAAAACCCTAGTAGTTCTTTCTAAGTTTGTGAATGGTAAAGTTTTAGACCGAAATTAATGACTGTCACAAATTCATTCAATAATTTAACAAATTGTCTTTTCTAAGGACAAAACAAAAATACATTTTATACAAATGGGTACAAATCTAATTTACAAATAAACAGAATAAATCAATCCTTCAAGTGTAACCACTTGTGAAACTTGCATCTCAGAATTTTTTTAATTGGTTTTGGTGGTTAAGTCTGGGGAATGTTGTTGTTATGGATTCAGAAGAGGGTGAGCTGGTGCCCTTTGGCCCAATCCCATGTAATGATATCTGCAGGTATTTCTGAGTTGCCTTGTAGCTCCATACAAGGTGTTCATTTATCCGGTCTTTGAGGAAGTAGAGTTGATCTGATATCGGTTGAGCTTTGGATGTCTGGGAAATGAAAGTAGATCAATCACTAATGCAGAAAAAAGTATAAAAATCGCAGAACTAGGCTACAATACACATTCAGCTTGTGAGTACAGCAAAGCTGGTTGTGGGCAGAGTTAAATATTGTATGGTTGATCCAAGCCATTAGTCCTTAGATCCTGTTGATGGAATGACTAGTGGTGATTTTAATTTTTAGATTCTTACTAGAAAGGATACATCTTGTCTGTCCTAGAAGCTAATGCAATACAATAGGTCTTCTATATCAAAGTTCCAACACTATAGATTTAAACATTTGTGTGATAACTAAAAGGAAATAATACAGTGATGTTTGATCCACTTTGAGTCGCTGATCCTGCAAGAAACTCTGTGGTCTATAAGTTACTTCTCCACATTTATTCATTTTTAGATACGACAAACAAACCCAGCTTGCAAATAATGAGTTAACTCTTTCCGAACGTTTCAACGCACCATGTGTCATGCCGATTTCTGTCATATATGTTTAGCGCACAGTGCGTCACTTTCAATTTGATTAGTGTAAACTGTCATTAAAGCAGATTCTATTTATATGTCTTGTATCATCTTGGTGTTGGTGAAATATAATTCCTTGTTTAATTATCTGAAACTTCATATATATTATGTTAGGTGTTAGATACCTATAAACATGTAGATTAATATTTAAAACCATGAAAAATTTTGTCTCTAAAATCTCAAAAGCTAAATTGATAAAAACCGTTACATACTGAAAGAGTTAAATAGAAAAACCATAAAAATACATGGTGTCTATATCAATAAAGATTACATATTCATTTTCTAATCATCCAATTCTTAAATAAATAATTCAATAAATTTATTTCTCTCTGTATTTTGTCTGCCCGTCCCACTGCTATATTTCTCTCTCTTCCCTGCATCTCATTTTCTTTCAGTCTCTCAATCAATGTATGACACTCTTTCAAATTAGGAAAATTGTTAACTAATCAGGGGTTCCTCTAGTGATCATATAGATATTTCACTTCTATATCTGCATTACCACACGCTGATTCAATCCTTCAACAAATATAACATACAAATTCTGCATTATTATTACAATAAAATTATATGTTACAAGTAAGAGATATTAACAATAACATACAAATTCTGCATTATTATTACAATAAAATTATATGTTACAAGTAAGAGATATTTACAATAACATACAAATTCTGCATTATTATTACAATAAAATTATATGTTACAAGTAAGAGATATTAATAATAACATACAAATTCTGCATTATTATTACAGTAAAATTATATGTTACAAGTAAGAGATATTTACAATAACATACAAATTCTGCATTATTATTACAATAAAATTATATGTTACAAGTAAGAGATATTTACAATAACATACAAATTCTGCATTATTATTACAGTAAAATTATATGTTACAAGTAAGAGATATTTACAATAACATAAACTTAAATATCAAAATATGTTTTTAATCTGCGTCCCGTTGTTTCAATAGCAGACTCAGACTTTCAACAAAGAAATATTGAGAAATGGTTGAGGTGCTTTCTTTTCACTGTAGAAGATCACCCTCAATATTTTACTTTCATTTACCTCAAACATATGCTCAGGGGACTTGATTTTCAATGCCTCATTATATTAAAATAATAAAATATTACTGTATATAAAAAATAAAATAAAACAGGGGGCCTCGGTAGCCTAGTTGGGAAAACCACCCTACTGGACTACCGACGTTCGGACAACCCGTGTTCGATTCCCGCTGGAAGCAGGGTGAATTGTACTCGTGGTTGGAACAAAAAAAAAAAAAAAAAAATACCCCCACGGTCGACCCAGCCGTTGGCAGAAATGGATACCAGGGTAATACCCTGGGAAGGTGAGGAATGTCGCTTCGCATCTGAGTTTCGATGCTTGAGGCTACACTATACAGAGATATCCGAACATTTCTGGATAGGCGGCCGAGCACATATGGGTGTAAACTCGCGTGCTAAGACGCCGGTTCAAGTCTCGTACTTTACCCTTTACCTTTTTATTAAAATAATAGCAACAGCAAAAACAAAAACAGGCTAAATGTGAAAGATGACATTATCTTAGTTCTAGAAACATTCTACCAGACATTTTGAAAGCGGTTGTCCAGATGCATCATCTTCAACAGCAATGTCATTAAATATTACATTAGATCTATAACTGATAATCCTCTTTCAATATATTCATTTGACTTTATTAAAACATCTTTTTTTTTTTTTTAAAGAAAATATGACTACAAAAGAAAGATTCACAACCACTAGAGTGAGACATCACAGAAGAAGAATGCTGAATGTAACAAGAAAGTATGACATCAACAACAAGATATTAAAAAGAAAAGTAGATGTCAGAGCAATTCTGAGTTTCATTCAGAAACAAGAAATTACATAACTTTTGACATGGCATCCAAAGCATCAGATGAAACAGCAAAGAAAATAAAAGAGCATTCAAAAGCAATTCAGATGAAACAGCAGAAACAGAAAAGAGCATCCAACAGCGATCAAATGAAACAGTGTAAAAAAAAAAAAAAAAGATAACCTCTCAGATGGTTCAGTGAAATTTCAAATAAGAAACAAATTATTTCAACAAATTGATAAGTGGCAAATAATTAAAGAAAACAGAAGATCTTCAAATACCACTGCTGTCTTGTGACATGACAACAAACAATCAGTGAAAAATGTGTAAAATAAACACAAAATAGTATTAAGACTAATTAGACCTCTTTTTCCATTTTAAGATTAGTACTTGCCTGTTTTTTGTGTTTGTTTTTCTATAATATTATCTGTTGGTGTGTACTTAATGAATGCTTTTGCTGAAATGTAGTTTGTCTCATCTTTCTATAGATTTAGCAACTTAATATAATTCTGTGTTTATTTTACATGTTTTCTGTAGCTCTTCTTCCGTCCCCATGTGATATTCAATTTATTGTATATTTTATATTTGTCCCCTATCTCCAAGCAATGGAAGAGTAGACTCATGATGCAGAAAAGCAAGCCAAATTTGGTTCAAAATGGTATCATCATTGACAAAGAATGAAATCACAAAATGTTGAAAAAAAAAAAAGAACAATATCAATGTTGAGTTATCAAATTTTGAGTTATCAATGTTGAGTTATCAATGTTGAGTTATCAATGTTTTACTTGAAAGTTAAATTTTGGAACTAATAAGTTAAATGTCACAGAAGTGAAATGTGTCAGATAAATAATGGGAGCCAGATGGACAGACAAAATCAAAAGTAAAGAACTAAGAACTAGGTTTAAGAACACCTCCACAGAAGAATATATAAATAAACAATGAATTAAATAGGCCATGAAACAAGACATAAACAACCAAACACAATCCATACAGTTATTGTTATTATTGTTATTGGTTATGGAAGGCCTCGGTATCACAGCAAACGAATTAAAATCCATAATTGCTCAACCGCCCATGCCAGTGGAATCATCCGAATTACTAATTCATCTCCCAAACAAAGAAAGGTAACTGTAGTCCCCATCGTAGCAGTCTCAGCACACGCCAAAAGACATAAGGCGAAACCGCGCAGAAAGTGAACACAGCCAACTGTTCCCTGTCATACGATATCATCATTCATCGTAAACAAGCGGGATATCGAAGCAGGATCAACACGGATGAGACACACAGCTCACGGTGTGCACAGAGCACTTAACTCAGTAGCTCCTGCAACAAGCCGGACTTGGAATATGAGGAAACTGCAAGAAGGAACACTTTTCAGACATAGCCTTCAATGGTTCCTGCCGCCTATCCACCATATACCATGGGAGTTCATGTCCTCCCGAAAATGATGATCGTCATAGCACTTGATGATGTTAGGCCGTCATTGATGACTCCAATTCCAAACATATAGACACACAGTGGTGGTAAGTTACCATTTCCAATCCAACAGAAGCCACATGACCTGTAATTAGTAAAACCACAGAGAGAATATGATTTTGTGACCTTCACTGATTCACTCTTAGATGTGAATGTGTAGTTTACACAAGAGGAAAGTTTTCAACTACAGTGATCCATTTAAGGCAATTCTGGGATAGAAAGGCAAGTCTCCTTTATAGCAGCAGAACTTGATGTTCTCCGCTCCCTTCTTGTAGCTGCTGCCACACGATTCTGATGTCTCATTAACTTGGACATCATTCAAGAACAATGTCAGATTAACATTCCATAGATATGGCTCTGCTGATGAAATGCTTGGTGCAACAGTTGTATCAATCATACTGGAGGCTCCTGGTCTGTGGTCATTAATATCACAGACAGCACATGGTGTTGTTATATTCAGTATTTCTTTCTGGGGTGTAAATATGTGGCACACACATGGAGAGTGGTTTGTGGTCACAGTAATCCCATTAAAGGCATCCACACAGTTATCAACAAATACTATAAAAACAAAAAAACCAAGAGGGCACTCACAAAAATGATGAATAAACAGAATACTAAAAAGTAATGTGAAAGCAGGACAGGAAATCAAAGAGCAAAACTTTAAACTATTACTCGCCTCAATGTGAAAAGTAAATAAGGAAGGAAAGAAGAAGTAGAAGAAACAAACTACTTACTAAAAATGAAACAAACTACAGATCCCTGTCAAGAACATTCTTTACCATCAAAACTGTCAAATACAGATAAAGAAGTAGTAGAAGAAACAAACTACTTACTAAAAATGAAACAAACTACAGATCCCTGTCAAGAACATTCTTTACCATCAAAACTGTCAAATACAGATAAAGAAGAACAGAACAAACAAACTACTTACTATAAATAAAGCAAACTACAGATCCCTGTCAAGAACAATCTTTACCATCAAAACTGTCAAATACAGATAAAGAAGAACAGAAGAAAGCTGTGTCAGAGAGTGGCAGGTTAGTTCTTTCCTTCCACATTTGATTTAACCAATGAGGAAAGATACAGTTTGTGCCCATACCATTTTTGTGTCATTGATTATTACTGCAAAATTGTAATCATCATCATCAAGTACCATGCCTGCTGGGGTAGGTGATGACATCTCTCCATAACTTTCTATCTCTATAGTTGTTTTTTTTTTGTGTGACTAACAAAGCATTCTCTTAAAATGTCTTGCATCTTTTCTCTGTTTCAGTTCTAATGGCTACCTCCTACACATTTATAGTTACAACAAAATATCTCAGCTACAACAAAATATCTCAGCTACAACAAAATAACTCAGCTACAACAAAATATCTCAGCTGTCACAAAATATCTCAGCTACAACAAAATATCTCAGCTACAACAAACTATCTCAGCTGTCACAAAATATCTCAGCTGTCACAAAATATCTCAGCTACAACAAAATATCTCAGCTACAACAAAATATCTCAGCTACAACAAAATATCTCAGCTTTCACAAAATATCTCAGCTACAACAAAATATCTCAGCTACAACAAAATATCTCAGCTGTCACAAAATATCTCAGCTACAACAAAATATCTCAGCTACAACAAAATATCTCAGCTGTCACAAAAAATCCCAGAGGTCATAAAATATCCAAGCTGTCACAAAATATCTCAGTTATATATCCCAAATATGCCGGCTGACACAAATATCACAGTTGTCAGAAAATATTCAGGCTATCACAAAATGTCCAAGCTATAACAAAATATCCCAGCAGTAACAAAATATCCCAGCTGTAACAAAACATCTCAGCTGTCACAATTTATCTCACTTGTAATAAAATATCTTTATTGCCACAAAATATCCCAGCTGTAACAAAATATCTCACTTGTCATAAAATATCTAAGTTGTCACAAAATAACTCAATTGTTAAAAAATATCCAAGTGTTCACTAAAAATGTCACAAATTATCCTAGCTGTCATAAAATATCTCAGTTGTCACAAAATATCACAGTTGTCTCAAAATATCACAGTTGTCTCAAAATATCACAGTTGTCTCAAAATATCACAGTTGTCACAAAATATCACAGTTGTCACAAAATATCACAGTTGTCACAAAATATCACAGTTGTCACAAAATATCCCAGCTGTCACAAAATGTCCAAGCTATAACAAAATATTCCAGTAGTAACAAAATATCCCAGCTGTCACAAATTATCAAAGCTATCACAAAAATATTCCAGCTGTCGCATAATATCCCACTGTAACAAAATATAATAGCTGTCACAAAATATCCCAGCTGTCACAAAACATTTCAGTTGTAATAAAATAACCTAGCTGTCAAAACAACAAATCTGTCACAAAAATATCCCTTTTGTCACAAAAAATCACAGCTGTTACAAAATATATTTGTTCAAAATATTAAACCTGCCACAAAATATCCCAGCTGTCACAAAATGTCTCAGTTGTCACAAGATATCCCAGCTGTAACAAAACATACCAGCTGTCACATAATTTCCCAGTTGTCACATAATTTCCCAGTTGTAACAAAATATCCTAGATGTCACAAAATGTCTCTGATAGCAAAAAATATCCCAGCTGTAATAAAATTCCCAGGTATAAGAAAATATCTCCGTTGCCACAAAATATTCTAGCTGTAACAAATATCAGAGCAGTAACAAAATATCCCAGCTGTCAGATATCAACAAAGCTGTCACACAAATATCCCAACTGTCACATAATTTCCCAGTTGTAACAAAATATCCTAAATGTCACAAAATGTCTCTGATAGCAAAAAATATCCCAGCTGAAATAAAATTCCCAGGTATAAGAAAATATCTCCGTTGCCACAAAATATTCTAGCTGTAACAAAAATATCTAAGATATCACAAAAATATCGCAGCTGTCACAAAATATCACAGCTTTCACAAAATATATCATTTGTCACAAAATATCCTAGCAGTGAAAAATATCTCAGTTATCACAAAATATCCCTGATGTCAATAAATATCTCAGTAATCACAAAATATCCAAACTGTCACAAAATATCAAAACTGTCAATCCCAAGAGAAGGAAAATATTGCTGTCATCTGAAAATATACAAGTTGTAACAAAATATCTCAGCTGTCACAAAATATCACTGCTGTCACAAAATATCTTAGCTGTCACAAATGTCACAGCTGTCACAAAATATCCTAGCTGTCTTAAAATATCTCAGTTGTCACAAAATATCACAGCTGTAAAGAAATATCACAGTTGTCACAAAATATTCCAACTGCAAAAAAATATTCCAGATGTCACAAAAAATCCCACCTATAACAAAATATCCCAGCTGTAAAAAAAATATCTCAGCTGTCATAAATTATCAAAGCTATCACAAAAATATTTCAGCTGTCACATAATATTCCATAGTAACAAAATATAAAAGCTGTCACAAAATATCTCAGTTGTAATAAATAACCTAGCTGTCAAAACATATCAAATCTATTAGAAAAATATCCCAGCTGTAACAAAGTATCAAAGCTGTCACAAAATATAATATTTGTTCAAAATATCAAACTGCCACAAAATTTTCAGCTGTCACAAAATGATTCAGTTGTCACAAGATATCTGAGCTGTCACAAAATATCATAATTATCACAAAATATCCCAGCTGCAACAAAATTTTCCATCTGACACAAAACATCCCAGATGTAACAAAATATCAGAGCAGTAACAAAATATCCCAGCCGTCAGAAATCAACAAAGCTATCACAAAATATCCCAGCTGTCACATAATTTTCCAGTTGTAACAAAATATTCTAGATGTCACAAAATGTCTCTGATAGCACAAAATATCCCAAATGTAATAAAAATTCCCAGGTGTAAGAAAATATCTCCGTTTGACACAAAATATTCTGGCTGTAACAAAATATCAAAGTTGTAACAAATATATCAAAGATGTCACAAAAATATCCCAGGTGTCACAAAATATAACATTTGTCACAAAATATCCTAGCAGTCAGGAAATATTCCAGCTATCACAAAATATCCCTGATGTCAATAAATATCTCAGTTGTCAAAAAATATCAAACTGTCACAAAATATAAAAGCTGTCACAAAATATTCCAGTTGTAACAACACATCCCAGCTGTCACAGCTGTAACAAAATATAGTTGTCACAAAATAATCTGAATTGTTACAAAATATCCCAGCAGTCACCAAAAATATCCCAATTTGTCACAAAATATTGCATCTATAACCAAATATCCTAGCTATCACAAAATATCAAATCTGTCACAAAATATCAAAGCTGTCACAAAATGTCATAAGTTTTCTAAATATCATAGCTGTCACAAAATTTCCCAACTGTCACAAAATATCTCAGTTGTCCAAAAATATCACAGTTGTCATAAGATATCACAGTTGCAACAAAATATCCTTGCTGTCACAAAATATCCCAGTTATAATAAAATATCCTAGCTATTACAAAAAATCTCAGTTGTCACAGAATGTCACAACTGTAACAAAATATCCCAGCTGTCACAAAATAATCAGTTGTCACAAAATATATCTGTTATAACAAAATATCCCAGCTGTCACAAAATATCTCAGTTATAACAAAATATCCCGCAGTCATAAAACACCCAGTTGTCACATAATATCGCAGTTGTCACTAAACATTAAAGCTGTCACAAAATGTCCTTGCTATAACAATATATCCCAGCTGTCACAAATTATCAAAGCTGTCACACAAATATATCTGTCACATAATATCCCAGTTGTTACAAAATATCTCAGTTGTAACAAAATATCCTAGCTGTCACAAAAAAATATCAGTTGTCACAAAATGTCTCAGTTGTCAAAAAAATATATCAGCTGTAAGAAAATATCTCGGTTGTCACAAAATATCCTAGCTGTCACAACAAATATCAGTTGTCACAAAATGTCTCAGTTGTCAAAAAAATATATCAGCTGTATGAAAATATCTCGGTTGTCACAAAATATCCTAGCTGTAACAAAATATCAAAGATGTTATAAAAATATCCCAGCTGACAAAAAATATCCCAGTTTTCACAAAATATCACAGCTTTCAGAAAATATTTCAGTTATCACAAAATATACCTGCAGTCATCAAATATCCCAGTTATCGCAAAATATCCTTGATGTCAATAAATATCTCAGTTGTCACAAAATATCCAAACTGTCACAAAAATATCCCAGTTATAACAAAATACCCCAGCTGTCACAAAATATCCAAACTATCACAAATATATCCCAACTGTCGCAAAATATCCCAGAAATAACAAAATACCCCAGCTGTCACAAAATATCCCAGCTGTCACAAAATATCCCAGCTGTCACAAAATACCCCAGTTGTCACAAAATATCCCAGTTGTCACAAAATATCCAAGTTGTCACTAAATATCCAAGCTGTAAAAAAAAATATCTCACCTGCCACAAAATATCTTAGCTGACACAAAACATCTCAGCTCTCACAAAATATCCCAGTTGTCACAAAATACCCCAGTTGTTCCTATCTCCTGACATGGCCCCAAGTGATGAATGTCTCTTTCTGACGCTGGAAATTAGCTTTCGTTTTTTATTTGGCCTCTTTTAGAACATCCTAATTACTCTTTTAGAACATCCTTTTAGAACACCCTGATTACTCTTTTAGAACATTCTAATTACTCTTTTAGAACATTCTAATTACTCTTTTAGAACATCCTAATTACTCTTTTAGAACATCCTGATTACTCTTTCAAAACATCCTCATTACTCTTTAAAACAACCTCATTGCTCTTTTATTATAACAGCCTCATTACTCGTTCCTAGCAGTCCTTGGTATTCTCAACATTCTTCTGTAAAACAACATTATTGCGACCTCTAACAATTTTCCTTTTCTGTTGTCCGTTTGTCCACAATTCACATCCATTCATCAAATAGCCTAGACCACAGCTATTTATATTCATTAACCCATTTAAGTATATGTTATTGTAGTTTAGATGTTTCTTTCACTGTTACAATAATTCCTTATGAGGCTTTTTTACTATTGAGACTAAGGCCCATTTTTTGCTTTCTATCATTATATTATGAATTATTTATATATAACCCATTGTCACTCTTAACGATTAATATTGTGTCATCAGGATATCTCATTTTGTTTATATTATGGCCAAGACTGAAACTCCAGCTATGACCTTTATCTTCTTTTTCCTCTACATTTCAACTCCCTGTGGAGCATAGGTCTTCAACAAACTTTTTCCAAGACTACCTATTTCTTGCCATTCTTTTAAGATCATTCCATGTCTTCCCCACCATCTTCATCTCTGCCTCCAACTGTCTTTGCCAAGAATATTTTGGTCTTCCTCTTTGTCTCTTTCCTTGGGGATTTAAAAAAAGAGCCTGTTGTGTAATACTCCCATCGTCTTTGCTATATTTATGTTTCCACTGGTATTTGACTGGTACTTTTCCATAATTCTATGTTAGTGATTTTGTCCTGCCATTTCTATACTATTATTCTGTGCAAACATTCATTAATGAAAGACTATCTTCATGATTGTCATGTTTGTTGTTCTCCATGTTTTACAGCCATATAATATGATTG
Source organism: Megaustenia siamemsis (assembly GCA_032433765.1). Lineage (NCBI taxonomy): Eukaryota > Metazoa > Mollusca > Gastropoda > Stylommatophora > Ariophantidae > Megaustenia > Megaustenia siamemsis. The sequence goes on along the minus strand of JAVIAB010000025.1, from coordinate 12,568,858 downwards.
ACTTAACATTGGAGTTGAACATTTTTATTTTGTATTTAACCTAATTTCTTTGGATTTCCATATGTCTCCCAGTGCAATGAAAGCTCCTCCTGCTTTTGATTTTTTAAAAATTATACTTATTTTGGTACCATTCTCTGTATCTCCTACTTTGACTTTATTACAGCCCAGATATATGTAAGATTGTACGTCTAGTAGAGGTATTTCTCCTATTGCTATTTGGTTACTGCCAGCTGCATGATCTTAATAGATATATGTAAGATTGTACCTCTAGTAGAGGTATTTCTCCTATTGCTATTTGGTTATTGCCAGCTGCATGATCTTAATGGATTGTGGTATAATCCATCACCATCTATAGAAGTAAACCTGGGTGCTGAAAGGAAACCTCAGAAAATCTCCCAATTGAAAAATGACATTTTTAGCTTATTAATTCTATAAGTGGCTGCCATTTCACCATATGTATTAATATAAATCTAGTGAGAGCACATACACTTACCTAACACATTGTTTTATTTGTTGAAAAATTGAAAAATTCCTGGTTTCCATTTTTCATGACTGTTTTCTGTTGCCGGTACATCTTATATACTTTTATGAAATTTTTGCTACCCACGTTTAAAGTGTTGATTATTTCTTTGATGATCTTACTTTATGAAATGAATGACTTAAAGTGTTGATTATTTCTTTGATGATCTTACTTTGTGAAATGAATTACTTAAAGTGTTGATTATTTCTCTGATGATCTTACTTTGTGAAATGAATTACTTAAAGTGTTGATTATTTCTTTGATGGTCTTACTTTGTGAAATGAATTACTTAAAGTGTTGATTATTTCTTTGATGTTCTTACTTTGTGAAATGAATTACTTAAAGTGTTGATTATTTCTTTGATGATCTTACTTTGTGAAATGAATTACTTAAAGTGTTGATTATTTCTTTGATGATCTTACTTTGTGAAATGAATTACTTAAAATGATTATTTCTAGATCTTACTATGTCAAATGAGGACTTCCGGTCAATATGGCCGATAAGTGGCAAAAACGGTTGAGGCTCTGTTTGAAAAGTGTTCCCTGTTGCAGTTTCCTCATATTTCAAGTCCAGCTTGATGCCAGAGCTATTGAGTTTAGTGCTCTGTGCACACTGTAAGCTGTAGTTTTCATCTGAATCATGTTTCAATATTCTGATAGTTACAATGAATGATATTATATGATGAAGGACAGTTCGGCTGTGTTCACTTTCAGTGCGGCTGCACCTTATATCTTTAGGCGTGTGCTGTGGCTGCTATGAGTGGGGGGACTGCAGCAACCTTTCTTTTTCTGGATCCTTCAATGAGATGAGATGTTAATTTGGATGATTCCACTGGCACAGGCGGTTGAGCACTTATGTATTTTAATTTGTTTGCAGTGATACCGGGGCCTTCGACTTACTACAACTGGCGGTCTATGTTCTCTTGACCTCTACCTTACTACAACTACAACTGGTGGTCTATGTTCTCTTGACCTCTACCTTACCACAACTACAACTGGCGCTCTATGTTCTCTTGACCTCTACCTTACTACAACTACAACTGGCGCTCTATATTCTCTTGACCTCTACCTTACTACAACTACAACTGGTGGTCTATGTTCTCTTGACCTCTACCTTACTACAACTACAACTGGCGGTCTATGTTCTCTTGACCTCTACCTTACTACAACTACAACTGGTGGTCTATGTTCTCTTGACCTCTACCTTACTACAACTACAACTGGTGGTCTATGTTCTCTTGACCTCTACCTTACCACAACTGGCGGTCTATGTTCTCTTGACCTCTACCTTACTACAACTACAACTGGTGGTATATGTTCTCTTGACCTCTACCTTACTACAACTACAACTGGTGGTCTATGTTCTTTTGACCTCTACCTTACTACAACTACAACTGGTGGTCTATGTTCTCTTGACCTCTACCTTACTACAACTACAACTGGTGGTCTATGTTCTCTTGACCTCCAGCTTACTACAACTACAACTGGTGGTCTATGTTCTCTTGACCTCTACCTTACTACAACTACAACTGGTGGTCTATGTTCTCTTGACCTCTACCTTACTACAACTACAACTTGCGGTCTATGTTCTCTTGACCTCTACCTTACTACAACTACAACTGGTGGTCTATGTTCTCTTGACCTCTACCTTACTACAACTACAACTGGTGGTCTATGTTCTCTTGACCTCCAGCTTACTACAACTACAACTGGTGGTCTATGTTCTCTTGACCTCTACCTTACTACAACTACAACTGGTGGTCTATGTTCTCTTGACCTCTACCTTACTACAACTACAACTGGTGGTCTATGTTCTCTTGACCTCTACCTTACTACAACTACAACTGGCGGTCTATGTTCTCTTGACCTCTACCTTACTACAACTGGTGGTCTATGTTCTCTTGACCTCTACCTTACCACAACTACAACTGGCGGTCTATGTTCTCTTGACCTCTACCTTACTACAACTACAACTGGTGGTCTATGTTCTCTTGACCTCTACCTTACTACAACTACAACTGGTGGTCTATGTTCTCTTGACCTCTACCTTACTACAACTACAACTGGTGGTCTATGTTCTCTTGACCTCTACCTTACCACAACTGGCAGTCTATTTTCTCTTGACCTCTACCTTACCACAACTTGCGGTCTATGTTCTCTTGACCACCACTACCTCGTTTCCTCTTGACCTCCCCTACCTCATTTCCTAGTGTTTCTAAAATTCAATCTCTTTCATGGTCAGGCCTCTGGTCTGTGTTCTCATAGATTTATTGAAGGCTCGTTGTATCATATATTTATATGTCTTACCACAACACAAGAAACAAACCTTTTTATAATTGTTTCTTTATCTATTCAACGGCAGAAATTATTTTTAGCCTTTTTCTTAATTCTTCACTTCTAATTTTATCTCTCACTGTTACTTAACTATTACAAAATGTGGACACAACTCAAAAGAACAAAATTAGTATAAAAAGCTGCTTTATAGAATTACTGGATTTTTGTGTTCTGTGATGGCTCTCTTGCAGTACTTTCTAACCATAACATATGCATCAGGGGACAGACAACAATCCTGGACATGCAACTGCTGAAATGAAGAGCACCTATAGGCAATCATCACTATTCCTTTGTCTATTGTTGCATCACATGACTTCATCCCAAGTTTACATAGATTTGGACAGTACATAAATAAGGCATACAGTCCGTCTGTTATGTCACATTTACCTATGTCCAACGAGCGAAGTCTTGAGCAGTTCTGTGCCAGAAAATCTAAGCCAGTGTCTGAGATAGCCTCACAGCCCTGAACGTTGAGGTAGCATAGCTTGCTGTTGTTCTTAGTAATGTGGATGACCCCTTGGTCTGATACCTTGGTAAACATGGACAAATTTGTAAAAAGTTTATAACAGGCTTTTGTGAGCAATTATATATGTAAATGTTTGTAAATAGTACTAACATACTTTCTAAAATGTGTAAATAATTTAAAACAATGGTAGATATATAAATATTTGTCAACAATTATAATATGCCTCTGTCAATATTTCAACATTGTACATAAACATTACAACAATAGTAAACATGTATAAATTAAACTCATCATCCCTTTTGATATATGGAGGAATAATGGTGTTAGTAATTATATTTTTTTATGACAATCATGGCTTTTATATAATGTCATGGCCAGAATCAATGCCGCACTACCTGAAGACAGTTCAGAGCTACAACTACTTTGGACATACTATAACTAGTGATGGAAAATGTACAACTGAAATAAACAAAAGAATAGGAATGGCAAAAAAGTCATTTTAACTCTTTCCGTATGGAAGCTTTTTATCGATGCATTGGAAGAGATTTCTGAGACAAAATTGTTCACGGTTTTAAGAATCAACCTTCATATTTATATTTATATAACATATAACATATTAGATATGAAATTTTAGATAATTGAACAAGGTATTAGATTTCACCAATACCAAGATGATACAAGACATGTAAAAAGAATATGGTTTGATGACGGTTTACACTAATCAAATTGAGAGTGATACACTATGGGGTGAAACGTACGCAGTCAAAATCGACGTGACGCACAGTGCGGCAAAACGTATGAAAAGAGTTAATGCCATGAAAAATATACTAACATCAAAATAAATAAAGCCTGGGTTAAAACTAATAATAGCAAATTATTATATCTTTTCAACATTCCTGTATGGTGCAAAAACATGGAAATTAGACAAGAAAACAGAACAGAAAATTTAAGCTTTTTTGAGATGTGGATTTATAGAAGAATAGGAAGAATTGGAAGGAAAGAAAAGAAAACAAATGATGAAGTCTTAAAACAACTAAAAATTAAAAGAGAACTACTAAACACAATTCAAACAAGACAAATGAGATTTTTGGGGCAGGTTAAAAGACACAGCAGTCTATTAAAAGTATTCTTGGGAGGGAAAATGCAAGGTAAAAGAGGCAGAGGTAGACTAAGGCTAATATGGACGAGTAACATCAAAAGATGGACAAATCAGCCTATGATAATCTGCATCATTGAAGCAAAAGACAAGAGCGGAAAGGTGCTCCATGGTAGCCAACTTTGGATGCGGAGACAGCACTCAATAAATGAATGAAGGACAAATGAAAATGTCATATAAAATTTATACTTAACTTTCTAAAGAAACAATTTTAAACTTATATGTTGTGAAAGTCTGTATCCGCGCTGCAAAAGTTTTATAAAATGTATTGTTTCCAATGTAAAGAAAGTTTTTAAAATTTTTTTGCTCTTTCAAAAAAAAAATTGCCCACAGTCTGGTGTCTCATGCTTCCTTGTGTTAGTTATCAAAATGTCCCACAGTCTGGTGTCTCATGCTTCCTTGTGTTAGTTATCAAAATGTCCCACAGTCTGGTGTCTCATGCTTCCTTGTGTTAGTTATCAAAATGTCTCACAGTTTGGTGTCTCATGCTTCCTTGTGTTAGTTATCAAAATGTCCCACAGTCTGGTGTCTCATGCTTCCTTGTGTTAGTTATCAAAATGTCCCACAGTTTGGTGTATCATGCTTCCTTGTGTTAGTTATCAAAATGTCCCACAGTCTGGTGTCTCATGCTTCCTTGTGTTAGTTATCAAAATGTCCCACAGTTTGGTGTCTCATGCTTCCTTGTGTTAGTTATCAAAATGGTGGATGCACTGAATATGTGTCAGACGCTATAAGCTGTGATTGAAATTCTCACAGTGGAAAGTTTTGAGCCGAAAGCAATTGACAATTCTCTGTGGAATGTGCTTGAAGAGGAAGTTTTCAATCTCACGTTATGCCAGTCTTGAGACAGAGAGGTTGTGAGTTTAAATCAGACTGCACCAGTTGGGATTTTTATTTGTGATTTCTCTCTGCAGCAACCACCACGTGTCTCAACAGTGAGGTCCGGCTTGAAACATCAATAGAAAAAATATGAGTACCTCCAAAGATGGAGTTATCTGCCTGGATGGCGAAGGGCCCCTGTGCACATGGCTGCCAAGGTAAAATGAATTAAAATGCACAATTCAGTTCCTAGGCTATAGGGACTTTGCCTTAGGTGAAAGGTAGCGAACGCAGGGAAAAATATTAGTCTATACTGTACTTTTTGGGTTAATGTAATAAATCATTTTAAAGAAAAAAATCTGAGTACAAATGTTTGCGGTGATAAAAATAGCATAATACACATTATACGTAGATCAACATTTTTATTACAAATATTTAGCTGTTAAACTTGTAAATGCAGGTGGTCGGTGAGCTGGTACAAGATGTCTGCTTACTCATATTAAATTCAGGACTAGTGGTTTTATTCAAGGCAGTGTCTTTTCAATAATTGCTATACTACCTTGGGTTTACACTTTTCTTCAAAGTTGAGTAAGGTAGAATTTTAGTGAAGTTTGAGAAGCTTGGCCAGAATAAGGACATATGACAAGGTACACCGAAACCCTGTTTGGCATCTGATGGCACTGCAGGGCATTAGAGGTAAGACAGTAATAGAAATATATGGGCACTAACATACTTTTCCCAATACCCCACAACTTTTAAAAATAAAGAGGCATTAGAATGTATAAACCTCCATTACCTTTTTACATTTGGCCACACTGAGGTAACGTAGAGTCTCACGTAATTTGGCCGCTCTCGTAAGCCTAGTTCAGTTACACTTTTGCAATCAGTCAGTCTCAGTTCACATAAGTCTGTTGAAGAAATAAGTTTTAAATTGTTTAATGACCTGACATAAAGAAGCTTTAATTAAAATTACAAATAAAACACGTTTTAAGCAGTTAAACCAATACTTATAATAATATTTATTTATAACAATATTTATTTATTTTATGCTCTAGGTGAATGCAAATCTATGACAGGTGAAATATACCAGATGGCCTATTAAAAGCAATATTCATAACCTTACCAAAGAAATCTGGTGCGATGGAATGTGATGATCATCGCACAATAATCCTTATGAGTCACATGTCTAAGAAATTACTAGGAATCATTATGCGAAGTGTGTGAAACAAAATCAGTCTAAAAATTAGTAAACAGTGTGATTTTGTTGGAGGTAAATGTATGAACAATGCTATATACATCATAAGATCTTTAATAGAAAGAGCCACAGAAAACAGATCTATGTTTCATAGACAATACCAAAGCATTTGATAAAGTAAAGCACCATGAAATAATCACAATTTTAGAAGGCGTAAAAGTTGACAGCAAAGGTTAGTAACTTAAGGTAATTATTATTATTTGTAATATTAGAATGACATTATAATCATATTAATATAAAATGTTTACCTGCGGCAGACTTAATTCTTATTTAATGAGAATCATGCCAATAAGACAATGAATAATAATGAATAAATATTAATTCATTTTCACTATTTGAGGTACCATGACTTGACAAGTTGAATTACTGTGGAAATACTTTTTTCAGAACTCATTTTAATCACTACTTGAGGATATTCTAAGTTATTTTGTTCGAGAACCTGAAATGTGATGGTGTCCAATGTTCCTGAAAATATGATTTGATTGTGACCACCTACCCTGCATTTTGTGGGGATCAGATGAAAATAAAATATCTTGTTTATATAGGAAGCCATCTTGAAAAGAAATGTAGAGTTCTTGTTGAATTTTATGCATACTGTATAATTCTAAATTGCTACCATTTAAAAACAAAGTAATTTAATATAATTTGCATAAACATTTAAAAGCAAATTCATTTATTGCATTAATTTAAATCTATATGCATTGCTAAATATGTCTAATAATTAATATTTTACAGAATATTAAGAACTGTCTAAAAGGTTAAAGCAATTACCCCTACTAACAATAACTTAAAGAAAAATTAAATTGGCAGTAACTTCATATAATAAACAAAGAAAATAATACTTGTAAAAACTATCTAAAAAGATCTATACCTATGTTTTATAGATTATACCAAAGCATTTGATAAAATAAAGCACAAGAAATAATACAAGTTGTCGATGGCATAAATATTGGCAGCAAAGATCAAAGAATAATTAGAACATGTACTGGCAACAAGCAGCAGCCATAGAACTGGAAATCTAAGAAGACAACAATTACATATATGTTCAATTATGAAGCAAAAGTAACTTACACTTTTAATTTTGGATGACAATCACGGTCTAATATAACCTGAAAGACTTAGTCTGCGGCTAAACTGATTGTGCCTGGCCAAGAAGTGGGCAAAACCTGCAAGACAAAAACAGCAATGTTAAACATAGTTTGCTGGGAATCTCTATCAGAGAGACAGACAGAGAGATATACATACATATATATTACTAACATTTGTAATAAATTAATGTTTAACATCATAACAACATTATAGAATCACTAATTTTTGACACTCTTTAGAGTGAAATATAGCATAAAGTTGTGAGAGATCATGGTAGCTTCTTTATCTCATCAACCAATTTTGAAGGCCCTTATATGAATTCTAGAAATAAAAAGATCATAAATGATGTGAGAAATATAGCATAAAGTTGTGAGAGATCATGGTAGCTTCTTTATCTCATCAACCAATTGTGAAGGCCCTGATATGATTTCTAGAAATAAAAAGATCATAAATGATGAATGGAATTATTACAGAAGAGAGATTTTTTAAAGTATTACGCAGCTCTTCAACAAAGCAGGTGATTAAATTTCTGTTATTTCAGGATACTTTTTTTAGAAAGAGTAAACATACCTATTGAACAATTTCAATAAATCATCTGTAGTACTCTTTTTTCTCTTCACATTGGCATAATTATACCTATTTTTCCCTTTCAAATTCAACCTTAGCTTCCATTTATTTGCTCCTCATCACTGCTGTCAATCTACCATCAAAAGTTGACATTGTTCCCAAGTATTTGAACTCTTTCATCTTTTAAACTATCAATTTAATGTAATTGATGGCAGGTTGTTCACACAGATAAGGTGAAGTTTCAAACTTAAATTTAACAGTTTGTATTATATTCTGTTTTAGATTCTCTATAGCTCTCAGTAAACTCCACATGGAGCACCTTTCTTGTTTTTTATTTTATTTTTAATAATGCTGTCCTTAATCAATCCACTGTGTGATTGTCAAACCAAATAAGATTGTGAGAAACTGTATAAAAAAAAACAACGTTTAGAATTAATAATTAAATTAACATACTGTCTGTTTTTATCCAATAAACAAAGAGAACAGTTTATTGTCTTGTACTAAAATTATTGTATCTTAATTTTTCAAGAAAGGTTTCTTTTTTATTTATATTCTAACTATAACTTAATAAGAATGTCTAGAAGGTACAACTTGTAATCCATTTTTATCCTGAAATGCACTTTATTGTGACTGCAAAGATAATGTGTGTGTGAGAGAGCTATTAATATTAATGATTTAATTTAATTTCATTAATTTAAAAATAACAATTGGTAGCTTAAGGTAATTCTTATATTATTTGTAATATTAGAATGATATTATAATCGTATTAATATATATATATATATATAACTTTTGCCTTCGGCAAACTTTCTTAATTCTTTTGTAAGTTAGAATCATGACAAATAAACAATGAACAATCATAACAATGGTTAATAATGAATTAACATTAATTCATTTTCTATAAAAAGATTGAAGTACATTGAACTGTATTAGTTTATTTATAAAATTCATATTAATCATCACTTGAAGATATTCTAAGTTATTCTGTTAGAGAACCTGAAATGATATGGCCTCCATGTTCCTGAAAATATAATTTAATTTTGACTACCCACTTTGCATTTTGTGTGGATACGATGAAAATAAAATATATTGTTTACAGTTTACAACACTATTTTAAGAACAAACATGGATTTCTTGTTGAATTTTATGCATACTCAATAATTTTTAATTGCTACCATTTAAAAACAAATTAACTTTCAATAATTTGCACAAAACTTCGAAGTACATTTATTTATGACATTAATTTAAATCTATATGCATTGCTAAACATGTCTTCTAATGATTAATGTTTTGTTTACATTGGCGCCATTTTGAGAGAAATCATGGAGTTCTAATTGAATTTTATGCATACTAGATAATTTTTAATTGCTAACATTTAAAACAAATTAATTTCATATAATTTGCACAAAACTTCGAAGTACATTTATTTATCGCATTAATTTAAACATATATGCATTGCTAAACATGACTAATGATTAATATATTACAGAATATTATGAACTGTCTAAAAAGTTAAAGGAATTACCCCTACGAACAATAACTTGTACTTTACGAAAAAATAAATTTTTGCAGTGACTTCCCTTAATAAACAAGGAAAATAATACTTAAAAAAAATTCATATAAAATAATATTTCCCATTTGCATCGTAAATTAAAGGCACATAAACTTTGATTGATAATGTTCAATCCTAGTGCATTTTGAGATACATTGCATATAGTTTTTTTTAAATATTTAAACATACATACTTATAAGAAAATGTTTTTTTAAGTGATATGCAAACTTACTAACTCTTATAATATTACACTATCAAGTGTGTTATATAATATTTGTTAGTTTTATGACTTTCTAGTGGCCGCTTTCTCAGAAATACTAGTGTATATTTTGAGAAGGAACTGTCTGATTGTTGCCAATGATTAAGACGTGACTGCTCGTGTCATCCTAGGTTCAGCTCCTGTGTTGCCTGCTCTAGCAGCACAGACTGTGTCATGTCGGCTACATGGCATAGTAGTCTTTGGGTACTGTGCTGATACCTCCCATTATGTCATTGTTTGAACGCAACATCAGAGGGGTGGAAGATGCGTGGTCGGACCAAGGTAACACCTGATGTCCTTAGTGCCGAGATTGCAATCGCGCACGGCTGTGTGCTGTTGAAGCTGGGCTAGTCTCCACTAGCTAGGCAGCTCTAGCATAGAGCATCAGTCCTAGTGAGGTGGGGATCCTGGGACAGCAGCCCTTCCATTTACACAAATGACATGAATGGTTATCCCCTTAACTTCTTCTGTTCCCCACATTTCCTGTGGAGTGTGAAAATACACGAGAACGCACCCCTCTTCACTTCAGTCTCAATTGTTCTTTGAAAACAAAAAGTTTGGGAGCAAAATTAACCATGTCTGGCAGAGGCAAAGGAGACACAGATGTCATGAGAACCAAGTGAACTGAAACCATGAATTAAACCACGGAAATTCTCAAACAGAAAAATCGAATAGATGAATTAGAGATCAATACAAGAATAAAATATACAGTCTCAAAGGAAACAAGCCATGCCAAAGAAGACACCAAAGGAAACAAAGAAAGCGAGCCAAACTACTCAAGTTGTCCAGAACAACCCCGACGCAAAAATGAGAACAGAGCAAGATCAGATGCATCCCGAGCCGCCAGCCCAAACCTACGAGGTAGATCTAAAAAACAAGCACGAGAAAGGGACATTAATAGCCACTATCGACGGCCCAGACGTCGCAAAAATCACATTATCCATGATGACGAGCATACTCATAGGCCCCGTCGGAGTTACGCTAAACGGAATTAACACAATGTACCGTTTTAGCGACACTAGGAAGTGGTTTTTCACACTGAAACCCTTCGCACATGAAAAACAGTACCAAGTGCTTGAAAACAAAACTATCACACTGACAGATCCCAAGGTGACAATCGTGATAAGCCACCAAGAGAAGGAACAATCTAGAGGGCGCATCCAATGGATGCCACCAACGATAACATGCGAACAAGTTCACGGAATTGTATCACAAATGACCGGAGACAAAGAGGCCCAGGTGAAAAAAGACCTTTACCAAGCGGACAAGTGGACCTTCTGGTACAGGCCATTTTCGCATGTCCAGATACCACACTATATAAATCTGAGAATTAAAGGACAGATTACGGAAACAATCAAGATTTTCGTTACTCTTCCAGGCAGGAGAACAAGATGTTCTCACTGTGGTCTCGACTCACACTGGGAAAACCGGTGCCCCAAGAGACCAAGCCTGAGAGTCAAGACAGTCGAGGAACCAGTCCTTACTAAACCGGTCCAGACCATCGATCCAAATACAACTACTGCAGCACCAGCAGTCAATGACACAGCCCCGCTACCTACAAAGAAGAAACGTAACTCTAAACAAAAATAAACAGTACAAGTATCAAAGGATGACACACAGCAGCAGATTCACAGAACAAAAACCCAGACGCCCACATCCACATTTTCCAAAGACGAGCCTAGAAGACAGAAAGTCCAAGAAACACAAAAGTACGACACACAACCAGCACAAGAATTTCCACAAAACGAACACCAATGGTGGACAGACACAAACTACTATTCAGATACAGAGTACAGCGACTGGGAAGTGCAGTTTGAAGGGGAGCACGGTTTCAGCGACCCCGAATACAACTTCCAATGATGTCCTTCTGAGGACAACAAAGACAAATGTCTTAAAGAACGGTTTCCCATCTTCTACAATAAATAAAATTTGTCAAATAAAAGTCCCAAAATAAAATAATTACCCTACTACTCCTACTACAACTATTTCCACCACTACTACTACTACTACTCCTAAAACTCCCCCCCCCCCCAAAAAAAAAAAAAAAAAAAAAAAAAATATTTTGAGAAGGAACTGTCTGATTGTTGCCAATGATTAAGACGTGACTGCTCGTGTCATCCTAGGTTCAGCTCCTGTGTTGCCTGCTCTAGCAGCACAGACTGTGTCATGTCGGCTACATGGCATAGTAGTCTTTGGGTACTGTGCTGATACCTCCCATTATGTCATTGTTTGAACGCAACATCAGAGGGGTGGAAGATGCGTGGTCGGACTAGGTTAACACCCCATGTCCTTAGTGCCGAGATTGCAATCGCGCACGGCTGTGTGCTGTTGAATCTGGGCTAGTCTCCATTAGCTAGGCAGCTCTAGCATAGAGCATCAGTCCTAGTGAGGTGGGGATCCTGGGGACAGCAGCCCTTCCATTTACACAATGACATGAATGGTTATCCCCTTAACTTCTGTTCCCTACATTTCCTGTGGAGTGTGCCCCTGTATGACGTAGGCACAGGTAAACTACAACTCGCCAGCGTTGGTAAATCCTCAGACCTGTTTGATGACGTGTGTTATTATAATTATTGGTATCTTATTCTTATAATCTATTTCTGAAGCATTAAGTAAAGTCACAATCCTGTAATGATAAAAATGAAAATCAAATTAAAGAGAAACAAACAAAAAACTAATTCAGCAACACCAATAGATATAACAGTGTTAACACCAGAAAGATGTAAAAGAAACTTATACTGTCCAAGTAAAGAACACATACCAGAAGCTACTAGAAGAGGGGATTGAGCAGTACAGAAGAGAAAATCCGGAGGAAAAAGTCACAACAAAATGGCAATGCATAAAAAACAGCATGCAAGAATCCTGCAACACCTTGCCCAAAAAGGAAAGTAACAAAAAACAAAACTGAATAACTGACAAAATCTTAGAAAAAATGGAAGAAAGAAGACAAGCGAAAAACACTGCCAGATACAAGGATATAGACAATGAAATACGGAGAATGTGTAAAAAGGCAAAAGAAGACTGGCTCAACCAAAGATGTATAGAAGTCAAAAATATGGAAAGTAAACAAAAATTAAGAGAGATGCACACAGAAATAAAGAGAATGACGAATAAAGACAAAAAAGCTGCAGGAAACGGATGTATTTCAAACAAAGAGGGAAGAATGCTAACAGACAACAAAGATATAATATATAGATGGCAAGAATATATAACAGAATTATTTCATGACGAAAGGGACAAAAAGCCAGACATAAAATGTACATACAACTATCATCATCATTGAGTGCCGTCTCCGCAACGAAGGTTGGCTACCATGGAGCGCCATTTTGCTCTATCTCTTGCTTTGATGGTGCAGGTTGTCATCGGTTGATTTGTCCATCTTTTGATGTTACTCGTCAATGTTAATCTTGGTCTGCCTCTGCTTCTTTTACCTTGTATTTTCCCCTCCAGGATCACTTTCAGTAGGCTGTTGTGTCTTTTAACATGGCCTAAGAATCGCATTTGTCTTGTTCTAATTGTGTTCAGAAGTTCTCTTTTCATTTTTAGCTGTTTTAAGACTTTGTCGTTCGTTTTCTTTTCCTTCCATCCAATTCTACATTTTCTTCTATATATCCACATTTCAAAGGCTTCAATTCTCTGTTCTGTCTTCTTGTCTAATGTCCATGTTTCAGCACCATATAGGAATATTGAGAAGATGTAACATTTTGCTATTCTTAGTTTTAGCTCTGGTGTTATTTGTTTTGATGTTAGTATGTCCTTCATGACATTAAATTACTTTTTGCCATTCCTATTCTTTTGTTTATTTCAGTTGTACATTTTCCATCACTGGTTATAGTATGTCCAAGGTAGTTATAGTTCTGAACTGTCTCAAGGTTTATTCCTTCAATTTTGATATCCACTTGTGGGTTTTGAGTATTTTCTTTGTTTATGATCATAGTTTTAGTCTTTTTGATATTCATATCTAGTCCATATTTTTTGCTTGTCGTGTTTATTTCATTAAGTAATTGTTGTAGGTCTTTAGGATTTTCTGCTATAGTCCGTTCAGATTCGTTTGCCTAGACATTAATTTATTTTTTTCAAAAACTTATTGTTCATTTGCATTGATCTTTTGAAGTTAGGTTTAGAATACTAATGTCGCTATAAAAATATTTTTTTTTATCAAAGAAATGTGATCCAGTTTCAAAGATGCCTTATTTAACCTATATTAAAAAAAAGTTAATCGATATTATAAACACCGGCGGGATTATGTAGATGCTTAAATCTCACAGCTGATTCTTTAACATATAGGCATGACCTTCACGGCTGAATGCGCACCGTCCTAAAATAGTTATGTTTCCACTATAAATTTTTATAAAGAAATGTTACATATGAAATTTCCCGTTTAGCACAAAATGACATTTTAGCCGAAACCGGAAATTATGTGACGTCAAAATCACGGCCGTAGACTCGAGTTCGAGTCATAATTCAGAGGCAAATCTCAATATTTACAGAAAGGAGGCGGCACTATCCATATTATCTTCTGCAAGTCTATGTGAGAATGAATATAAAGGCAAAATATTTTACTGAGCATAACATTGCTATAAAGATTTATCAATACTTCTGCAGAGAGCGTAAAAAGGGACATCTTTATTGTTCTTTATCAAACCCTGAGAAGAGAACAATGCATATTTTAGGTTTGTGTAAACGTTCATTTGATCGAATAGTTAAAGGAAGCGGATATTTATTGCCAACAAATGCAAGAAAGCAAGGAAGGAAAGAAACGTTATACAGTTTTGATAAGGACCTAGTAAAAAGAGAAATCTGTCGAATGTTTGATATAAACGAAGAAGTGACACTTAGAAAGTTGAAGCTTTGGCTGAAAACTAACAACGACATTGAAATATCAAAAACTTCATTATGGAAAATATTAAGAAGTGCAGGCTTCACCTTTAGAAAGTATGCTGGTGGAAAAAACATTATTTGTGAGAAGCCACATCTAGTAGCTCTTAGAAGCAAGTATTTACGTGAAGTGAAGGAAATGCGCGAAAATGATTATGATATTGTTTATTTAGATGAAACTTGGATCAACGCTCATCATACAAATGAAAAGGAATGGCAGTTAGCAGATGGACGTATTAAAAGATCAGTACCAAGCAGTAAAGGGCAACGTTTGATAGTTGCACATGCAGGTAGCAGACATAATGGGTTGTTGCAGAATGCTCATCTCGTTTCATTTCAAAATCCATAGACAATAGAGACTACCACTCCGAAATGAATGGGCACATATTTAAAGACTGGATCGAGAAAAGTATCCTTCCAATATTAGATCGACCTTCTTGTCTGATAATGGACAATGCTTCATACCATAACGTAGTTAACGTAGAAGATAGAATCCCAACATCATCAAGTACAAAAGATGCAATCAAAACGTGGCTCATAAAAGAACACATACAAGTTAACGACAGCTACTTGAAACCCGAATTGCTTAGCCTTGTAAAACAGACACAACGTACAAAGATATTTAAAATAGACAAGTTAATTCAAGAACATGGCCATAGATGTTTGAGACTACCTCCATATCATGCACACTTAAATCCTATAGAACTAGTTTGGGCAAAAGTTAAAGGACACGTAGCATATACAAATAAAACTTTCAAATTATGCGATGTTGAGACACTTACAAATCAGGCTCTATCAAATATAAATAAAGACTACTGGGTAAAATGTGAGGATCATGTGTTACGACAAGAAGAGGAATATTGGAAAAAGGATGGTTTGTTGTTTGTTCAGCCGAAAGCAGTAATCGACCTATTTGACTCGTCTGATTCTGAATGATCATTACTCTGATTAAGTCTACAGATAAATAGTTTGATTTGCAAAATTTCCTAGTTGATTTGTTAAACAGTTTATTGTTCAAGACCACCCAAGCAATCAAAAATATGTTATAAGCAAACCAACAACCATTACTTTGAATGGAAGCCTGCTTGAGTCAGTACAGAAGTTCAGCTATCTTGGATCCACTATTACAGCCACACTTTCCTTAGATGAGGAACTAAATGTACGTATTTGAAAGGCAGCGACAACATTTGGGAAACTCACACCAAGAGCATGGAACTATATCAAATTGACTCTACGAACAAAAGTTCTATATATAATTTAAAATTTGTATACTTGCCACCAAGTAAAATTTTATGGACACGCCTATGGGTCATCGTTGCACTAGATTACTGTAAAACATTTTGATTAGGGTCAAAATAATAGTTACATGGGCAAAGATCAAAGGAATTCGCCGCTTTAAGAAAACCGTTATAGCTAGACATCGAGTAACACATATGTTCTCGTGACATGGACATTTTAACACCGTATGCCAAAAATCATGTGAAATCATCAAGAACTTTTTGAATTATAAATCATAACATCTCGGCAAACGAATCTGAACGGACTATAGTAGTACAGTATCGTCAGCATATCTTAGGTTATTGATTATCTTTCCATTAATTTGTAGGCCTGGCATCTCTATGATGTTTTTAAAGATTTGCTCAGTGTATAGATTGAACAAGCTTTGTGATAGGATGCATCCTTGTCTTACTCCTCTTTTTATATCAATGGGTGTAGAGAACTCTTTGTTATATTTTATTATTGCTGTTTGCTCCCAGTATAGATTGCATATTAGTCGTATATCCATGTCATCTAGATGTATCTCTTTTAGGCATTCTATAAGTTGTTTGTGGTGTACTCTATCAAAAGCTTTGGTGTAGTCTATGAAGCAGGCATATATTGGTTTGTTTACGTCTGTGTATTTTTCGATTAATGTTCTCATGCAGAATATGGCTTCTTTTGTCCCGCTATTTTTCCTAAATCCAAATTGCTGCTCATCTAATTCAGTATTGATTTTATTCTGAATCCTTCCTTGTATAACTTTTAGCAAGATTTTTGTAACATGGCTCATTAGGCTTATTGTTCTAAAGTCACTGCATTCAACTGCACCATTCTTTTTAGGCAATGCAATGAAAGTTGACGTTTTTAGTTCATTTGGTATGTATCCTGTGTGGTATATGTCGTTGCATATGTCTGTAATCACTTCAATGCCAAAATCTTCAAGTGCCTGTATCATCTCTATCTGTATGCTTTCAGGTCCTGCTGCTTTTCCCCTTTTCATTGTTTTTATAGCTTTTTCCACCTCAGATTTTAAGATTTTATAGCCTGATGTACATTTTATAACTGGTTTCTTGTCCCTTTGATCATGAAATAATTGTTATATATTCCTGACATCTATCTATGATATCCTTATTGTCTGTTAGCATTTTTCCTTTTTTGTCTGCAATGCATCCACCTTCTGTGGCTTTTTTATTTTTATTAGTCATTCTCTTTATTTCTGTGTGCATTCCTCTTAGGTCTTGTTTGCTTTCCATAGTTTCTATTTCTCTACATTTTTGGCTGAGCCAGACTTCTTTTGCCTTTTTGCACATTTTGCGTATTTCATTATCTATTTTATTGTATTGGGCAGTGTTCTTCGCTTGTCTCCTTTCTTCCATTTTTTCTAAGATGGTGTTAGTTATCCATTTTTGTTTTTGTTCCTTTCTCTTTTGGGTAAGGTGTCGCAGGCTTTTTGTATGCTTTTCTTTATGCATTGCCATTTGGTTGTTACTTTTTCATCAGGATTTTCTTTTCTGTATTGTTCAATTCCTTCCTCTAGCAGCTTCTGGTATGTGTTTTTTTACTTGTATTGTATAGGTATCTTTAATATCTTTTTGATTTAAAACTGTTATGTCGAGTGGGTTTGTTGATGAATCAGATTTTTGCTTGTTTCTCTTCAGTTTGATTTTCATTTTAATCATTACAGGATTGTGATCAGAATTAATATCTGCTCCTGGGTAGGTTTTGGCTTTCTTTACGCTGTTACGGAACCTTTCTTTTATCATTATGTAATCTATTTGATTCCTCTTCCTATCTCCAGGGCTTTTCCATGTGTATAGTTTCCTTTTCTCTTGCTCAAAGTAGGTGTTACATATTATCAGCCTGTTTTCTTCACAGAATTGTATTAATCTTTCTCCTCTGACATTTCTTTTTCCTAAACCATGATTTCCTATAATTGTCTTATATCTACCTTTTCCTACTTTAGCGTTCATGTCACCCATTACAATCAAGATGTCTGAAGATTTCACTTGCTTCATAACTTTATTTAGGTCTTCATAGTATGCCTCTATTTGTTCATCTGTGTAGTCTTGAGTAGGTGCATATGTCTGTATTATTGCTATGTCGAATGGTTTTGCTTTCAACTTGAGTAGTATAATCCTATCACTGTATGTCCAGTGGGTACTTATATATTTTTGTAGCTCTCTTTTTATCAGTATTCCTACCCCCCCCCCCTTTGATGTTCTGTTGTGTTTCCTGAGTATATAAATGTATATTTTTCGTCTTCAATGTACCCACATTCCTTCCATCTAGTCTCTGATATGCCTAAAATATCTATATTTATTCGTTCTGCTTCTTGAATTAGATTTTCCAATTTCCCTTGTTGATATAGAGTCCTAACATTCCAAGTACTTATTTTAAGATCTTTCCTCCGACATAAGTTCGAATTTCTCCGACTCTCCATGGCTTCCTCTGGACTGGTACGTGATGAGGCTCCAATCTCTTTCACGGTGGTCAGCCATGTTCGTCTTTCGTGTTCTGAACATGCCTCTTGTGTACCACACACTTTGCTGTTTTCGCTTTCTGGGCCGTTGATCATTATTGATTTCTCCGCCTCCATCCACCGTCACAGACTTTTCACATAAGGGTTGAACATACCCGTTTTTCCGTTGACATTTTTGTCAAACCATGTGCTTGCCTATCGAACCGCGAACACACAACACAAAGAAGAATAAAATCCTGAAATCTGAAGTAGAAAAAGCTATAAAAACAATGAAAAAGGGAAAGGCAGCAGGACCTGACAATATACAGATAGAGATGATACAGGCTCTAAGAAGAGTTTGACGTCGAAGTGATCACAGACATATGCAATGACATATACCATACAGGATACATACCAAACGATCTAAAAACATCAACTTTCATTGCATTGCTTAAAAAGAACGGTGCAGTTGAATGCAGTGATTTCAGAACAATAAGCCTAATGAGCCAGGTAACAAAAATTTTACTAAAAGTTATACAGGGAAGGATTCAGAATAAAATCAATAATGAATAAGATGAGCAACTTTTTGGATTCAGGAAAAACAGTGGGACAAAAGAAGCCATATTCAGCATGAGAACATTGATTGAAAAGTACACAGAAGTAAACAAACCAATATATACCTGCTTTATAGACTACACCAAAGCTTTCGATAGAATACACCATAACCAACTTATAGACTGCCTAAAGGACGCAGACATACGACTGATATGTAATTTGTACTGGGAACAAACAGCAATAATAAAATATAACAAAGAGAACTCTACACCCATTGATATAAAAAGAGGAGTAAGACAAGGATGCATCCTATCACAAAGCTTGTTCAATCTATACACTGAGCAAATCTTTAAAAACATCTAAGAGATACCAGGCCTAAACTTGAATGGAAAGATAATCAATAACCTAAAATATGCTGATGATACTGTTCTACTAGCAGAAAATCCTAAAGACCTACAACAATTGCTTAATGTGATAAACATAACAAGCAAAAAATATGGACTAGAAATGAATATCAAAAAGACTAAAACTATGATCATAAACAAAGAAAATTCTCAAGACCTACAATTAAATATCACAGTTGAGGGAATACATCTGGAGACAGTCCAGAGCTACAACTACCTGGGACATACTATAACCAATGATGGAAAATGCAAAATTGAAATAAACAAAAGAATAGGTATGGCAAAAAGTAATTTTAATGCCATGAAAAATATAACAACAAAACAAATATAAGCAGGGGTGAAACTAAGAATAGCAAAATGTTACATCTTCTCAATATTCCTGTATGGTGCAGAAACATGAACATTAGACAAGAAAACAGGAAAGAAAATTGAAGCCTTTGAAATGTGGATTTATAGAAGAATAGGTAGAATTGGATGGAAACAAAAGATAACAAACAATAAAGTTTTAAAACAACTGAAAATAAAAAGAGAACTACTAAATACAATTAAGACAAGACAAATGAAATTTTTTGGTCATGTTAAAAGACACAACAGCCTACTAAAAGTAATATTGGAAGGAAAAATACAAGGTAAAGGAAGCAGAGGCAGACCAAGACTAACATGAACGAGTAACATCAAAAGATGGACAAGTCAATCTATGTCAGCCTGCACCATCAAAGCAAGAGACAGAGTAGAATGGCGATCCATGGTAGCCAACCTTCGTTGCGGAGAAGGCACTCGATGATGATGATGATAAGTAAAGTTAGCCTGAGTAGGCAGACGCACAGAAGCGAGAGTATCCAGTAGAGATGTAAATTCTGTGATATGGTGTGTGACTGGCCGAGCGAGATGTGTGATCTCCAAATCTTCTCAAACCTCCACAATCCACACAACGCTCCCAAAGCAAGGGAAGTCACATACAGACTCATATACACTACAGCACGACATCCACAAAAGAAAGAGAAGCTCACATATCAGGACAGACAGCCTAGCCAAGTGTTCAATTTGCAGACGAAACATACAAGAAACAGAAGAACACATATTTTACGAATGAAACACAATCATACCAGCAAGATCGGAGCTACAACATACACTAGAAACACACACCACATAGAATGTAGACATCTACAGATCTGTCATGCTCAACACGCTGCCAAAAATAAATCAGCACAAGAATGCTACACTAACTCACTAATTCTAAAATCGGATTATAGAAATTTAGTGTGGACCTGCGGAACTGCTGCCTTTTACCGATTCCAAACCTTTAGCCTTGATCTATTTTACAGATAATAATAGGACCGCCTTAACATTTGAGTTGAAAATTTTTATTTTTGTATTTAACCTAATTTCTTTGGATTTCAATATGTTTCCCAGTGCAATGAAAGCTCCTCTTGCTTTTGATATCCTTATTTTGGTATCATTTTCTGTTCCTCCCTCTTTATCTATATTACTGTGCAGATATATATAAGATTGTACATCTAATAGAGGTATTTCTCCTAGTTTTATTTGGTTATTACCAACTGCATTAATTCTCATAATGTTGGTCTTATATATTTGGCATTGGTAGCATTAAACTGGCGGAGGAGAGCGGTGCTTTCGGGGTAACTAGAAGTAGAATGACCATGAAGATCATGGTAGTAACTGAAGCGAATCCATGGCTCAAAATATAACCTTTTACTCATGTGTGTTTTCTGAGTGATTCGAAAAGCATGATCAGGTAGATCAAAATGGGTTCAAAGACAGTGGTTGGTGTGTCACGAAAGAAATCAGGACTGACAGGTGAATGTTTCAACTTCGTCCCTGGATACCCGGGGGGGGGGGGGGGGGGGAGAGAGAAAATGTATGAGCTGACAGCCTGGCTGGAACGGTTGGCGGACGTGGAATGGACTACGGTAAAATAGGGATTCACTGAGGAAGGTATGGCGAGATAATGTTTCAGTCTATGATCATGAATCTATAACCATGTCCAGACTGCATGAACATGAGGAAGGTATTGCGAGATGTTTCAGTCAATGATCATGAATCTATAACCATGTCCAGACTGCATGGACATGAGGAAGGTATGGCGAGAGTATGTTTCAGTCAATGATCATGAATCTATAACCATGTCCAGACTGCATGAACATGAGGAAGGTATGGCGAGAGTATGTTTCAGTCAATGATCATGAATCTATAACCATGTCCAGACTGCATGAACATGAGGAAGGTATGGCGAGATTATGTTTCAGTCAATGATCATGAATCTATAACCATGTCCAGACTGCATGAACATGAGGAAGGTATGGCGAGATGTTTCAGTCAATGATCATGAATCTATAACCATGCCCAGACTGCATGAACATGAGGAAGGTATGGCGAGATTATGTTTCAATCAATGATCATGAATCTATAACCATGTCCAGACTGCATGAACATGAGGAAGGTATGGCGAGATGTTTCAGTCAATGATCATGAATCTATAACCATGTCCAGACTGCATGGACATGAGGAAGGTATGGCGAGATTATTTTTCAGTCAATGATCATGAATCTATAACCATGTCCAGACTGCATGAACATGAGGAAGGTATGGCGAGATTATGTTTCAGTCAATGATCATGAATCTATAACCATGTCCAGACTGCATGAACATGAGGAAGGTATGGCGAAATGTTTCAGTCAATGATCATGAATCTATAACCATGTCCAGACTGCATGAACATGAGGAAGGTATGGCGAGATTATGTTTCAATCAATGATCATGAATCTATAACCATGTCCAGACTGCATGAACATGAGGAAGGTATGGCGAGATTATGTTTCAGTCAATGATCATGAACCTATAACCATGTCCAGACTGTATGAACATGAGGAAGGTATGGCGAGATGTTTCAGTCAATGATCATGAATCTATAACCATGTCCAGACTGCATGAACATGAGGAAGGTATGGCGAGATTATGTTTCAGTCAATGATCATGAATCTATAACCATGTCCAGACTGCATGAACATGAGGAAGGTATGGCGAGATGTTTCAGTCAATGATCATGAATCTATAACCATGTCCAGACTGCATGAACATGAGGAAGGTATGGCGAGATTATGTTTCAGTCAATGATCATGAATCTATAACCATGTCCAGACTGCATGAATATGAGGAAGGTATGGCGAGATGTTTCAGTCAATGATCATGAATCTATAACCATGTCCAGACTGCATGGACATGAGGAAGGTATGGCGAGATAATGTTTCAGTCAATGATCATGAATCTATAACCATGAATCTATAACCATGTCCAGACTGCATGAACATGAGGTCAAAACTGGGGTCGCTTGAAAGGAGCGCTATCTGGGAAGACACAGAAGAAGAATAAATCAGCAGAGAAATGGAGTCATCAGTCTCCACACAGTGAGGGACATCATGGAGAGGTGGTCTAAGAACTTATGGACGTGTCCAATGTGAGGATGATCCGTGGATTAAACTGAACTAACCTAGAATCCACACCTGGCCAGCTCGTCATAGTCACCAGCTCGTCATAGTCACCAGCTCGTCATAGTCACCAGCTGGTCATAGTCACCAGCTCGTCATAGTCACCAGCTCGTCATAGTCACCAGCTGGTCATAGTCACCAGCTCGTCATAGTCACCAGCTGGTCATAGTCACCAGCTGGTCATAGTCACCAGCTGGTCATAGTCACCAGCTGGTCATAGTCACCAGCTCGTCATAGTCACCAGCGAATCCGAAGAAGAAACACCATCACCATCCTGGGCAGAGAGAATAAATAAAAAAACAAGATGAGAACCAAGCACGTTATTTAGTTATTGAGCTATTAGCGGGTCATCATCATTGCACTCCGAACATGTCCATAGTTGCTCAAATTCCCTCCTCAGTGTCCAGTGACTGACGACTCCAGTTCTGTGTTGGTTAATTAGTCTTCATACACACCTACTAAGTTTCTCGTTTCTGGCTGTGCCCATCTTAACTCCCATCTCTTTCATCCGAAGGAGTGACGTCTTCAACAGTAGTGAAGCTAGCCAACCTGTCCAATCGATTCATTGGTTGACCGTCTTCAACAGTAGTGAAGCTAGCCAATCTGTCCACTCGATTCATTGGTTGACCATCTTCAACACTAGTGATGCTAGCCAACCTGTCCACTCGATTCATTGGTTGACCGTCTTCAACAATAGTGAGCTAGCCAACCTGTCCACTCGATTCATTGGTTGACCGTCTTCAACGGTAGTTCAACTAAGAATAGCAAAATGTTACATCTTCTCAATATTCCTGTATCGTGCAGAAACATGGACATTAGACCAGAAAACAGAACAGAAAATTGAAGCCTTTGAAATGTGGATTTATAGAAGAATAGGTAGAATTGGATGGAAAGAAAAGATAACAAACGAAGAAGTTTTAAAACAGCTAAAAATGAAAAAAGAACTACTAAACACAATTAGAGCAAGACAAATGAAATTTTTTGGTCATGTTAAAAGACACAACAGTCTAATAAAAGTAATATTAGAAGGGAAAATACAAGGTAAAAGAGGCAGAGGCAGACCAAGACTAACATGGACGAGTAACATCAAAAGATGGACAAGTCAGCTTATGGCAATCTGCACCATCAAAGCAAGAGACAGAGCGGAATGGGGCTCCATGGTAGCCAACCTTCGATGCGGAGACGGCACTTGATGATGATGACAACGGACTAGTGAAAATACACCGCCATCTTGGACGCACCAAAAAGCGCGTTTCAGAAAAACCAAGCACATTTCTGAATAATAGAACAAAGAAGTATGTGTTAGCACTCGGAAAAATTGACAGACAAACAACAATAGAAAAAAACGAAGAACAATATATGGTCCGAAGTGGGATCGAACCCGTACTCAGTGGCACCGCGCCTTGCCACGAGAAGCCGAACGCTTGGCACACTACCACGCAGCCAACTAAAAAATTGGCTATTGCAGTAGTGTCTTACACGATGACGTTCTCAATGACTATAGCATAGGGCAACGATCACAGACCGGAAATAAATTGTATATTTGTACTTTCCTATTAATGCAAGTATCTCCCAGTAGGGCTGAATACTTGTGTTGTAGACAAACATTTATTGGACGAAACAGCACGAATAGTAGTTCCCAGTGATTATATACTGGGTACAAATAATAATACATAAATATTATTATATGGGGAACTTCCGAGATGATAATAGGGAATAATAGAACAAAGAAGTATGTGTTAGCACTCGAAAAATTGACAGACAAACAACAATAGAAAAAAACGAAGAACAATATATGGTCCGAAGTGGGATCGAACCCGTACTCAGTGGCACCGCGCCTTGCCACGAGAAGCCGAACGCTTGGCACACTACCACGCAGCCAACTAAAAAATTGGCTATTGCAGTAGTGTCTTACACGATGACGTTCTCAATGACTATAGCATAGGGCAACGATCACAGACCGGAAATAAATTGTATATTTGTACTTTCCTATTAATGCAAGTATCTCCCAGTAGGGCTGAATACTTGTGTTGTAGACAAACATTTATTGGACGAAACAGCACGAATAGTAGTTCCCAGTGATTATATACTGGGTACAAATAATAATACATAAATATTATTATATGGGGAACTTCCGAGATGATAATAGGGAATAATAGAACAAAGAAGTATGTGTTAGCACTCGGAAAAATTGACAGACAAACAACAATAGAAAAAAACGAAGAACAATATATGGTCCGAAGTGGGATCGAACCCGTACTCAGTGGCACCGCGCCTTGCCACGAGAAGCCGAACGCTTGGCACACTACCACGCAGCCAACTAAAAAATTGGCTATTGCAGTACTACTAGACACTACTGCAATAGCCAATTTTTTAGTTGGCTGCGTGGTAGTGTGCCAAGCGTTCGGCTTCTCGTGGCAAGGCGCGGTGCCACTGAGTACGGGTTCGATCCCACTTCGGACCATATATTGTTCGTTTTTTTCTATTGTTGTTTGTCTGTCAATTTTTCCGAGTGCTAACACATACTTCTTTGTTCTATTATTCCACATTTCTGAAGCAAGAATTGTTGAAATGATTGTTTTAAAATAACATGTACATATTAATAGTCAGTTTTTATTATCTGAATAATCTACTTACTATACAAACGGCTGATCTTATGTCTATTAATGTTAGGGGACTCAGGTCCAAAGTGAACAAAATCACCCTATTTTCTCCATACTGTATGTTTAATATTGAAGTCCTATCACCTTTACTGACTCCACTTACTGACTCCAAATTATTTATTGTGCGCTTCAACTTGTATTTCTTTCTTACTTGTCTATATGCGGATTCTTTACTCACACTTACTTCGATTCCAGTGTCAACTACTTTTCTAAACGTATGTCTATCTATCTTAACAATACACGAACTTGGGTTTTCCCTTCATATGTTTACTGTCAGGCCAATCATAATTTCTCTCTCTCTTTGGGGTCTGAGTCCAAGCGCGAGGTGTTAGTTTCCCTGTTTGAATCTATGACTCACCTCACTTCTATTATATGGTGATCTATGATCTCTTAGATTGTTTGAATCTATGACTCACCTCACTTCTATTATATGGTGATCTATGATCTCTTAGTTTGTTTGCACTATATTCTTGTCTACAATTTCGAGCAATATGACCAAGTTTACCGCAATTAAAACATCTCTTGTTTTCTACGAATCCTTCTATTCTTTGTTGTGGTCTTCTAACTCCTCTTCTACCCCAACTGTGTCTAGCATGATCTATTTTCATTGGAATGTATACTACTCTATCCCATCTATTCTGAACATGTCTGTCTTAATCTATCCTTATTGGTGGGTGACTCAATTCTCTTGTTGGACATATGTTCCTGTTTTCCTCATATCTGTCTTAATCTATCCTCATTGGTGGGTGACTCAATTCTCTTGTTGGACATATGTTCCTGTTTTCCTCATATCTGTCTTAATCTATCCTCATTGGTGGGTGACTCAATTCTCTTGTTGAACATATGTTCCTGTTTTCCTCATATCTGTCTTAATCTATCCTCATTGGTGGGTGACTCAATTCTCTTGTTGGACATATGTTCCTGTTTTCCTCATGTCTGTCTTAATCTATCCTCATTGGTGGGTGACTCAATTCTCTTGTTGGACGTATGTTCATGTTTTCCTCATATCTGTCTTAATCTATCCTCATTGGTGGGTGACTCAATTCTCTTGTTGGACATATGTTCCTGTTTTCCTCATATCTGTCTTAATCTATCCTCATTGGTGGGTGACTCAATTCTCTTGTTGAACATATGTTCCTGTTTTCCTCATGTCTGTCTTAATCTATCCTCATTGGTGGGTGACTCAATTCTCTTGTTGGACATATGTTCCTGTTTTCATCATGTCTGTCTTAATCTATCCTCATTGGTGGGTGACTCAATTCTCTTGTTGGACATATGTTCCTGGTTTCCTCATGTCTGTCTTAATCTATCCTCATGGTGGGTGACTCAATTCTCTTGTTGGACATATGTTCCTGTTTTCCACATGTCTTGTGCACCTTGGAATGTTTGGGTTTGTCTTCAATCGCACATCTTTTCAAATGGTTTTCTTCTTTAATTGGTAAATCCAATGTTTTATTGATTGTCTTGAGCTCCTTTCTCAGCAAATACAATCTTAACCTCCTGTTGTTTAACTCTTCAATAAAAATAGTTATCTGCATCTGGATATCCTCATTCCTTTCACCTGACATCACGCAAATGCTTTTTCCGCTAAACTAATCAATCTGTCTCCATATGTACATACAGCTTCCCATTCTTTTTGCTTCATCTTGTGCAATTTACAAATAAATCTTGTGGACTCCTTTCTTGTGCATACCTCAAGGTTAATATTTGATTCGCACTCTCCCACGTTTTCCTCAGGTACTGATTCTAACCTTATGAACGCAGACACTTCATCTGAACAGGTCTGAAATGCTATATTCCTTTGTTCTTTATTTTTCGTTCAGCGAGCTAATCTTTTCTATATTTTCTATCCACTCTAAATTTCGATGATTCTCCTTTGAACTTGGCAATACTATTGCTAATATTTGGATGGTTCATTGCTAGCCTCAATTCATCTACTGTTTCAGTTGCTAGTTTCATCGCTTTAGTGCCAGAATCAAAGGTTGTTGCCATGTTCTATTATGTTATCGTTAGCACTAATATAATTTCTCACTTCGATCGATTGACACGGCTGTAAGAAACGTTTTCTATCATCTGCTAATATCTAACTGCTGATTCTATATGTGCAAGAATTTGTTCCATTTAATTTTCATATTATTATGCAATTAAGATTTACTTTTTATACCCAGTCGACATTTACATGGAACAATTGACAATTTAATATAATTGAACAACATATATTCAATTCATAATACAAACGTCTTGATTCGTCGCTCTGGAAGGTAAACAAAGTTTATATTACCTGCTGTGGACAAATTTCAATTCAATTATTAACTTGAAATTATATTTCAATTAAATGTTATTTTATAACGCTTGTATTCTATTAAATAATAACAATTCAGTGATTTCCATTTCAACAATCAATTTAAACTGACAATAAATCAATTCCTAAATATAATTAACTAAGTAATTCACACCTGGTGATCCTTGGAAAATTAAAGTACACACGCGATGTTTATGTTTCTCACGCCAGATGTAGGTTACACTCACACGGTCACGTGATTGCACGGCTATCTCTCCAGACACGTTTTAAATTCGACGATCTC
This sequence comes from Megaustenia siamemsis, assembly GCA_032433765.1. Classification (NCBI taxonomy): domain Eukaryota; kingdom Metazoa; phylum Mollusca; class Gastropoda; order Stylommatophora; family Ariophantidae; genus Megaustenia; species Megaustenia siamemsis. The sequence goes on along the minus strand of JAVIAB010000025.1, from coordinate 12,540,533 downwards.
ACAATGTCACACTGTTCCCTAGTTAACCTGGATTCTCGTACGCTAATTGACGACATAATAACTTGAGCATGCTTTGTCTTGAGCATTCATAACTTGCTATTTTGAGTTTTTGATCAGTTAACTTGAATATATCTAACTTGCTTATTCCTTGCTTCTTGATTTACTTCGTAAGTTAGATATAATATCAACCTTTATACTGTTAATAATATTATATATATTATATTAATAAACAACATGAAAATCAACATCAACAAAACAGAAGTCATCAATGTCGCCAAAAATAAACAGAACATCAACATAACTATAGAAGGCAGACAACTAAAACAAGTAGAGGAATTCAAATACCTGGGAAGTCTAATGACAAACGATAATTCTCAAACAGCAGAGATAGAATCTAGATGCAACAAAGCTTGTCGAATCATCGGACAGTTATCACCACTATTGTCCAACAAGGAAATAACTCTGGAGGCAAAACGAGCACTATACAATACAATCTTCATCCCAACGTTGTGCTACCAATGCCAGACCTGGACCCTAGATGCAAGAACAATAAGAAAAATAACCTCTACAGAGATGAAATGTGTTAGACGAATGACAGGAAACAGTCTGACAGATAAGATCAGAAATGAAGAACTGAGAAAAAAGCTAGGAATAGCCTCTGCCATAGAATATATAAGGAAACAACAAATAAAATGGTTTGGCCACGTGACAAGGCAGAAAGATCAAAACACAACACAACGAGCCTTCAACAAACGTTGTGAGAACACCAGACCCAATGGTCGACCACGAAAAAGATGGGTCGATAGAATATTAGAAGCACTAGGAAACATAACAGCAGCAGAGACGAACAGAAGAGCAAAAAACCACAAATTATATATCCCATCGACGCTGAAAGGCAGATGAGAAAGAAAAGAAGAAGAATAAGAGAAGATACTGTTAATATAATTTCCTTTTTTTCTGGATATACTTTGACAACACTGTTTAAATATTTGTTATAGCTTGCTTGATAAGTAACTACTGAAGCGGCGATTTTTGTCAGTTCACTCACTTGGCTCGTCGACTGGCCCCATCAATATACTCATGTAGGTTGAGTGTGTCATTTTATGAGCTTCTGGTCCGCTGATATCCGCTACTACAGTCCCTTTTCGATTACAGTCGATGTCGAAAACAGGAATGTCCATCTCTGTTTAGCGGGATTTATCGTGTGAATTCAGCCGAAGTGACAGTCACGTGGTTGATATTCTTTAGCAAATCGTGTTACTTATGGGTTTCTGTAAAACAGTTGTCTAGTTGATCCCTGACACAAACATTAACTAGAACATTATAGCATTGAAAACACTTACTTGGCTCCTTTACTCGACACCTTGGTAGGCATTTTGTGTATAAGAAACAATGTTTGTCCAAAATCTTCGAGGGAACTTATCTGCTCTAGTCTGTCTATGCTGAATCTGCTTCTGTGTGTCCAACTATTCTTCTGTGTGTCCAACTATTCTTCTGTGTGTCCAACTATTCTTCTGAGTGTCGAACTATTCTTCTGTGTGTCCAACTATTCTTCTGAGTGTCGAACTATTCTTCTGTGTGTCCAACTATTCTTCTGTGTGTCCAACTATTATTGTGTGTGCAACTATTCTTCTGAGTGTCGAACTATTCTTCTGTGTGTCCAACTATTCTTCTGAGTGTCGAACTATTCTTCTGCGTGTCCAACTATTCTTCTGTGTGCCCAACTATTCTTCTGTGTGTCCAACTATTCTTCTGTGTGCCCAACTATTCTTCTGTGTGTCCAACTATTCTTCTGTCCCTAGTTTAAATATCCCCCAGTATAATTATCACAAGGTCCTTTGAGCATCCAATCAAACTTCGCGACGCTGAACTCTGTCTCCAATGTACAAACACGTCACTGCCCTCTTTCTCACTTTCAAAACTTCCAGATCACACCATTTTGAACTTTCGACTTTGGATACACTCACGGACTTATGTTTTCTAGCGACTTAATTCTCTCGTCACGCATTGCTATATCCCCACAATTAACACGCACACATGCTCCTCAATCACTAAACTATTACAATGGACAATAACGTGAGTGTATGTGGAGAATGTGGGTAGGGTTTAGTGATAGACAATAACTTAGAGTATATGTGGAGAATGTGGGTAGGGTTTAGTGATAGATAATAACTTAGAGTATATGTGGAGAATGTGGGTAGGGTTTAGTGATAGACAATAACTTAGAGTATATGTGGAGAATGTGGGTAGGGTTTAGTGATAGACGATAACTTAGAGTATATGTGGGTAGGGTTTAATGATAGACGATAACTTAGAGTATGTGTGGGTAGGGTTTAATGATAGACAATAACTTAGAGTATGTGTGGGTAGGGTTTAATGATAGACGATAACTTAGAGTATGTGTGGGTAGGGTTTAATGATAGACAATAACTTAGAGTATATGTGGGTAGGGTTTAATGATAGACGATAACTTAGAGTATGTGTGGGTAGGGTTTAATGATAGACAATAACTTAGAGTATGTGTGGAGAATGTGGGTAGGGTTTAGTGATAGACGATAACTTAGAGTATATGTGGAGAATGTGGGTAGGATTTAGTGATAGACAATAACTTAGAGCATATGTGGAGAATGTGGGTAGGGTTTAGTGATAGACAATAACTTAGAGCATATGTGGAGAATGTGGGTAGGGTTTAATGATAGACAATAACTTAGAGTATATGTCAAGAATGTGGGTAGGATTTAGTGATAGACAATAACTTAGAGCATATGTGGAGAATGTGGGTAGGGTTTAATGATAGACAATAACTTAGAGTATATGTCAAGAATGTGGGTAGGATTTAGTGATAGACAATAACTTAGAGCATATGTGGAGAATGTGGGTAGGGTTTAATGATAGACAATAACTTAGAGTATATGTGGAGAATGTGGGTAGGATTTAGTGATAGACAATAACTTAGAGCATATGTGGAGAATGTGGGTAGGGTTTAGTGATAGACAATAACTTAGAGCATATGTGGAGAATGTGGGTAGGGTTTAGTGATAGACGATAACTTAGAGTATATGTCAAGAATGTGGGTAGGATTTAGTGATAGACAATAACTTAGAGCATATGTGGAGAATGTGGGTAGGGTTTAATGATAGACAATAACTTAGAGTATATGTGGAGAATGTGGGTAGGGTTTAATGATAGACAATAACTTAGAGCATATGTGGAGAATGTGGGTAGGATTTAGTGATAGACAATAACTTAGAGCATATGTGGAGAATGTGGGTAGGATTTAGTGATAGACAATAACTTAGAGTATATGTGGAGAATGTGGGTAGGATTTAGTGATAGACAATAACTTAGAGCATATGTGGAGAATGTGGGTAGGGTTTAATGATAGACAATAACTTAGAGCATATGTGGAGAATGTGGGTAGGGTTTAATGATAGACAATAACTTAGAGCATATGTGGAGAATGTGGGTAGGGTTTAATGATAGACAATAACTTAGAGCATATGTGGAGAATGTGGGTAGGGTTTAATGATAGACAATAACTTAGAGTATATGTGGAGAATGTGGGTAGGATTTAGTGATAGATAATAACTTAGAGCATATGTGGAGAATGTGGGTAGGGTTTAGTGATAGACAATAACTTAGAGTATATGTGGAGAATGTGGGTAGGATTTAATGATAGACAATAACTTAGAGTATATGTGGAGAATGTGGGTAGGATTTAATGATAGACAATAACTTAGAGTATATGTGGAGAATGTGGGTAGGATTTAGTGATAGACAATAACTTAGAGCATATGTGGAGAATGTGGGTAGGGTTTAGTGATAGACAATAACTTAGAGTATATGTGGAGAATGTGGGTAGGATTTAGTGATAGACAATAACTTAGAGCATATGTGGAGAATGTGGGTAGGGTTTAATGATAGACAATAACTTAGAGTATATGTGGAGAATGTGGGTAGGGTTTAGTGATAGACAATAACTTAGAGTATATGTGGAGAATGTGGGTAGGATTTAGTGATAGACAATAACTTAGAGCATATGTGGAGAATGTGGGTAGGGTTTAATGATAGACAATAACTTAGAGTATATGTGGAGAATGTGGGTAGGGTTTAATGATAGACAATAACTTAGAGCATATGTGGAGAATGTGGGTAGGGTTTAATGATAGACAATAACTTAGAGCATATGTGGAGAATGTGGGTAGGGTTTAATGATAGACAATAACTTAGAGAATATGTGGAGAATGTGGGTAGGGTTTAGTGATAGACAATAACTTAGAGCATATGTGGAGAATGTGGGTAGGGTTTAGTGATAGACAATAACTTAGAGTATATGTGGAGAATGTGGGTAGGATTTAGTGATAGATAATAACTTAGAGTATATGTGGAGAATGTGGGTAGGGTTTAGTGATAGATAATAACTTAGAGTATATGTGGAGAATGTGGGTAGGATTTAGTGATAGACAATAACTTAGAGTATATGTGGAGAATGTGGGTAGGGTTTAGTGATAGACAATAACTTAGAGAATATGTGGAGAATGTGGGTAGGGTTTAGTGATAGACAATAACTTAGAGTATATGTGGAGAATGTGGGTAGGGTTTAGTGATAGACAATTACTTAGAGTATATGTGGAGAATGTGGGTAGGGTTTAGTGATAGACAATAACTTAGAGTATATGTGGAGAATGTGGGTCATATCTTAATGTGTTTCTGTGCTAGTCATGGCTAATATCTTGGTGTGTCTTTGTGCTAGCCGTGGCTCAAATCTTAGCTTGTGTGTGTGCGTGTGCTAGCCATGGCTCATATCTTGGTGTGTGTCATGTTAGTCATATCTCATATCTTGGTGTGTTCGTGTTATTCATGTCTCACATTTTTATGTGCGTCTGAGTTTAGTAATATCTCATATCTAAGAGTGTATCTGTATTAGTCATGTGTCATATCTTCGTGTGTGCATGTCTGGGTTAGGGATATCTCATATCTTGGTGTGCATGTCTGTGTTTGTCACATCTCATATCCTTGTGTGTGCATGGCTATGTTAGTCACATCTCATATCTTTGTGTGTGCATGCCTATGTTAGTCATATCTTATATCTTTGTGGGTATGTCTATGTTAGTTATGTGTCATATCTTTGTGTGTGCATGTCTATGTTAGCCATATCTCATATCTTTGTGTGTGCATGTCTGTTTTGTCACATCTCATATCCTTGTGTGTGCATGGCTATGTTAGTCACATCTCATATCTTTGTGTGTGCATGCCTATGTTAGTCATATCTTATATCTTTGTGGGTATGTCTATGTTAGTTATGTGTCATATCTTTGTGTGTGCATGCCTATGTTAGTCATATCTTATATCTTTGTGGGCATGTCTATGTTAGGTATGTGTCATATCTTTGTGTGTGCATGCCTATGTTAGTCATATCTTATTTCTTTGTGTGTATGTCTATGTTAGGTATGTGTCATATCTTTGTGTGTGCATGCCTATGTTAGTCATATCTTATATATTTGTGTGAATGTTTATGTTAGGTATGTGTCATATCTTTGTGTGTGCATGTCTATGTCAGTCATATCTCATATCTTTATGTGCATGTCTATGTTAGTCATGTGTCATATATCTTGATGTATGTAGGTGTTAGTCATGTCTCGTATCGCTGTATACATGTCTGTGTTATTCACATCTCATATCTTTGTGTGTGCATGTTTGTGTTAGTCACCTCTAGTGACTCGGGCAGATGGTACTCGTAAACCTGGGAGGGCAGACCATCTAAGGGCAGAATCCCCTACAGAAAAGACAATCTGCTGCCTTGCAGGAAGATTGGGGACAATCAAAGGCTAAGGAAAGCAAACCTGAATAAAATGCTGGCTGAAATCGGATGCACTGGGCAAGAACAGGAGAGACAACAAATTAGCGTCGAAGCGACCGAAAATATCCAGCAATTACCTCCCCTCAGAGAACCAGACGGTCACAAGAAAAGTGACAGTTGATAACGACACAGCCAGAGATGACAGCAGGAAAGTCAGTGAAGCGCCCAGCAACGACGGTTTCGTCAAAGTTTGTGCCGGTAAAAATGGCCGGAAAAACAGCCAACGGAAAAGAACTCCACTAGAAACAATTGGGCCCGTGAGTGGGAAAGAACCCATCCCATCTAAGATCTCCATAGCAAGGCATTTATTGACACTGACACGGAAGATGACTTGGCACACAAGAAGTCATTTTTATTTTCTGCTCAAATTTACAGTCTCTCTATTTGAAAAATGAATTCTTTAATCAATTAAATTTCAACGAAGAAAAATACTATTTCTGTGAGGAATGTATATTTGCTTGCTTGCGTTCACCTGATGACTGAAGTATTCTAGAGTATTCTAGTAGACTAGAGAATTCCTCTTCATCATCCGCCCTTAAAAGGACGTTAAGTGGACGTGTCTGCGTTGTGTTGTGCTTTGCAGTATAACTGTGATATTTCCGCCTTTCCCAACACATCCGACTTCAACATGACATTTTTGAGTACCGGGTTGTCTTCCCTTTTCGATCACTACTCGATTGGCCAGACTAGACAGGTTAGTCTGTTACTAGAGGCACCGCGGAGAGGTGGAGCAGAGTCGGGATGGTTCTGGTTCACCGATCCTGACGCAAGCCAGCAGCTGTGGGTCACTGACAACTTCCAGCTGTGGTGCTGTGAGGTGCGCCTTCGCCTCCCAATGTATATTTAAATACTGCATTATGTTTAAAGGCACGGTTCGTTCTAAAATATCAAACTTAAATGCAAGAAAATGTTCTACATTTGAATTGTTGATGAAAATATTAATATATTCATATCTGCTTTAGAAATTAACAGTTATCTTTGGTTATGGAAGGCCCCTGTATCACTGCAAACGAATTAAAATTCATAGTTACTCAACCGCCCGTGCCAGTGGAATCATCCGAATGACTAACTCATCTCCCAAACATAGAAAGGTAACTGTAGTCCTCATTATAGCAGTCTCAGCACACGCCAAAAGACTTAAGGCGAAACCGCAAAAATTTTTGTTTTTGTTTTTTTTTTGTTTTTTTTTTATAGTAGTAGTAGTAGTAGTAGAGGTGATAGTATTTGTGAGCGTGGTAGTAGTAGTAGTAGTAGTAGTAGTAGTAGTAGTAGTAGTAGTACAAGTATATTTTTATTAAAGGACTGATTTTTCAACAAATTTTATTTATTGCATAAGTAGAAGCCATTTTAGAACCATTCATGTTTGTAGCCCTCATAACGGGGGTAATCTCGAAGGTCGTACACGTTGGTTTCGCTGAATGGAGGTGGCTGGTCATCATCACCACTACAGGCATCCTTCTGTGTATGGTAGTTTGTGTTTGTTTCCTCGTTTTGTGGAAGTTCTTGTGTGGGTTGTGTGTTGCAATTCTGTATTTCTGAAAGTTTCTGACTGCTAGGTTCATCTTCTGAATCTGTTGATGTGGGCGTCTGGGCTTTCGTTCTGGAAGTCTGCTGGTGTGTGTGTTTCTTTGTTGTTTATTCTATTTTCTTTTGTTTCGAGCTTCATTTCTTCTTCGTAGGTGGTTGGGGTGTGTCGTCGACTGCTTCTTCTGTTGCTGCTGTATCTGTTGTCTTGGTAACGTAGGTCTGCACTGGATTTGTATAGACTGGTCCCTCGACTGTCGCCTGCAGTCTCAGGCCTGGCTTTTTGGGGCACCGGTTTTCCCAATGTGTATCTAGCCCACAGTGAGAACATCGTGTTCTCCTGCCTGGCCGGGCACCGGTTTTCCCAATGTGTATCTAGCCCACAGTGAGAACATCGTGTTCTCCTGCCTTGCCGGGCACCGGTTTCCCAATGTGTATCGAGTCCACAGTGAGAACATCGTGTTCTCCTGCCTGGCCGGGCACCGGTTTTCCCAATGTGTATCTAGTCCACAGTGAGAACATCGTGTTCTCCTGCCTGGCAGGGTAACAAAGAGCTTGATCGTTTCGGTGGTTGTCCCTTTCATTTTGATGTTGATGTAGTGGGGTATCTTTACATGTGGGGTTGGCTTGTACCAAAACATCCACTTGTCTGCTCGGTAGGTGTCCTGTTTTACTTGGGCCTCCTTGTCCCCTGTAATTCCGTACACAAGTTTCTGTATTATTTTTGGTTTTAAGGTTGGCGGTATCCATTTATGCACCCTCTTAACTGCTCCTTCTCTTGGTGGCATATCACCATTGTGATATTGGGTTCCTTTAATTGGATAGTCTTGTTCTCGAGCTCCTTGTAGTTTTGCTTATGAGCTTCAGGTTTTGACGTGAAAAACCACTTCCTTGTATCGCTGAAGCGGTACAAGGTGTTTATACCGTTGAGCATAACCCCAGCGGGGCCTATGAGTATACTCGTCATCATAGAAACGGTAATTCTTGAGACGTCTGGGCCGTCGATAATGGCCATCAATGTGTACTTTCTCGTGTTTGTTCTCTAATTTGACTTCGTAGGTTGGAATTTCCCACTCAGTTGGCGACATCTGGACCTGTTCTGTTCTCATTCTTTTTTTACTTTGAAATTGTTCTGGACAGTTTTAATAGTTGACTTGTTTTCTTTATTTCCTTTGGTGTCTTCTTGACATGTCTTGTTTTCTTTAATCCATCAATCAGCCTTCTTGGCACCTTTACTCGAGACCTTGGGAGGCATTGTGTCTATAAGAAACAAGTTCCGCACAAAAAATTATCATCTTTTATTAAAAGGGAAGCAACTGTTATAAGATTAAGAATTACAAAAATTTTATATATAGTTATCTAATGCAGATTATTTTAAATATTAAACTTGTGCATACTACTTTCAAAAAAAATATTCCTTTACAAAAAATATGCACCATAAAGCTATGTTAGAAATGACTATCTCTAACCTATCAACCTAAAATAAATGTATCTATCTTTAATTTGTGGTTTCAAATATCAAGTTAGTATTAACTTATTAACACAAATGAACTATCATCAATAGCCAGCAAAATTGGGCTTGAGGTCAATCATGAAAAGACTAAAGTCATGAAAAGTTTAATTCCAACAAGTGACAAAATATACATGGAAAACAAACCAGTAGAAGAGATCGATCACTTTATCTATCTTGGAAGTCACATTGATCGAGAAGGGGATACGAGCAAAGAAATTAGAATCAGACTGGCTAAAGCAGCAATGTCTTTCAGAAGCCTTGAAAAGTTGTGGAAATCAAAACTCATTAGCACAAACACAAAACTTAGGCTATTCAAATCAAATGTACTATCAACCCTTACGTAAGCGTGTGAAAGCTGGAAAACAACAAGAGATATAGAAACAAAGTTGAACGCATTCGAAAATAAATGTCTAAGGAAAATACTTGGTATAGAATGGAACGAATTCAAAACAAACGAGGAAATTAGAGAAATCGCCAATCAACCACTAATATCTTCAGTAATAAAGAAAAGACGATGGTCATACGTTGGACATGTGATGAGAAGAGATAATAATCGAATAGCAAAGCAAGCCCTCATATGGGAAACAACAGGTAAAAGAAAAAGAGGAAGACACAGGGAGACACTGAGAAGAACATTGATGAGAGAGGCAAGAGCAGCAGGAATCGGCTCCCTCAATGAGATAGAACTGCTTGCACAGAACAGAGACAGATGGCGAGATTTGATAAAATATCTTTAAAAGAAAACTGCTAGAACAAAAATTCATATAGGAGAAGGTGTATCTTGGTCTACGCCCTATGGGCCGGTTACGGCTCGAAAGGTCAATAGATAGATAGATTAACTTATTTCCTAAATTGAAGGTTATCTTCCTTTATCTATCTTAACTTCCACCGATAGAAGACAAGAACAACGCTCTCTATGTAAAACTTCATACTACAAGTTTTATTAACTTTTTAGAACGTGATTCTCAGTTTTACCATTTTCTTTTAATTTACTGTCTCTCTGTTTCAATGTCTGACCTGTAATTTATCTCTCTTTTCATATTAGAATTTTAAACTGCTTTTATTTTCATATTAGGATTTTAAACTGCTTTTATTTTCATATTAGGATTTTAAACTGCTTTTATTTTCATATTAGAATTTTAAACTGCTTTTATTTTCATATTAGGATTTTAAACTGCTTTTATTTTCATATTAGGATTTTAAACTGCTTTTATTTTCATATTAGAATTTTATATGGTTCTTTCTTTCGACGATGATTTTATGCTGCGTGTATTTTCATATTAGGATTTTAAATGTTTCTTTATTTAATACTCGCATTTTTAGCTGCATCTCTTCTCATACTAGTATTTTAAACTGTGTTTTTTTCATGCTACTATTTTAAACTGTCTCTCTGGTCATTCTAAGATTTTTAAATGTCTAAATTTGTAATGCTAGAAATATAAACTCTCTCCCACTCTCTTAACTCTTGTATTTTAAACTTCATCTCTTATAATCATATCATTGTAAACTCTGTCTTTCAACGCCAGGATTATTTTGTGTAACTGCTTCTCTTTCTTTCTCTATCTCTCTTAAATTGGGATTTTAAACTGCCTCTCTCTCTCTCCCTCCCTCCATCTCTCCCTCCCTCTCTCTCTCTCCCCCTCTCTCTCCCTCCCTCTCTCTCTCCCTCCCTCCCTCTCTCCCTCCCTCTCTCTCCCTCCCTCTCTCTCTCCCTCCCTCCCTCTCTCCCTCCCTCTCTCTCTCTCCCCCTCTCTCTCCCTCCCTCTCTCTCTCTCCCTCCCTCCCTCTCTCCCTTCCTCTCTCTCACTCTTTCTCTCTCTCTCTCTCCCAGTGCCATGAATTTAGTGTAATTGTCTATCTCCAAACCCCTCTATTTCCTACCCCAATTTTGAATTTTCAACTACATTGTATTTTCCCGCGTGCTATTGATAACTTTCTGTGTCTCTCTCGTTCTAACGTTTCCTCTTGTTACAATATTGTTAAGTCATCTCTTCTCGACTCTACAATGAAGTGACTAGACAGCATAGTTTTTGTAAATTAACTTCTTTGCTCCTCTAATCTATAAAAATGCTTAGAAACTTTAATCAGTTAATTATCAGCTTAGAAACTTTAATCAGTTAATTATCAGTTAGAAACTTTAAACAGTTAATTATCAGCTAAGAAAAATAATATTTCTGTGAGGAATGTAAATTCAAAAATTGCATTATGTTTACAGGCACGGTTCGGTCTAAAACATCAAACTTAAATGCAAGAAAATGTTCTATCGTTGAATTGTTGATGAAAATATTAATATATTCATATCTGCTTTAGAAATTAACTTGTTGTTTTTATATTCTTTATTTCATTATGAAAATCAATACATGAAATTACATTGGAAAATCTATCGTTCACATTCGTTCATTCATTCTAAAAAATTGATGAGTCTGTATGTGACTTCCCTTGTTGTGGGTGTCATGCTGTATATGAGTCTGTATGCGACTTCCCTTGTTGTGGGTGTCATGCTGTATATGAATCTATATGCGACTTCCCTTGTTGTGGGTGTCATGCTGTATATGAGTCTGTATGCGACTTCCCTTGTTGTGGGTGTCATGCTGTATATGAGTCTGTATGCGACTTCCCTTGTTGTGGGTGTCATACTGTACATGAGTCTGTATGCGACTTCCCTAGTTGTGGATGTCATGCTGTATATGAGTCTGTATGCGACTTCCCTTGTTGAGGGTGTCATGCTGTATATAAATCTATAAACGACTTCCCTTGTTGTGGATGTCATGCTGTATATGAGTCTGTATGCGACTTCCCTAGTTGTGGGTGTCATGCTGTATATGAGTCTGTATGCGACTTCCCTTGTTGTGGGTGTCATGCTGTATATGAATCTATATGCGACTTCCCTTGTTGTGGATGTCATGCTGTATATGAGTCTGTATGCGACTTCCCTTGTTGTGGATGACATGCTGTATATGAGTCTGTATGCGACTTCCCTTGTTGTAGATGTCATGCTGTATATGAGTCTGTATGCGATTTCCCTTGTTGTGGGTGTCATGCTGTATATGAGTCTGTATGCAACTTCCCTTGTTGTGGGTGTCATGCTGTATATGAGTCTGTATGCGACTTCCCTTGTTGTGGGTGTCATGCTGTATATGAGTCTGTATGCGACTTCCCTTGTTGTGGGTGTCATACTGTACATGAGTCTGTATGCGACTTCCCTTGTTGTAGATGTCATGCTGTATATGAATCTGTATGTGACTTCCCTTGTTGTGGGTGTCATGCTGTATATGAATCTATATGCGACTTCCCTTGTTGTGGATGTCATGCTGTATATGAGTCTGTATGGACTTCCCTTGTTGCGGATGTCATGCTGTATATGAGTCTGTATGCGACTTCCCTTGTTGTGGGTGCCACGCTGTATATGAGTCTGTATGCGACTTCCCTTGTTGTGGGTGTCATGCTGTATATGAATCTGTATGCGACTTCCCTTGTTGTGGGTGTCATGCTGTATATGAGTCTGTATGCCACTTCCCTTGTTGTGGGTGTCATGCTGTATATGAGTTTGTATGCGACTTCCCTTGTTGTGGGTGTCATGTTGTATATGAGTCTGTATGCGACTTCCCTTGTTGTGGATGGCATGCTGTATATGCATCTGTATGCGACTTCCCTTGTTGTGGGTGTCATGCTGTATATGAGTCTGTATGTGACTTCCCTTGTTGTGGGTATCATGTTGTATATGAGTCTGTATGCGACTTCCCTTGTTGTGGGTGTCATGCTGTATATGAGTCTGTATGCGACTTCCCTTGTTGTGGGTGTCATACTGTACATGAGTCTGTATGCGACTTCCCTAGTTGTAGATGTCATGCTGTATATGAGTCTGTATGCGATTTCCTTGTTGTGGGTGTCATGCTGTATATGAGTCTGTATGCAACTTCACTTGTTGTGGGTGTCATGCTGTATATGAGTCTGTATGCGACTTCCCTTGTTGTGGGTGTCATGCTGTATATGAGTCTGTATGCGACTTCCCTTGTTGTGGGTGTCATACTGTACATGAGTCTGTATGCGACTTCCCTTGTTGTAGATGTCATGCTGTATATGAATCTGTATGTGACTTCCTTGTTGTGGGTGTCATGCTGTATATGAATCTATATGCGACTTCCCTTGTTGTGGATGTCATGCTGTATATGAGTCTGTATGGACTTCCCTTGTTGCGGATGTCATGCTGTATATGAGTCTGTATGCGACTTCCCTTGTTGTGGGTGCCACGCTGTATATGAGTCTGTATGCGACTTCCCTTGTTGTGGGTGTCATGCTGTATATGAATCTGTATGCGACTTCCCTTGTTGTGGGTGTCATACTGTACATGAGTCTGTATGCCACTTCCCTTGTTGTGGGTGTCATGCTGTATATGAGTTTGTATGCCACTTCCCTTGTTGTGGGTGTCATACTGTACATGAGTCTGTATGCCACTTCCCTTGTTGTGGGTGTCATGCTGTATATGAGTTTGTATGCCACTTCCCTTGTTGTGGGTGTCATGCTGTATATGAGTCTGTATGCGACTTCCCTTGTTGTGGATGGCATGCTGTATATGCATCTGTATGCGACTTCCCTTGTTGTGGGTGTCATGCTGTATATGAGTCTGTATGCCACTTCCCTTGTTGTGGGTGTCATGCTGTATATGAGTCTGTATGCCACTTCCCTTGTTGTGGGTGTCATGCTGTATATGAGTCTGTATGTGATTTCCCTTGTTGTGGGTGTCATGCTGTACATGAGTCTGTATGTGACTTCCTTGTTGTGGGTGTCATGCTGTATATGAGTCTGCATGTGACTTCCCTTGTTGTGGGTGTCATGCTGTATATGAATCTGTATGTGACTTCCCTTGTTGTGGGTGTCATGCTGTATATGAGTCTGTATGCGACTTCCCTTGTTGTGGGTGTCATACTGTACATGAGTCTGTATGCGACTTCCCTTGTTGTGGATGTCATGCTGTATATGAATCTATATGTGACTTCCCTTGTTGTGGGTGTCATGCTGTATATGAATCAATATGTGACTTCCCTTGTTGTGGATGTCATGCTGTATATGAATCTATATGTGACTTCCCTTGTTGTGGATGTCATACTGTACATGAGTCTGTATGCCACTTCCCTTGTTGTGGGTGTCATGCTGTATATGAATCAATATGTGACTTCCCTTGTTGTGGATGTCATGCTGTATATGAATCTATATGTGACTTCCCTTGTTGTGGATGTCATGCTGTATATGAATCTATATGTGACTTCCCTTGTTGTGGATGTCATGCTGTATATGAATCTATATGTGACTTCCCTTGTTGTGGATATCATGTTGTATATGAGTCTGTATGCGACTTCCCTTGTTGTGGGTGTCATACTGTATATGAGTCTGTATGCGACTTCCCTTGTTGTGGATATCATGCTGTATATGAGTCTGTATGCGACTTCCCTTGTTGTGGATGTCATGCTGTATATGAATCTATATGTGACTTCCCTTGTTGTGGGTGTCATGCTGTATATGAGTCTGTATGCCACTTCCCTTGTTGTGGGTGTCATGCTGTATATGAGTCTGTATGCGACTTCCCTTGTTGTGGGTGTCATACTGTACATGAGTCTGTATGCGACTTCCCTTGTTGTAGATGTCATGCTGTATATGAGTCTGTATGCGACTTCCCTTGTTGTGGGTGTCATGCTGTATATGAGTCTGTATGCGACTTCCCTTGTTGTGGGTGTCATGCTGTATATGAGTCTGTATGCGACTTCCCTTGTTGTGGGTGTCATGCTGTATATGAGTCTGTATGCGACTTCCCTTGTTGTGGGTGTCATGCTGTATATGAGTCTGTATGCGACTTCCCTTGTTGTGGGTGTCATGCTGTATATGAGTCTGTATGCGACTTCCCTTGTTGTGGGTGTCATGATGTACATGAGTCTGTATGCGACTTCCCTTGTTGTGGGTGTCATGCTGTATATGAATCTATATGCGACTTCCCTTGTTGTGGATGTCATGCTGTATATGGGTCTGTATGCGACTTCCCTTGATGTGGGTGTCATGCTGTATATGAGTCTGTATGCGACTTCCCTTGTTGTGGGTGTCATGCTGCATATGAGTCTGTATGTGACTTCCCTTGTTGTGGGTGTCATGCTGTATATGAGTCTGTATGTGACTTCCCTTGTTGTGGGTGTCATGCTGTATATGAGTCTGTATGCGACTTCCCTTGTTGTGGGTGTCATGCTGTATATGAGTCTGTATGTGACTTCCCTTGGTGTGGATGGCATGCTGTATATGCATCTGTATGCGACTTTCCTTGTTGTGGGTGTCATGCTGTATATGAGTCTGTATGCGACTTCCCTTGTTGTGGGTGTCATGCTGTATATGAGTCTGTATGCGACTTCCCTAGTTGTGGGTGTCATGCTGTATATGAGTCTGTATGCGACTTCCCTTGTTGTGGGTGTCATGCTGTATATGAATCTATATGCGACTTCCCTTGTTGTGGATGTCATGCTGTATATGAGTCTGTATGCGACTTCCCTTGTTGTGGGTGTCATGCTGTATATGAGTCTGTATGCGACTTCCCTTGTTGTGGGTGTCATGCTGTATATGAGTCTGTATGTGACTTCCCTTGTTGTGGATGTCATGCTGTATATGAGTCTGTATGTGACTTCCCTTGTTGTGGGTGTCATGTTGTATATGAGTATGTATGCGACTTCCCTTGTTGTGGATGTCATGCTGTATATGAGCCTGTATGCGACTTCCCTTGTTGTGGGTGTCATGCTGTATATGAATCTATATGCGACTTCCCTTGTTGTGGGTGTCATGCTGTATATGAGTCTGTATGTGACTTCACTTGTTGTGGGTGTCATGCAGTATATGAGTCTGTATGCGACTTCCCTTGTTGTGGATGTCATGCTGTATATGAGTCTGTATGCGACTTCCCTTGTTGTGGGTGTCATGCTGTATATGAGTCTGTATGCGACTTCCCTTGTTGTGGATGTCATGCTGTATATGAGTCTGTATGTGACTTCACTTGTTGTGGGTGCCATGCTGTATATGAGTCTGTATGTGACTTCCCTTGTTGTGGGTGCCATGCTGTATATGAGTCTGTATGTGACTTCCCTTGTTGTGGGTATCATGTTGTATATGAGTCTGTATGCGACTTCCCTTGTTGTGGGTGTCATGCTGTATATGAGTCTGTATGCGACTTCCCTTGTTGTGGGTGTCATACTGTACATGAGTCTGTATGCGACTTCCCTAGTTGTAGATGTCATGCTGTATATGAGTCTGTATGCGATTTCCCTTGTTGTGGGTGTCATGCTGTATATGAGTCTGTATGCGACTTCCCTTGTTGTGGGTGTCATGCTGTATATGAGTCTGTATGCGACTTCCCTTGTTGTGGGTGTCATACTGTACATGAGTCTGTATGCGACTTCCCTTGTTGTAGATGTCATGCTGTACATGAGTCTGTATGCGACTTCCCTTGTTGTGGGTGTCATGCTGTATATGAATCTATATGCGACTTCCCTTGTTGTGGATGTCATGCTGTATATGAGTCTGTATGCGACTTCCCTTGTTGTAGATGTCATGCTATACATGAGTCTGTATGCGACTTCCCTTGTTGTGGGTGTCATGCTGTATATGAGTCTGTATGCGACTTCCCTTGTTGTGCGTGTCATGCTGTATATGAGTCTGTATGCGACTTCACTTGTTGTGGGTGTCATACTGTACATGAGTCTGTATGCGACTTCCCTTGTTGTAGATGTCATGCTGTACATGAGTCTGTATGCGACTTTCCTTGTTGTGGATGTCATGCTGTATATGAGTCTGTATGCGACTTCCCTTGTTGTGGGTGCCATGCTGTATATGAGTCTGTATGCGACTTCCCTTGTTGTGGGTGTCATGCTGTATATGAGTCTGTATGCGACTTCCCTTGTTGTGGGTGTCATGCTGTATATGAGTCTGTATGCGACTTCCCTTGTTATGGGTGTCATACTGTACATGAGTCTGTATGCAACTTCCCTTGTTGTAGATGTCATGCTGTATATGAGTCTGTATGCGACTTCCCTTGTTAAGGGTGTCATGCTGTATATGAGTCTGTATGCGACTTCCCTTGTTGTGGGTGTCATGCTGTATATGAGTCTGTATGCGACTTCCCTTGTGTGGGTGTCATACTGTACATGAGTCTGTATGCCACTTCCCTTGTTGTGGGTGTCATGCTGTATATGAGTCTGTATGCCACTTCCCTTGTTGTGGGTGTCATGCTGTATATGAGTCTGTATGCGACTTCCCTTGTTGTGGATGTCATGCTGTATATGAGTCTGTATGCGACTTCCCTTGTTGTGGGTGTCATGCTGTATATGAGTCTGTATGCGACTTCCCTTGTTGTGGATGTCATGCTGTATATGAGTCTGTATGTGACTTCACTTGTTGTGGGTGCCATGCTGTATATGAGTCTGTATGTGACTTCCCTTGTTGTGGGTGCCATGCTGTATATGAGTCTGTATGTGACTTCCCTTGTTGTGGGTATCATGTTGTATATGAATCTGTATGCGACTTCCCTTGTTGTGGGTGTCATGCTGTATATGAGTCTGTATGCGACTTCCCTTGTTGTGGGTGTCATACTGTACATGAGTCTGTATGCGACTTCCCTAGTTGTAGATGTCATGCTGTATATGAGTCTGTATGCGATTTCCCTTGTTGTGGGTGTCATGCTGTATATGAGTCTGTATGCGACTTCCCTTGTTGTGGGTGTCATGCTGTATATGAGTCTGTATGCGACTTCCCTTGTTGTGGGTGTCATACTGTACATGAGTCTGTATGCGACTTCCCTTGTTGTAGATGTCATGCTGTACATGAGTCTGTATGCGACTTCCCTTGTTGTGGGTGTCATGCTGTATATGAATCTATATGCGACTTCCCTTGTTGTGGATGTCATGCTGTATATGAGTCTGTATGCGACTTCCCTTGTTGTAGATGTCATGCTATACATGAGTCTGTATGCGACTTCCCTTGTTGTGGGTGTCATGCTGTATATGAGTCTGTATGCGACTTCCCTTGTTGTGCGTGTCATGCTGTATATGAGTCTGTATGCGACTTCACTTGTTGTGGGTGTCATACTGTACATGAGTCTGTATGCGACTTCCCTTGTTGTAGATGTCATGCTGTACATGAGTCTGTATGCGACTTTCCTTGTTGTGGATGTCATGCTGTATATGAGTCTGTATGCGACTTCCCTTGTTGTGGGTGCCATGCTGTATATGAGTCTGTATGCGACTTCCCTTGTTGTGGGTGTCATGCTGTATATGAGTCTGTATGCGACTTCCCTTGTTGTGGGTGTCATGCTGTATATGAGTCTGTATGCGACTTCCCTTGTTATGGGTGTCATACTGTACATGAGTCTGTATGCAACTTCCCTTGTTGTAGATGTCATGCTGTATATGAGTCTGTATGCGACTTCCCTTGTTAAGGGTGTCATGCTGTATATGAGTCTGTATGCGACTTCCCTTGTTGTGGGTGTCATGCTGTATATGAGTCTGTATGCGACTTCCCTTGTGTGGGTGTCATACTGTACATGAGTCTGTATGCCACTTCCCTTGTTGTGGGTGTCATGCTGTATATGAGTCTGTATGCCACTTCCCTTGTTGTGGGTGTCATGCTGTATATGAGTCTGTATGTGATTTCCCTTGTTGTGGGTGTCATGCTGTACATGAGTCTGTATGTGACTTTCCTTGTTGTGGGTGTCATGCTGTATATGAGTCTGCATGTGACTTCCCTTATTGTGGGTGTCATGCTGTATATGAGTCTGTATGTGACTTCCCTTGTTGTGGGTGTCATGCTGTATATGAGTCTGTATGTGACTTCCCTTGTTGTGGGTGTCATGCTGTATATGAGTCTGTATGCGACTTCCCTTGTTGTGGGTGTCTTACTGTACATGAGTCTGTATGCGACTTCCCTTGTTGTAGATGTCATGCTGTACATGAGTCTGTATGAGACTTCCCTTGTTGTGGATGTCATGCTGTATATGAATCTATATGTGACTTCCCTTGTTGTGGATGTCATGCTGTATATGAATCTATATGTGACTTCCCTTGTTGTGGATGTCATGCTGTATATGAATCTATATGTGACTTCCCTTGTTGTGGATATCATGTTGTATATGAGTCTGTATGCGACTTCCCTTGTTGTGGGTGTCATGCTGTATATGAGTCTGTATGCGACTTCCCTTGTTGTGGATATCATGCTGTATATGAGTCTGTATGCGACTTCCCTTGTTGTGGATGTCATGCTGTATATGAATCTATATGTGATTTCTCTTGTTGTGGGTGTCATGCTGTATATGAGTCTGTATGCCACTTCCCTTGTTGTGGGTGTCATGCTGTATATGAGTCTGTATGCGACTTCCCTTGTTGTGGGTGTCATGCTGTATATGAGTCTGTATGCGACTTCCCTTGTTGTGGATGACATGCTGTATATGAGTCTGTATGCGACTTCCCTTGTTGTGAATGTCATGCTGTATATGAGTCTGTATGCCACTTCCCTTGTTGTGGGTGTCATGCTGTATATGAGTCTGTATGCGACTTCACTTGTTGTGGGTGTCATACTGTACATGATACTGTATGCGACTTCCCTAGTTGTGGATGTCATGCTGTATATGAGTCTGTATGAGACTTCCCTTGTTGTGGGTGTCATGCTGTATATGAATCTATATGCGACTTCCCTTGTTGTGGGTGTCATGCTGTATATGAGTCTGTATGCGACTTCCCTTGTTGTGGATGTCATGCTGTATATGAGTCTGTATGCGACTTCCCTTGTTGTGGGTGTCATACTGTACATGAGTCTGTATGCGACTTCCCGAGTTGTAGATGTCATGCTGTATATGAGTCTGTATGCGACTTCCCTTGTTGTGGGTGTCATGCTGTATATGAGTCTGTATGCGACTTCCCCTGTTGTGGGTGTCATGCTGTATATGAGTCTGTATGCGACTTCCCTTTTTGTGGATGTCATGCTGTATATGAGTCTGTATGCGACTTCCCTTGTTGTGGGTGTCATGCTGTATATGAGTCTGTATGCGACTTCCCTTGTTGTGGATGTCATGCTGTATATGAGTCTGTATGTGACTTCACTTGTTGTGGGTGCCATGCTGTATATGAGTCTGTATGTGACTTCCCTTGTTGTGGGTGTCATGCTGTATATGAGTCTGTATGTGACTTCCCTTGTTGTGGGTATCATGTTGTATATGAGTCTGTATGCGACTTCCCTTGTTGTGGGTGTCATGCTGTATATGAGTCTGTATGCGACTTCCCTTGTTGTGGGTGTCATACTGTACATGAGTCTGTATGCGACTTCCCTAGTTGTAGATGTCATGCTGTATATGAGTCTGTATGCGATTTCCCTTGTTGTGGGTGTCATGCTGTATATGAGTCTGTATGCGACTTCCCTTGTTGTGGGTGTCATGCTGTATATGAGTCTGTATGCGACTTTCCTTGTTGTGGGTGTCATACTGTACATGAGTCTGTATGCGACTTCCCTTGTTGTAGATGTCATGCTGTACATGAGTCTGTATGCGACTTCCCTTGTTGTGGGTGTCATGCTGTATATGAATCTATATGCGACTTCCCTTGTTGTGGATGTCATGCTGTATATGAGTCTGTATGCGACTTCCCTTGTTGTAGATGTCATGCTGTACATGAGTCTGTATGCGACTTCCCTTGTTGTGGGTGTCATGCTGTATATGAGTCTGTATGCGACTTCCCTTGTTGTGCGTGTCATGCTGTATATGAGTCTGTATGCGACTTCACTTGTTGTGGGTGTCATACTGTACATGAGTCTGTATGCGACTTCCCTTGTTGTAGATGTCATGCTGTACATGAGTCTGTATGCGACTTTCCTTGTTGTGGATGTCATGCTGTATATGAGTCTGTATGCGACTTCCCTTGTTGTGGGTGCCATGCTGTATATGAGTCTGTATGCGACTTCCCTTGTTGTGGGTGTCATGCTGTATATGAGTCTGTATGCGACTTCCCTTGTTGTGGGTGTCATGCTGTATATGAGTCTGTATGCGACTTCCCTTGTTATGGGTGTCATACTGTACATGAGTCTGTATGCAACTTCCCTTGTTGTAGATGTCATGCTGTATATGAGTCTGTATGCGACTTCCCTTGTTAAGGGTGTCATGCTGTATATGAGTCTGTATGCGACTTCCCTTGTTGTGGGTGTCATGCTGTATATGAGTCTGTATGCGACTTCCCTTGTGTGGGTGTCATACTGTACATGAGTCTGTATGCCACTTCCCTTGTTGTGGGTGTCATGCTGTATATGAGTCTGTATGCCACTTCCCTTGTTGTGGGTGTCATGCTGTATATGAGTCTGTATGTGATTTCCCTTGTTGTGGGTGTCATGCTGTACATGAGTCTGTATGTGACTTTCCTTGTTGTGGGTGTCATGCTGTATATGAGTCTGCATGTGACTTCCCTTATTGTGGGTGTCATGCTGTATATGAGTCTGTATGTGACTTCCCTTGTTGTGGGTGTCATGCTGTATATGAGTCTGTATGTGACTTCCCTTGTTGTGGGTGTCATGCTGTATATGAGTCTGTATGCGACTTCCCTTGTTGTGGGTGTCTTACTGTACATGAGTCTGTATGCGACTTCCCTTGTTGTAGATGTCATGATTTACATGAGTCTGTATGAGACTTCCCTTGTTGTGGATGTCATGCTGTATATGAATCTATATGTGACTTCCCTTGTTGTGGATGTCATGCTGTATATGAATCTATATGTGACTTCCCTTGTTGTGGATGTCATGCTGTATATGAATCTATATGTGACTTCCCTTGTTGTGGATATCATGTTGTATATGAGTCTGTATGCGACTTCCCTTGTTGTGGGTGTCATGCTGTATATGAGTCTGTATGCGACTTCCCTTGTTGTGGATATCATGCTGTATATGAGTCTGTATGCGACTTCCCTTGTTGTGGATGTCATGCTGTATATGAATCTATATGTGACTTCCCTTGTTGTGGGTGTCATGCTGTATATGAGTCTGTATGCCACTTCCCTTGTTGTGGGTGTCATGCTGTATATGAGTCTGTATGCGACTTCCCTTGTTGTGGGTGTCATGCTGTATATGAGTCTGTATGCGACTTCCCTTGTTGTGGATGACATGCTGTATATGAGTCTGTATGCGACTTCCCTTGTTGTGAATGTCATGCTGTATATGAGTCTGTATGCCACTTCCCTTGTTGTGGGTGTCATGCTGTATATGAGTCTGAATGCGACTTCACTTGTTGTGGGTGTCATACTGTACATGATACTGTATGCGACTTCCCTAGTTGTGGATGTCATGCTGTATATGAGTCTGTATGAGACTTCCCTTGTTGTGGGTGTCATGCTGTATATGAATCTATATGCGACTTCCCTTGTTGTGGGTGTCATGCTGTATATGAGTCTGTATGCGACTTCCCTTGTTGTGGATGTCATGCTGTATATGAGTCTGTATGCGACTTCCCTTGTTGTGGGTGTCATACTGTACATGAGTCTGTATGCGACTTCCCGAGTTGTAGATGTCATGCTGTATATGAGTCTGTATGCGACTTCCCTTGTTGTGGGTGTCATGCTGTATATGAGTCTGTATGCGACTTCCCTGTTGTGGGTGTCATGCTGTATATGAGTCTGTATGCGACTTCCCTTGTTGTGGGTGTCATGCTGTATATGAGTCTGTATGCGACTTCCCTTGTTGTGGGTGTCATGCTGTATATGAGTCTGTATGCGACTTCCCTTGTTGTGGGTGTCATGCTGCATATGAGTCTGTATGCGACTTCCCTTGTTGTGGGTGTCATGCTGTACATGAGTCTGTATGCGACTTCCCTTGTTGTGGGTGTCATGCTGTATATGAATCTATATGCGACTTCCCTTGTTGTGGATGTCATGCTGTATATGGGTCTGTATGCGACTTCCCTTGATGTGGGTGTCATGCTGTATATGAGTCTGTATGTGACTTCCCTTGTTGTGTGTGTCATGCTGTATATGAGTCTGTATGTGACTTCCCTTGTTGTGGGTGTCATGCTGTATATGTGTCTGTATGTGACTTCCCTTGTTGTGGGTGTCATGCTGTATATGAGTCTGTATGCGACTTCCCTTGTTGTGGGTGTCATGCTGTATATGAGTCTGTATGTGACTTCCCTTGGTGTGGATGGCATGCTGTATATGCATCTGTATGCGACTTTCCTTGTTGTGGGTGTCATGCTGTATATGAGTCCGTATGCGACTTCCCTTGTTGTGGGTGTCATGCTGTACATGAGTCTGTATGTGATTTCCCTTGTTGTGGGTGTCATGCTGTACATGAGTCTGTATGTGACTTTCCTTGTTGTGGGTGTCATGCTGTATATGAGTCTGCATGTGACTTCCCTTGTTGTGGGTGTCATGCTGTATATGAGTCTGTATGTGACTTCCCTTGTTGTGGGTGTCATGCTGTATATGAGTCTGTATGTGACTTCCCTTGTTGTGGATGTCATGCTGTATATGAGTCTGTATGTGACTTCCCTTGTTGTGGGTGTCATGTTGTATATGAGTATGTATGCGACTTCCCTTGTTGTGGTAGTCATGCTGTATATGATTTATATGCGATTTCCCTTGTTGTGGGTGTCATGCTGTATATGAATCTATATGCGACTTCCCTTGTTGTGGGTGTCATGCAGTATATGTGTCTGTATGCGACTTCCCTTGTTGTGGATGTCATGCTGTATATAAGTCTGTATGCGACTTCCCTTGTTGTGGGTGTCATGCTGTATATGAGTCTGTATGCGACTTCACTTGTTGTGGGTGTCATACTGTACATGATACTGTATGCGACTTCCCTAGTTGTGGATGTCATGCTGTATATGAGTCTGTATGAGACTTCCCTTGTTGTGGGTGTCATGCTGTATATGAATCTATATGCGACTTCCCTTGTTGTGGGTGTCATGCTGTATATGAGTCTGTATGCGACTTCCCTTGTTGTGGATGTCATGCTGTATATGAGTCTGTATGCGACTTCCCTTGTTGTGGGTGTCATACTGTACATGAGTCTGTATGCGACTTCCCGAGTTGTAGATGTCATGCTGTATATGAGTCTGTATGCGACTTCCCTTGTTGTGGGTGTCATGCTGTATATGAGTCTGTATGCGACTTCCCCTGTTGTGGGTGTCATGCTGTATATGAGTCTGTATGCGACTTCCCTTGTTGTGGATGTCATGCTGTATATGAGTCTGTATGCGACTTCCCTTGTTGTGGGTGTCATGCTGTATATGAGTCTGTATGCGACTTCCCTTGTTGTGGATGTCATGCTGTATATGAGTCTGTATGTGACTTCACTTGTTGTGGGTGCCATGCTGTATATGAGTCTGTATGTGACTTCCCTTGTTGTGGGTGTCATGCTGTATATGAGTCTGTATGTGACTTCCCTTGTTGTGGGTATCATGTTGTATATGAGTCTGTATGCGACTTCCCTGTTGTGGGTGTCATGCTGTATATGAGTCTGTATGCGACTTCCCTTGTTGTGGGTGTCATACTGTACATGAGTCTGTATGCGACTTCCCTAGTTGTAGATGTCATGCTGTATATGAGTCTGTATGCGATTTCCCTTGTTGTGGGTGTCATGCTGTATATGAGTCTGTATGCGACTTCCCTTGTTGTGGGTGTCATGCTGTATATGAGTCTGTATGCGACTTCCCTTGTTGTGGGTGTCATACTGTACATGAGTCTGTATGCGACTTCCCTTGTTGTAGATGTCATGCTGTACATGAGTCTGTATGCGACTTCCCTTGTTGTGGGTGTCATGCTGTATATGAATCTATATGCGACTTCCCTTGTTGTGGATGTCATGCTGTATATGAGTCTGTATGCGACTTCCCTTGTTGTAGATGTCATGCTGTACATGAGTCTGTATGCGACTTCCCTTGTTGTGCGTGTCATGCTGTATATGAGTCTGTATGCGACTTCACTTGTTGTGGGTGTCATACTGTACATGAGTCTGTATGCGACTTCCCTTGTTGTAGATGTCATGCTGTACATGAGTCTGTATGCGACTTTCCTTGTTGTGGATGTCATGCTGTATATGAGTCTGTATGCGACTTCCCTTGTTGTGGGTGCCATGCTGTATATGAGTCTGTATGCGACTTCCCTTGTTGTGGGTGTCATGCTGTATATGAGTCTGTATGCGACTTCCCTTGTTGTGGGTGTCATGCTGTATATGAGTCTGTATGCGACTTCCCTTGTTATGGGTGTCATACTGTACATGAGTCTGTATGCAACTTCCCTTGTTGTAGATGTCATGCTGTATATGAGTCTGTATGCGACTTCCCTTGTTAAGGGTGTCATGCTGTATATGAGTCTGTATGCGACTTCCCTTGTTGTGGGTGTCATGCTGTATATGAGTCTGTATGCGACTTCCCTTGTGTGGGTGTCATACTGTACATGAGTCTGTATGCCACTTCCCTTGTTGTGGGTGTCATGCTGTATATGAGTCTGTATGCCACTTCCCTTGTTGTGGGTGTCATGCTGTATATGAGTCTGTATGTGATTTCCCTTGTTGTGGGTGTCATGCTGTACATGAGTCTGTATGTGACTTTCCTTGTTGTGGGTGTCATGCTGTATATGAGTCTGCATGTGACTTCCCTTATTGTGGGTGTCATGCTGTATATGAGTCTGTATGTGACTTCCCTTGTTGTGGGTGTCATGCTGTATATGAGTCTGTATGTGACTTCCCTTGTTGTGGGTGTCATGCTGTATATGAGTCTGTATGCGACTTCCCTTGTTGTGGGTGTCTTACTGTA
Organism: Megaustenia siamemsis; assembly: GCA_032433765.1. Classification (NCBI taxonomy): domain Eukaryota; kingdom Metazoa; phylum Mollusca; class Gastropoda; order Stylommatophora; family Ariophantidae; genus Megaustenia; species Megaustenia siamemsis. Next base: position 12,514,832 of record JAVIAB010000025.1, on the reverse strand, counting down.
CATGAGTCTGTATGCGACTTCCCTTGTTGTAGATGTCATGATTTACATGAGTCTGTATGAGACTTCCCTTGTTGTGGATGTCATGCTGTATATGAATCTATATGTGACTTCCCTTGTTGTGGATGTCATGCTGTATATGAATCTATATGTGACTTCCCTTGTTGTGGATGTCATGCTGTATATGAATCTATATGTGACTTCCCTTGTTGTGGATATCATGTTGTATATGAGTCTGTATGCGACTTCCCTTGTTGTGGGTGTCATGCTGTATATGAGTCTGTATGCGACTTCCCTTGTTGTGGATATCATGCTGTATATGAGTCTGTATGCGACTTCCCTTGTTGTGGATGTCATGCTGTATATGAATCTATATGTGACTTCCCTTGTTGTGGGTGTCATGCTGTATATGAGTCTGTATGCCACTTCCCTTGTTGTGGGTGTCATGCTGTATATGAGTCTGTATGCGACTTCCCTTGTTGTGGGTGTCATGCTGTATATGAGTCTGTATGCGACTTCCCTTGTTGTGGATGACATGCTGTATATGAGTCTGTATGCGACTTCCCTTGTTGTGAATGTCATGCTGTATATGAGTCTGTATGCGACTTCCCTTGTTGTGGGTGTCATGCTGTATATGAGTCTGTATGCGACTTCACTTGTTGTGGGTGTCATACTGTACATGATACTGTATGCGACTTCCCTAGTTGTGGATGTCATGCTGTATATGAGTCTGTATGAGACTTCCCTTGTTGTGGGTGTCATGCTGTATATGAATCTATATGCGACTTCCCTTGTTGTGGGTGTCATGCTGTATATGAGTCTGTATGCGACTTCCCTTGTTGTGGATGTCATGCTGTATATGAGTCTGTATGCGACTTCCCTTGTTGTGGGTGTCATACTGTACATGAGTCTGTATGCGACTTCCCGAGTTGTAGATGTCATGCTGTATATGAGTCTGTATGCGACTTCCCTTGTTGTGGGTGTCATGCTGTATATGAGTCTGTATGCGACTTCCCCTGTTGTGGGTGTCATGCTGTATATGAGTCTGTATGCGACTTCCCTTGTTGTGGGTGTCATGCTGTATATGAGTCTGTATGCGACTTCCCTTGTTGTGGGTGTCATGCTGTATATGAGTCTGTATGCGACTTCCCTTGTTGTGTGTGTCATGCTGTATATGAGTCTGTATGTGACTTCCCTTGTTGTGGGTGTCATGCTGTATATGAGTCTGTATGTGACTTCCCTTGTTGTGGGTGTCATGCTGTATATGAGTCTGTATGCGACTTCCCTTGTTGTGGGTGTCATGCTGTATATGAGTCTGTATGTGACTTCCCTTGGTGTGGATGGCATGCTGTATATGATCTGTATGCGACTTTCCTTGTTGTGGGTGTCATGCTGTATATGAGTCTGTATGCGACTTCCCTTGTTGTGGGTGTCATGCTGTACATGAGTCTGTATGTGATTTCCCTTGTTGTGGGTGTCATGCTGTACATGAGTCTGTATGTGACTTTCCTTGTTGTGGGTGTCATGCTGTATATGAGTCTGTATGTGACTTCCCTTGTTGTGGGTGTCATGCTGTATATGAGTCTGTATGTGACTTCCCTTGTTGTGGGTGTCATGCTGTATATGAGTCTGTATGTGACTTCCCTTGTTGTGGATGTCATGCTGTATATGAGTCTGTATGTGACTTCCCTTGTTGTGGGTGTCATGTTGTATATGAGTATGTATGCGACTTCCCTTATTGTGGTGTCATGCTGTATATGAGTTTATATGCGATTTCCCTTGTTGTGGGTGTCATGCTGTATATGAGTCTATATGCGACTTCCCTTGTTGTGGGTGTCATGCTGTATATGAGTCTGTATGTGACTTCCCTTGTTGTGGGTGTCATGCTGTATATGTGTCTGTATGTGACTTCCCTTGTTGTGGGTGTCATGTTGTATATGAGTCTGTATGCGACTTCCCTTGTTGTGGGTGTCATGCTGTATATGAGTCTGTATGCGACTTCCCTTGTTGTGGGTGTCATACTGTACATGAGTCTGTATGCGACTTCCCTTGTTGTAGATGTCATGCTGTATATGAGTCTGTATGCGATTTCCCTTGTTGTTAGTGTCATGCTGTATATGAGTCTGTATGCGACTTCCCTTGTTGTGGGTGTCATGCTGTATATGAGTCTGTATGCGACTTCCCTTGTTGTGGGTGTCATACTGTACATGAGTCTGTATGCGACTTCCCTTGTTGTAGATGGCATGCTGTACATGAGTCAGTATGCGACTTCCCTTGTTGTGGGTGTCATGCTGTATATGAATCTATATGCGACTTCCCTTGTTGTGGATGTCATGCTGTATATGAGTCTGTATGCGACTTCCCTTGTTGTAGATGTCATGCTGTACATGAGTCTGTATGCGACTTTCCTTGTTGTGGATGTCATGCTGTATATGAGTCTGTATGCGACTTCCCTTGTTGTGGGTGCCATGCTGTATATGAGTCTGTATGCGACTTCCCTTGTTGTGGGTGTCATGCTGTATATGATTCTGTATGCGACTTCCCTTGTTGTGGGTGTCATGCTGTATATGAGTCTGTATGCGACTTCCCTTGTTATGGGTGTCATACTGTACATGAGTCTGTATGCAACTTCCCTTGTTGTAGATGTCATGCTGTATATGAGTCTGTATGCGACTTCCCTTGTTGTGGGTGTCATACTGTACATGAGTCTGTATGCGACTTCCCTTGTTGTAGATGTCATGCTGTATATGAGTCTGTATGCGACTTCCCTTGTGTGGGTGTCATACTGTACATGAATCTATATGCGACTTCCCTTGTTGTGGATGTCATGCTGTATATGAGTCTGTATGCGACTTCCCTTGTTGTAGATGTCATGCTGTACATGAGTCTGTATGCGACTTCCCTTGTTGTGGGTGTCATGCTGTATATGAGTCTGTATGCGACTTCCCTTGTTGTGGGTGTCATGCTGTATATGAGTCTGTATGCGACTTCACTTGTTGTGGGTGTCATACTGTACATGAGTCTGTATGCGACTTCCCTTGTTGTAGATGTCATGCTGTACATGAGTCTGTATGCGACTTTCCTTGTTGTGGATGTCATGCTGTATATGAGTCTGTATGCGACTTCCCTTGTTGTGGGTGCCATGCTGTATATGAGTCTGTATGCGACTTCCCTTGTTGTGGGTGTCATGCTGTATATGAGTCTGTATGCGACTTCCCTTGTTGTGGGTGTCATGCTGTATATGAGTCTGTATGAGACTTCCCTTGTTGTGGGTGTCATACTGTATATGAGTCTGTATGCAACTTCCCTTGTTGTAGATGTCATGCTGTATATGAGTCTGTATGCGACTTCCCTTGTTGTGGATGTCATGCTGTATATGAGTCTGTATGCGACTTCCCTTGTTGTGGGTGTCATACTGTACATGAGTCTGTATGCGACTTCCCGAGTTGTAGATGTCATGCTGTATATGAGTCTGTATGCGACTTCCCTTGTTGTGGGTGTCATGCTGTATATGAGTCTGTATGCGACTTCCCCTGTTGTGGGTGTCATGCTGTATATGAGTCTGTATGCGACTTCCCTTGTTGTGGGTGTCATGCTGTATATGAGTCTGTATGCGACTTCCCTTGTTGTGGGTGTCATGCTGTATATGAGTCTGTATGCGACTTCCTTGTTGTGGGTGTCATGCTGTATATGAGTCTGTATGCGACTTCCCTTGTTGTGGGTGTCATGCTGTACATGAGTCTGTATGCGACTTCCCTTGTTGTGGGTGTCATGCTGTATATGAATCTATATGCGACTTCCCTTGTTGTGGATGTCATGCTGTATATGGGTCTGTATGCGACTTCCCTTGATGTGGGTGTCATGCTGTATATGAGTCTGTATGTGACTTCCCTTGTTGTGTGTGTCATGCTGTATATGAGTCTGTATGTGACTTCCCTTGTTGTGGGTGTCATGCTGTATATGTGTCTGTATGTGACTTCCCTTGTTGTGGGTGTCATGCTGTATATGAGTCTGTATGCGACTTCCCTTGTTGTGGGTGTCATGCTGTATATGAGTCTGTATGTGACTTCCCTTGGTGTGGATGGCATGCTGTATATGCATCTGTATGCGACTTTCCTTGTTGTGGGTGTCATGCTGTATATGAGTCCGTATGCGACTTCCCTTGTTGTGGGTGTCATGCTGTACATGAGTCTGTATGTGATTTCCCTTGTTGTGGGTGTCATGCTGTACATGAGTCTGTATGTGACTTTCCTTGTTGTGGGTGTCATGCTGTATATGAGTCTGCATGTGACTTCCCTTGTTGTGGGTGTCATGCTGTATATGAGTCTGTATGTGACTTCCCTTGTTGTGGGTGTCATGCTGTATATGAGTCTGTATGTGACTTCCCTTGTTGTGGATGTCATGCTGTATATGAGTCTGTATGTGACTTCCCTTGTTGTGGGTGTCATGTTGTATATGAGTATGTATGCGACTTCCCTTGTTGTGGTAGTCATGCTGTATATGAATTTATATGCGATTTCCCTTGTTGTGGGTGTCATGCTGTATATGAATCTATATGCGACTTCCCTTGTTGTGGGTGTCATGCAGTATATGTGTCTGTATGCGACTTCCCTTGTTGTGGATGTCATGCTGTATATGAGTCTGTATGCGACTTCCCTTGTTGTGGGTGTCATGCTTTATATGAGTCTGTATGCGACTTCCCTTGTTGTGGATGTCATGCTGTATATGAGTCTGTATGTGACTTCACTTGTTGTGGGTGCCATGCTGTATATGAGTCTGTATGTGACTTCCCTTGTTGTGGGTGTCATGCTGTATATGTGTCTGTATGTGACTTCCCTTGTTGTGGGTATCATGTTGTATATGAGTCTGTATGCGACTTCCCTTGTTGTGGGTGTCATGCTGTATATGAGTCTGTATGCGACTTCCCTTGTTGTGGGTGTCATACTGTACATGAGTCTGTATGCGACTTCCCTAGTTGTAGACGTCATGCTGTATATGAGTCTGTATGCGATTTCCCTTGTTGTTAGTGTCATGCTGTATATGAGTCTGTATGCGACTTCCCTTGTTGTGGGTGTCATGCTGTATATGAGTCTGTATGCGACTTCCCTTGTTGTGGGTGTCATACTGTACATGAGTCTGTATGCGACTTCCCTTGTTGTAGATGGCATGCTGTACATGAGTCAGTATGCGACTTCCCTTGTTGTGGGTGTCATGCTGTATATGAATCTATATGCGACTTCCCTTGTTGTGGCTGTCATGATGTATATGAGTCTGTATGCGACTTCCCTTGTTGTAGATGTCATGCTGTACATGAGTCTGTATGCGACTTTCCTTGTTGTGGATGTCATGCTGTATATGAGTCTGTATGCGACTTCCCTTGTTGTGGGTGCCATGCTGTATATGAGTCTGTATGCGACTTCCCTTGTTGTGGGTGTCATGCTGTATATGATTCTGTATGCGACTTCCCTTGTTGTGGGTGTCATGCTGTATATGAGTCTGTATGCGACTTCCCTTGTTATGGGTGTCATACTGTACATGAGTCTGTATGCAACTTCCCTTGTTGTAGATGTCATGCTGTATATGAGTCTGTATGCGACTTCCCTTTTGTGGGTGTCATGCTGTATATGAGTCTGTATGCGACTTCCCTTGTTGTGGGTGTCATGCTGTATATGAGTCTGTATGCGACTTCCCTTGTGTGGGTGTCATACTGTACATGAGTCTGTATGCGACTTCCCTTGTTGTAGATGTCATGCTGTATATGAGTCTGTATGCGACTTCCCTTGTTGTGGGTGTCATGCTGTATATGAATCTATATGCGACTTCCCTTGTTGAGGATGCCATGCTGTATATGAGTCTGTATGGACTTCCCTTGTTGTGGATGTCATGCTGTATATGAGTCTGTATGCGACTTCCCTTGTTGTGGATGCCACGCTGTATATGAGTCTGTATGACAGTTCCCTTGTTGTGGGTGTCATGCTGTATATGAATCTGTATGCGACTTCCTTGTTGTGGGTTTCATGCTGTATATGAATCTGTATGCGACTTCCCTTGTTGTGGGTGTCATGCTGTATATGAGTCTGTATGCGACTTCCCTTGTTGTGGGTGTCATACTGTACATGAGTCTGTATGCCACTTCCCTTGTTGTGGGTGTCATGCTGTATATGAGTTTGTATGCCACTTCCCTTGTTGTGGGTGTCATGCTGTATATGAGTCTGTATGCGACTTCCCTTGTTGTGGATGGCATGCTGTATATGCATCTGTATGCGACTTCCCTTGTTGTGGGTGTCATGCTGTATATGAGTCTGTATGCCACTTCCCTTGTTGTGGGTGTCATGCTGTATATGAGTCTGTATGCCACTTCCCTTGTTGTGGGTGTCATGCTGTATATGAGTCTGTATGTGATTTCCCTTGTTGTGGGTGTCATGCTGTACATGAGTCTGTATGTGACTTTCCTTGTTGTGGGTGTCATGCTGTATATGAGTCTGCATGTGACTTCCCTTGTTGTGGGTGTCATGCTGTATATGAGTCTGTATGTGACTTCCCTTGTTGTGGGTGTCATGCTGTATATGAGTCTGTATGTGACTTCCCTTGTTGTGGGTGTCATGCTGTATATGAGTCTGTATGCGACTTCCCTTGTTGTGGGTGTCATACTGTACATGAGTCTGTATGCGACTTCCCTTGTTGTAGATGTCATGCTGTACATGAGTCTGTATGCGACTTCCCTTGTTGTGGATGTCATGCTGTATATGAATCTATATGTGACTTCCCTTGTTGTGGGTGTCATGCTGTATATGAATCTATATGTGACTTACCTTGTTGTGGATGTCATGCTGTATATGAATCTATATGTGACTTCCCTTGTTGTGGATGTCATGATGTATATGAATCTATATGTGACTTCCCTTGTTGTGGATGTCATGCTGTATATGAATCTATATGTGACTTCCCTTGTTGTGGATATCCTGTTGTATATGAGTCTGTATGCGACTTCCCTTGTTGTGGGTGTCATGCTGTATATGAGTCTGTATGCGACTTCCCTTGTTGTGGATATCATGCTGTATATGAGTCTGTATGCGACTTCCCTTGTTGTGGATGTCATGCTGTATATGAATCTATATGTGACTTCCCTTGTTGTGGGTGTCATGCTGTATATGAGTCTGTATGCTACTTCCCTTGTTGTGGGTGTCATGCTGTATATGAGTCTGTATGCGACTTCCCTTGTTGTGGGTGTCATGCTGTATATGAGTCTGTATGCGACTTCACTTGTTGTGGGTGTCATACTGTACATGAGTCTGTATGCGACTTCCCTTGTTGTGGGTGTCATGCTGTATATGAATCTATATGCGACTTCCCTTGTTGTGGGTGTCATGCTGTATATGAGTCTGTATGCGACTTCCCTTGTTGTGGGTGTCATGCTGTATATGAGTCTGTATGCGACTTCCCTTGTTGTGGGTGTCATACTGTACATGAGTCTGTATGCGACTTCCCGAGTTGTAGATGTCATGCTGTATATGAGTCTGTATGCGACTTCCCTTGTTGTGGGTGTCATGCTGTATATGAGTCTGTATGCGACTTCCCTTGTTGTGGGTGTCATGCTGTATATGAGTCTGTATGCGACTTCCCTTGTTGTGGGTGTCATACTGTACATGAGTCTGTATGCGACTTCCCTTGTTGTAGATGTCATGCTGTACATGAGTCTGTATGCGACTTCCCTTGTTGTGGGTGTCATGCTGAATATGAATCTATATGCGACTTCCCTTGTTGTGGATGTCATGCTGTACATGAGTCTGTATGCGACTTCCCTTGTTGTGGTGTCATGCTGTACATGAGTCTGTATGTGACTTCCCTTGTTGTGGATGTCATGCTGTATATGAGTCTGCATGTGACTTCCTTGTTGTGGGTGTCATGCTGTATATGAGTCTGTATGTGACTTCCCTTGTTGTGGGTGTCATGCTGTATATGAGTCTGTATGTGACTTCCATTGTTGTGGATGTCATGCTGTATATGAGTCTGTATGTGACTTCCCTTGTTGTGGGTGTCATGTTGTATATGAGTATGTATGCGACTTCCCTTGTTGTGGGTGTCATGCTGTATATGAGTATGTATGCGACTTCCCTTGTTGTGGGTGTCATGCTGTATATGAATCTATATGCGACTTCCCTTGTTGTGGGTGTCATGCTGTATATGAATCTATATGCGACTTCCCTTGCTGTGGGTGTCATGCTGTATATGAGTCTGTATGCGACTTCACTTGTTGTGGGTGTCATGCTGTATATGAGTCTGTATGCGACTTCCCTTGTTGTGGATGTCATGCTGTATATGAGTCTGTATGCGACTTCCCTTGTTGTGGGTGTCATGCTGTATATGAGTCTGTATGTGACTTCCCTTGTTGTGGGTGTCATGTTGTATATGAGTCTGTATGCGACTTCCCTTGTGTGGGTGTCATGCTGTATATGAATCTTTATATGACTTTCCTTGTTGTGGGTGTCAAACTGTATATGAGTCTGTATGTGACTTCCCTTGTTGTGGGGTCATGTTGTATATGAGTCTGTATGTGACTTCCCTTGCTGTGGGTGTCATGCTGTATATGAGTCTGTATGTGACTTCCCTTGTTGTGGGTGTCATGTTGTATATGAGTCTGTATGCGACTTCCCTTGTTGTGGGTGTCATGCTGTACATGAGTCTGTATGTGATTTCCCTTGTTGTGGGTGTCATGCTGTACATGAGTCTGTATGTGACTTTCCTTGTTGTGGGTGTCATGCTGTATATGAGTCTGCATGTGACTTCCCTTGTTGTGGGTGTCATGCTGTATATGAGTCTGTATGTGACTTCCCTTGTTGTGGGTGTCATGCTGTATATGAGTCTGTATGTGACTTCCCTTGTTGTGGATGTCATGCTGTATATGAGTCTGTATGTGACTTCCCTTGTTGTGGGTGTCATGTTGTATATGAGTATGTATGCGACTTCCCTTGTTGTGGGTAGTCATGCTGTATATGAATTTATATGCGACTTCCCTTGTTGTGGGTGTCATGCTGTATATGAATCTATATGCGACTTCCCTTGTTGTGGGTGTCATGCAGTATATGAGTCTGTATGTGACTTCCCTTGTTGTGGGTGTCATGCTGTATATGTGTCTGTATGTGACTTCCCTTGTTGTGGGTATCATGTTGTATATGAGTCTGTATGCGACTTCCCTTGTTGTGGGTGTCATGCTGTATATGAGTCTGTATGCGACTTCCCTTGTTGTGGGTGTCATACTGTACATGAGTCTGTATGCGACTTCCCTAGTTGTAGATGTCATGCTGTATATGAGTCTGTATGCGATTTCCCTTGTTGTTAGTGTCATGCTGTATATGAGTCTGTATGCGACTTCCCTTGTTGTGGGTGTCATGCTGTATATGAGTCTGTATGCGACTTCCCTTGTTGTGGGTGTCATACTGTACATGAGTCTGTATGCGACTTCCCTTGTTGTAGATGGCATGCTGTACATGAGTCAGTATGCGACTTCCCTTGTTGTGGGTGTCATGCTGTATATGAATCTATATGCGACTTCCCTTGTTGTGGATGTCATGCTGTATATGAGTCTGTATGCGACTTCCCTTGTTGTAGATGTCATGCTGTACATGAGTCTGTATGCGACTTTCCTTGTTGTGGATGTCATGCTGTATATGAGTCTGTATGCGACTTCCCTTGTTGTGGGTGCCATGCTGTATATGAGTCTGTATGCGACTTCCCTTGTTGTGGGTGTCATGCTGTATATGAGTCTGTATGCGACTTCCCTTGTTGTGGGTGTCATGCTGTATATGAGTCTGTATGCGACTTCCCTTGTTGTGGGTGTCATACTGTACATGAGTCTGTATGCAACTTCCCTTGTTGTAGATGTCATGCTGTATATGAGTCTGTATGCGACTTCCCTTGTTGTGGGTGTCATACTGTATATGAGTCTGTATGCGACTTCCCTTGTTGTAGATGTCATGCTGTATATGAGTCTGTATGCGACTTCCCTTGTGTGGGTGTCATACTGTACATGAGTCTGTATGCGACTTCCCTTGTTGTGGATGTCATGCTGTATATGAGTCTGTATGCGACTTCCCTTGTTGTAGATGTCATGCTGTACATGAGTCTGTATGCGACTTCCCTTGTTGTGGGTGTCATGCTGTATATGAGTCTGTATGCGACTTCCCTTGTTGTGGGTGTCATGCTGTATATGAGTCTGTATGAGACTTCCCTTGTTGTGGGTGTCATGCTGTATATGAGTCTGTATGCAACTTCCCTTGTTGTAGATGTCATGCTGTATATGAGTCTGTATGCGACTTCCCTTGTTGTGGATGTCATGCTGTATATGAGTCTGTATGCGACTTCCCTTGTTGTGGGTGTCATACTGTACATGAGTCTGTATGCGACTTCCCGAGTTGTAGATGTCATGCTGTATATGAGTCTGTATGCGACTTCCCTTGTTGTGGGTGTCATGCTGTATATGAGTCTGTATGCGACTTCCCCTGTTGTGGGTGTCATGCTGTATATGAGTCTGTATGCGACTTCCCTTGTTGTGGGTGTCATGCTGTATATGAGTCTGTATGCGACTTCCCTTGTTGTGGGTGTCATGCTGTATATGAGTCTGTATGCGACTTCCCTTGTTGTGGGTGTCATGCTGTATATGAGTCTGTATGCGACTTCCCTTGTTGTGGGTGTCATGCTGTACATGAGTCTGTATGCGACTTCCCTTGTTGTGGGTGTCATGCTGTATATGAATCTATATGCGACTTCCCTTGTTGTGGATGTCATGCTGTATATGGGTCTGTATGCGACTTCCCTTGATGTGGGTGTCATGCTGTATATGAGTCTGTATGTGACTTCCCTTGTTGTGTGTGTCATGCTGTATATGAGTCTGTATGTGACTTCCCTTGTTGTGGGTGTCATGCTGTATATGAGTCTGTATGTGACTTCCCTTGTTGTGGGTGTCATGCTGTATATGAGTCTGTATGCGACTTCCCTTGTTGTGGGTGTCATGCTGTATATGAGTCTGTATGTGACTTCCCTTGGTGTGGATGGCATGCTGTATATGAGTCTGTATGCGACTTTCCTTGTTGTGGGTGTCATGCTGTATATGAGTCGTATGCGACTTCCCTTGTTGTGGGTGTCATGCTGTATATGAGTCTGTATGTGATTTCCCTTGTTGTGGGTGTCATGCTGTACATGAGTCTGTATGTGACTTTCCTTGTTGTGGGTGTCATGCTGTATATGAGTCTGTATGTGACTTCCCTTGTTGTGGGTGTCATGCTGTATATGAGTCTGTATGTGACTTCCCTTGTTGTGGGTGTCATGCTGTATATGAGTCTGTATGTGACTTCCCTTGTTGTGGATGTCATGCTGTATATGAGTCTGTATGTGACTTCCCTTGTTGTGGGTGTCATGTTGTATATGAGTCTGTATGCGACTTCCCTTGTTGTGGTGTCATGCTGTATATGAATTTATATGCGATTTCCCTTGTTGTGGGTGTCATGCTGTATATGAATCTATATGCGACTTCCCTTGTTGTGGCTGTCATGATGTATATGAGTCTGTATGCGACTTCCCTTGTTGTAGATGTCATGCTGTACATGAGTCTGTATGCGACTTTCCTTGTTGTGGATGTCATGCTGTATATGAGTCTGTATGCGACTTCCCTTGTTGTGGGTGCCATGCTGTATATGAGTCTGTATGCGACTTCCCTTGTTGTGGGTGTCATGCTGTATATGATTCTGTATGCGACTTCCCTTGTTGTGGGTGTCATGCTGTATATGAGTCTGTATGCGACTTCCCTTGTTATGGGTGTCATACTGTACATGAGTCTGTATGCAACTTCCCTTGTTGTAGATGTCATGCTGTATATGAGTCTGTATGCGACTTCCTTTTTGTGGGTGTCATGCTGTATATGAGTCTGTATGCGACTTCCCTTGTTGTGGGTGTCATGCTGTATATGAGTCTGTATGCGACTTCCCTTGTGTGGGTGTCATACTGTACATGAGTCTGTATGCGACTTCCCTTGTTGTAGATGTCATGCTGTATATGAGTCTGTATGCGACTTCCCTTGTTGTGGGTGTCATGCTGTATATGAATCTATATGCGACTTCCCTTATTGAGGATGCCATGCTGTATATGAGTCTGTATGGACTTCCCTTGTTGTGGATGTCATGCTGTATATGAGTCTGTATGCGACTTCCCTTGTTGTGGATGCCACGCTGTATATGAGTCTGTATGACAGTTCCCTTGTTGTGGGTGTCATGCTGTATATGAATCTGTATGCGACTTCCCTTGTTGTGGGTTTCATGCTGTATATGAATCTGTATGCGACTTCCCTTGTTGTGGGTGTCATGCTGTATATGAGTCTGTATGCGACTTCCCTTGTTGTGGGTGTCATACTGTACATGAGTCTGTATGCCACTTCCTTGTTGTGGGTGTCATGCTGTATATGAGTTGTATGCCACTTCCCTTGTTGTGGGTGTCATGCTGTATATGAGTCTGTATGCGACTTCCCTTGTTGTGGATGGCATGCTGTATATGCATCTGTATGCGACTTCCCTTGTTGTGGGTGTCATGCTGTATATGAGTCTGTATGCCACTTCCCTTGTTGTGGGTGTCATGCTGTATATGAGTCTGTATGCCACTTCCCTTGTTGTGGGTGTCATGCTGTATATGAGTCTGTATGTGATTTCCCTTGTTGTGGGTGTCATGCTGTACATGAGTCTGTATGTGACTTTCCTTGTTGTGGGTGTCATGCTGTATATGAGTCTGCATGTGACTTCCCTTGTTGTGGGTGTCATGCTGTATATGAGTCTGTATGTGACTTCCCTTGTTGTGGGTGTCATGCTGTATATGAGTCTGTATGTGACTTCCCTTGTTGTGGGTGTCATGCTGTATATGAGTCTGTATGCGACTTCCCTTGTTGTGGGTGTCATACTGTACATGAGTCTGTATGCGACTTCCCTTGTTGTAGATGTCATGCTGTACATGAGTCTGTATGCGACTTCCCTTGTTGTGGATGTCATGCTGTATATGAATCTATATGTGACTTCCCTTGTTGTGGGTGTCATGCTGTATATGAATCTATATGTGACTTACCTTGTTGTGGATGTCATGCTGTATATGAATCTATATGTGACTTCCCTTGTTGTGGATGTCATGATGTATATGAATCTATATGTGACTTCCCTTGTTGTGGATGTCATGCTGTATATGAATCTATATGTGACTTCCCTTGTTGTGGATATCCTGTTGTATATGAGTCTGTATGCGACTTCCCTTGTTGTGGGTGTCATGCTGTATATGAGTCTGTATGCGACTTCCCTTGTTGTGGATATCATGCTGTATATGAGTCTGTATGCGACTTCCCTTGTTGTGGATGTCATGCTGTATATGAATCTATATGTGACTTCCCTTGTTGTGGGTGTCATGCTGTATATGAGTCTGTATGCTACTTCCCTTGTTGTGGGTGTCATGCTGTATATGAGTCTGTATGCGACTTCCCTTGTTGTGGGTGTCATGCTGTATATGAGTCTGTATGCGACTTCACTTGTTGTGGGTGTCATACTGTACATGAGTCTGTATGCGACTTCCCTTGTTGTGGGTGTCATGCTGTATATGAATCTATATGCGACTTCCCTTGTTGTGGGTGTCATGCTGTATATGAGTCTGTATGCGACTTCCCTTGTTGTGGGTGTCATGCTGTATATGAGTCTGTATGCGACTTCCCTTGTTGTGGGTGTCATACTGTACATGAGTCTGTATGCGACTTCCCGAGTTGTAGATGTCATGCTGTATATGAGTCTGTATGCGACTTCCCTTGTTGTGGGTGTCATGCTGTATATGAGTCTGTATGCGACTTCCCTTGTTGTGGGTGTCATGCTGTATATGAGTCTGTATGCGACTTCCCTTGTTGTGGGTGTCATACTGTACATGAGTCTGTATGCGACTTCCCTTGTTGTAGATGTCATGCTGTACATGAGTCTGTATGCGACTTCCCTTGTTGTGGGTGTCATGCTGAATATGAATCTATATGCGACTTCCCTTGTTGTGGATGTCATGCTGTACATGAGTCTGTATGCGACTTCCCTTGTTGTGGGTGTCATGCTGTACATGAGTCTGCATGTGACTTCCCTTGTTGTGGATGTCATGCTGTATATGAGTCTGCATGTGACTTCCCTTGTTGTGGGTGTCATGCTGTATATGAGTCTGTATGTGACTTCCCTTGTTGTGGGTGTCATGCTGTATATGAGTCTGTATGTGACTTCCATTGTTGTGGATGTCATGCTGTATATGAGTCTGTATGTGACTTCCCTTGTTGTGGGTGTCATGTTGTATATGAGTATGTATGCGACTTCCCTTGTTGTGGGTGTCATGCTGTATATGAGTATGTATGCGACTTCCCTTGTTGTGGGTGTCATGCTGTATATGAATCTATATGCGACTTCCCTTGTTGTGGGTGTCATGCTGTATATGAATCTATATGCGACTTCCCTTGCTGTGGGTGTTATGCTGTATATGAGTCTGTATGCGACTTCACTTGTTGTGGGTGTCATGCAGTATATGAGTCTGTATGCGACTTCCCTTGTTGTGGATGTCATGCTGTATATGAGTCTGTATGCGACTTCCCTTGTTGTGGGTGTCATGCTGTATATGAGTCTGTATGTGACTTCCCTTGTTGTGGGTGTCATGTTGTATATGAGTCTGTATGCGACTTCCCTTGTGTGGGTGTCATGCTGTATATGAATCTTTATATGACTTTCCTTGTTGTGGGTGTCAAACTGTATATGAGTCTGTATGTGACTTCCCTTGTTGTGGGGTCATGTTGTATATGAGTCTGTATGTGACTTCCCTTGCTGTGGGTGTCATGCTGTATATGAGTCTGTATGTGATTTCCCTTTTTGTGGGTGTCATGCTGTATATGAGTCTGTATGTGACTTCCCTTGTTGTGGGTGTCATGTTGTATATGAGTCTTTATATGATTTCCCTTGTTGTGGGTGTCATGTTGTATATGAGTCTTTATATGATTTCCCTTGTTGTGGGTGTCATGTTGTATATGAGTCTTTGTATGACTTCCCTTGCTGTGGGTGTTATGTTGTATATGAGTCTTTATATGATTTCCCTTGTTGTGGGTGTCATGCTGTATATGAGTCTGTATATGACTTCCCTTGTTGTGGGTGTCATGTTGTATATGAGTCTTTATATGATTTCCCTTGTTGTGGGTGTCATGTTGTATATGAGTCTTTATATGATTTCCCTTGTTGTGGGTGTCATGTTGTATATGAGTCTTTATATGACTTCCCTTGCTGTGGGTGTCATGTTGTATATGAGTCTTTATATGATTTCCATTGTTATGGGTGTCATGCTGTATATGAGTCTGTATGTGACTTCCCTTGTTGTGGGTGTCATGCTGTATATGAGTCTGTATGTGACTTCCCTTGTTGTGGGTGTCATGTTGTATATGAGTCTGTATGCGACTTCCCTTGTGTGGGTGTCATGCTGTATATGAGTCTTTATATGACTTCCCTTGTTGTGGGTGTCATGCTGAATATGAGTCTGTATGTGACTTCCCTTGTTGTGGGGTCATGTTGTATATGAGTCTGTATGTGACTTCCCTTGCTGTGGGTGTCATGCTGTATATGAGTCTGTATGTGATTTCCCTTGTTGTGGGTGTCATGCTGTATATGAGTCTGTATATGACTTCCCTTTTTGTGGGTGTCATGTTGTATATGAGTCTTTATATGACTTCCCTTGCTGTGGGTGTCATGTTGTATATGAGTCTGTATGTGACTTCCCTTGTTGTGGGTGTCATGTTGTATATGAGTCTTTATATGATTTCCCTTGTTGTGGGTGTCATGTTGTATATGAGTCTTTATATGATTTCCCTTGTTGTGGGTGTCATGTTGTATATGAGTCTTTATATGACTTCCCTTGCTGTGGGTGTCATGTTGTATATGAGTCTTTATATGATTTCCCTTGTTGTGGGTGTCATGCTGTATATGAGTCTGTATATGACTTCCCTTGTTGTGGGTGTCATGTTGTATATGAGTCTGTATGTGACTTCTCTTGTTGTGGGTGTCATGTTGTATATGAGTCTGTATGAGACTTCCCTTGTTGTGGGTGTCATGCTGTATAAGAGTCTGTATGTGACTTCCCTTGTTGTGGGTGTCATGCTGTATAAGAGCCTGCACGTGACTTCCCTTGTTGTGGGTGTCATGTTGTATAGGAGCCTGAATGTGACTTCCCTTGTTGTGGGTGTCATGCTGTATATGAATCTATATGCGACTTCCCTTGTTGTGGGTGTCATGCTGTATATGAGTCTGTATGCCACTTCCCTTGTTGTGGGTGTCATGCTGTATATGAGTCTGTATGCGACTTCCCTTGTTGTGGGTGTCATGCTGTATATGAGTCTGTATGCGACTTCCCTTGTTGTGGGTGTCATACTGTACATGAGTCTGTATGCGACTTCCCTTGTTGTGGATGTCATGCTGTATATGAGTCTGTATGCGACTTCCCTTGTTGTGGATGTCATGCTGTATATGAGTCTGTATGCGACTTCCCTTGTTGTGGGTGTCATGCGGTATATGAGTCTGTATGTGACTTCACTTGTTGTGGGTGTCTTGCTGTATATGAGTCTGTATGTGACTTCCCTTGTTGTGGGGTCATGGTGTATATGAGTCTGAATGTGACTTCCCTTGCTGTGGGTGTCATGCTGTATATGAGTCTGTATGTGACTTGCCTTGTTGTGTGTGTCATGTTGTATATGTGTCTGTATGTGACTTCCCTTGCTGTGGGTGTCATGCTGTATATGAGTCTGTATTTGATTTCCTTGTTGTGGGTGTCATGTTGTATATGATTCTGTATATGACTTCCCTTGTTGTGGGTGTCATGTTGTATATGAGTCTGTATGCGACTTCCCTTTTTGTTTGTGTCATGCTGTATATGAGTCTGTATATGACTTCCCTTGTTGTGGGTGTCATGTTGTATATGAGTCTGTATATGACTTCCCTTGTTGTGGGTGTCATGCTTTATATGAGTCTGTATATGACTTCCCTTGTTGTGGGTGTCATGTTGTATATAAGTCTGTATGTGACTTCTCTTGTTGTGGGTGTCATGCTGTATATGAATCTATATGCGACTTACCTTGTTGTGGGTGTCATGTTGTATATGAGTCTGTATGCGACTTTCCTTGTTGTGGGTGTCATGCTGTACATGAATCTGTATGCGACTTCCCTTGTTGTGGGTGTCATACTGTATATGAATCTATATTTGACTTCCCTTGTTGTGGATGTCATGCTGTATATGAGTCTGTATGCGACTTTCCTTGTTGTGGGTGTCATACTGTACATGAGTCTGTATGCGACTTCCCTTTTTGTGGATGTCATGCTGTATATGAGTCTGTATGCGACTTTCCTTGTTGTGGGTGTCATACTGTACATGAGTCTGTATGCGACTTCCCTTTTTTTGGATGTCATGCTGTATATGAGTCTGTATGCGACTTCCCTTGTTGTGGGGTCTTGGTGTATATGAGTCTGTATGTGACTTCACTTGTTGTGGGTGTCATTCTGTATATGAGTCTGTATGCGACTTCCCTTGTTGTGGGGTCATGGTGTATATGAGTCTGTTTGTGACTTCCCTTGCTGTGGGTGTCATGCTGTATATGAGTCTGTATGTGACTTGCCTTGTTGTGTGTGTCATGTTGTATATGTGCCTGTATGTGACTTCTCTTGTTGTGGGTATCATGCTGTATATGTGTCTGTATGTGACTTCACTTGTTGTGGATGTCATGCTGTATATGAGTCTGTATGTGACTTCCCTTGTTGTGGGGTCATGTTGTATATGAGTCTGTATGTGACTTCCCTTGTTGTGGGTGTCATGCTGTATATGAGTCTGTATATGACTTCCCTTGTTGTGGGTGTCATGGTGTATATGAGTCTGAATATGACTTCCCTTGTTGTGGGTGTCATGCTGTATATGAGTCTGTATATGACTTCCCTTGTTGTGTGTGTCATGTTGTATATAAGTCTGTATGTGACTTCCCATGTTGTGGGTGTCATGTTGCATATGAGTCTGGATGTGACTTCCCTTGTTGTGGGTGTCTTGTTGTATATAAGTCTGTATGTGACTTCCCTTGTTGTGGGTGTCATGCTGTATATGAGTCTGTATGCGACTTCCCTTGTTGTGGGTGTCATGTTGTATATGAGTCTGTATGTGACTTCCCTTGTTGTGGGTGTCATGGTGTATATGAGTCTGTATATGACTTCCCTTGTTGTGGGTGTCATGGTGTATATGAGTCTGTATATGATTTCCCTTGTTGTGGGTGTCATGCTGTATATGAGTCTGTATATGACTTCCCTTGTTGTGGTTGTCATGTTGTATATAAGTCTGTATGTGACTTCTCTTGTTGTGGATGTCATGTTGTATATGTGTCTGTATGTGACTTCCCTTGTTGTGGGTATCATGCTGTATATGAGTCTGTATATGACTTCCCTTGTTGTGGGTGTCATGCTGTATATGAGTCTGTATATGACTTCCCTTGTTGTGGGTGTCATGCTGTATATGAGTCTGTATGCGACTTCCCTTGTTGTGGGTGTCATGCTGTATATGAGTCTATATATGACTTCCCTTGTTGTGGGTGTCATGCTGTATATGAGTCTGTATGCGACTTCCCTTGTTGTGGGTGTCATGCTGTATATGAGTCTGTATGCGACTTCCCTTGTTGTGGGTGTCATGTTGTATATGAGTCTGTATGAGACTTCCCTTGTTTTGGGTGTCATGCTGTATATGAGTCTGTATGTGACTTCCCTTGTTGTGGGTGTCGTGTTGTATATGAGTCTGTATGTGACTTCCCTTGTTGTGGGTGTCATGTTGTATATGAGTCTTTATATGATTTCCCTTGTTGTGGGTGTCATGTTGTATATGAGTCTTTATATGATTTCCCTTGTTGTGGGTGTCATGTTGTATATGAGTCTTTATATGACTTCCCTTGCTGTGGGTGTCATGTTGTATATGAGTCTTTATATGATTTCCCTTGTTGTGGGTGTCATGCTGTATATGAGTCTGTATATGACTTCCCTTGTTGTGGGTGTCATGTTGTATATGAGTCTTTATATGATTTCCCTTGTTGTGGGTGTCATGTTGTATATGAGTCTTTATATGATTTCCCTTGTTGTGGGTGTCATGTTGTATATGAGTCTTTATATGACTTCCCTTGCTGTGGGTGTCATGTTGTATATGAGTCTTTATATGATTTCCCTTGTTGTGGGTGTCATGCTGTATATGAGTCTGTATGTGACTTCCTTGTTGTGGGTGTCATGCTGTATATGAGTCTGTATGTGACTTCCCTTGTTGTGGGTGTCATGTTGTTTATGAGTCTGTATGCGACTTCCCTTGTGTGGGTGTCATGCTGTATATGAGTCTTTATATGACTTCCCTTGTTGTGGGTGTCATGCTGTATATGAGTCTGTATGTGACTTCCCTTGTTGTGGGGTCATGTTGTATATGAGTCTGTATGTGACTTCCCTTGCTGTGGGTGTCATGCTGTATATGAGTCTGTATGTGATTTCCCTTGTTGTGGGTGTCATGCTGTATATGAGACTGTATATGACTTCCCTTTTTGTGGGTGTCATGTTGTATGTGAGTCTTTATATGACTTCCCTTGCTGTGGGTGTCATGTTGTATATGAGTCTGTATGTGACTTCCCTTGTTGTGGGTGTCATGTTGTATATGAGACTTTATATGATTTCCCTTGTTGTGGGTGTCATGTTGTATATGAGTCTGTATGCGACTTCCCTTGTTGTGGGTGTCATGCTGTATATGAGTCTGTATGCGACTTCCCTTGTTGTGGGTGTCATGTTGTATATGAGTCTTTATATGATTTCCCTTGTTGTGGGTGTCATGCTGTATATGAGTCTGTATGTGACTTCCCTTGTTGTGGGTGTCATGTTGTATAGGAGCCTGAATGTGACTTCCCTTGTTGTGGGTGTCATGCTGTATATGAATCTATATGCGACTTCCCTTGTTGTGGGTGTCATGCTGTATATGAGTCTGTATGCCACTTCTCTTGTTGTGGGTGTCATGCTGTATATGAGTCTGTATGCGACTTCCCTTGTTGTGGGTGTCATGCGGTATATGAGTCTGTATGTGACTTCACTTGTTGTGGGTGTCTTGCTGTATATGAGTCTGTATGTGACTTCCCTTGTTGTGGGGTCATGGTGTATATGAGTCTGTATGTGACTTCCCTTGCTGTGGGTGTCATGCTGTATATGAGTCTGTATGTGACTTGCCTTGTTGTGTGTGTCATGTTGTATATGTGTCTGTATGTGACTTCCCTTGCTGTGGGTGTCATGCTGTATATGAGTCTGTATTTGATTTCCCTTGTTGTGGGTGTCATGTTGTATATGATTCTGTATATGACTTCCCTTGTTGTGGGTGTCATGTTGTGTATGAGTCTGTATGCGACTTCCCTTTTTGTTTGTGTCATGCTGTATATGAGTCTGTATATGACTTCCCTTGTTGTGGGTGTCATGTTGTATATGAGTCTGTATATGACTTCCCTTGTTGTGGGTGTCATGCTTTATATGAGTCTGTATATGACTTCCCTTGTTGTGGGTGTCATGTTGTATATAAGTCTGTATGTGACTTCTCTTGTTGTGGGTGTCATGCTGTATATGAATCTATATGCGACTTCCCTTGTTGTGGGTGTCATGTTGTATATGAGTCTGTATGCGACTTTCCTTGTTGTGGGTGTCATACTGTACATGAGTCTGTATGCGACTTCCATTGTTGTGGGTGTCATACTGTATATGAATCTATATTTGACTTCCCTTGTTGTGGATGTCATGCTGTATATGAGTCTGTATGCGACTTTCCTTGTTGTGGGTGTCATACTGTACATGAGTCTGTATGCGACTTCCCTTTTTGTGGATGTCATGCTGTATATGAGTCTGTATGCGACTTTCCTTGTTGTGGGTGTCATACTGTACATGAGTCTGTATGCGACGCCCCTTTTTGTGGATGTCATGCTGTATATGAGTCTGTATGCGACTTCCCTTGTTGTGGGGTCATGGTGTATATGAGTCTGTATGTGACTTCACTTGTTGTGGGTGTCATGCTGTATATGAGTCTGTATGCGACTTCCCTTGTTGTGGGGTCATGGTGTATATGAGTCTGTATGTGACTTCCCTTGCTGTGGGTGTCATGCTGTATATGAGTCTGTATGTGACTTGCCTTGTTGTGTGTATCATGTTGTATATGTGCCTGTATGTGACTTCTCTTGTTGTGGGTATCATGCTGTATATGTGTCTGTATGTGACTTCACTTGTTGTGGATGTCATGCTGTATATGAGTCTGTATGTGACTTCCCTTGTTGTGGGGTCATGTTGTATATGAGTCTGTATGTGACTTCCCTTGTTGTGGGTGTCATGCTGTATATGAGTCTGTATATGACTTCCCTTGTTGTGGGTGTCATGGTGTATATGAGTCTGTATATGACTTCCCTTGTTGTGGGTGTCATGCTGTATATGAGTCTGTATATGACTTCCCTTGTTGTGGGTGTCATGTTGTATATAAGTCTGTATGTGACTTCCCATGTTGTGGGTGTCATGTTGTATATGAGTCTGTATGTGACTTCCCTTGTTGTGGGTGTCTTGTTGTATATAAGTCTGTATGTGACTTCCCTTGTTGTGGGTGTCATGCTGTATATGAGTCTGTATGCGACTTCCCTTGTTGTGGGTGTCATGTTGTATATGAGTCTGTATGTGACTTCCCTTGTTGTGGGTGTCATGGTGTATATGAGTCTGTATATGACTTCCCTTGTTGTGGGTGTCATGGTGTATATGAGTCTGTATATGATTTCCCTTGTTGTGGGTGTCATGCTGTATATGAGTCTGTATATGACTTCCCTTGTTGTGGTTGTCATGTTGTATATGTGTCTGTATGTGACTTCCCTTGTTGTGGGTATCATGCTGTATATGAGTCTGTATATGACTTCCCTTGTTGTGGGTGTCATGCTGTATATGAGTCTGTATATGACTTCCCTTGTTGTGGGTGTCATGCTGTATATGAGTCTGTATGCGACTTCCCTTGTTGTGGGTGTCATGCTGTATATGAGTCTATATATGACTTCCCTTGTTGTGGGTGCCATGCTGTATATGAGTCTGTATGCGACTTCCCTTGTTGTGGGTGTCATGTTGTATATGAGTCTGTATGAGACTTCCCTTGTTTTGGGTGTCATGCTGTATATGAGTCTGTATGTGACTTCCCTTGTTGTGGGTGTCATGCTGTATATGTGTCTGTATGTGACTTCACTTGTTGTGGGTGTCATGCTGTATATGAGTCTGTATGTGACTTCCCTTGTTGTGGGTGTCATGTTGTATATGAGTCTGTATGTGACTTCTCTTGTTGTGGGTGTCATGCTGTATATGAGTCTGTATGTGACTTCCCTTGTTGTGGGTGTCATGTTGTATAAGAGCCTGTATGTGACTTCCCTTACTTTAGGAGCAATGTGTGGATTGTAAATTGCGAAGGTGCTGTTGCAGTCTGTGAGAAAGTATTTTTTGCCCCCTCTTTATTCTGAGCTGTAGTGGAGGTACTTGCTGTTTAATGAGATGTTTGTAAATGGTGTTTGTCTTTTGGTATAACAGGTTCTCGTGTCCTTGGATGGCTTAGCTGACTTGTCCATCTTTTGATGTTATTAAGATTATAATAAAATTTGTTTACCTAGGAGCCATCTTGAAAACATTTGAAGTGTATTTGAATTGTAAACATGTAATAAAATAATTTAAAATTGTTGTTGTTCTTCTTCTACTTCGCTTTTTTCACCGATACCTAAAAGGTGTCGTGGTTTATATTATTTGTCGTTCGTGAGCTGCTCGAACTGTCTGAATTAGTGATTTTCCTTTGTTGTTATGTCTATGTCACTGCATCTATCCATCTTCTTCTGGGTCTTCCTTATAAAATTGTTACCATTTAAAAATAAATTAAATTCCTATAATTTCCATCAAAACGTAGAAGTATATTTATTTTTAGATTAATTAAAATCTACATGTGTTGCTAAACATGTCTAATATTCAATATTTTGCAGAATATTATGAACTGTCTAAACAGTTAAAAGAATTACCTCCACGAACAATAACTAATACTTTACGAAAAATTACATTTCTGCAGTGGCTTCCCTTTATAAACAAGAAAAATAATACTTAAAAAATTCGTATAAAAACAATAATTCCTATTTTCATCGTAAATTAAAGCCCATAAAGTTTGAGTGATAAAATTTAATTTTATTGCATTGTAGGACAGATTATCCACAGACTTTGATTTTTTAACGTTCACATTTAAAAAGAAAATATATGTTTTGAAACTGATAAGCGAATTGTCGGTACTGTTAGAATATTGCAATACCAGTTGCTTTATAAAATAATTTCTGAATTCATGAAATTTATGATAGATGTCTGTTATTATAAATTTTTGACCGACACATTCGTAGTGTCGAAATGAACGTATGTGAACGAAAGAGATAAACAATAACAAACAATGTACATTTTTTTTGTAAACGTTTTCGTGTGGAACTAAAATAAATACGTTTTACTGTTGAGCATGAAAGCATGGGAACGAAAGAGATAAATATGAAATGTTCGTCGATATATTATGGATGGAATGTGAGAGATGCTATTCCATTTTGTTTTTCATTGAAAAATGTTGTAATATTGAATTTAAAGATACAATAAAGATTTATAAAAAAAAAAAAAAAATTCGTAGTGTCGAAAGAGATTTATAGCTTAGCAACTTCCTTTTCCCGGCTGATGGTCTCTTAGAAGATGAATTCAGCAAATGCAAAGATAATAAAGCCTCAGGGCGTAAAGCCTGATGAGTTTGAGTCCTCTTTCAGCCAGGCTCTGTTGAAGCTGGAGATGAACTCATATTTAAAGGCCTCTCTTTATGAGTTGTCTATAGCTGGAGCAAAGGAGATTGATATGCAAGGCAAGAAAGTCATCATTATCTTTGTCCCAGCACCTCAACTGAGAGCTTACCAGAAGATTCAGACCCGTCTGGTTCGTGAGCTTGAGAAGAAGTTAACGGCAAGCCTGTTGTTTTTATTGCTCAGAGGAGAATGTTACCTAAACCCACTAGAAAGAGCAAGGGAAAGAATAAGCAAAATAGGCCAAGAAGCCGAACTCAGACCTCTGATCATGATGCCATTCTAGAGGACTTGTGCTTTCCAGCTGAGATTGTAGGCAAACGCATCCGTGGGAAGCTGGATGGCTCAAAGATCATGAAAGTTCATCTAGATAAAAGTCAGCAGAACAATGTTGAACATAAGCTTGATACATTCACTTGTGTGTAGAAGAAGCTTACTGGAAAAGATGTTACTTTTGAGTTTCCTGAATTTGCATTGTAAGTCAAAGAATATAATAAACTGACTTACAAGTTTAAAGAAATGAAAGAGATTTATGATTTCTCTCTGCGGCGAGACCCGGCTTGAAACGTCAATTACTCATCGACGAAAAAAATATGAGTACCTCCTAAGTCGGAGTTATCTGCCTGTGTGGCGAAGGACCCCTGTGCACACGGCTGTCCGGGAAAATGGATTAACACACAAAATTCAGTTCCTAGTCTCCAGGGACATCGTCAGAGGTCAAAGCTGACGAACGAAAAAATAGAGAAAGAGAGGTTTTCGTGTTCTGAACAAGTAAACACCCATGTCCTTTGTGCCGAGTTTGCAATCGTTACGGCTGTGTGCTGTTGAATGCGGGACAACTCCACTAGCTAGGCAGCTCTAGTGGAGTGGTATCCTGGAGACTGCAGCCCTTCCATTTACACAAATGACATGAATGGTTATCAATAATTAAGTTTCACTTAATTCGTACACGTTATTTAATATTATAATTCATTATATATTTACATTGTTATTGTTGTGTGGTGCACAAATTCGATAATCAAAATAAGATAATTATATTGCAGTTAATTTTCACTTATTTAAAGAATTCATCATCATCATCGTGTGCCTTCTCCGCAACGAATGTTGGCTAACATGGATCGCGATTCTACTCTGTTTCTTGCTTTGATGGTGCAGGCTGACATAGATTGACTTGTCCATCTTTTAATGTTACTCGTCCATGTTAGTCTTGGTCTGCCTCTTTTACCTTGTATTTTTCCTTCCAATATTACTTTAGTAGGCTGTTGTATATTTTAACATGCCCCAAAAATGTCATTTGTCTTGTCTTAATTGTATTTAGTAGCTCTCTTTTTATTTTCAGTTGTTTTAAAACTTCATCGTTTGTTATCTTTTGTTTCCATCCAATTCTACCTATTCTTCTATAAATCCACATTTCAAAGGCTTCAATTTTCTGTTCTGTTTTCTTGTCTAATGTCCATGTTTCTGCACCATACAGGAATATGAGAAGACGTAACATTTTGCCATTCTTAGTTTCAACCCTGCTGATATTTGTTTTGTTGTTAGTATATTTTTCATGGCATTAAAATTACTTTTTGCCATACCTATTCTTTTGTTTATTTCAGTTTTGCACTTTCCATCATTGGTTATAGTATGTCCCAGGTAGATAAAAGAATTATTGGTGTTATATTCTTTATATTCTATTTCTGAAGTATTACTTTTATGTTTGATATATTGTTTATTTAATCGTGCAATCTGATAAGAAATGTATCGTAATCTAGGGTTAACCAGCACACATAACAATGTTGTACCCTTTTCCTGATGATACATTTTCTTAAAATCATTTTGACCTACATAGCGATAAATTCAAATAAATTATATAACAATATTTCTGCTCCACGGGTTATCGCATTCACACCTGACGTATGATTGCCACACTGAAGTAAGCTTACTTCACGACCATCAGATCCCAAAATATACGAAAAAAATATATGAGTACCTTCGAAGTCGGAGTTATCTGTCTGTGCGGCGAGGGACCCCTGTGCACACGGCTGCCAGGGATAAACGGATTAACACGCAAAATTCAGTTCCTAGTCTCTAGCAACTTCGTCATAGGTAAAGCTGGCGAACGAAAAAAAAAAACGATCCCAAAATAATAAGTTCACACAAGTCATTTCTTTCTTCTTTTATCTAACTGCTGCTGCCTTGACGAGTGGCAGGAGAAAGTAATGAGTTCACACAAGTCATTTCTTTCTTCTTTTATCTAACTGCTGCTGCTGCCTTGACGAGTGGCAGGAGAAAGTAATGAGTTCACACAAGTCATTTCTTTCTTCTTTTATCTAACTGCTGCTGCTGCCTTGACGAGTGGCAGGAGAAAGTAATGAGTTCACACAAGTCATTTCTTTCTTCTTTTATCTAACTGCTGCTGCTGCCTTGACGAGTGGCAGGAGAAAGTAATGAGTTCACACAATTCATTTCTTTCTTCTTTTATCTAACTGCTGCTGCTGCCTTGACGAGTGGCAGGAGAAAGTAATGAGTTCACACAAGTCATTTCTTTCTTCTTTTATCTAACTGCTGCTGCTGCCTTGACGAGTGGCAGGAGAAAGTAATGAGTTCACACAAGTCATTTCTTTCTTCTTTTATCTAACTGCTGCTGCTGCCTTGACGAGTGGCAGGAGAAAGTAATGAGTTCACACAATTCATTTCTTTCTTCTTTTATCTAACTGCTGCTGCTGCCTTGACGAGTGGCAGGAGAAAGTAATGAGTTCACACAAGTCATTTCTTTCTTCTTTTATCTAACTGCTGCTGCTGCCTTGACGAGTGGCAGGAGAAAGTAATGAGTTCACACAAGTCATTTCTTTCTTCTTTTATCTAACTGCTGCTGCTGCCTTGACGAGTGGCAGGAGAAAGTAATGAGTTCACACAAGTCATTTCTTTCTTCTTTTATCTAACTGCTGCTGCTGCCTTGACGAGTGGCAGGAGAAAGTAATGAGTTCACACAAGTCATTTCTTTCTTCTTTTATCTAACTGCTGCTGCTGCCTTGACGAGTGGCAGGAGAAAGTAATGAGTTCACACAATTCATTTCTTTCTTCTTTTATCTAACTGCTGCTGCTGCCTTGACGAGTGGCAGGAGAAAGTAATGAGTTCACACAAGTCATTTCTTTCTTCTTTTATCTAACTGCTGCTGCTGCCTTGACGAGTGGCAGGAGAAAGTAATGAGTTCACACAAGTCATTTCTTTCTTCTTTTATCTAACTGCTGCTGCAGCCTTGACGAGCGGCAGGAGAAAGTAATGAGTTCACACAAGTCATTTCTTTCTTCTTTTATCTAACTGCTGCTGCTGCCTTGACGAGTGGCAGGAGAAGGTAATGAGTTCACACAATTCATTTCTTTCTTCTTTTATCTAACTGCTGCTGCTGCCTTGACGAGTGGCAGGTGAAAGTAATGAGTTCACACAAGTCATTTCTTTCTTCTTTTATCTAACTGCTGCTGCCTTGACGAGTGGCAGGAGAAAGTAATGAGTTCACACAAGTCATTTCTTTCTTCTTTTATCTAACTGCTGCTGCTGCCTTGACGAGTGGCAGGAGAAAGTAATGAGTTCACACAAGTCATTTCTTTCTTCTTTTATCTAACTGCTGCTGCTGCCTTGACGAGTGGCAGGAGAAAGTAATGAGTTCACACAATTCATTTCTTTCTTCTTTATCTAACTGCTGCTGCTGCCTTGACGAGTGGCAGGAGAAAGTAATGAGTTCACACAAGTCATTTCTTTCTTCTTTTATCTAACTGCTGCTGCCTTGACGAGTGGCAGGAGAAAGTAATGAGTTCACACAAGTCATTTCTTTCTTCTTTTATCTAACTGCTGCTGCCTTGACGAGTGGCAGGAGAAAGTAATGAATTCACACAAGTCATCTCTTTCTTCTTTTATCTAACTGCTGCTGTCTTGACGAGTGGCAGGAGAAAGTAATGAGTTCACACAAGTCATTTCTTTCTTCTTTTATCTAACTGCTGCTGCTGCCTTGACGAGTGGCAGGAGAAAGTAATGAGTTCACACAAGTCATTTCTTTCTTCTTTTATCTAACTGCTGCTGCCATGACGAGTGGCAGGAGAAAGTAATGAGTTCACACAAGTCATTTCTTTCTTCTTTTATCTAACTGCTGCAGCCTTGAAGAGTGGTAGGAGAAAGTAATGAGTTCACACAAGTCATTTCTTTCTTCTTTTATCTAACTGCTGCTGCAGCCTTGACGAGTGGCAGGAGAAAGTAATGAGTTCACACAAGTTATTTCTTTCTTCTTTTATCTAACTGCTGCTGCTGCCTTGACGAGTGGCAGGAGAAAGTAATGAGTTCATACAAGTCATTTCTTTCTTCTTTTATCTAACTGCTGCTGCCTTGACGAGTGGCAGGAGAAAGTAATGAGTTCACACAAGTCATTTCTTTCTTCTTTTATCTAACTGCTGCTGCTGCCTTGACGAGTGGCAGGAGAAAGTAATGAGTTCACACAAGTCATTTCTTTCTTCTTTTATCTAACTGCTGCTGCCTTGACGAGTGGCAGGAGAAAGTAATGAGTTCACACAAGTCATTTCTTTCTTCTTTTATCTAACTGCTGCTGTCTTGACGAGTGGCAGGAGAAAGTAATGAATTCACACAAGTCATCTCTTTCTTCTTTTATCTAACTGCTGCTGTCTTGACGAGTGGCAGGAGAAAGTAATGAGTTCACACAAGTCATTTCTTTCTTCTTTTATCTAACTGCTGCTGCTGCCTTGACGAGTGGCAGGAGAAAGTAATGAGTTCACACAAGTCATTTCTTTCTTCTTTTATCTAACTGCTGCTGCCTTGACGAGTGGCAGGAGAAAGTAATGAGTTCACACAAGTCATTTCTTTCTTCTTTTATCTAACTGCTGCTGCTGCCTTGACGAGTGGCAGGAGAAAGTAATGAGTTCACACAAGTCATTTCTTTCTTCTTTTATCTAACTGCTGCTGCCTTGACGAGTGGCAGGAGAAAGTAATGAGTTCACACAAGTCATTTCTTTCTTCTTTTATCTAACTGCTGCCTTGACGAGTGGCAGGAGAAAGTAATGCATCACATAATCAGGTTTCAGTAGATGTTGTTTTGTTGGTTATTTTGTTCACTTTCCTTTTATATGTAGTGTCGTTCATCGGCGTATTTGGATGTTGTTAAGGTAGAAAAATGTTGGTTGTTCCACGTGTCTTTACTCCGACTGTCTCTTCCTTTGCTTGTTGTTTGATCTGGTTCAATTTTTATTAAGTGAGTCAACCATTTCATTTTTTAAAAATGTGTTTGTATTTTCATTTTTATTTTATCCCCACGGAAAAAGACAAAGGAAGACCACAATGGCTTTACATTTTTTTTTTTTGGACAGAGTTTAATATACATAAACCCTAAAAAGCCAACATATATATATATATATATATATATATATATATATATATATATATATATGTAAGAAATAATAATTATTCTTTTGCATATTACCTATTGTCATTAAAAAATAGATTTATTGTTTTCTGCATTCACAACACCATACTAATGTACTATTGAACATTTTATAAATTACACTTTTTTTCCCTTTTGTAAAGAATTGTTAATTACATCCTCCTTATGGTGGGGCGGTATAATTTTAAAATATACATTTATTTATTAGTCTCCCTTGACCATTTAACCAAATATTTCACAGCCTAATTTTTTTTTACCGATGATCTCCCTTTTACCATATGTTTGCATCATTAACATTGACATTCCGACAACAATTGTTGATAAAGTTCCTACCAGCTATTGTGGTATTTATTTTAAATCTTGCCACTAACCACAGTACAAGTGACATTCTGTGCTAGAATTGTAATAAATTCTAAATTGTAACACATTCTATTGTCACTGATGTTAAACGAGCCGTGCTATGGTAGCCCGCGCTTTCACACCTTCTCAACTGTCCATCTCAACGGTCACCGTGTCTGTGACCCGGTTTACTATCAGGTACAGGAGACAAATAATAATAAATAAATATGATTAAATAGGGAAACTTCCGAGGCGATAATAGGGAATATGATCGATTATTCTGGATGGTGTCACTTCAAGCATCGAAAATCATGATGGTGCAAGGTGGCATTCTTCACCTCCCCAGAGTACTACCTTGGTACCCATTTCTGTCAGCAATTCAGATCTTCTATTATTCCCTACTATCAGGTACACACTGTATCCAAATGTTCTTCGCTTGTAAACCTGACCGTACTGATTGGTTTCTTGATTCTCCGATTTGTATGTGGCCGCGACAACTTCTCCTCCGCTCAGCGCCATGACGTATGAAACGACTGCTGGAATAAGAAATGGCGCACTGAAGACTTGTTACTGATCAGACGAACTGTGAATAAACTCAGTTCTATTTTATGAGTGAACAGTTTTGGTCAGTCATTTCGTCAGTGTTTGTGGGTATGATCGTTATATTGAAGAACGAACAGTCGGGGTGTGGAGAAGTCTGTGGTCTGAACGTCTGTATAGCCGTCCATCAGTGAAACAACGCGAAGTACCACTATACGGAGATCACAAAGGGAAGCTCAACATTAGTTTCCTGGTCAGTTTTGAGCGGCTGTTCCATCAAGTAAGAAGCAGTCACGTAGCGACGCAAATCACGAGTCCATCCTTCCAGCAGGACTGTCAGGGAGGAGGCCAACAATCAGTGCAGCAGGCGACCAGTGTCAACGCCGACTTTGATCCGTGTCCAGTGGGGAGCATGGCTCGTCACTAACAACGTTATCATTAGTTTATGTCATCAGTTTGTGTTGATAATAAAATAGTAGTGGCGGCCGGGTAGAATAATTCATCTCTGACTCATATCAATGTAATCATCATTATGTCTTGTAATGCTCATAGCAATGTTATCATCATTATATCTTGTAATGCTCATATCAATGTTATCATCATTATATCTTGTAATGCTTATATCAAATTAATCATCATTATATCTTGTAATGCTCATATCAATGTAATCATCAATATATCTTGTCATGCTTATATCAATGTAATCATCATTATATCTTGTCATGCTTATATCAATGTAATCATCATTATATCTTGTAATGCTTATATCAATGTAATCATCATTATATCTTGTAATGCTTATATCAATGTAATCATCATTATATCTTGTAATGCTCATATCAATGTAATCATCATTATATCTTGTAATGCTTATATCAATGTAATCATCATTATATCTTGTCATGCTTATATCAATGTAATCATCATTATATCTTGTCATGCTTATCCTCTTTGACTGATAAATGTAATCACTATTGTGTATTGTAATGCTTTGTATTTTAAGATGGAATTAAGATTACTAAAAAAAAAAAAGATATCCCACAGAACTTATATTTACTACAACCCGTCTGAAAGAACCTCTGTCTCTAGCCATATCTCTCACTTCTTCTGTTGTCATGTTTAACGTCTTCTTGATGTCTTGAAGCAGCTTTCTTGGTCTTTCTTCTTCTTCTACCTTTTTAGCTCCCAGTGGAGCATAGGTCTTCAACAAACACTTTCCAAGTCGTTCTGTTTTTTGCAATTCTTTTAAGATCATTCCATGTCTTCCCCATTATCTTCATCTCTGCTTCGATCTGTCTTCTCCAAGAATTCCTTGGTCTTCCTCTTTGTCTTTTCCCCTGGGAAAAAAAAGAGCCTGTTGTGTAATACTCTCAGTTGGCTTCCGTAGTGTGTGTCCTATCCATCGCCATCGTCTTCGCTGTATCTCTTTATCCACTGGTATTTGACCGGTACATTTCCATGATTCCACGTTAGTGACTTTGTCCTGCAATTTCCATCCCTTTATTCTGCGCAAGCATCCATTAATGAAAGTCTGTACCTTCGTGATTGTCAATTTTGTTATTCTCCATATTTCACAGTCATATAATAGGACCGACTTAACATTTGAGTTGAAAATTTGTATTTTTGTATTTAACCTAATTTCTTTGGATTTCCATATGTTTCCCAGTGCAATGTAAGCTCCTCTTGCTTTTGATATCCTTATTTTGGTATCATTTCTGTCCTCCCTCTTTAACTATATTACTGCCCATATATATGTAAGATTGTACGTCTAGTAGAGGTATTTCTCCTAGTTTTATTTGGTTATTGCCAACTGCATTAATTCTCATAATGTTGGTCTATTCTCTATTAATCTTTAGTCCTAGCTGTTGTGATCTCTCATCTAATATACTCATTTTATCCTGCATCTGTTGATGGCTGTGTGATAGGAGAGCTATGTCATCAGCAAAGTCTAAATCATCAAGTTGTTTGGTCAGTGACCACTGGATCCCATTTCTGTTGTTTTGAGTTATTTTCATAATCCAATCTATGGCCAGTAGAAAGAGAAATGGAGACAGAAGGCATCCCTGCCTTACTCCTGTTCTTATTTCAAATGCTTCTGTAAGATGTCCGTCATGCACCACACTAAATTTTGTTCCTTCATACATTGTTTTTATCAGGTTAATAAACTTTATGGGGATTCCGTAATGACTCAGCAACTTCCAAAGCATTCTTCTGTCTAAACTATCAAATGCCTTTTCGTATTCTATGAATCCAATATAAAGTGGGGATTTTAGTTCTAAACTTTGTTCAACTATTATACGTAGAGTAATTATTTGATCAGCACATGATCTGTTCTTCCTAAAACCTGCTTGTTCATATCTCAAGTGTTTCTCTAAGGCCTTCTTTAGTCTCTCCAGAAAGATTCTGCCTAATATTTTTCCTGGCACTGATAGTAGCATAATTCTATTATAATTTGTGCACTCCTGTAAACTTCCTTTCTTTAGTAGTTTGATCATATAACCTTCTCTCCAGTCTTTAGGTATTTCTTCCCTCTCCCAAATTTTATCCAATAGATCATGTAACATCTTGGTAGAGGTGTTAATATCTGCTTTGATGGCTTCCGAAGGAATTTCATCTGGTCCTGTGGCTTTACCATCTTTTAATAGTTTGATGGCTTTCATTATTTCTTCTTTGCTTGGTTTTCCGCAGTTAACGTGTAACTCTTCTTCTACTGGTAGTATATCTGGAGGATTATTTTAGCCGGGTCTGTTCAAAAGTTCTTCAAAGTGCTCTTTCCATCTCTCCATTTGTTCCCTTATATTACTAAGCAGATTTCCTTTCTTATTGAGTTATTGAGTTATTGAGTTATTTGCGGGTCATCATCATTGCACTCCGAACATGTCCATAGGTGCTCAGATCCCCTCCTCAGCAATTCCCTCAGTGTCCAGCGACTGACGACTCCAGTTCTATGTTGGTTGATAAGTCTTCTTACACGGCCACCAAGTTTCTCATTTCTGGCTGTGCCCATCTTAACTCCCATTTCCATCATCCGAAGAAGTGACGTGGATCTGTGTTTGTCGAAGTCCTGTGCTCTTCCAACATCTCGAAGGGCATTGATGATGTCCGCCCGATCCATCGGTTGCCCGTCCTCAACGACAGCGCAGCTAGCCAACCTGTCCGCTCTCTCATTTCCCCGTACTCCCGCATGTCCAGGGACATAGACAAAGGTGACCTTACGTATTTTGGATTTCTGCAACGACTCTACCCATTGCATGCGTACATAGCCCGCCTCCACTTTTTTTATCATGCTCATCGAATCACTCAGTATACATGCGTGGATGTAGTCTTGTGACTCTAACCATTTGAATGCCTTGGTCACTGCCATCACCTCCATTGTCATGCTACTCGTGGTCATGGCGTATGCACCACTGTCTTCCTTGGCAATTCTGCCTGCTGAGCGTGCTGTAAATGCCCATGCACTTCTTTCGTGTCGTCTTACAGATCCGTCTGTATAGATGACTGCATCTTTCTCATCGGTATTATCGCAGATGAGACCGTTGACCTCAGCATTAACCACGACCGGGTTCTGTTCCCTACTTTTCCTGTCGAGTGTGACAATACATGAGAAAGTTCCCTTGAATGACGTAGGCACCGGTATCCACTCCTCACCAACGCTGATATTGGTAAGCCCACAGACCTGTTTGATGACATCTTCTGCCCGGCCCACCCATGATTTGCCTCTTTTTAGCCTGGTACCTTTCTCTGTGTTGAGCACGTGGTGCAATGGATGCTCTGTATCTGTACTAATCTTCAGGTATGCTCGTGCTCTCCAGATCTTAATTCTGTCATCCATGGTTGGAAAGTCAAGAAGATACCTCATTGCTACACAGGGAGTGTCCCTCGTACATCCCAGGATAATGCGCATGGCTTCATTTTGTATTTTCTCCAGCCTATCAATTTGAGTCGTACTGACAGTAAGAATGGCCAGGGCATACTCGATTGGTGCGAGGACTAATCCCTGGAACAGAAGAATAAGTAGCCTCTGCTCGATGTTGGCAGCTGCCATGACCTTCAAGGCGGCTAATCCTTTGCGGGATTTTGTTATCACATGGTCGACGTGGTCTCGAAAACACAGGCTGCGATCAAACTTAACTCCGAGGTATGTCATCAACTTGTCCCTGGTCACCTCATCAGCTCCCATTCGTACTACCGGTGTGGTTGTATTAACGATATGATTGTTAAGGGAGAACCATGAAACTGATGCTTTATTAGGATTAACCAAGGCACCTGAAACCCCACACCAGGAAGAAATGCGATCGAGTTCATCTTGCATTGTGGAGGCGATTCCCCGTCTGTCTCTTCCCTGTCGATATACCAGAATATTATCAGCAAAAGTCATAGTTCTTCCCCTCCCATCCAGCTGTTGGGCCGTGATCGTTATTGTGTACACGTTAAATAGAACTGGTGACAATGGTGAGCCTTGTGGCAGCCCAGGACAAATGGATGTTGGCTCGGAAGACCAACTTCCACATCTGAGTATCACCTTCCTCTGAAACAGTGCCGCGGCGATCCATCTAATGAGGAAGGGGTTCACCGCCAGTTTGAGAAGCATATGCATGAGATATTCAAATGGTACCCTGTTGTATGCATCCTCCAGATCTATAGCAGCAGCACATGTCTCCTCTCGTCTGTGGAAGCCTTCGAAGACATCATAGGCAAATACTGCCGCATTGAGCCATGTCTCTTTGTTATATCTATAACCTCCGAGTGTGGAAGGGAATACGCGTTTCTGTTCAAGGCGACAGGTAAGGACACGGGCAACTATTTTCTCCAGCAGCTTGCCCGCAGTGTTCTGCATTGTGATGATTCTGTAGGCACTGATCTGAGAATGGTCCTTGTTTGGCTTCGGTAGCGGTAGTAAGTAGCTGTGTAGCCACTCCTCCTTAATCTGGCCACTCCGAATACTGGCATTAAACTCATTCCTTTCTTATTTTTGATAAAGGCGTTGATCTGTTTGTATTTTCCACCTAATTTCTTTGTGCTGTTGTACAGTTCTTTCATATTCCCTTTATTTGCTGCTACTTCTGCCTCTTTAGCTAGTTCATCTATATATTTCCTCTTATCCCTTTTAATGCATCTTCTCACTTCTTTGTTCACCTCCTGTGTCTTGGCTTTATTACTTCTTGTTTTGCTTTTAATTATGTCTGCTTTCTTGTTCTTTCTTTCTTTAATTTTATCCAGGGTCTCTGCTGTCATCCATGCCTTATCCTGGCGTTCTCTTTTCCCCAGTGTTTCTTCGCATGTCTCTTTCCATATATTTTTTACCTGTTTCCAATGATCTTCTATATTTATTGTATTTTCTAGTTGTTGGAGGACTTGGTATTTGTTTGATATTGTGACTGCGAATTTATCTTTAATTCCTTGTTCTTTAAGAAACCCTACATTGACATACTTTCTACCCTTATTCGTTGTAGTATACCTTTTTAATTTAATTTTAAGTTTGGCTAACAGAAGATGATGATCAGAAGCTACATCTGCCCCTCTATATACTTTTACATCCTGTAAGGATGACTTAAACTTATTATTAATACATATGTGATCAATTTGATTTTCCTTTCTATGATCTGGTGACACCCATGTAGCTTTGTGTATTCTTTTATGTTGGAATATAGTTCCTCCTAGGCTCATTTGATTAAGGGCGCAGAAATTCACAAATATCTCTCCATTCTCGTTTATATCTCCAAGTCCATGTTTTCCCATAATCTCTTCGAAGCCTGCGTTGTCTGATCCTACCTTAGCATTTAGGTCTCCCATCAAGATTATAATATCCTTTGGCTCGTCTTGCATCCATCTGACATTGCAGCTGTTTATAGAAATCATCTTTAACTGAGTCATCCTTATCGTTGGTTGGTGCATAGCATTGGATAATGTGTAATTTTATTTTGTTTTTGGTTGTTTTAAATGTTGCTCTCACCAGTCTTGGTCCCACTGCCTCCCATTCTATTAGTGTCTTCTGTGCATTCTTTGATAGCATTATAGCTACCCCTTCGCTATGTTGTGCTCCTAGTTACTGGTGTCCTGATGATAAAATCATCTCCCCTGTATTCAGTTTTATTCTCTCCGCTCCCAGCCATCTTGTTTCACACATTCCCAGAATATCTATCTTGTAGTTAGTCATTTCTGCTACCACTTGTGCCGCTTTTCCCTGTTCGTTAAGGGTACGAACATTCCAGGTGCCAATTCTGGAGGATTTCCTGGTAGACAAAGGGTGAGTAGGCAACCCGGACTCCTTATGGCTTTCTCCGGATTGCGTCACACGTCTCTTAGACAGAGAGCCCTTCTCTTTCCTGGTTGACGGATTTACTTTATCTTTCTTTGACTTGTTCATGTTTGTGAAGTTTTTTCGGCTTATTTTTTTACAGTATGGGATAGCCAGTCCCATGCCTAACCCTCCTTTCTCGCCTCTTACGAACATGCCTGGTAGGGTACAGCGCCACTATTCTTGACTCCCCTTTCGGGCCCCGGCAGAGCACGGGCGTTTCTTGGTCTTTAAACATTTCTTTTATTATTATTTTTTCCCGCTATGTAAGAAACAATCAACATGTTTCGGGCACATCATGAGAAGAGGAAAGTTGGAATACTTGGTTACAACTGGCAAAATAAAAGGAAAGAGAGATCGCGGACGACAAAGAGAGAAAATACTGGATAGCTTGGTGTCATGGCATGGAGAACTCAACAATAGAACTGATACGATGCACTGTAGATAGAAGATAGTGGAAGGACATGATCGCCAACGCCAACCGGTATGGCACATGATGAAGATGATGATGATGTGTAGGTAGGAGACTGTTTATAAGTCAGATCTTTTAAATGTTTGAATCTTTTACTGTCTCCATTGCTCTTTATGTCTTTATTTATATTTCATTTTTTAATATGTCTTCATTTCCCCTTGTTGATATTTAAAAAAAATATGTATTTATTGCTCCTTTTTGGTATTTCTTTTTTTAATATGTCTGCACTGCTCTCTCAACATAAATACGACAACATATTCGTATTGCCTGGGTACAAACACGTAACATCTCCCCAATCTCACACCAAAGAGAAGCACAGCTAACCGTCTATTAACGCTAATACAAACCGACATCCCTTGACAGAAGACACGAACATGAAAGCAAAACATTTCAACAAAAATCAAACAAATGTCCTTTATTACAGCCAATTATCACAATGATATTTATTTACATCGCTAAATCGTTAAAAAAACAAAGACCGAGTATTTGTTCTACAATCTCTTTGAGTTCTATGATTTCACTCCATCATGGAATGTTTCCTGACTTTTGATGTTTTGATAATTCATCATTCTGCAATTTTTCGTATTAATCTTTTTATCTTTTGCGTTTGTATTTGCCTGTTAATGAATGTTAGAACGGGGCTGTTTACCTGTTGTTTGGTTGTGTGTTCAATTTACTTCTTTGTGTGTTTCTGAAACCGAAAGTGTGTGCGATTTATTTGTGATTTATTTGTGATCAATTTCGAACGGAAACAGTGACAGTTTATGCTAGAAAAGTAGAAAACCCTGCCAAGAATATATAGAACAACAACAACTTAAATGGTTGGGCCACCTGGTCAGAATGAATCCTTACCAATCACCATCAAGGGCGTTCTTCTCGAGAATGCATGGAAAAAGACCAAGAGGAAGACATAGAAGAAGATGGATAGATGCAGTGACAGAGACATGTAACAAAAAAGGAAAATCACTAATTCAGACAATTCGAGCAGCTCAAGAACGACAAATGATATAACCACGACACCTTTTAGGTATCAGTGAGAAAGAGAAAAGAAGATGGATAGATGCAGTGCCAGAGACATGTAACAACAAAGGAAAATCACTAATTCTGACAGTTCGAGCAGCTCAAGAACGACAAATGATATAAACCACGACACCTTTTCGGTACCAGTGAGAAAAGGAAAAATAAAGACGAAGAACACCATATTCCCTAAACGCCACTTTGCGTGACGGTGGCACTTTCGAGGGAGGGGGATCGAGCGGCAGAACCGATACGAGTTTCCCTAGATTGCGGTGGTGCCAGTCAGAACTCAAGACTAATGATGCACTGTGTTGAGGTTTGCAGAACTGTGATATTTGCGCCTTTCAGCCCAGTACATCCGATTTATTCGCACGGCATTTTCAAGCACCGAATTGCCTTCCCTCTTTGACCCACACTCCCTTGGTCAGACTAGACCGGTCAGTCTGTTTCTAGAGGCACCACGAAGAGGTGGAGCAGAGTCTGGATGGTTCAGGTTCACCGATTCTTCATGCAATCTTCTATGAGTCGCTGACAGCTTTCAGCTCCGCTGCTGTGTGTGATTAAGTAAAATGGAAAATAATGTGATTAAGTAAAATGGAAAATAATGTGATTAAGTAAAATGGAAAATTATGTGATTAAGTAAAATTGAAAATAATTTGACTGAGTAAAATGGAAAATAACGAGATTAATAAGTAAAATGGGAAAAATGTGATTGAGTAAAATGGAAAACAATGGGATTCTGTAAAATACGATTAAGTAAAATGGAAAACAATGTGATTAAATAAAATGGAGCCAGTAGTGGGGTGTGATAAACACTCCAAGGCATGGCGACAACCCTACAAGGAAGGAACACGACATAATATTGACGTTTCGGCCTGTGGTCTTCTTCAGAATACAGAGACGACAACAAACGGTGAAGCACAATTATCTATAACTACATGTTAGATGATCAGGTGAAGGGAGAGGAAAGTAGGATGGTGAAATAAGAAAGGAGAGAGAGAGAGAGAGAGAGAGAGCGAGAGAGAGAGAGAGAGAGAGAGAGAGAGCGATGTATATGCTACACGAGGAGAGGTTGGATGAGCGTCAAGATATAAAATAGAAAGACGAGGAAGAGCACGAGATTCAAGATTAGAACTACAATAGTAAAAAGAGAAAAAAATGTATCATTAAAAAGTCTATGAAAATAGCTTAGCTTGAACAACCGGTCTGTCCTCCGTGATGGAATATATCAGATAGACTTGGTCAGTTCAGACTATGTCCGGAAGGCATCACGTGACGGAAACACGTGAGGTATAGATAGACAAAGGACCTGGGTCGTGGGATAACAACTATGAGGAGGGGGGAGAAGGGTTTGGCGTACTGTGTAAACAAAAGTCGATGGTCAGAGGGAAAACAGAAGCCCAAAAGAAAGGTCAGGGAAGGGCAAAACTGCGTGCCAACAAAGAACCAGGGGGAGGGGAAGAGGGAGATAAGTGACCTCATAAATCTACTCAGACAATACATTAGGGTAACCCAGCAAGAGGTGCAAAGAAAGGGTTAATCAAAAGACAAGGCAGTGAACTAGGAGATGAGTAAGAGAGATAGTCTCTACAGAATGGATGGGCTGGAAATGGATGAGTAGACAGGTAGGTCAAAGAGGGGAGGGAGAGAGAGGAAGTATATGCCAGAGGAAGAGATAAGGAGAGGAAGAATAAGAAAACCGGTATAAGTAAAGTAGGTAGGGAGAAAGGCGGTAGAGAGATGGAAGGGTGGTACGCAGGAGGTTAGTCCATAGAGAGGTAGAGAAGTATCAGAGGAGGAGATATGGAGATGAGGGATAAGGAACAGGTATGTGAACAGTAGATAGGAGGAGAGGCGGTGGGCATAAATGAATAGAAAGAACGGGAGTCTGAAAGAAGAGGAGTAATAGAGGATTGGTACGCAAGAAGTTCGTGCATAGAGAGGTAGAGAAGAGGGGAAATAGTGAAACTGAGGGGGATACAAAGAGAGGTGGATCTGAGTGGCTGATTAATAGACAAGTGGAGTCCTTAAAGAGGACTAAGAGAGGACACCAGGATAAAAAAGTAGATAAGGGGGGCGGGGGTCTTCATGAATAATGAGAGTAGAGAAGTGGTGACTACAAGTGAGTAGAGTTGGAAGGGGTGAGCTGGGAGTAGAACCAACAGAAGTGGGCGGAGAGATGGTACACCAGCAAAGGGAGGTAGTATACTAGGAGTGTGTATATTAGGGGGAGAGAAGAAGTATACAACAGAAGAGGAGATATGGAGAGGAAGAATAAGAAACAGATATGCATAAAGTGGATAGGGAGAGAGGCGGTGGATCGGAAGTGGATATTGAGAGGAAAAGTAAGAGATAGGTATATATGAAGTGGATAGGAGGAGAGGCGGTGGGCCAGAAGTGGTAGGATAGAGAAGGAGTTAGTAAGAAGTAGAGTGATAGGAGTGGTGCGCAGGAGGTATGTACCTTAGGAGATAAAGAGGTTGGGAAATGATAGAATAGAGGGCGATAATAAGGGTCCTAGAAAAGGAATGAAAGTGGACATCAGGATAAGGGGAGTACTGGAATAGCAGATATCGGGTAGTAGTGACTACAAGATAAAAGAGAAGGAATGGGTGAGCTGGGAGTAGACCAGCAGAGAGGTGAGGGGAGGGCGAGGATCAATACAAGTGGGCAGAGAGATGATACAGTTAGGTAGAGAGGTAATATAGTGATAAGGAGGTGATGGACATGTAGGTAGTCCGAAGAGAGGGGAGGGGGGGGGAGTTTAGATGAAGAAGACAAGATGAGGGGTTACTCAAAGAGGATATGGAAAGAAGAGATGGGCGAGGTGTAGACGAACAGAGAAGTGAAATAGGTGGGAGGATGGAACCGGTGTGTTTATCACACCCCACTACTGGCTCCTTGCTGCCAGCTTTAGCGCAGCACTGCAATTATTTGTCTGTTCCCTGATTAAATAAAATAGAGAGTAATATTGTTAAGTACAATAAATATAATATGTTTAAGTACATTGGAAAATAGTATAGTTAAGTAAAATAAATATAATATAGTTGAGCACAATAAGATATAATGTGATTAAGTAAAATGGAACATTACGTGATTAAGAAATATGAAACGTAACAAGAAAATCATGAGATAGCTAAGACCAGACACAAAAAAATTAAAATCAGATAATTGGCAACAGCAACAATAACAACAGAATAGAAAAGCGGAAATGTAAGAGTTTGTGATTTGGTAATCTATTTACAAGGCAATTTGCTTTGCTCTTCATGTTTTTTTTTAAATTTTAAATTGTTTGTATTGTTAGTGTCGATGTAGCTATTGCTTTTTCTGTTTCTTTTCTTGCATCTGTCGTTCATGTTGTTACATTTGCTGTTGCTGTTCTTGCAGCTGTCGTTCATGTTGTTACATTTGCTGTTGCTGTTCTTGCAGCTGTCGTTCATGTTGTTACATTTGCTGTTGCTGTTCTTGCAGCTGTCGTTCATGTTGTTACATTTGCTGTTGCTGTTCTTGCAGCTGTCGTTCATGTTGTTACATTTGCTGTTGCTGTTCTTGCAGCTGTTAT
Source organism: Megaustenia siamemsis (assembly GCA_032433765.1). NCBI lineage: Eukaryota > Metazoa > Mollusca > Gastropoda > Stylommatophora > Ariophantidae > Megaustenia > Megaustenia siamemsis. The sequence goes on along the minus strand of JAVIAB010000025.1, from coordinate 12,473,258 downwards.
TCATGTTGTTACATTTGCTGGTGCTGTTCTTGCAGCTGTTGTTCATGTTGTTACATTTGCTGTTGCTGTTCTTGCAGCTGTCGTTCATTTTGTTGCTGTTGCTGTTCTTGCAGTTGACGTTCATATTATTGCCCTTTTCTGCTACTGGTGTTGTTCTTGCAGTTGTTGTTCATGTTTTTACTGTTGTAGCTGTTGTTGCTGTTCTTGCAGCTGCTGTTCATTTTGTTGCTGCTCATGCAGTTGACGTTCATGTTGTTACTTTTGGTGCTGCTGTTCTTGCAGCTGTTTTTCATGTTGTTGCTTTTCTGCTACTGCTGTTCTTGCAGCTGTTTTTCATGTTGTTGCTTTTCTGCTACTGCTGTTCTTGCATCTGTTTTTAATGTTGTTGCTTCTTCTGCTGCTCATGTTCTTGCAGCTGTCATTCATGTTGTTGCTTTTCCTGCTGCTGCTGTTTTTGCAGCTGTCGTTCATGTTGCTGCTTTTTCTGCTGCTGCTCTTCTTGCAGCTGTCGTTCATGTTGTTATTTTTTCTGCTACTGCTGCTGTTCTTGAAGCTGTCGTTCATGTTGTTGCTTTTTCTACTGCTGATGTTCTTGCTTTTTCTGCTGCTGATGTTTCTGCGGCTGTCATTGATTTTGTGGCTTTTTATGCTGCTGTTTTTGCAGCTGTAATTCATGTTGTTGTTTTTTCTGCTGTTCTTACAGCTGTTTTTAATGTTGTTGCATTTTCTGCTGCTGCTATTCTTGCATTAAACAAACCTTTGTAGCACAGGATAGACAGCAAGACATCAAACATACCTTTGTAGCACAGGATAGACAGCAAGACATCAAACATACCTTTGTAGCACAGGATAGACAGCAAGACATCAAACATACCTTTGTAGCACAGGATAGACTGTGAGACGTCAAACCTACCTTTGTAGCACAGGATAGACAGTGAGACATCAAACAAACCTTTGTAGCACAGGATAGACAGCAAGACGTCAAACAAACCTTTGTAGCACAGGATAGACAGCAAGACATCAAACAAACCTTTGTAGCACAGGATAGACAGCGAGACATCAAACAAATATATCTATCATCACACCTTGATTCAATCTTTCAACATATATAACAAACAAAGTCTGCATTATTATTACAATAAAATTATATGTTACAAGTAAGAGATATTTACAATAACATACAAATTCTGCATTATTATTACAATAAAATTATATGTTACAAGTAAGAGATATTTACAATAACATACAAATTCTGCATTATTATTACAATAAAATTATATGTTACAAGTAAGAGATATTTACAATAACATAAACTTAAATATCAAAATATGTTTTTAATCTGCGTCCCCTTTTGTTTCAATAGCAGACTCAGACTTTCAACAAAGAAATATTGAGAAATGGTTGAGGTGCTTTCTTTTCACTGTAGAAGATCACCCTCAATATTTGACTTTCATTTACCTCAAACATATGCTCAGGGGACTTGATTTTCAATGCCTCTTTATATTAAAATAAAATTATCAGCAAAAACAACAAATAAAACAGGGTAAATGTGGAAGATGGAGCATGATCTTAGTTCTAGAAACATTCTACCAGACATTTTGAAAGTGGTTGTCCAGATGCATCATCTTCAACAGCAATGTCATGAAATATTACATTAGATCTATAACTGATAATCTCTTTCAATGTATTCAATTTACTTTGTTAAAACTTTTTTTTTAAAAAGAAAATATGGCTACAAAAGAAATATTCACAACAACTAGAGTGAGACATCACAGAAGAAGAATGCTGAATGTAACAAGAAGGTATGACATCAACAACAAGATATTAAAAAGAAAAGTAGATGTCAGAGCAATTCTGAGTTTCATTCAGAAACAAGAAATTAAATAACTTTGACAGGACACCCAAAGCATCAAATGAAACAGTGAGGAAAAAAAAAAGAAAAGAACCTCTCAGATGGTTCAGTGAAATTTCAAAAAAGAAACAAATTATTTCAACAAATTGATAAGTGGCAAATAATTAAAGAAAACAGAGGATCTCAAATACCACTGCTGTCTTGTGACATGACAACAAGCAATCAGTGAAAGATGTGTAAAATAAACACAAAATAGTATTAAGACTAATTATTCCTCTTTTTCAACTTTAAGATTAGTACTTGCCAGTTTTTGTGTTTGTTTTTCTAGAATATTATCTGTTGGTGTGTACTTAAAGAAGGCTTTTGCTGAATTGTCTCATCTTTCTATAGATTTAGCAACTTAATATAATTCTGTGTTTATTTTACATGTTTTCTGTAGCTCTTCTTTTGTTCCCATGTGATATTCAATTTATTGTACATTTTATATTTGTCCCCTATCTCCAAGCGATGGAAGAGTGGACTCATGATGCAGAAAAGCAAGCCAAATTTGGTTCAAAATGGTATCATTATTGACAAAGAAAGAAATCACAACATTGTTCTGTAATCTTGTCACAAAATAATCTGAATTGTCACAAATTAGCTTAGCGATCACCAGAAATATCCCAATTTGTCACAAAATATTGCAGCTATAACAAAATATCAAAGTTGTAACAAATATATCAAAGATGTCACAAAAATATCTGAGCTGTCACAAACTATCAAAGCTGTCACAAAATATCATATGTTTTCAAAATATCAAATCTGTCACAAAATATCCCAACTGCACAAAATATCTCAGTTGTCAGAAAATATCCCATCTGTCATAAGATATCACAGTTGCAACAAAATATCCCACCTGTCATAAGATATCACAGTTGCAACAAAATATCCCATCTGTCATAAGATATCACAGTTGCAACAAAATATCCCATCTGTCATAAGATATCACAGTTGCAACAAAATATCCCATCTGTCATAGGATATCACAGTTGCAACAAAATATCCCATGTCACAAAAATCCCCATTGTCATTAAATATCCCAGATATATAAAAATGTCCAACCTGTAAAAAACAATCCCAAGAGAAGGAAAATGCTGCAGTTGTCTCAAAATATCCCAGCTGTCACATAATTTTCCAGTTGAAACAAAATATTCTAGATGTCACAAAATGTCTCTGATAGCACAAAATATCCCGGCTGTCACATAATTTTCCAGTTGAAACAAAATATTCTAGATGTCACAAAATGTCTCTGATAGCACAAAATGTCTCTGATAGCACAAAACGTTTCTGATAGCACAAAATGTCTCTGATAGCACAAAATGTCTCTGATAGCACAAAATATCTCTGATAGCACAAAATGTCTGATAGCACAAAATGTCTCTGATAGCACAAAACGTCTCTGATAGCACAAAACGTCTCTGATAGCACAAAACATCTCTGATAGCACAAAACGTCTCTGATAGCACAAAACGTCTCTGATAGCACAAAACGTCTCTGATAGCACAAAATGTCTCTGATAGCACAAAATGTCTCTGATAGCATAAATTGTCTCTGATAGCACAAAATGTCTCTGATAGCACAAAATGTCTCTGATAGCACAAAATGTCTCTGATAGCACAAAATGTCTCTGATAGCACAAAATATCTCTGATAGCACAAAATGTCTCTGATAGCACAAAATGTCTCACTGTAATAAAAATTCCCAGGTGTAAGAAAATATCTCCGTTGTCACAAAATATCAAAGTTGTCACAAATATATCAAAGATGTCACAAAAATATTTTAGCTGTCACAAAATATCAAAGTTGTCACAAATATATCAATGATGTCACAAAAATATTTTAGCTGTCACAAAATATTCTGGCTGTAACAAAATATCAAAGTTGTCACAAATATATCAAAGATGTCACAAAAATATTTTAGCTGTCACAAAATACTCTGGCTGTAACAAAATATCAAAGTTGTCACAAATATATCAAAGATGTCACAAAAATATTTTAGCTGTCACAAAATATTCTGGCTGTAACAAAATATCAAAGTTGTCACAAATATATCAATGATGTCAAAAAAATATTTTAGCTGTCACAAAATATTCTGGCTGTAACAAAATATCAAAGTTGTAACAAATATGTCAAAGATGTCACAAAAATATTTTAGCTGTCACAAAATATCAAAGTTGTAACAAATATATCAAAGATGTCACAAAAATATTTTAGCTGTCACAAAATATCAAAGTTGTAACAAATATATCAAAGATGTCACAAAAATATTTTAGCTGTCACAAAATATTCTGGCTGTAACAAAATATCAAAGTTGTCACAAATATATCAAAGATGTCACAAAAATATTTTAGCTGTCACAAAATATTCTGGCTGTAACAAATATATCAAAGATGTCACAAAAATATTTTAGCTGTCACAAAATATCCTGGCTGTAACAAAATATCAAAGTTGTAACAAATATATCAAAGATGTCACAAAAATATTTTAGCTGTCACAAAATATCAAAGTTGTAACAAATATATCAAAGATGTCACAAACATATTTTAGCTGTCACAAAATATTCTGGCTGTAACAAAATATCAAAGTTGTAACAAATATATCAAAGATGTCACAAAAATATTTTAGCTGTCACAAAATATCACAGCTGACACAAAATATATAATTTGTCACAAAATATCCTAGCAGTCAGGAAATATCCAAGCTATCACAAAATATCCCTGATGTCAATAAATATCCCTGATGTCAATAAATATCTCAGTTGTTACAAAATATCTAAACTGTCACAAAATATCAAAGCTGTCACAAAATATTCCAGTTGTAACAAAACATCCCAGCTGTCACAAAATATATCTATTGACACAAAATGTCACAGCTGTAACAAAATATTATAGCTATCACAAAATATCTATATTGTCACAAAATAATCTGAATTGTCACAAAATATCCCAGCAGCCACCATAAATATCCCAATTTGTCACAAAATATTGCTGCTATAAACAAATATCCTAGCAATCACAAAATATCAAAGCTGTCACAAAATTTCATATGTTTTCAAAATATCATAGCTGTAAAAAAATATCCCAACTGTCACAAAATATCTCAGTTGTCCAAAAATATCGCAGTTGTCCAAAAATATCGCAGTTGTCCAAAAATATCGCAGTTGTCATAAGATATCACAGTTGCAATAAAATATCCCTGCTGTCACAAAATATCCTGGTTATAATAAAATGTCCTAACTGTTACAAAAAAATCACAGAATGTCACAACTGTAACAAAATATCCCAGCTGTCACAAAATATTCCAGCTGAAAGAAAATATCACAGCTGTCACAAAATATCTCAGTTATAACAAAGTATCCCGCAGTCATAAAACACCCCAGTTGTCACATAATATCACAGTTGTCACTAAACATTAAAGCTGTCACAAAATATCCTTGCTATAACAATATATCCCAGCAGTAACAACATATCCCAGCTGTCATAAATTATCAAAGCTGTCACAAAAATATATCTGTCACACAATATCACAGTTGTCACTAAACATTAAAGCTGTCACAAATTGTCCTTGCTATAAAAAATATCACAGCTGTCACAAAATATCTCTGTTATAACAAAATATCCCAGCAGTCATAAAACACCCCAGTTGTCATATAATACCAGCTGTCATAAAACACCCCAGTTGTCATATAATATCACAGTTGTCACTAAACATTAAAGCTGTCACAAAATGTCCTTGCTATAACAAAATATCCCAGCAGTAACAATATATCCCAGCTGTCACAAAAATATATCTGTCACATAATATCCGTGTTGTCACAAAATATCTCAGTTGTAACAAAATATCCTAGCTGTGACAAAAAATACCAGTTGTCACAAAATGTCTCAGTTGTCAAAAAAATATATCAGCTGTAAGAAAATATCTCGGTTGCCACAAAATATTCTAGCTGTAACAAAATATCAAAGCTGTAACAAATATATCAAAGATATTATACAAATATTTCAACTGACAAAAAATATCCCAGTTTTCACAAAATATCCCAGCTTTCAGAAATTATTTCAGTTATCACAAAATATCCCTGCAGTCATCAAATATCCCAGTTATCGCAGAATACCCTTGATGTTAATAAATATCTATGTTAATGAACATCCTAATTACTATTTTAGAACATCCTGATTACTCTTTTAGAACATCCTGATTACTCTTTTATAACATCCTGATTACTCTTTTAGAACAACCTCATTACTCTTTTATAACATCCTCATTAATCTTTTAGAACAACCTCATTACTCTTTTATAACTGCCTCATTACTCTTTTATAACAACCTCATTACTCTTTTATAACATCCTGATTACTCTTTTAGAACATTCTCATTACTCTTTTAGAACAACCTCATTACTCTTTTATAACAAACTCATTACTCTTTTATAACAAACTCATTGCTCTTTTATAACAGCCTCATTACTTTTTTATAACAGCCTCATTACTCTTTTATAACAACCGCATTGCTTTTTTATAACATCCTCATTACTCTTTTATAACAGCCTCATTACTCTTTTAGAACAACCTCATTACTCTTTCAAAACATCCTCATTACTCTTTAGAACAACCTTATTACTCTTTTATAACAGTCTCATTACTCGTTCCTAGCAGTCCTTGGTATTCTCAACATTCTTCTGTAAAACCACATTATTGCAACCTGTAAAAATTTTCTTTTCCGTTGTCCGAATGTCCACAATTCACATCCATGCATCAAATAACGTAGACTACAGCTATTTATATTCATTAACCCATTTAAGTATATGTTGTTGTTTGATGTTTCTTTCACTGTTACAATAATTCCTTATGAGGCTCTTTTACTATTGAGATTAAGGCCTTTATTTTTCTTTCCATCATTATAATATGTATTTTTTATATATAACCCATTGTCACTCTTAAAGATTAAGACTGTGTCATCAGCATATCTCATTTTGTTTATATTATGGCCATGACTGAAACTCCAGCTATGACCTTTATCTTCATCTTCTTCCTCTACATTTCAACTCCCTGTGGACCATAGGTCTTCAACAAAATTTTTCCTAGATAACCTGTTTCTTGCCATTCTTTTATGATCATTGCATGTCTTCCTTACCATCTTCATCTCTGCTTCCAACTGTCTTCACCAAGAATATTTTGGTCTTCCTCTTTGTCTCTTTCCTTGGGGATTTAAAAAAAGAGCCTGTTGTGAAATACTCCCATCGTCTTTGCTATATTTATGTTTCCACTGGTATTTGACTGGTACTTTTCCATAATTCTATGTTAGTGATTTTGTCCTGCCATTTCTTTACTTTTAATCTGTGCAAACATTCATTAATGAAAGACTGTATCTTCATGATTGTCATGTTTGTTGTTCTCCGTGTTTCACTGCCATATAATAGGATTGACTTAACATTGGAGTTGAAAATTTTTATTTTGTATTTAACCTAATTTCTTTGGATCTCCATGTTTCCCAGTGCAATGAATGCTCCTCTTGCTTTTGATTTTTAAAAAAAATGATACTTATTTTGGTATTATTCTCAGTTCCTCCCACTTTGTCTATATTACAACCCAGATATATGTAAGATTGTACATCTAGTAGAGGTATTTCTCCTATTGCTATTTGGTTATTGCCAGCTGCATGATCTTAATGGATTGTAGTATAGTCCATCACCATCTATAGAAGTAAACCTGGGGCTGAAAGGAAACCTCAGAAAATCTTGCAATTGAAAAATGACATTTTTAGCTTATTAATTCTATAAGTGGCTGCAATTTCACCATATGTATTAATATAAATCTGGTGAGAGCACATACCTAACACATTGTTTTATTTGTTGAAACATTCCTGGTTTCCATTTCTCATGATTGTTTTCTGTTACCGGTACATCTTATATACTTTTATGAAATCTTTGCTACCCATGTTTAAAGTGTTGATTATTTCTTTGATGATCTTACTTTGTGAAATGCATTACTTAAAATGTTGATTATTTCTAGAAGATCTTACTATGCCAAATGAGGACTTCCAGTCAATATGGCAGATAGGTGGCAAAAACTCTTGAGGCTCTGTTTGAAAAGTGTTCCCTGTTGAGGTTTCCTTATATTCCAAGTCCAGCTTGATGCTGAAGCTATTGAGTTTAGTGCTCTGTGCACACTGGTAGCTGTAGTTTTCATCTGAATCATGTTTCAATATTCTGATACTTATAATGAATAATATTGTATGACGACGGACAGTTCGGCTGTGTTCACTTTCAGTGCGGCTGCACCTTTTATTTTTTGGCATGTGCTGTGGCTGCTATGAGAGCGATTGCAGCTACCTTTCTTTTTTCTAGATCCTTCAATGAGATGAGATGTTAATTCAGATGATTCCACTGGCATGGATGGTTCAGCACTTATGTATTTTAATTTGTTTGCAGTGATACTGAGGCCTTTGACTTACTACAACTGGCAGTCTATGTTCTCTTGACCTCCCCTACCTCGTTTTCTAGTGTTTCTAAAATTCAATCTTTTTCATGGTCAGGCCTCTGGTCTGTGTTCTCATAGATTTATTGAAGGCTCGTTGAATCATATATTGATATGTCTTACCACAACACAAGGAACAAACCTTTTTATAATTGTTTCTTTATCTATTCAATGGCAGGAATTATTTCTAGCTTTTTTTATTAATTCTTCACTTCTAATTTTATCTCTCACTGTTACTTAACTATTACAAAATGTGGACACAACTCAAAAGAACAAAATTAGTGTAAAAAGTGGCTTTATAGAATTACTGGATTTGTGTGTTCTGTGATGGCTCTCTTGCAGTACTTTCTAATCATAACATATGCATCAGGGGACAGACAACAATCCTGGACATGCAACTGCTGAAATGAAGAGCACCTATAGGCAATCATCACAATTCCTTTGCCTATTGTCGCATAGTTTACATAGATTTGGACAGTGCATAGATAAAGCATACAGTCGGTCTGTTATTTCACATTTACCTATGTCCAATGAGTGAAGTCTTGAGCAGTTCTGTGCCAGAAAATCTAAGCCAGTGTCTGAGATAGCCTCATAGACCTGAACGTTGAGGTAGCATAGCTTGCTGTAGTTCTTGGTAATGTGGATGACCCCTTGGTCTGACACCTTGGTAAACATGAAAAAATTTGTAAAAAGTTTATAACAGGCCTTTGTGAGCAATTATATATGTAAATGTTTGTAAATAGTACTAACACACTTTCTAAAATGTGTCAATAATTAAAAACAATGGTAGATATGTAAATGTTTGTAAATAGTACTAACATACTTTCTAAAATGTGTCAATAATTTAAAATAATGGTAGATATATAAATATTTGTCAACAATTATAATATGCCTCTGTCAATATTTCAACATTGTACATAAACATTACAACAATAGTAAACATGTATAAATTAAACTCATCATCCCTTTTGATAAATGGAGGAATAATGGTGTTAGTGATTATATTTTTTTTTATGACCATCATGACTTTTATATAATGTCATGGCCAGAATCAATGCTGCACTACCTGAAGACAGTTCAGAACTACAACTACTTTGGACATACTATAACTAGTGATGGAAAATGTACAACTGAAATAAACAAAAAAATAGGAATGGCAAAAAAGTAATTTTAACTCTTTCCGTATGGAATCTTTTTATCGATGCATTGGAAGAGATTTCTGAGACAAAATTTGTCATGGTTTTAAGAATCAACCGACATATTTATATTTATCTAACATATAACATATTATATATGAATTTGTAGATAATTGAACAGGGTATTAGATTTCACCAATACCAAGATGATACAAGACATGTAAAAAGAATACAGTTTGATGACGGTTTACACTAATCAAATTGAGAATGACACACTATGGGCGAAACATACGCAGTTGAAATCGACGTGACGCACAGTGCGGCGAAACGTATGGAAAGAGTTAATGCCATGAAAAATATACTAACATCAAAATAAATAAAGCCCGGGCTAAAACTAAGAATAGCAAATTATTATATCTTTTCAACATTCCTGTATGGTGCAGTAACATGGAAATTAGACATGAAAACAGAACAGAAAATTTAAGTTTTTTTGAGATGTGGATTTAGAGAAGAATAGGAAGAATTGGAAGGAAAGAAAAGAAAACAAATGATGAAGTCTTAAAACAACTAAAAATAAAAAGAGAACTACTAAACACAATTCAAACAAGACAAATTAGATTTTTGGGGCATGTTAAATGACACAGCAGTCTATTAAAAGTAATCTTGGGGGGGGAAATGCAAGGTAAAAGAGGCAGAGGTAGACTAAGGCTAATATGGACGAGTAACATCAAAAGATGGACAAATCAGCCTATGATAATCTGCATCATCGAAGCAAAGACAGAGCAGAAAGGTGCTCCGTAGTAGCCAACTTTGGATGCGGAGACAGCACTCAATAAATGAATGAATGACAAATGAAAAAATGTCATATAAAGTTTATACTTAACTGTCTAAAGAAACAATTTTAAACTTGTATGTTGTGAAAGTCTGTATCTGCACTGCAAAAGTTTTATCAAATGTTTTGTTTCCAATGTAAAGCAAGATTTGTTTTTTCTCTTCCAAAAACAAATGTCCACAGTCTGGTGTCACATGCTTCCTTGTGTTAGTTATCAAAATGTCCCACAGTCTGGTGTCTCATGCTTCCTTGTGTTAGTTATCAAAATGTCCCACAGTCTGGTGTCTCATGCTTCCTTGTGTTAGTTATCAAAATGCCCCACAGTTTGGTGTCTCATGCTTCCTTGTGTTAGTTATCAAAATGTCCACAGTCTGGTGTCTCATGCTTCCTTGTGTTAGTTATCAAAATGTCCACAGTCTGGTGTCTCATGCTTCCTTGTGTTAGTTATCAAAATGTCCCACAGTTTGGTGTCTCATGCTTCCTTGTGTTAGTTATCAAAATGTCCCACAGTTTGGTGTCTCATGCTTCCTTGTGTTAGTTATCAAAATGTCCACAGTCTGGTGTCTCATGCTTCCTTGTGTTAGTTATCAAAATGTCCCACAGTCTGGTGTCTCATGCTTACTTGTGTTAGTTATCAAAATGTCCACAGTCTGGTGTCACATGCTTACTTGTGTTAGTTTTCAAAATGTCCCACAGTCTGGTGTCTCATGCTTCCTTGTGTTAGTTATCAAAATGTCCCACAGTCTGGTGTCTCATGCTTCCTTGTGTTAGTTATCAAAATGTCCCACAGTCTGGTGTCTCATGCTTCCTTGTGTTAGTTATCAAAATGTCCCACAGTCTGGTGTCTCATGCTTCCTTGTGTTAGTTATCAAAATGTCCCACAGTCTGGTGTCTCATGCTTCCTTGTGTTAGTTATCAAAATGTCCCACAGTCTGGTGTCTCATGCTTCCTTGTGTTAGTTATCAAAATGTCCCACAGTCTGGTGTCTCATGCTTCCTTGTGTTAGTTATCAAAATGTCCCACAGTCTGGTGTCACATGCTTACTTGTGTTAGTTATCAAAATGTCCCACAGTTTGGTGTCTCATGCTTCCTTGTGTTAGTTATCAAAATGTCCCACAGTTTGGTGTCTCATGCTTACTTGTGTTAGTTATCAAAATGTCCACAGTCTGGTGTCTCATGCTTCCTTGTGTTAGTTATCAAAATGTCCCACAGTCTGGTGTCTCATGCTTACTTGTGTTAATTATCAAAATGTCCAGTCTGGTGTCACATGCTTACTTGTGTTAGTTATCAAAATGTCCCACAGTCTGGTGTCTCATGCTTCCTTGTGTTAGTTATCAAAATGTCCCACAGTCTGGTGTCTCATGCTTCCTTGTGTTAGTTATCAAAATGTCCCACAGTCTGGTGTCTCATGCTTCCTTGTGTTAGTTATCAAAATGTCCCACAGTCTGGTGTCTCATGCTTCCTTGTGTTAGTTATCAAAATGTCCCACAGTCTGGTGTCTCATGCTTCCTTGTGTTAGTTATCAAAATGTCCCACAGTCTGGTGTCTCATGCTTCCTTGTGTTAGTTATCAAAATGTCCCACAGTCTGGTGTCTCATGCTTCCTTGTGTTAGTTATCAAAATGCCCCACAGTTTGGTGTCTCATGCTTCCTTGTGTTAGTTATCAAAATGTCCACAGTCTGGTGTCTCATGCTTCCTTGTGTTAGTTATCAAAATGTCCACAGTTTGGTGTCTCATGCTTCCTTGTGTTAGTTATCAAAATGTCCCACAGTCTGGTGTCTCATGCTTCCTTGTGTTAGTTATCAAAATGTCCCACAGTCTGGTGTCTCATGCTTCCTTGTGTTAGTTATCAAAATGTCCCACAGTCTGGTGTCTCATGCTTCCTTGTGTTAGTTATCAAAATGTCCCACAGTTTGGTGTCTCATGCTTCCTTGTGTTAGTTATCAAAATGTCCCACAGTTTGGTGTCTCATGCTTCCTTGTGTTAGTTATCAAAATGTCCACAGTCTGGTGTCTCATGCTTCCTTGTGTTAGTTATCAAAATGTCCCACAGTCTGGTGTCTCATGCTTACTTGTGTTAGTTATCAAAATGTCCACAGTCTGGTGTCACATGCTTACTTGTGTTAGTTTTCAAAATGTCCCACAGTCTGGTGTCTCATGCTTCCTTGTGTTAGTTATCAAAATGTCCCACAGTCTGGTGTCTCATGCTTCCTTGTGTTAGTTATCAAAATGTCCCACAGTCTGGTGTCTCATGCTTCCTTGTGTTAGTTATCAAAATGTCCCACAGTCTGGTGTCTCATGCTTCCTTGTGTTAGTTATCAAAATGTCCCACAGTCTGGTGTCTCATGCTTCCTTGTGTTAGTTATCAAAATGTCCCACAGTCTGGTGTCTCATGCTTCCTTGTGTTAGTTATCAAAATGTCCCACAGTCTGGTGTCTCATGCTTCCTTGTGTTAGTTATCAAAATGTCCCACAGTCTGGTGTCACATGCTTACTTGTGTTAGTTATCAAAATGTCCCACAGTTTGGTGTCTCATGCTTCCTTGTGTTAGTTATCAAAATGTCCCACAGTTTGGTGTCTCATGCTTACTTGTGTTAGTTATCAAAATGTCCACAGTCTGGTGTCTCATGCTTCCTTGTGTTAGTTATCAAAATGTCCCACAGTCTGGTGTCTCATGCTTACTTGTGTTAATTATCAAAATGTCCAGTCTGGTGTCACATGCTTACTTGTGTTAGTTATCAAAATGTCCCACAGTCTGGTGTCTCATGCTTCCTTGTGTTAGTTATCAAAATGTCCCACAGTCTGGTGTCTCATGCTTCCTTGTGTTAGTTATCAAAATGTCCCACAGTCTGGTGTCTCATGCTTCCTTGTGTTAGTTATCAAAATGTCCCACAGTCTGGTGTCTCATGCTTCCTTGTGTTAGTTATCAAAATGTCCCACAGTCTGGTGTCTCATGCTTCCTTGTGTTAGTTATCAAAATGTCCCACAGTCTGGTGTCACATGCTTACTTGTGTTAGTTATCAAAATGTCCCACAGTTTGGTGTCTCATGCTTCCTTGTGTTAGTTATCAAAATGTCCCACAGTTTGGTGTCTCATGCTTACTTGTGTTAGTTATCAAAATGTCCACAGTCTGGTGTCTCATGCTTCCTTGTGTTAGTTATCAAAATGTCCCACAGTCTGGTGTCTCATGCTTACTTGTGTTAATTATCAAAATGTCCACAGTCTGGTGTCACATGCTTACTTGTGTTAGTTATCAAAATGTCCCACAGTCTGGTGTCTCATGCTTCCTTGTGTTAGTTATCAAAATGTCCCACAGTCTGGTGTCTCATGCTTCCTTGTGTTAGTTATCAAAATGTCCCACAGTCTGGTGTCTCATGCTTCCTTGTGTTAGTTATCAAAATGTCCCACAGTCTGGTGTCTCATGCTTCCTTGTGTTAGTTATCAAAATGTCCCACAGTCTGGTGTCTCATGCTTCCTTGTGTTAGTTATCAAAATGTCCCACAGTCTGGTGTCTCATGCTTCCTTGTGTTAGTTATCAAAATGTCCCACAGTCTGGTGTCTCATGCTTCCTTGTGTTAGTTATCAAAATGTCCCACAGTCTGGTGTCTCATGCTTCCTTGTGTTAGTTATCAAAATGTCCCACAGTCTGGTGTCTCATGCTTCCTTGTGTTAGTTATCAAAATGTCCCACAGTCTGGTGTCTCATGCTTCCTTGTGTTAGTTATCAAAATGTCCCACAGTCTGGTGTCTCATGCTTCCTTGTGTTAGTCATCAAAATGTCTCACAGTCTGGTGTCTCATGCTTCCTTGTGTTAGTTATCAAAATGTCCCACAGTCTGGTGTCTCATGCTTCCTTGTGTTAGTTATCAAAATGTCCCACAGTCTGGTGTCTCATGCTTCCTTGTGTTAGTTATCAAAATGTCCCACAGTCTGGTGTCACATGCTTACTTGTGTTAGTTATCAAAATGTCCCACAGTTTGGTGTCTCATGCTTCCTTGTGTTAGTTATCAAAATGTCCCACAGTTTGGTGTCTCATGCTTACTTGTGTTAGTTATCAAAATGTCCACAGTCTGGTGTCTCATGCTTCCTTGTGTTAGTTATCAAAATGTCCCACAGTCTGGTGTCTCATGCTTACTTGTGTTAATTATCAAAATGTCCAGTCTGGTGTCACATGCTTACTTGTGTTAGTTATCAAAATGTCCCACAGTCTGGTGTCTCATGCTTCCTTGTGTTAGTTATCAAAATGTCCCACAGTCTGGTGTCTCATGCTTCCTTGTGTTAGTTATCAAAATGTCCCACAGTCTGGTGTCTCATGCTTCCTTGTGTTAGTTATCAAAATGTCCCACAGTCTGGTGTCTCATGCTTCCTTGTGTTAGTTATCAAAATGCCCCACAGTCTGGTGTCACATGCTTACTTGTGTTAGTTATCAAAATGGTGGATGCACTGAATACGTGTCAGAAGCTATAAGTTGTGATTGAAATTCTCACAGTGGAAAGTTTTGAGCCTAAAGCAAATCACAATTCTTTGTGGAATGTGCTTGAAGAGGAAGTTTTCAATCTCAAGTTATGGCAGTCTTGAGACAGAGAGTTTGTGAGTTTAAATCCGACTTCACCGACTGGGATTTTTATTTGTGATTTCTCTCTGCAGCAACCACCCCGGGTCTCAGCAGCGAGGTCCGGCTTGAAACGTCAATTACACATCAACAGAAAAAATATGAGTACCTCCGAAGATGGAGTTATCTGCCTGGGTGGTGAGGGGCCCCTGTGCACATGGCTGCCAAAGTAAAATGAATTAACATGCACAATTCAGTTCCTAGGCTATAGGGACTTTGCCTTAGGTGAAAGATAGCGAACGCAGAGAAAAAATATTAGTCTATACTGTACTTTTTGGGTTAATGTTGTAAATCATTTTAAAGTAAAAATATTAGTCTATACTGTACTTTTTGGGTTAATGTTGTAAATCATTTTAAAGTAAAAATATTAGTCTATACTGTAGTAAATGCAGGTGGTCGGTGAGCTGGTACAAGATGGCTGCTTACTCATATTAAATTCAGGACTAATGGTTTTTTCAAGGCAGTGTCTTTTCAATAATTGCTATACTACCTTGGGTTTACACTTTTCTTCAAAGTTGAGTAAGGTAGAATTTTAGTGAAGTTTGAGAAGCTTGGCCAGAATAAGGACATATGACAAGGTACACCGAAAACCCTGTGTGGCATCTGATGGCACTGCAGGGCATTAGAGGTAAGACAGTCATGGAAATATATGGGTACTAATATACTGTTCCCAATACCACACAACTTTTAAAAATAAAGAGGCATTAGAATGTATAATCCTCCATTACCTTTTTACATTTGGCGACACTGAGGTAACGTAGAGTCTCACATAATTTGGCCGCTCTCGCATGCCTAGATCAGTGTACCTTTGTAATCACTTTGTCTCAGTTCACGTAAGTCTGTTGAAGAAATAATTTTTAAATTGTTTAATGACCAGACATAAAGAGGCTTTAATTAAAATTACAAAGAAAACAAGTTTTAAACAGTTAGACCAATACACTGAATATTTATTTATTTTATGCTACAGGTGAATGCAAATCTATGACAGGTGACATATACCAGATGGCCTATTAAAATCAATATTCATAACCTTACTAAGAAATCTGGTGTGATTGAATGTGATGATCATCGCACAATAAGCCTTATGAGTCACACATCTGAGATATTACTGGGAATCATGATGCGAAGATTGCGAAACAAAATAAGTCTAAAAATTAGTGAACAGTGTGATTTTGTAGGAGGTAAATGTATGAACAATGCTATATACATCATAAGATCTTCAATAGAAAGAGCCACAGAAAACAGATCTATGTTTCATAGACTATACCAAAGCATGTGATAAAGTAAAGCACCACGAAATAATCAAAAGTTTAGAAGGTGTAAAAGTTGACAGCAAAGATTAGTAACTTGAGGTAATTATTATTATTTGTAATATTAGAATGACATTATAATAATATTAATATATAATGTTTACCTGCGGCAGACTTACTTAATTCTTATTTAATTAGAATCATGTCAATAAGACAATGAATAATAATTAATAAATATTAATTCATTTTCACTATTTGAAGTACCTTGACTTAAACTGTGGCAATACTATTTATAGAACTTATTTTAATCATTACTTGAGGATATTCTAACTTATTTTCTTAGAGAACCTGAAATGTGATGGTGTCCAATGTTCCTAAAAATATGATTTGATTGTGACCACCTACCCTGCATTTTGTGGGGATAAGATGAAAATATGATTTGATTGTGACCACCTACCCTGTATTTTGTGCGGATAAGATGAAAATATGATTTGATTGTGACCACCTACCCTGCATTTTGTGGGGATAAGATGAAAATATGATTTGATTGTGACCACCTACCCTGCATTTTGTGGGGATAAGATGAAAATATGATTTGATTGTGACCACCTACCCTGTATTTTGTGGGGATAAGATGAAAATATGATTTTATTGTGACCACCTACCCTGCATTTTGTGCGGATAAGATGAAAATATGATTTGATTGTGACCACCTACCCTGCATTTTGTGGGGGATAAGATACAAACAAAATATGTCCTTGTTTATATAGGAAGTCATTTTGACAAGAAATGTAGAGTTCTTGTTGAATTTTATGCATACTGTATAATTGTAAATTGCTACCATTTTAAAACAAATTAATTTCCTATATTTGGCATAAACATTTAAAAGCAAATTTATTTATTGCATTAATTTAAATATACATGCATTGCTAAACATGTCTAATAATTAATATTTTACAGAATATTATGAACTGTCTAAAAGGTTAAAGCAATTACCCCTACTAACAATAACTTAAAGAAAAATTAAATTTGCAGTAACTTCATATAATAAACAAAGAAAATAATACTTTTAAAAACTATCTAAAAAGATCTATACCCATGTTTTATAGATTATACCAAAGCATTTGATAAAGTAAAGCACAAGAAATAATACAAATTGTAGATGGCATAAATATTGACTGCAAAGATCAAAGAATAATTAGAACATCTACTGGCAACAAACAGCGGCAATAGAACTGGAAATCCAAGAAGACAACAACAATTACATATATGTTCAATTTATGAAGCAAAAGTAACTTACACTTTTAATTTTGGATGACAATCACAGTCTAATATAACCTGAAAGACTTAGTCTGCGGCTAAACTGATTGTGCCTGGCCAAGAAGTGGGCAAAACCTGCAAGACAAAAACAGCAATATTAAACATAGTTTGTTGGGAATCTCTATCAGAGAGACATACACACATATATATTACTAATATTTGTAACAAATTAATGTGTAACATAACAACATTATAGAATCACTAATTTGACACTCTTTAGAGTGAAATATAGCATAAAGTTGTGAGAGATCATGGTAGATTCTTTATCTCATCAACCAATTTTAAAGGTCCTGATATGATTTCTAGAAATAAAAAGATCATAAATGATGTGAGAAATATAGCATAAAGTTGTGAGAGATCATGGTAGATTCTTTATCTCATCAACCAATTTTGAAGGCCCTGATATGATTTCTAGAAATTAAAAGAAGATCATAAATGATGAATGGAATTATTACAGAAGAGAGATTTTTTAAAGTATTACGCAGCTCTTCAACAAAGCAGGTGATTAAATTTCTGTTATTTCATGATACTTTTTTTAGAAAGAGTAAACATACCTATTGAACAATTTCAATAAATCATCTGTAGTGCTCTTTTTTCTCTTCACATTGGCATAATTATATCTATTTTTCCCTTTCAAATTCAACCTTAGCTTCCATTTATTTGCTCCTCACCACTGCTGTCAATCTACCATCAAAAGATAACATTGTTCCCAAGTATTTGAACTCTTTCATCTTTTAAACTGTCAATTTAATGTAATTGATGGGAGGTTGTTAATTTCACACATATAAGGGGAAGTTTAAAACTTAAATTTAACAGTTTGTATTATATTCTGTTTTAGATTCTCTATAGCTCTCAGTAAACTCCACATGGAGCACCTTTCTTGTTTTTTATTTTATTTTTAATAATGCTGTCCACTGTGTGTTTGTCAAACCAAATATTATTGTGAGAAACTGTATAAAAAAACAACGTTTAGAATTAATAATTAAATTAACATATTGACTGTTTTTATCCAACAATCAAAGAGAACAGTTTATTGTCTTGTACTAAAATTATTTTATCTTAATTTTTCAAGAAAGGTTTCTCTATTATTTATACTATAACTATAACTTAATAAGAATGTCTAGAATGTACAACTTCTAATCCATTTTTATCCAGAAATGCACTTTGTTGTGACTTCAAAAATAATGTGCGTATGAGAGAGTTATTAATATTATTGATTTAATTTAATTTGATTAATTTAAAAATAACAATTGGTAGCTTAAGATAATTCTCATTATTATTTGCAATACTTAAATACTAGAGTGACATTACAATCATATATATATATATAACTTTTGCATGCAGCAAACTTACTTAATTTTTTTGTAAGTTAGAATCATGACAAATAAACAATGAATAATAATGAATGAATATTAATTCATTTTCAATATAAAGATGGAAGTACCTTGAACTCAACTGTTGAAATTGTAATTATAAACCATCCTAGTCACCACTTGAAGATATTCTAAGTTATTCTGTTAGAGATCCTGAAATGATATGGCCTTCATGTTCCTGAAAATATAATTTAATTTTGACTACCCACTCTGCATTTTGTGTGGATACGATGAAAATAAAATATATTGTTTACATACAACGCTATTTTAAGAACAAACGTGGATTTCTTGTTGAATTGTAGGCATACAAAATAATTCTAAATTACTACCATTTAAAAACAAATTAATTTTCTATAATTTGCACAAAACTTAGAAGCACAATTATTTATGACATTAATTTAAATCTATATGCATTGCTAAACATGACTAATGATTAATATTTTGTTTACATGGGCGCCATTTTGAGACAATCGTGGAGTTCTAATTGAATTTTATGCATACTAGATAATTTTAAATTGCTAACATTTAAAACAAATTAATTTCATATAATTTGCACAAAAATTAGAAGCAAATTTATTTATCGCATTAAATTAAATCTATATGCATTGTTAAACATGTCTAATGATTAATATTTTACAGAATATTACGAACTGTCTAAAAAGTTAAAGGAATTACCCCTACGAACAATAACTTGTACTTTACGAAAAATTAAATTTTTGCAGTGACTTCCCTTAATAAACAAGGTCCAATAATACTTTTAACAAATTAATATAAAATAATATTTCCCATTTGCAACGTAAATTAAAGGCACATCAACTTTGTTTGATAATGTTTAATCCTAGTGCATTTTGAGATACATTGTATAATAGTGCTTTTTTATATTTAAACATATGTACTTTTAAGAAAATGTTTTTTATAAGTGATATGCAAACTAATGTTACTCTTATATATTACACTATCAAGTGTGTTATGTAATATTTATTAGTTTTATGACCTTCTAGTGGCCGCTTTCTCAGAAATACTAGTGTATATTTTGAGAAGGAACTGTCTGATTGTTGCCAATGATTAAGACGTGACTGCTCGTGTCATCCTAGGTTCAGCTCCTGTGTTGCCTGCTCTAGCAGCACAGACTGTGTCATGTCGGCTACATGGCATAGTAGTCTTTGGGTACTGTGCTGATACCTCCCATTATGTCATTGTTTGAACGCAACATCAGAGGGGTGGAAGATGCGTGGTCGGACCAAGGTAACACCTGATGTCCTTAGTGCCGAGATTGCAATCGCGCACGGCTGTGTGCTGTTGAATCTGGGCTAGTTTCCACTAGCTAGGCAGCTCTAGCATAGAGCATCAGTCCTAGTGAGGTGGGGATCCTGGGGACAGCAGCCCTTCCATTTACACAAATGACATGAATGGTTATCCCCTTAACTTCTGTTCCCTACATTTCCTGTGGAGGGTAAACTACTACTCGCCAGCGTTGGTAAATCCTCAGACCTGTTTGATGACATATGCTCTTATTAGAATTATTGGTGTCTTATTCTTATAATCTATTTCTGAAGCATTATGTAAAGTTAGCCTGAGTAGGCAGACGCACAGAAGCGAGAGTATCCAGTAGAGATGTAAATTCTGTGATATGGTGTGTAACTGGCCGAGCTAGATGTGTGATCTCCAAATCTTCTCAAACCTCCACAATCCACACAACGCTCCCAAAGCAAGGGAAGTCACATACAGACTCATATACACTACAGCACGACACCTACAAAAGAAAGAGAAGCTCACATATCAGGACAGACAGCCTAACCAAGTGTTCAATTTGCAGACGAAACATACAAGAAACAGAAGAACACATATTTTACGAATGAAACACAATCATACCAGCAAGATCGGCGTTACAAAATACACTAGAAACACACACCACACAGAAGGTAGACATCTACAGATCTGTCATGCTCAACACGCTGCAAAAAAAAAAAAAAAAAAAAAAAGACAGCGCAAGAATGCTCCACTAACTCACTAATTCTAAAATCCGAATACAGAAATTTAGTGTGGACCTGCGGAAATGCTGCCTTTTACTGATTCCAAACCTTTAGCCCTGATCTATTTTGCAGAAATATAATCAGAAATCAATGTCCATCTTTAACTATATAATATTTTTGTTAGAATGACTGAACGAATGTGAACGAATGATTTTTGTAATGTACTGTGATGTATTGAATTTGAAAATGAAATAAAGAATTAAAAAAAAATTTACACAAATTAAATGAAAGGTTATCCCCTGACTTCTGTTCCCTACATTTCCTGTCGAGTGTGAAAATACACGAGAATGTGCCCTTGAATGACGTAGGCACAGGTATCTACTCCTCGCCAGCGTTGGTATTGGTAAATCCACAGACCTGTTTGATTGTAACAGCAGAGGTGAGAAGTAAGGTGATGTGGGGCACGTGGACACTTCACGGGAAGAATGCGAAGAGGTGAGTTCAGACAGAAAGTGTAAATTCTCGGGACTGATGAGAATGTAAACTTTGAGGTGAGAAGTTAACGTAGGGGAGTTTTTGATTGGTCAGGGAGACAGAGCAGGAGACGACGTAGTGTAATTTGATTGGTTGAGAGATGAGATATAATGCATGTACTAGGCTGGTAGTGGTGAGATTAAGACATAGGAATTCATTCACAAGAAGAAGGTGGCAGACAGTTAGAGGACTGAGAGCTAGTCATGTGGACATACGATTCAGATACATGTGAGATAGGACTAGGAGACACAGATATGACTAAGATTCGCACAAAGGGCAGAGAGAGAGAAGACATAGATCCCAAGTAGACTAGGCGGTAGGCCAGTGGCTCGCGGAGCCCAAGGAGTAACTAAGAGTTAGACTATTGAAGAAGTAAGTCTCGGGTTTAATGACGGGACAGTTTCTTGTGCTTAATATAGGGAGTATAGATTAGGATTCAGACTGGAAGGATTAAGTGTTTGGGCTGATTGAGTGTAATAGTTGATTTGAGGTACGACGGAGTGAAGAGGTGCCTGCAGTACAGCCGTGTGTGTGAACAGCCGAGCGCAGTGTAAACCGCTGGCTTGTACATATTCTTTTATTGGATCAGTTACATGTCAATAAACTCACTGTTTACGAGAGGACTTTGTGTATAGTGAATTACCACCATTACTTGTGTTTTACGGGGTGGTGACGAACGAACGATAGTGCCGCGGAGAGCGACTGTTATCAGATTCTGCAGTACAGGTACAATCAGACAACAACGCGAAGTACACCACATGAATAGATCACGAGGGAAACAGATCAAGTTTCCTGTTCATTCATAGTTTGTAGTCTCGGTTCAAATATAGGTCAGTCAGTCAGTCAGTAAACATGTCACGGGTCCAGTCAAGCAAGTCCAGTCAGTGGGCCGACAATTATTGGTTATGGAAGGCCTCGGTGTCACTGAAAACGAATTAAAATCCATAATTGCTCAACCACCCGTACCAGTGGAATCATCCGAATTATTAACTCATCTCTAAAACAAAGAAAGGTAACTGTAGTTCCCATTGTAGCAGTCTCAGCACACGCCAAAAGACATAAGGCGAAACCGCGCAGAAAGTTAACACAGCCAACTGTTCCCTGTCATACGATATCATCATTCATCGTAAACAAGCGGGATATCGAAACACAGGATCAAAACGGATGAGACACACAGCTCACGGTGTGCACAGAGCACTCAACTCAGTAGCTCCTGCAACAAGCCGAACTTGGAATATGAGGAAACTGCAAGAAGGAACACTTTTCAGACATAGCCTTCATATGGTTCCTGCCGCCTATCCACCATATACCATGGAAATTCACGTCATCCCGAAAATGATGATCGTCGTAGCACTTGATGATGTTAGGCCATCGTTGATGACTCCAATTCCGAACATATAGACATACAGTCAGTCGTCAAATTTTCCCCGTCGCACATCAAACAGCAGACCGTAAGATTGGCGCACCTGGTGTCAGAAGTGGGACTTTTTGTTATCCCTGTAAAGTGGTCTAGCAATATATTTCGGCGGCCATGATATTTGCCTGCATGTTAGTGGGAAGAACGTCTCCCAATGAACTTTAGTTGGCTCTGTTGGTTTCTGGAGACAGACATTTCTGGATAATACTTGACAGAAACGTATCGAATATACTACAAACTAGCTTACAGCTTTGATTAATCTTAAGAGGCTAGATCTCCGTGTATTTATTACACATTGCATGCTATATAAACATCAATGTCAATATTGGCCGACAGTCTGTCAATTCAACGATTCAGTGAGATAGGCAAACAGGCAGAATCTCAGAACATTGTCAAAAGGTACATCCGAGCGTTTCACGGAACATTTATAGTTATATAGTCACAAATTGCTGTACACTCTGTTGTGTCGCCCCATCCACGGTGGTAGCCAGTTCATGCAGCACTCTGTTGTGTCGCCCCATCCACGGTGGTAGCCAGTTCATGCAGCACTCTGTTGTGTCGCCCCATCCACGGTGGTAGCCAGTTCATGCAGCACTCTGTTGTGTCGCCCCATCCACGGTGGTAGCCAGTTCATGCAGCACTCTGTTGTGTCGCCCCATCCACGGTGGCAGCCAGTTCATGCAGCACTCTGTTGTGTCGCCACATCCACGGTGGCAGCCAGTTCATGCAGCACTCTGTTGTGTCACCACGTCCACGGTGGTAGCCAGTTCATGCAGCACTCTGTTGTGTCGCCACGTATACCGCTCTTGGCTTAGCGCTGTCTTGCATGAAGAAAGAACATGCCCCATCGCCAGTCTTCCTTTTCAAAGGACATCGATTGTCATCTGTCTTTCCCTACTTCACAAGGTTCCAGGCTGATGGTAGAAGGTCGTACATCGCTCTGATTATGTAGCTGAGCCGCAGCGGTGACATACGCCACATGTCATGCCATGTTAGTGTCCTCTGCAAAGCTGTATCTCATGTGGTCCATTGCCTTTGCAGCACCTGTTGTGTTGCCTTTTGCACACACTTGTTCTCCTCGACATCTCTGATCTCCCTGACTACCATGTCCCTTCGTTGTCTATTTGATGCTTTTGACCAGCATTGGATGTCTCCGTGACCAAAGCCACGCCTGTTGGTCTGCGTGTAGCCCGTTACTTCCTTTAGTTGGAGACTTTCACATGCTTCGTGTACTGCTGCACACGCCTGTTGGTCTGCGTGTAGCCCATTACTTCCTTTAGTTGGAGACTTTCACGTGCTTCGTGCACCGCTGCACACGCCTGCCATTTCCGTCTGGTCTTCACTCTGGGTTCCACTTTTCAGACTGTTTCGTCTGACGAGCTTTGTAACGTAACTGCCAGTCTGGCCTTGCCGGCTTTATAACTCCTATAGGACTGACTTGAACGGAAGGACCAGCTTGGCTTTCTTACAGTACAGCGCAACATCCGTCAGTCCTGGTGTTACTCTCAGCCATTTCCGCGTGTACTTGCTAATCTTGCTCTCCATCGCTTCCACCGTACTTGAGATGATCTCGTATATTAGAAGAGGCCATAGCAGTTTGGGTAACAATATGAACTGGAGACACCAGATTTTGAACTTTCCTAAAATTCTACTCTTGTAAATGATATGTAGCCCTTGCTCAGCAATCTCTCTTACTCTCTGGACTTCTTTCGTGTCATTTAATGAGGCATCATACTCTCTGCCTAGACTCTTTATTGGCTCCTCGCAGACGGTTGGGATCGTCTGCTTCGCCACACTGAATGCAACTTGCTTGGTCTTCCCTCGTCTGATGGAGAAGCTTCGTGACTTCCTCGGTTTAAAACTCATCCGGCACCACACGATGAGCTCGTCCGGGCGTTCAAGCATCCTGCGGGCGTGACTCTCTTCTGACGCTAGGACCGTGGTGTCATCCATACGTGCTCTAAGTGGTGGCATGTGGTATCCATCTCCAAGGTCTGGTCCAACTCCTTCTGCTGCTTTCAGTATTATTTGAATCGCCATCACGAAGAGTATGGGCGAAATTGAACGGCCCATCGAAATGTCGACTTGCAATTCTATCCAGTCGGTCGTGTATTCCTATGTAGAGAAACGCACAGTGAAGCCGGCAAAATACAGTCTGAGCATGGCGGTCACACCATGAGGCACGAGTTGAGTCTCTTTGCCATTATAGAGAACAATATTTTACCTCCCACATTCAGTAGGGAGATTAGTCTAAACTGCGTAATTTAATTTGAGTTCAGTTCCTTTGGAATGTACACGCCATTGGTCTTCCACTCCTGGCTTACAATCTGTCTTATTCATGCACTCCTGAGCAGCCGGTGCAGTCGCTTCAGTGTAGCTTGAGTGGGGGGAGACAACGAGAAATGAGGGAAAGTAGGTGAAACGTGAGTCTCGGGATAGGTAAGAAGGTAGCCGTAAGTGGGGAGTCCACGGAAACTTAGGAAAATATGTGAAGTGTGAGTCTCGAGATAAGTGAGAGGGTATAGTGAGACGAGTAAACAGAGACGTGGGTTGAGTTGATTGGTGGAAAAGCGGAGGAAGTAGTTTTTGATTGGACGATAGGAGGGGTATTTGAAGACGAGACGCAAAAGAACGAGAAGTTAGAGAAATAAATCACATACCTAGGGTAAGGCAGCGGCGACCACGCTGTGTGGTTAGCCCATAGGGGCTGACAATGACCCAAGCTATCAAGTTAAAGCTTTAGAGAGAGAAGTCACACCTAGGACTGAGTAGGGACGATGATAGCCCAAACTAGCAAGCAGTGCTTAAGAGAACAGTCTTAGCCTAGTTCGCACAATGGGGAACAGTTCCCAACAAACCGAGGTTAGGAGTTTTAAGTTGTGTGAGAGCCTAGGGGCCAGTGACGACTAATATTGCTAATGCGAAGTGTGACGGACGGCGCGGGAGAGAACCGTAGGTCATGTAATTACGTGTACATATGTTGTAACTAGGCGCCAATGTCAAGTCAGATGAATAAAGACTTGTGTGTTCGACTCAACCTAGTGCAGTGTTGTTTTATAGCAGTAAGCTGATCACGTCAGGCGGAGTAAGAACTTGGGAAGATGTCGCGGGCACAGCTAAACGAAGTACAATAATTAACCACAGGACACGGGTGTAGACGTTCCAATTTCCCAGGCCAGCGGTCCGTGTCGGACCGAGTATCCAAGTGTCACGAGATCAACGCCGCAGGCGACGTGTGTGTGGGAGTCGCCATTCATCAACTTGAACTATGAGAGACAGTGATGGTAAACAACGTCCCCCAGCGGTCTTATTCAGAGACAGTGATGGTAAACAACGTCCCCCAGCGGTCTTATTCAGAGACAGTGATAGTAAACAACGTCCCCCAGCGGTCTTATTCAGAGACAGTTGTGGTAAACAACGTCCCCGAGCGGTCTTATTCAGAGACAGTGATGGTAAACAACGTCCCCCAGCGGTCTTATTCAGAGACAGTGATGGTAAACAACGTCCCCCAGCGGTCTTATTCAGAGACAGTGATGGTAAACAACGTCCCCCAGCGGTCTTATTCAGAGACAGTTGTGGTAAACAACGTCCCCCAGCGGTCTTATTCAGAGACAGTTGTGGTAAACAACGTCCCCCAGCGGTCTTATTCAGAGACAGTGATGGTAAACAACGTCCCCCAGCGGTCTTATTCAGAGACAGTTGTGGTAAACAACGTCCCCGAGAGGTCTTATTCAGTGACAGTGGTGGTAAACAACGTCCCCGAGCGGTCTTATTCAGAGACAGTGGTGGTAAACAACGTCCCCGAGCGCTCTTACTCAGAGACAGTGGTGGTAAACAACGTCCCCGAGCGGTCTTATTCAGAGACAATGGTGGTAAACAACGTCCCCGAGAGGTCTTATTCAGAGACAGTGGTGGTAAACATTTTCCCCGAGCGGTCTTATTCAGAGACAATGGTGGCAAACAACTTCCCCGAGAGGTCTTATTCAGAGACAATGGTGGTAAACAACTTCCCCGAGAGGTCTTATTCAGAGACAATGGTGGTAAACAACTTCCCCTAGAGGTCTTATTCAGAGACAATGGTGGTAAACAACGTCCCCGAGCGGTCTTATTCAGACAGTGGTGGTAAACAACGTCCCCGAGCGGTCTTACTCAGAGACGGTTGCGGTAAACAACGTCCCCGAGCGGTCTTACTCAGAGACGGTTGCGGTAAACAACGTCCCCGAGCGGTCTTATTCAGACAGTGGTGGTAAACAACGTCCCCGAGAGGTCTTATTCAGAGACAATGGTGGTAAACAACGTTCCCGAGCGGCCTTATTCAGAGACAGTGGTGGTAAAAACCGTCCCCGAGAGGTCTTACTCAGAGACAATGGTGGTAAACAACGTCCCCGAGCGGTCTTATTCAGACAGTGGTGGTAAACAACTTCCCCGAGCGGCCTTACTCAGAGACAATGGTGGTAAACAACGTCCCCGAGAGGTCTTATTCAGAGACAGTGGTGGTAAACAACGTCCCCCAGCGGTCTTATTCAGAGACAGTGGTGGTAAACAACGTCCCCGAGAGGTCTTATTCAGACAGTGGTGGTAAACAACTTCCCCGAGCGGCCTTATTCAGAGACAGTGGTGGTAAACAACGTCCCCGAGAGGTCTTATTCAGAGACAGTGGTGGTAAACAACTTCCCCGAGCGGTCTTATTCAGAGACAGTGGTGGTAAACAACGTCCCCCAGCGGTCTTATTCAGATAGTGGTGGTAAACAACGTCCCCGAGAGGTCTTATTCAGACAGTGGTGGTAAACAACGTCCCCGAGAGGTCTTATTCAGAGACAGTGGTGGTAAACAACGTCCCCGAGCGGCCTTATTCAGAGACAATGGTGGTAAACAACGTCCCCGAGAGGTCTTATTCAGAGACAGTGGTGGTAAACAACGTCCCCGAGAGGTCTTACTCAGAGACAATGGTGGTAAACAACTTCCCCGAGCGGCCTTATTCAGAGACAGTGGTGGTAAACAACGTCCCCGAGCGGTCTTACTCAGAGACAGTGGTGGTAAACAACGTCCCCGAGAGGTCTTTTTTCAGAGACAATGGTGGTAAACAACGTCCCCGAGCGGTCTTATTCAGACAGTGGTGGTAAACAACGTCCCCGAGCGGTCTTATTCAGACAGTGGTGGTAAACAACGTCCCCGAACGGTCTTATTCAGAGACAGTGGTGGTAAACAACGTCCCCGAGCGGCCTTATTCAGAGACAGTTGTGGTAAACAACGTCCCCCAGCGGTCTTATTCAGAGACAGTGGTGGTAAACAACGTCCCCCAGCGGTCTTATTCAGAGACAGTTGTGGTAAACAACGTCCCCCAGCGGTCTTATTCAGACAGTGGTGGTAAACAACGTCCCCAAGAGGTCTTATTCAGAGACAGTGGTGGTAAACAACGTCCCCGAGCGGTCTTATTCAGACAGTGGTGGTAAACAACGTCCCCGAGCGGTCTTATTCAGACAGTGGTGGTAAACAACGTCCCCGAGCGGTCTTACTCAGAGACGGTTGCGGTAAACAACGTCTTCGAGCGGTCTTATTAAGACAGTGGTGGTAAACAACGTCCCCGAGAGGTCTTATTCAGAGACAGTGGTGGTAAACAACGTCCCCGAGCGGTCTTACTCAGAGACGGTTGCGGTAAACAACGTCCCCGAGCGGTCTTATTCAGACAGTGGTGGTAAACAACGTCCCCGAGAGGTCTTATTCAGAGACAGTGGTGGTAAACAACTTCCCCGAGAGGTCTTATTCAGAGACAGTGGTGGTAAACAACGTCCCCGAGAGGTCTTATTCAGACAGTGGTGGTAAACAACGTCCCCGAGCGGTCTTATTCAGAGACAGTGGTGGTAAACAACGTCCCCGAGCGGTCTTACTCAGAGACAGTGGTGGTAAACAACTTCCCCGAGCGGTCTTACTCAGAGACAGTTGTGGTAAACAACGTCCCCCAGCGGTCTTATTCAGAGACAGTGGTGGTAAACAACGTCCCCCAGCGGTCTTATTCAGAGACAGTTGTGGTAAACAACGTCCCCCAGCGGTCTTATTCAGACAGTGGTGGTAAACAACGTCCCCAAGAGGTCTTATTCAGAGACAGTGGTGGTAAACAACGTCCCCGAGCGGTCTTATTCAGACAGTGGTGGTAAACAACGTCCCCGAGCGGTCTTATTCAGACAGTGGTGGTAAACAACGTCCCCGAGCGGTCTTACTCAGAGACGGTTGCGGTAAACAACGTCCCCGAGCGGTCTTATTCAGACAGTGGTGGTAAACAACGTCCCCGAGAGGTCTTATTCAGAGACAGTGGTGGTAAACAACGTCCCCGAGTGGTCTTACTCAGAGACGGTTGCGGTAAACAACGTCCCCGAGCGGTCTTATTCAGACAGTGGTGGTAAACAACGTCCCCGAGAGGTCTTATTCAGAGACAGTGGTGGTAAACAACTTCCCCGAGAGGTCTTATTCAGAGACAGTGGTGGTAAACAACTTCCCCGAGATGTCTTATTCAGAGACAGTGGTGGTAAACAACGTCCCCGAGCGGTCTTATTCAGAGACAATGGTGGTAAACAACTTCCCCGAGAGGTCTTATTCAGAGACAATGGTGGTAAACAACGTCCCCGAGCGGTCTTACTCAGAGACAGTGGTGATAAACAACGTCCCCGAGCGGTCTTATTCAGAGACAGTGGTGGTAAACAACGTCCCCGAGCGGTCTTATTCAGAGACAGTGGTGGTAAACAACTTCCCCGAGAGGTCTTATTCAGAGACAGTGGTGGTAAACAACGTCCCCGAGAGGTCTTATTCAGAGACAGTGGTGGTAAACAACGTCCCCGAGAGGTCTTATTCAGAGACAGTGGTGGTAAACAACGTCCCCGAGCGGTCTTACTCAGAGACAGCGGTGGTAAACAACGTCCCCGAGAGGTCTTACTCAGAGACAGCGGTGGTAAACAACGTCCCCGAGCGGTCTTACTCAGAGACAGTGGTGGTAAACAACGTCCCCGAGAGGTCTTATTCAGAGACAGTGGTGGTAAACAACGTCCCTGAGCGGCCTTATTCAGAGACAGTGGTGGTAAACAACGTCCCCGAGCGGCCTTATTCAGAGTCAGTGGTGGTAAACAACGTCCCCGAGCGGTCTTATTCAGAGACAGTGGTGGTAAACAACGTCCCCGAGCGGTCTTACTCAGAGACAGTGGTGGTAAACACCGTCCCCGAGCGGTCTTACTCAGAGACAGTTGTGGTAAACAACGTCCCCGAGCGGTCTTATTCAGAGACAGCGCCACCACCATTGTAACGTTAGCAGCGAGGCTAGCTGCCGGTCGCCACTAGTGCCGGGTGAATCAGCTTGTGACCTTAACGTAACGTGCTAGAAAACATTCCTCTTGTGACTTTATATCGTCGCAATTCATACCGGAACATCAGTACCTCTGGGCATCTTTTGTAAACCAGGTACGAAACGCCATTTAGATCTAGGGCTGAGTTGTTGCGGGCTCTGTGAACTACATTTATCACTACTTGTAGCGTCGGAGGCCTATCATTGAATGGGGTGCCGAGTTTGCTCGGCCACATCAGCCCTGTCATCGACTTAAGCGGTTCGTCTCTCTGGATGTCCGAATAGGTATCTTTCAGATGTTTCTCCAGCTCCTCCTTGCTGGCTGTTAATGTTCCATATATTGGTGGTTCAGACAGCCCCTTTGCAAACTTTAAGTCTTTGAAGAACTTTTCCCTGGCCATCTTGGTTGCTTTCCTTTTCCGATATAGCCTTTCTGCTCTACCCAGTGCCTTATGTTTGGATTTTAGATGCTGCCAAACCTGGTGTAATGCTTCCTTTTCTGCTCCTGTAGCTCTTGAAATGTTTCCTGGCATGGTTTTTCTGCCTCCTGATTTCTTCTATTTGTCTTTGTCGTATACTTGTCTGTAGTTTCGTGCTCGTCCTTACTTACTTCGTGCCTAATTCCTTGACGCAATAATAGTAGACCACTTTGCCTACACTTTCAATCTTCTGGGACAAGTTCAGCCGTTTATGGTGGTGGTCTATGGTTTTATAGCGATTTGTCTAACTTCTACCAGACTACTGTGTTGCTAGCGACTTGTCTAACTTCTCCCAGACTACTGTGTTGCTAGCGACTTGTCTAACTTCTCCCAGACTACTGTGTTGCAGGCAGGAGGAAACTTGATCTTCTCTCTCTTCCCGTCCAAGAGGTGAGCGAATTCATCATCAGACAGCTCAACTTGAATATTCTCAGTTCTGTGGATTGACTACTGACTCAGATCTTCTGACGTCTTATCTGTGGATTGACTCCTGACTGAGATCTTCTGACGTCTTATCTGTGGATTGACTCCTGACTAAGATCTTCTGACGTCTTATCTGTGGATTGACTCCTGACTGACATCTTCTGATGTCTTATCTGTTGATTGACTCCTGACTCAGATCTTCTGACGTCTTATCTGTGGATTGACTCCTGACTAAGATCTTCTGATGTCTTATCTGTGGATTGACTCCTGACTGACATCTTCTGATGTCTTATCTGTGGATTGACTCCTGACTAAGATCTTCTGACGTCTTATCTGTGGATTGACTCCTGACTGACATCTTCTGATGTCTTATCTGTGGATTGACTCGTGACTAAGATCTTCTGACGTCTTATCTGTGGATTGACTCCTGACTGACATCTTCTGATGTCTTATCTGTGGATTGACTCGTGACTAAGATCTTCTGACGTCTTATCTGTGGATTGACTCGTGACTAAGATCTTCTGACGTCTTATCTGTGGATTGACTCCTGACTAAGATCTTCTGACGTCTTATCTGTGGATTGACTCCTGACTAAGATCTTCTGACGTCTTATCTGTGGATTGACTCCTGACTCAGATCTTCTGACGTCTTATCTGTGGATTGACTCCTGACTAAGATCTTCTGATGTCTTATCTGTGGATTGACTCCTGACTGACATCTTCTGATGTCTTATCTGTGGATTGACTCCTGACTAAGATCTTCTGACGTCTTATCTGTGGATTGACTCCTGACTGACATCTTCTGATGTCTTATCTGTGGATTGACTCGTGACTAAGATCTTCTGACGTCTTATCTGTGGATTGACTCCTGACTGACATCTTCTGATGTCTTATCTGTGGATTGACTCGTGACTAAGATCTTCTGACGTCTTATCTGTGGATTGACTCGTGACTAAGATCTTCTGACGTCGTATCTGTCGAGACAGTGCGCTGTTGAGCTACTGATGCTGTATTTCCACACCTCTTCTTCGTTATGTGTATTTTCAAGCCCTTCTGTGTTGAGAATTTCCTACCACAGCTACATTGGTGTTTCGGCCATAGTTCTGGGCTCAAAATCCTTTTGTCAGTTCTGGTTGACTCCGTAAAATCGCTGTGTGATTCATCATCCTCCCCTCCCCCTTTCGGTGAATCTTGGGGCATTTATTAAGTGTCGTTTCTGTAGCTAGTATGTTAGCAGCTGGCGGGGTGCCGGGCCGGTCAGCCGTTGGTCCTGGTCTTTCCCAGTGTCATCTGTCTTTCCAGATGTCCGTCGGTCTTTGTCCCGACTGTCAATGGACTAACCATATATCAGTAGTAGGAAACTCTTTGTACTTCGTAGCAGGAGGCAATCTGATCATCAGAAGCAAACCCTCCGTCGAGCAAGTGTTTCGGCCTTTTAGCTTCTTGACACTCTAGGGTGGGGGGGGGGGGGCGCCTGGGTCATGACTCCCAGGCGTCGACCTCCTGCTGCATTGCCTCTAAGGCTTACACAGTATGTTCGGCACAAAAATAACTACACTTAATACACAAAGCACTCGAAAAAAGTTTACTTTACCTGTCTTTGCTTATCCTATCAAATTGCTGTGCTTTCTAGTCGAAATAACGTCCCAAAATAATTATTACACACAAGTCTTTCTTTCTTCTTTTATCTAACTGTTGCTGCCTTGAAGAGCAGCAGGAGAAAATAATCCATCATATAATCTGGTTTCAGTAGATGTTGTATTGCTTGTTCTTTTGATCTATTTCCTTTTTGATGTAATGTTGTTTTTGAGCGAATTTGGACGTTGTTCAGATAGAAAATTGTTGGTTGTTCCACATGTCTTAATTCTGACTATTTCTTCCTTTGCATGTTGTTTGATCGGGTTCCATTTTTATTAAATGTACCAACAATTCCATTTTTAAATGTTTGCGTGTGTGTGTTTCAGGCACGAGTAAATTTCGATTTGTTGTAAGATTTTCAAATTGAATCTTCTATTGTTCTTTGTGTTGTTTGTTATCTTTTTTTCAAAACATCTTATTTCACAGGTCTGTCTTCTGTGTCCACTCTATGACCATGTTTGGCATTGGTAGCATTAAACTGGTAGAGGAGAGCGGTGCTGTCGGGGTAACTAGAAGTAGAATGACCATGAAGATCATGGTAGTAACTGAAGCGAATCCATGGCTCAGAATATAACCTTTTACTCATGTGTGTTTTCTGAGTGATTCGAAAAGCATGATCAGGTCGATCAAAAGGGGTTCAAAGACAGTGGTTGGTGACACTAATGAACTCAGGACTGACAGGTGAATGTTTCAACTTCGTCCCTGGATACTCAGAGGAGGAGGAAGGGGGGGGGGGGGTTGGTGTGTGTGTGGGGGGGGGGTGTGAAAGAAAATGTATGAGATGACAGCCTGGCTGGAACGGTTGCCGTGGTTGGCGGACGTGGAATGGACCTCGCTGACATATGGATTCACTGAGGAAGGTAGGGCGAGATAATGTTTCAGTCAACGATCATGAATCCATAACCTTATCCAGACTGCATGAATATGAGGTCAAAACTGGAGTCGCTTGTAAGGAGCGCCATCTGGGAAGACACAGAAGAAGAGTAAATCAGCAGAGAAATGGAGCCATCAGTCTCCACACAGTGAGGGACATAATGGAGAGATGGTCTAAGAACTTATGGACGTGTCCAATGTGAGGATGATCCGTCGACTAAACTGAGCTAACCTAGATTCCACACCTGGCCAGCTCGTCATAGTCACCAGCTCGTCATAGTCACCAGCTCGTCATAGTCACCAGCGAGTCCGAAGTAGAAACACCATCACCATCCTGGGCAGAGAGAAAAAAAAACACAAGATATGAACCAAGCACGTTATTGAGTTATTAGCGAGTCATCATCATTGCACTCCGAACGTATCCATATGTGATCAAATCCCCTCTTCAGCATGTCCTGCAGTGTCCAGCGACTGACGACTCCAATTCTGTGCTGGTTAATTAGTCTTCATCACACCCACTAAGTTTCTCGTTTCTGGCTGTGCCCATCTTAACTCCCATCTCCTTCATCCGAAGGAGTGACGTAGACACACTGTTGTAGAGTCATGCGTCCTTCCCAATTCTCGAGGGCATTGATGATGTTAGCTCGATTCATTGGTTGACCGTCTTCAACAGTAGTGAAGCTAGCCAACCTGTCCGCTCTTTTATTTCCCCGTGCTTCTGCATGTCCTGGGATGTAAACAAAAGCGACCTTAGGTATTTTTTCCTTCTGCAATGAGTGTACCCATTGCATACGTACAGATCCCGTCTCCACGTTTCTTATGCTCATCGAAGCACTTAGTATACAGGCGTGGGTGTAATTTTGTGACTGTAACCAGATGAATGCCTTGGTAACTGCCATCGTCATGTTACTCGTGATCATAACGTACGTACCACGGTCTTCCTTGACTATTCTGCCTGCCGAGCGTGCTGTAAATGCCCATACACTTCATTGATGAGAGCAAAGGGAAGACCCTGCTTGCCCGCTACATTGAGCAGACGGACCAAAGAAATGAGGCTGTAAGAATGAGGATACGGGGATCTTTGTCAAATTTGTGTAAGGATGTAGGGCTGGAAGAAGATCTCTCAGTCACAACCGATACCATTCGCACGACACTTAAAAGGTCACACAACACTGCTCCTGGTCCAGACGGTGTTCGGTATGATGACATAGGCGATTTAGCTGATGACGACTTGACAAAACTGGCCAATGAGTTTAATGCCAGTATTCGGAGTGGCCAGATTAAGGAGGAGTGGCTACACAGCTACTTACTACCGCTACCGAAACCAAACAAGGACCATTCTCAGATCAGTGCCTACAGAATCATCACAATGCAGAACACTGCGGGCAAGCTGCTGGAGAAAATAGTTGCCCATGTCCTCACCTGTCGCCTTGAACAGAAACGCGTATTCCCTTCCACACTCGGAGGTTATAGATATAACAAAGAGACATGACTCAATGCGGCAGTATTTGCCTATGATGTCTTCGAAGGCTTCCACAGACGAGAGGAGACATGTGCTGCTGCTATAGATCTGGAGGATGCATACAACAGGGTACCATTTGAATATCTCATGCATATGCTTCTCAAACTGGCGGTGAACCCCTTCCTCATTAGATGGATCGCCGCGGCACTGTTTCAGAGGAAGGTGATACTCAGATGTGGAAGTTGGTCTTCCGAGCCAACATCCATTTGTCCTGGGCTACCACAAGGCTCACCATTGTCACCAGTTCTATTTAACGTGTACACAATAACGATCACGGCCCAACAGCTGGATGGGAGGGGAAGAACTATGACTTTTGCTGATGATATTCTGGTATATCGACAGGGAAGAGACAGACGGGGAATCGCCTCCACAATGCAAGACGAACTCGATCGCATTTCTTCCTGGTGTGGGGTTTCAGGTGCCTTGGTTAATCCTAATAAAGCATCAGTTTCATGGTTCTCCCTTAACAATCATATCGTTAATACAACCACACCGGTAGTACGAATGGGAGCTGATGAGGTGACCAGGGACAAGTTGATGACATACCTCGGAGTTAAGTCTGATCGCAGCTTGTGTTTTCGGGACCACGTCGACCATGTGATAACAAAATCCCGCAAAGGATTAGCCGCCTTGAAGGTCATGGCAGCTGCCAACATCGAGCAGAGGCTACTTATTCTTCTGTTCCAGGGATTAGTCCTCGCACCAATCGAGTATGCCCTGGCCATTCTTACTGTCAGTACGACTCAAATTGATAGGCTGGAGAAAATACAAAATGAAGCCATGCGCATTATCCTGGGATGTACGGGGGACACTCCCTGTGTAGCAATGAGGTATCTTCTTGACTTTCCAACCATGGATGACAGAATTAAGATCTGGAGAGCACGAGCATACCTGAAGATTAGTACAGATACAGAGCATCCATTGCACCACGTGCTCAACACAGAGAAAGGTACCAGGCTAAAAAGAGGCAAATCATGGGTGGGCCGGGCAGAAGATGTCATCAAACAGGTCTGTGGGCTTACCAATATCAGCGTTGGTGAGGAGTGGATACCGGTGCCTACGTCATTCAAGGGAACTTTCTCATGTATTGTCACACTCGACAGGAAAAGTAGGGAACAGAACCCGGTCGTGGTTAAGGCTGAGGTCAACGGTCTCATCTGCGATAATACCGATGAGAAAGATGCAGTCATCTATACAGACGGATCTGTAAGACGACACGAAAGAAGTGCATGGGCATTTACAGCACGCTCAGCAGGCAGAATAGCCAAGGAAGACAGCGGTGCATACGCCATGACCACGAGTAGCATGACAATGGAGGTGATGGCAGTGACCAAGGCATTCAAATGGTTAGAGTCACAAGACTGCATCCACGCTTGTATACTGAGTGATTCGATGAGCATGATAAAAAAAGTGGAGGCGGGCTATGTACGCATGCAATGGGTAGAGTCGTTGCAGAAATCCAAAATACGTAAGGTCACCTTTGTCTATGTCCCTGGGCATGCTGGAGTACGGGGAAATGAAAGAGCGGACAGGTTGGCTAGCTGCGCTGTCGTTGAGGACGGGCAACCGATGGATCGGGCGGACATCATCAATGCCCTCCGAGATGTGGGAAGAGCACAGGACTTCGACAAACACAGATCAACGTCACTTCTTCGGATGATGGAAATGGGAGTTAAGATGGACACAGCCAGAAATGAGAAACTTGGTGGCCGTGAAAGAAACTTATCAACCAACATGGACATGTTCGGAGTGCAATGATGATGACCCGCAAATAACTCAATAACTCAATAACTCAATAACACTTCATTGGTGTCGTATTACAGATCCGTCTGTATAGATGGCTGCATCTTTCTCATCGGTGTGATCCCAGATAAGACCGTTGACCTCCGCATTGACCACGACTGAGTCCTGTTCCCTTTATTTCCTGTCGAGTGTGACAATACACGAGAATGTCCCCCTGAAAGACATAGGCACCGGTCTCCAATCCTAGCCAGCGTTGATATTGGTAAGCCTTCTAATGAGGAAAGGGTGCACCGCCAGTTTGAGGGGCATATGGATGAGGTATTCAAATGATACCCTGCTGTATGCATCCTCCAGATCTATAGCAGCAGCACATGTCTCATCTCTTCTGTGGAGACCTTCCCTTCGAACACGTCATAGGCGAAGACTGCGCATTGAGCCATGTCTCTTTGTTGTATCTATAACCTCCGAGTGTAGGTGGGAATGCGCGTTTCTGTTCAAGGTGACAGGTGAGGACATGGGCAACTATTTTCTCCAGCAGCTTGCCTGCAGTATTCTGCATCGTGATGATTTTGTAGACACTGATCTGAGAATGGTCCTTGTTTGGCTTCGGTAGCGGTAGTAAGTAGCTGTGTAGCCACTACCCCTTAATCTGGCCACTCCGAATGCTGGCATTTAACTCTTTGGCCAGTTTTGTCAAGTCGTCGCCGGTTAAATCGCCTATGTCATCGTACCGAACACAATCTGGACCAGGAGCACTATTGTGTGACCTTTCAAGTGTTGTGCGAATGGTATCGTTTGTGATTGTGATATCTTCTCCAGCGCTAAATCCTTACACAATCCTGAAAGGGACCTCCTTATCCTCATTCTTACAGCCTCATTTCTTTGGTAAATATGCTCAATGTAGCGGTCAAGCAGTGTCTTCTCTTTGCTCTTATCAAATTTGTGCCATATCTGGCCTGTGCTCTGGAAGTCTGGTATGCCTCTGTGTCGTATTGTGCCATTCATGCTTTGATGAAGGCGCCAGAATGTGGCAAGCGATTTTTCTGTGTACAATTTTTTTTTACAGAAATCATCCCGAGTGGCATCCTTAGCCTGTTTAGCGCACAGTTTAAAGTGCATCATTTTTTGGTCGACCTCTCCTTTCAGACACTTCAAGAGCTCAGGTTGTGTTCTTCCATTCATTCTGGCTTTCTGCCATGTCTTGACTGTTTGTCTCTTGTTCCACAAAGCTTCCTCGACTTCTGCGTTCCACAAGGACGGGTGCGTCCATCTCTCCTGCCTCCTGCGAGGGGCACTCTGTTTCCTAAGTCTGATTTTGCTAATGACGTCCTGGTCTGTGTTCTCATAATGGAATGTGTTGAGCTTGCTTTCCTGGCTCCTGCGAGGGGCACTCTGTTTCCTAAGTCTGATTTTGCTAATGACGTCCTGGTCTGTGTTCTCATAATGGAATGTGTTGAGCTTGCTTTCCTGGCTCCTGAGAGGGGCACTCTGTTTCCTAAGTCTGATTTTGCTAATGACGTCCTGGTCTGTGTTCTCATAATGGAATGTGTTGAGCTTGCTTTCCTGGCTCCTCATCGAATGCGAAGGGATTCTGCCAATGTTGTGTGTTCACCTTCCCATTACAGGCGTACACATTTACAACTATGAAAAGAACTGGGGTCTGCACCCTAACCGCATGTACCTACAATTCTGCATTGTCCCACGCAGACATATCAACCTCAGCTGCCACCATGTTGTTTCGCACAAGGATGGCCTGCCCAAGGTGTCGCCTATTGTAGAAACAATGAAATCCAGGAGCACTAACTGTCCTATCACCAAGAAGTGTTTCTTGCAAAATCATTATATCGGCGCCACGCAGTAGCTTATAAAGAATGGGACGTCGTTGATTTATAGATGCACAATTCCAATATGTAATGCGCACATACTTTAGGGCTAGCCCCTCACACTTCGACAATTTCATACCATTACTTTTACCTTTTCAAGTTTTCCTACTTCGTTGCTGTCTTCTGGGCTTCATCTGAATACTTGCTGTCGTCATGGTTGATATGGTCGCCGAACGTCGATGCTATAGATGGTCTAGACTCACGTGCACTTACTCAGTCACACGGTCCAGAACCCGTTTCCACGTTAAAGATTGGCCAACTCCAGTCAATTAGCTCTACGGCACGTGGAGGCAAGGTGGCGTTTGATTTTGGTCGTTTAGAAGCCACAAACTAAGAATAGCAAAATGTTATATCTTCTCTATATTCCTGTATGGTGCAGAAACATAGCCATTAGACATGAAAACAGAACAGAAAACTGAAGCCCTTGAAATGTGGATTTATAGAAGAATAGGTAGAATTGGATGGAAGGAAAATAAAACAAACGATGAAGTCTTAAAACAACTAAAAATGAAAAGAGAACTACTAAACACAATTTGAACAAGACAAACGAAATTTTTGGGGCATGTTAAAAGACACAACAGCCTACTAAAAGTAATATAAGAAGGGAAAATACAAGGTAAAAGAAGCAGAGGCAGACCAAGATTAACATGGACGAGTAACATCAAAAGATGGACAGGTCAGTCTATGACAATATGCACCAACAAAGCAAGACAGAGTGGAATGGCGCTCCCTGGTAGCCAACCTTCGATGCGGAGACGGCACTCAATGATGAGCTCACAGAAATGAAATTATTCTTTGTTGACACGAACTAGTGAAAATACATCGCCATCTTGGACGCACCAAAAAAAGCGCGTTTCAGAAAAAGGAGGCACGTTTCTGAACCAAGAATTGTTGAAAAGATTGTTTTAAAATAACATGTACATATTAATAGTCAGTTTTTATTATCTGAATAATCTACTTACTATACAAACGGCTGATCTTATATGTCTATTAATGTTAGGGGACTCAGGTCCAACGTGAACAAAATCACCCTATTGTCTCCATGATGTATGTTTAATATTGAAGTGCCTATCACATTTACTGACTCCACTTACTGACTCCAAATTGTTTGTTGTGACTTCAACTTGTATTTCTTTCTTACTTGTCTATATGTGGATTCTATAATCACACTACTTCAATTTGTATTTCTTTCTTACTTTGTCTATATGTGGATTCTTTAATCACACTACTTCAACTTGTATTTCTTTCTTACTTTGTCTATATGTGGATTCTATAATCACACTACTTCAACTTGTATTTCTTTCTTACTTTGTCTATATGTGGATTCTATAATCACACTACTTCAACTTGTATTTCTTTCTTACTTGTCTATATGTGGATTCTATAAT
This sequence comes from Megaustenia siamemsis, assembly GCA_032433765.1. Classification (NCBI taxonomy): domain Eukaryota; kingdom Metazoa; phylum Mollusca; class Gastropoda; order Stylommatophora; family Ariophantidae; genus Megaustenia; species Megaustenia siamemsis. The sequence continues at coordinate 12,433,175 of JAVIAB010000025.1, read as the reverse complement.
CACACTACTTAAACTTGTATTTCTTTCTTACTTGTCTATATGTGGATTCTTTAATCACACTACTTCGGCTTGTATTTCTTTCTTACTTGTCTATATGCGGATTCTATAATCACACTACTTCGGCTTGTACTTCTTTCTTACTTGTCTATATACGGATTCTATAATCACACTACTTCAACTTGTATTTCTTTCTTACTTGTCTATATGCGGATTCTATAATCACACTACTTCGGCTTGTACTTCTTTCTTACTTGTCTATATGCGAATTCTATAATCACACTACTTCAACTTGTATTTCTTTCTTACTTGTCTATATACGGATTCTATAATCACACTACTTCAACTTGTATTTCTTTCTTACTTGTCTATATACGGATTCTATAATCACACTACTTCGGCTTGTACTTCTTTCTTACTTGTCTATATACGGATTCTATAATCACACTACTTCAACTTGTATTTCTTTCTTACTTGTCTATATGTGGATTCTATAATCACACTACTTCAACTTGTATTTCTTTCTTACTTGTCTATATGCGGATTCTATAATCACACTACTTCGGCTTGATTTCTTTCTTACTTGTCTATATACGGATTCTATAATCACACTACTTCGGCTTGTATTTCTTTCTTACTTGTCTATATGGGGATTCTATAATCACACTACTTCAACTTGTATTTCTTTCTTACTTGTCTATATGCGGATTCTATAATCACACTACTCCGGCTTGTATTTCTTTCTTACTTGTCTATATGTGGATTCTATAATCACACTACTTCGGCTTCAGTGTCAACTAATGTCTATCTATCTTAACAATACACGAACTTGGGTCTCCCTTCATATGTTTACTGTCAGGCCAATCATAATTTCTCTCCCTCTTTGGGGCCTGAGTCCAAGCGCGAGGTGTTAGTTTCCCTATTTGAATCTATGACTCACCTCACTTCTATTATATGGTGATCTATAATCTCTTAGTTTGTTTGAATCTATGACTCACCTCACTTCTATTATATGGTGATCTATGATCTCTTAGTTTGTTTGAATCTATGACTCACCTCACTTCTATTATATGGTGATCTATGATCTCTTAGTTTGTTTGAATCTATGAATCACCTCACTTCTATTATATGGTGATCTATGATCTCTTAGATTGTTTGAATCCATGACTCACCTCACTTCTATTATATGGTGATCTATGATCTCTTAGATTGTTTGCACTATATTCTTGTCTACAATTTCGAGCAATATGACCAAGTTTACCGCAATTAAATCATCTCTTGTTCTCTACGAATCCTTCTATTCTTTGTTGTGGTCTTCTAACTCCTCTTCTACCCCGTGTCTAGCATGATCTATTTCCATTTTCGACTTCTCTATCCCTTCTATTCTGAACATGTCTGTCCTAATCTATCCCCATTGGTGGGTGACTCAATTCTCTTGTTGGATCTATATTCCTGGTTTCCTCATGTCTGTCCTAATCTATCCCCATTGGTGGGTGACTCAATTCTCTTGTTGGACCTATATTCCTGGTTTCCTCATGTCTGTCCTAATCTATCCCCATTGGTGGGTGACTCAATTCTCTTGTTGGACCTATATTCCTGGTTTCCTTATGTCTGTCCTAATCTATCCCCATTGGTGGGTGACTCAATTCTCTTGTTGGATCTATATTCCTGGTTTCCTCATGTCTGTCCTAATCTATCCCCATTGGTGGGTGACTCAATTCTCTTGTTGGATCTATATTCCTGGTTTCCTCATGTCTGTCCTAATCTATCCCCATTGGTGGGTGACTCAATTCTCTTGTTGGATCTATATTCCTGGTTTCCTCATGTCTGTCTTAATCTATACCCATTGGTGGGTGACTCAATTCTCTTGTTGGATCTATATTCCTGGTTTCCTCATGTCTGTCTTAATCTATCCCCATTGGTGGGTGACTCAATTCTCTTGTTGGATCTATATTCCTGGTTTCCTCATGTCTGTCCTAATCTATCCCCATTGGTGGGTGACTCAATTCTCTTGTTGGATCTATATTCCTGGTTTCCTCATGTCTGTCTTAATCTATCCCCATTGGTGGGTGACTCAATTCTCTTGTTGGACTTATATTCCTGGTTTCCTCATGTCTGTCCTAATCTATCCCCATTGGTGGGCGACTCAATTCTCTTGTTGGACGTATATTCCTGGTTTCCTCACGTCTTGTGCACTTGGAATGTTTGGGTTGTCTTCAACCGCACATCTTTTCAAATGGTTTTATTCTTTAATTGGCAAATCCAATGTTTTATTGTCATCAACCGCACATCTTTTCTTCTTTAATTGCCAAGGTTTTATTGATTGTCTTCAGCTCCTTTCTAATCAAATACAATCTTAACCTGTTGTTTAACTCTTCAATAAAAATAGTTATCTGCATCTGGATATCCCCGTTCCTTTTACCTGGCACCGCGCAAATGCTCTTTCTGCTAAACTATAGTCCGTTTCATAACTCGTGCCCAACTTTTAAAATCGATATTTTTTTAACCACTTTTTGTAAGTTGTTCAAAATTGGCATGTAAAGTTATAATGATTAGAACCCAACAGGGAATTAATTTCATTAAAAAAAAAAACATTTGGTTATTATTGTTGCTTATTTGATTTATATAAATTTATAACGACCCATTGATGTAGCCAAAACTTAATGTTTACAGTATTTTAAGTTAAAAATAGCGAGTGAAAATCCATACACGGTAAAATTGACGTGTTTCCACGCTTTCAACGTGGGTTTTCTGACACAATTATACACTTGTAATAAACACGAGAAATTGTGTGTTCCATTTCCGTTCATTCATAGGTGAAGGCGTGGAACGATAACATTTATCATGAGTCTTAAAATGAAATTCTGCAGTTTACAAAACATCGCAATAAAAATGTATGACTATTTTTGCAAAGAGGCTAAACGAGGAAGATTATTTCATTCTTTAGAAAACCCTGAGAATAGGACAAGACACATTTTGGATTTATCTAAACGGTCATTTAATCGCTGGATTCAAGCACGTGACCGTCAATGTTCAAAATATACAAAATCACAAGGAAGAGCAAAAATGTTGGATAATTTCGACAGTGAACTTATTAGAAGTGAAATTCGCAAAATGTTGGGTATGAATGAAACTGTTACAATAAGAAAATCAAAAGTATCGCTGAAAAAGAACAACAGTATTGAAATATCAAAGTCTACATTATGGAGGAATGTGAGAGCTGCAGGCTTTACATTCAGAAAGTATTCCAATGGACGAAACATCATCTGTGAGAAGCCACATATAGTAGTCATGAGAAGCAAGTACTTACGTGAAGTAAAAGAGGTGCGCAAGCAAGGTTATGATATTGTGTACTTGGATGAAACATGGATCAATGCTCACCACACTAACCAAAGGGAATGGCAGTCATCAGATGGAAAGATTAAGAGATTAAAACCTAGCAGCAAAGGACAGCGCTTGATAATTGCTCATGCAGGTAGTCGACAACATGGACTAATACAGAATGCAGAGCTCATTTTTCTTTCAAAATCCATAGACAATCGGGATTATCACTCTGAGATGAATGGTCACATATTTAGACATTGGATTGAAAATTCTGTTCTCCCATCACTAGATCGACCATCTTGCCTAATAATGGACAATTCAGCGTACCACAACATTGTTGCAATTGAAGATAAAGTCCCGACGTCATCCAGTACAAAAGATGCTATTAAGATATGGCTCACAAAGGAGCACATACAATTTAATAACATGTACTTAAAACCTGAATTACTATCTCTAGTAAAGCAAAAACAGAGGACAAAGATTTTTCAAATAGATAAGATTATCCAAGAGCACGGTCATATAAGTTTGAGGCTGCCACCTTACCATGCTCATTTAAATCCAATAGAACTAATCTGGGCAAAATTAAAAGGACAAGTGGCAGATGAAAATACAACATTCAAAATATGCGATGTAAAGACTCTTGCTAATGTCGCTTTATTAAATATAGACAAAGATTATTGGGCTAAATGTGATGACCACGTCTTAAAACAGGAAGAGGAATATTGGAAAAATGATGGTTTGTGGAATGTTCAACCCCAAACAGTTATTAATCTTTTAGACTCGTCTGATTCAGAATGAAAGTATATAGCCCCCACAATGTTGGCCCCTATATTACCTTAAATTATTTCAACAAACGGTCCTTTTCAGGACCACACAACTATGAAAATTGGACATACAGGTATACCTTGATATTATCGTCCGTCCTCGAACTGAGCAGACAATAATTCTCCTGGTGTTTTGTCTGATCCAGTTATTTCCCCATTACGGCCACGCCTTTACCTAGTGAAAATTAATCACAGACCAGCAACTACGGTAATTTCTATTCTTTAGGGGTTCACAATTTACAATTTTGACAAACATCAAAGAAATTCGCCGCTTTAAGAAAACTGCAGCTGCAAGATATTTGTTAAATATACATTTAAAGGGTCTTTTGCATTCTAATAACATTTGGAAAATTTCAACAGTTTTTAACAAACGGTTTCTGAGCAATAGCGTTTTGAAGTTGGGCGCTTGATTTGAAACGAGCTATACTATAATCAATCTGTCTCCATACGCACACACAGCTTCCCCTTCTTTTTGCTTCATCTTGTGCAATTTTGTAAATAAATCTTGTGGACTACTTTCTTCTGCATACCTCAAGGTTCATATTTGTGTCCCACTCGCCCACGTTTTCCTCAGGTACTGATTCTAACCTTCTTAAGAACGCAAACACTTCATCTGAACAGGTCTGAAATGCTATATTCCTTAGTTCTTTATTTTTCGTTCAGTGAGCTAATTTTTCTCTATATTTTCTATCCTTATTTCCTATCCGTTCTAAAAAAAGAATTACTAAACACAATTAGAGCAAGACAAATGAAAGTTTTTGGTCATGTTGAAAGACACAACAGTCTAATAAAAGTATTATTAGAGGGGAAAATACAAGGTAAAAGAGGCACACCAAGACTAACATGGACTAGTAACATCAAAAGATGGACAAGTCAGCCTATGGCAATCTGCACCATCAAAGCAAGAGACAGAGTGGAATGGCGCTCCATGGTAGCCAATCTTCGATGCGGAGACGGCACTCAATGATGATGATTTTCTATCCATTCTCTAAATTTCGATTGTTCTCCTTTGAAAGTGGCAGTACGATTGTAATATTTTGATAGTTCATTGCTAGTCTCAATTCATCTACTGTTTCAGTTGATAGTTTCATCGCTTCAATGCCAGGATCAAAGGTTGTTGCCATGTTCTATTATGCTATCTTTAGCACTAATACAATTTCTCACCTCGATCGATTGACTTGCCTGTAAACAAGTTTTCTATCATCTGCTAATATCTAACTACTGATTCTATGTATGCAAGAATTTGTCCCAATTTATTTTTACATAATTATGCAATTAAGATTTGCCTTTTGTGCCCTGTCACAATGCTCATGAAGCGATTGACAATTTAATATAATTGAACAACATATATTCAATTCATAATACAAACGTCTTGATTCGTCTCTCTGGAAGGAAAACAACGTTTATATTACTAAATTACTTGCTCTGGACAAATTTCAATTCATTGTTTATAACTTGAATATATATATATATCAATTAAATACTATTTTATAACGCGTGTATTCTACCAAACAATAACAAGTCATTAAGTTCCATTTGAACAGTCAATTCAAAAGGACACTCAATCAATTCATAAATATAATTAACTAAGTAATTTATACTTAATAATCCTTGGGAAATGAAAGTACAAACCCGATGTTTATGTTTCTCACGCCAGAACTAGATTACACTCACACGGTCACGTGATTGCACGGCTGTCTCTCCAGACACAACGTTTTAAGTTCGACGATCTCACAATGTCACACTGTTCCCTAGTTAACCTGGACTTGTCATACGCTAATTTACAATTGACTATTTCAATTTTAAATGTTCTCTGTTGTCTTGCAATATTCGGGAGTTTCTCGTGACACAACGCGCTGAAGTAACTTGAATTCTTTAGTTGTGAACTTATTGTTGACATCAATTTGAGTTGTCTCGACAACTTGAGCATGCTTTGTCTTGAACTATCATGATAACTTGCTATTTTGAGTTCTTGATCAGTTAACTTGAATATATATATAACTTGCTTATTCCTTGCATTGAACGTGACTTTTTTGCTACTTGATTTACTTCGTCAGTTAGACACAATATCAGCCTTTATACTTTTAATGTAGTTCGAGAATAGACGCACACAGAAGGTTTGACACAGAAGGTAGAGTTGATTTAGCTTGAGAAGAGACGCATGCTGAAGGTTTGACACAGAAGGTAGAGTTGGTTTAGCTTGAGAAGAGACGCATGCTGAAGGTTTGACACAGGAGGCAGAGTTGGTTTAGCTTGAGAAGAGACGCATGCTGAAGGTTTGACACAGAAGGTAGAGTTAGTTTAGCTTGAGAAGAGACGCATGCTGAAGGTTTGACACAGGAGATAGAGTTGGTTTAGCTTGAGAAGAGACGCACATTGAAAGTTTGACATAGGAGGTAGAGTTGGTTTAGCTTGAGAAGAGACGCATGCTGAAGGTTTGACACAGGAGGTAGAGTTGGTTTAGCTTGAGAAGAGACGCACATTGAAAGTTTGACATAGGAGGTAGAGTTGGTTTAGCTTGAGAAGAGACGCATGCTGAAGGTTTGACACAGGAGGTAGAGTTGGTTTAGCTTGAGAAGAGACGCACATTGAAAGTTTGACATAGGAGGTAGAGTTGGTTTAGCTTGAGAAGAGACGCATGCTTAAGGTTTGACACAGGAGGTAGAGTTGGTTTAGCTTGAAAAGAGACGCACATTGAAAGTTTGACATAGGAGGTAGAGTTGGTTTAGCTTGAGAAGAGACGCATGCTGAAGGTTTGACACAGGAGGTAGAGTTGATTTAGCTTGAAAAGAGACGCACATTGAAAGTTTGACATAGGAGGTAGAGTTGGTTTAGCTTGAAAAGAGACGCATGCTGAAGGTTTGACACATGAGGTAGAGTTGGTTTAGCTTGAAAAGAGACGCACATTGAAAGTTTGACATAGGAGGTAGAGTTGGTTTAGCTTGAGAAGAGACGCATGCTGAAGGTTTGACACAGAAGGTAGAGTTGGTTTAGCTTGAAAAGAGACGCATGCTGAAGGTTTGACACAGAAGGTAGAGTTAGTTTAGCTTGAAAAGAGACGCATGCTGAAGGTTTGACACATGAGTTGGAGTTGGTTTAGCTTGAAAAGAGACGCATGCTGAAGGTTTGACACAGGAGTTGGAGTTGGTTTAGCTTGAAAAGAGACGCATGCTGAAGGTTTGACACAGGAGGTAGAGTTGGTTTAGCTTGAAAAGAGACGCACACTGAAAGGTTGACATAGGAGGTAGAGTTGGTTTAGCTTGAGAAGAGACGCATGCTGAAGGTTTGACACAGGAGGTAGAGTTGATTTAGCTTGAAAAGAGACGCACATTGAAAGTTTGACATAGGAGGTAGAGTTGGTTTAGCTTGAAAAGAGACGCATGCTGAAGGTTTGACACAGGAGGTAGAGTTGGTTTAGCTTGAAAAGAGACGCACATTGAAAGTTTGACATAGGAGGTAGAATTGGTTTAGCTTGAGAAGAGACGCATGCTGAAGGTTTGACACAGGAGGTAGAGTTGGTTTAGCTTGAAAAGAGACGCACATTGAAAGTTTGACATAGGAGGTAGAGTTGGTTTAGCTTGAGAAGAGACGCATGCTGAAGGTTTGACACAGAAGGTAGAGTTGGTTTAACTTGAAAAGAGACGCATGCTGAAGGTTTGACACAGGAGTTGGAGTTGGTTTAGCTTGAAAAGAGACGCATGCTGAAGGTTTGACACAGGAGTTGGAGTTGGTTTAGCTTGAAAAGAGACGCATGCTGAAGGTTTGACACAGGAGTTGGAGTTGGTTTAGCTTGAAAAGAAACGCATGCTGAAGGTTTGACACAGGAGGTAGAGTTGGTTTAGCTTGAAAAGAGACGCACACTGAAAGGTTGACATAGGAGGTAGAGTTGGTTTAGCTTGAGAAGAGACGCATGCTGAAGGTTTGACACAGAAGGTAGAGTTGGTTTAGCTTGAAAAGAGACGCACACTGAAAGGTTGACATAGGAGGTAGAGTTGATTTAGCTCGAGAAGAGACACACGCTGAAGGTTTGACACAGGAGTTAAAGTTGGTTTAGCTTGAAAAGAGACGCACAGTGACAGTTTGACATAGGAGGTAGAGTTGGTTTAGCTCGAGAAGAGACGCACGCTGAAGGTTTGACACAGGAGTTAGAGTTGGTTTAGTTCGAGAAGAGACATACACTGAAGGTTTGACATAGGAGATAGAGTAATTGATTTAGTTCAAGAAGAGACATACACTGAAGGTTTGACACAGGAGGTAGAGTTGGTTTAGCTCGAGAAGAGACGCACGCTGAAGGTTTGACACAGGAGTTAGAGTTGGTTTAGTTCGAGAAGAGACGCACACTGAAGGTTTGACACAGGAGGTAGGGTTGGTTTAGCTCGAGAAGAGACGCACACTGAAGGTTTGACATAGGAGGTAGAGTTAGTTTAGCTCGAGAAGAGACGCACGCTGAAGGTTTGACAATCTTGTCGAATATTGAACCTTTGTGACCCTTGTCGGATGACGGATCTTGCACGAGACAATAAAAAGGCCAGCAATAGATTCCAACAACTGGCAGTAGAGGCTAAGAGAGGGCGGGGGATTCGGTTCATGAAGGAGGTGCCAGCACAGAACTCTATACGTTGGGTCTCTCTATGCTCACATGAAGATAACAAAAAACTAACGGTGCATCAATGAGGCCTGAGTCTACTCACAGATGAGCAAAGAGGCACCAGAGACGCATCTATCCGTTCAATGAGGTACTTACTTGACTTACTGTGGATTAGAGTGCGACATGGCTCTGCTCAGGTCCTGGGTTATTTGAAAGCAAGGAAAGACAATAAATCATCCCTTGCATTCAAATTGCGTGCGATCAAGGACAGGCGCCTCAACCGGGAAAAATCCTGGATGGTCGAATCGGAGAAGTCCATAAGGAGAGTATATAATTTGAATCGTATTAAGCCCGGCAAGGATTGGACAGAAGTAAAAAGGGAGAAAAAGGGGATAACCAAATTAATAATTCAGCTCGGCAGGGAGTGTTGCAACTGAAGCCTACGGAGCTATCGTGGTCGTAATAAGGGAATTCATTGAAAAAGTGTCCTCACCTCAGGATCTCATCGTCTACACAGATGGTTCTGTGTCACGCGAACAGCGCAGTGGTTGGGGTTTTGTGGCATACCAACATGGCAGAGAAGTGGCTGGGGAATCTGGCAAGTGTAGCATTACGGTGTCCATCATGAGTATGGAGATAGAAGCAACAACATCTGTGATAACATGGTTGGTTACACAGAACGTGGGTCATACAGTCTTGGTGACTGACACGGAAAGTGTGCTACCGAAGATTGACAGACAGTGTCTGCAGCAAGAATGGATATAACTCTTGGATGGCTTTACAGGTAGAGCGTTAACTTGAATGGACTGTCCAGGGCATTCTGGTGTATATGTATATATGGCCCTTTTCGTCTTGTCAGACGGTCGAGTGGAGGCTATTGCGTATTTTTTTGAGGTATTGTTTTTGCCGAACAGCTTCTCTCGTGGCTAATTCTACCAATGTTTGACAAACACACGCGGTCACATAATGAACAAGTCAGGCTCGCTGGTCCACAGGGTTTACCATCCTTTTTCATGAGTCTCTTCTCTTCTAAGTCCTGTCTTAGCACAGTCTCAAATGTTGTTATACCGTTCCTTATACGTGCTCTCCATGATGTGCGATCACTTGCCAGATGTTGCCAGTCGTTTTCACAGATGGAGAAGTCTTTCAGAGATGATTTGCAGATATCTCTATATCGTAGTTTAGGTCTGCCGATTTGTCGTTTTCCGTGTTTTAGCTCGCCATATAGTATTTGCCTAGGAATGCGTTTTTCTTCCATCCGTTGGACATGCCCCAGCCATCTTAGCCTTCGACTTCTGAGCATCGACATGATTGTTAGGGTCTTAGCACGTTGCAGGACAGTTAAGTTGGTTATTTTGTCCTGCCATTTGATGTGCATTATTTTGCGGAGACATCGCATGTGGAAGACATTTAGTCTTTTTTCCTGGTTTGAGTATGTTGTCCAGGTTTCAGATCCATATAGTAGTGTGCTAAGCACACATGTTTGATATATTAGGAGTTTAGTCTTTCGAGTTAGTTTCGTGTTGTTCCATGCCCTTTTTGTGAGTTTGCCGAAGGTCGTAGCTGCCTTACCAATTCGACAGTTTATTTCTTCATCAAGAGAGATGGTTTGCGTAACTGTGGATCCAAGATATGTAAATTTCTGTACTGATTCTAGTGGGCAGTCTTTTAGAGTAATAGATAGAGGTTTGAAGTCACCTTGATTTAGTATTACTGTCTTCTGAACATTAATTGACAGTGAAAAAAGGTGTAGTCGGTAATGAAATAGCTGATAAGCTCGCTGGCAGCTTTGATACTGAGTGTGACCTTACTCTGGACAAAGAGGACATCGTCAAGTTTGTTCATCATTCCTTAAGAGAAGAGGATAATAGGTGTAACAATGATATATATATATATATTGAAAGACTAAGGAGAATGGGTGGGACAATGATGTATATATTGAAAGATTAAGGAGAATGGGTGGGACAATGATGTATATATATATATATATTGAAAGACTAAGGAGAATGGGTGGGACAATGATGTATGTATTGAAAGACAAAGGAGAATGGGTGGGACAATGATGTATATATTGAAAGATTAAGGAGAATGGGTGGGACAATGATGTATGTATTGAAAGATTAAGGAGAATGGGTGGGACAATGATGTATATATATATATATATATTGAAAGACTAAGGAGAATGGGTGGGACAATGATGTATGTATTGAAAGACAAAGGAGAATGGGTGGGACAATGATGTATGTATTGAAGAATTAAGGAGAATGGGTGGAACCTGGTAATGATCTACGGTACATTTTATAGGTGATGTGGCCAGTAGCAGTAATCACGGCTGGTGGCAATCTTATCATCAGAAGAGAACCCCATCGAGCAAGTATTTTGGTCCTTTAGCATCTAGTCCCTCTAGAGATGATGGACATGCCTGGGTCATGACTGCTAGGTGTTGACATCCTGTTACATCGAACTTGAAGGTCCACACTATATTCGGCATAAAATAACTAAAATTATACTGCACACGACTTCTGATCGAATCTCCTGTCAGTACCTGGTCTGACACGATTTTGTCCTAGCTTTAGCCTAGCATAATGATGCCTGCCCTCTACTGCAGTGGCAGCAGTCTAAAATGGTTTGTACTCTGCGTGATGTCCTTATAATCTCACATCACTGCTTCTAATTTATGGGGTAACTTGACACAGCAGGGCTGGTCAGTGGCTGATAACAGGTGATAGTGATATTTCAGGTTGGGAACTCCACTCCTTTGAACTGTCAGTACTGCAAACGAGGAGTGTGGGTCAGGCACGGTTAATGTTTAACCTTTTATCGTCGATACCTTGGATATTCATAGAATTAACTGTTGATGTGCTGCTGACTTGAGTGGGAGTCACGAGTGGGTGGTGTGTAATGTGGATTAATCACTTACCCTACTTTCCAAGAAATAATATTCAACTCAGAGGATGAGTTCACTCGAAAGCTGAGTCATTCAGAAGCAAAATGTCCCACTTCTTGGATTTAAACCTGCTCTTTTATGGTCTCAGAGGAAGAGTTCACAGCACTCGGGAAAAAGTGACAATCTTCTTCTTTTCTCTTTTTACTGATACCTAACAGGTGTCGTAAAGTAAGAGTAAAGAGCCCCCGTCACGCCAAGTGGCGTATAGGGAATATGGTGTTATAGTCCGTTCAGAAATTCATAATCACACCTGAATTAGTATTGCGTGATAACCGCTTGTTATTTTGGTTTCAAAATTTACATGCAATCTTAGAATATTGATGACGTTATATAAATATTTTTTGCTCTGAGAAATTTGATCTAGTTTAAAAGTTTCCTTCCTTAGGCTATATTAAATTCACCCTGTTCGAATTTGACACCATTTTAGGATATATACATTAATTTGGTGCGGTCGTTGACGTAAAATAGTTTGGCTATTGCAGAAACACTAACTTCAGGAAAATCCCGTGCACAAAAGTGAATTGTTATTGAACGACATGACGCACCACGGCCTGGGCATTAATTACCTAAGTGAAGGCGTATCTTTATTAATTTTGTGAAGACTCAGTAGACAATTTGTTGACTTTAAATACGAACATTTATATCTAAATTACAATGAGTTTGAAATGCAAATTTATAACTATGCAAAAGGTTACTTTTTTACTATATCAGCAATTGTAACCAATTGAATTCATGTTTGCAAATACACATAACGAACAACACCCACAAATAAGCACTATGTAGATACGCCTCTGACAAGAATTCCAGTATACTGGAAAATTTAACACGATTACTGTAAACTCTAAAATTTGAATCAACTTGTGTGATATCGTCATAAAAGATCAAAGGAATTCGCTGATGTGTAAAATCTGTTGTGTTTGTGGAATAAAAAATACCAAAATATTTGCGTCATCAATATTCTAAGATTGCATGTCAATTTTGAAACTAAAATAACAAGTGGTTATCACGCAAAGCTAATTCAGGTGTGATACTGAATTTCTGAACGGACTATAGTGATCATAATTTGTACAGACCTTCGGCACATGATTTTTGGGGTAATTGCGGTCGGTATTACGCCCGCGCCGCTTTACTTTCCCAGAAAAAAATCCGGTACCCATTTAAGGCTGGGTGAGCCCGGAAGCCGTCGGTCAGGATCGAACCCGACCTCTTGTTCTTTTTAGTCCAGTTGACTAACCACTGAGCTGTGCTCCCAAAAGGTGTCGTGGTTATATCATTTGTCGTTCTTGAGCTGCTCGAACTGTCTGAATTAGTGATTTTCCTTTGTTGTTACATGTCTCTGTCACTGCATCTATCCATCTTCTTCTTTTCTCTTTTCACTGATACCTAAAAGGTGTCGTGGTTTATATCATTTGTCGTTCTTGAGCTGCTCGAACTGTCTGAATTAGTGATTTTCCTTTGTTGTTACATGTCTCTATCACTGCATCTATCCATCTTCTGCTTTTCTCTTTCTCACTGATACCTAAAAGGTGTCGTGGTTATATCATTTGTCGTTCTTGAGCTGCTCGAACTGTCTGAATTAGTGATTTTCCTTTGTTGTTACATGTCTCTGTCACTGCATCTATCCATCTTCTTCTTTTCTCTTTTCACTGATACCTAAAAGGTGTCGTTGTTATATCATTTGTCGTTCTTGAGCTGCTCGAACTGTCTGAATTAGTGATTTTCCTTTGTTGTTACATGTCTCTGTCACTGCATCTATCCATCTTCTCTTTTCTCTTTTCACTGATACCTAAAAGGTGTCGTGGTTTATATCATTTGTCGTTCTTGAGCTGCTCGAACTGTCTGAATTAGTGATTTTCCTTTGTTGTTACATGTCTCTGTCACTGCATCTATCCATCTTCTTCTTTTCTCTTTTCACTGATACCTAAAAGGTGTCGTTGTTATATCATTTGTCGTTCTTGAGCTGCTCGAACTGTCTGAATTAGTGATTTTCCTTTGTTGTTACATGTCTCTGTCACTGCATCTATCCATCTTCTCTTTTCTCTTTTCACTGATACCTAAAAGGTGTCGTGGTTTATATCATTTGTCGTTCTTGAGCTGCTCGAACTGTCTGAATTAGTGATTTTCCTTTGTTGTTACATGTCTCTGTCACTGCATCTATCCATCTTCTTCTTTTCTCTTTCTCACTGATACCTAAAAGGTGTCGTGGTTTATATCATTTGTCGTTCTTGAGCTGCTCGAACTGTCAGAATTAGTGATTTTCCTTTGTTGTTACATGTCTCTGTCACTGCATCTATCCATCTTCTTCTTTTCTCTTTCTCACTGATACCTAAAAGGTGTCGTGGTTTATATCATTTGTCGTTCTTGAGCTGCTCGAACTGTCAGAATTAGTGATTTTCCTTTGTTGTTACATGTCTCTGTCACTGCATCTATCCATCTTCTTCTTTTCTCTTTCTCACTGATACCTAAAAGGTGTCGTGGTTTATATCATTTGTCGTTCTTGAGCTGCTCGAACTGTCAGAATTAGTGATTTTCCTTTGTTGTTACATGTCTCTGTCACTGCATCTATCCATCTTCTTCTTTTCTCTTTCTCACTGATACCTAAAAGGTGTCGTGGTTTATATCATTTGTCGTTCTTGAGCTGCTCGAACTGTCTGAATTAGTGATTTTCCTTTGTTGTTACATGTCTCTGTCACTGCATCTATCCATCATCTTCTTTTCTCTTTCTCACTGATACCTAAAAGGTGTCGTAGTTTATATCATTTGTCGTTCTTGAGCTGCTCGAACTGTCTGAATTAGTGATTTTCCTTTGTTGTTACATGTCTCTGTCACTGCATCTATCCATCTTCTTCTTTTCTCTTTCTCACTGATACCTAAAAGGTGTCGTGGTTTATATCATTTGTCGTTCTTGAGCTGCTCGAACTGTCTGAATTAGTGATTTTCCTTTGTTGTTACATGTCTCTGTCACTGCATCTATCCATCATCTTCTTTTCTCTTTCTCACTGATACCTAAAAGGTGTCGTAGTTTATATCATTTGTCGTTCTTGAGCTGCTCGAACTGTCTGAATTAGTGATTTTCCTTTGTTGTTACATGTCTCTATCACTGCATCTATCCATCTTCTTCTTTTCTCTTTCTCACTGATACCTAAAAGGTTTCGTGGTTTATATCATTTGTCGTTCTTGAGCTGCTCGAACTGTCTGAATTAGTGATTTTCCTTTGTTGTTACATGTCTCTGTCACTGCATCTATCCATCTTCTGCTTTTCTCTTTTCACTGATACCTAAAAGGTGTCGTGGTTTATATCATTTGTCGTTCTTGAGCTGCTCGAACTGTCTGAATTAGGGATTTTCCTTTGTTGTTACATGTCTCTGTCACTGCATCTATCCAACTTCTTCTTTTCTCTTTTCACTGATACCTAAAAGGTGTCGTGGTTTATATCATTTGTCGTTCTTGAGCTGCTCGAACTGTCTGAATTAGTGATTTTCCTTTGTTGTTACATGTCTCTGTCACTGCATCTATCCATCTTCTTCTTTTCTCTTTCACTGATACCTAAAAGGTGTCGTGGTTTATATCATTTGTCGTTCTTGAGCTGCTCGAACTGTCTGAATTAGTGATTTTCCTTTGTTGTTACATGTCTCTGTCACTGCATCTATCCATCTTCTTCTTGTCTCTTTCTCACTGATACCTAAAAGGTGTCGTGGTTTATATCATTTGTCGTTCTTGAGCTGCTCGAACTGTCTGAATTAGTGATTTTCCTTTGTTGTTACATGTCTCTGTCACTGCATCTAACCATCTTCTTTTCTCTTTCTCACTGATACCTAAAAGGTGTCGTGGTTTATATCATGTGTCGTTCTTGAGCTGCTCGAACTGTCTGAATTAGTGATTTTCCTTTGTTGTTACATGTCTCTGTCACTGCATCTATCCATCTTCTTCTTTTCTCTTTCACTGATACCTAAAAGGTGTCGTGGTTTATATCATTTGTCGTTCTTGAGCTGCTCGAACTGTCTGAATTAGTGATTTTCCTTTGTTGTTACATGTCTCTGTCACTGCATCTATCCATCTTCTTCTTGTCTCTTTCTCACTGATACCTAAAAGGTGTCGTGGTTTATATCATTTGTCGTTCTTGAGCTGCTCGAACTGTCTGAATTAGTGATTTTCCTTTGTTGTTACATGTCTCTGTCACTGCATCTAACCATCTTCTTTTCTCTTTCTCACTGATACCTAAAAGGTGTCGTGGTTTATATCATTTGTCGTTCTTGAGCTGCTCGAACTGTCTGAATTAGTGATTTTCCTTTGTTGTTACATGTCTCTGTCACTGCATCTATCCATCTTCTGCTTTTCTCTTTTCACTGATACCTAAAAGGTGTCGTGGTTTATATCATTTGTCGTTCTTGAGCTGCTCGAACTGTCTGAATTAGTGATTTTCCTTTGTTGTTACATGTCTCTGTCACTGCATCTATCCATCTTCTGCTTTTCTCTTTTCACTGATACCTAAAAGGTGTCGTGGTTTATATCATTTGTCGTTCTTGAGCTGCTCGAACTGTCTGAATTAGTGATTTTCCTTTGTTGTTACATGTCTCTATCACTGCATCTGTCCATCTTCTTCTCTCTTTTCACTGATACCTAAAAGGTGTCGTGGTTTATATCATTTGTCGTTCTTGAGCTGCTCGAACTGTCTGAATTAGTGATTTTCCTTTGTTGTTACATGTCTCTGTCACTGCATCTATCCATCTTCTGCTTTTCTCTTTTCACTGATACCTAAAAGGTGTCGTGGTTTATATCATTTGTCGTTCTTGAGCTGCTCGAACTGTCTGAATTAGTGATTTTCCTTTGTTGTTACATGTCTCTATCACTGCATCTGTCCATCTTCTTCTCTCTTTTCACTGATACCTAAAAGGTGTCGTGGTTTATATCATTTGTCGTTCTTGAGCTGCTCGAACTGTCTGAATTAGTGATTTTCCTTTGTTGTTACATGTCTCTGTCACTGCATCTGTCCATCTTCTTCTGGATCTTCCTCTTGGTCTTTTCCATGTATTCGTCAGAAGAATGCCCTTGATGGTGATTGGTGAGGATTCATTCGGACCAGGTGGCCAAATCATTTAAGTTGTTGTTGTTCTATATATTCTTGGCAGGGTTTTGTTCCTACCATTTTACAATCAACAATAGAAAAAAAAAAACATAGCATAATATATGATCTAAAGCAGGATCGAACCCGTTCACCTTAACTCAGCGCCTTGCCATGAGAAACCCAACGTTAGAGCACACGGCTAACTCAGCTAGCTTAGTTGTGCTCTAGCGTTTGGTTTATCGTGGCAAGGCGCTGTGCCAAGGTGAATGGGTTCGATTCTACTTTAGACTATATATTGTTCTTTGGTTTTTTTTTTCTGTTCGTTATTTGTGATTTTTTTCCCCAAGTGTTGTAAACATACCTCATCCTCTGAAACGATCCACTAATTTATCACCTCGGAAGTTTCCCTCTATAAAAATATTCATTTATTATTATTTGTCTCCACTCTTATGGTCTATAAAAAGTGCACTAACTTAGCCATCGCCACATTTGTCACAGGGCAGCACCACAATAATTGTGACACACACAAAAATGACAAAAAGCAGCAGTGTGTGACAAAGACTGATCTTTATTTTGTGAACTGCACAGCTTTCATAGTCACAAACAACCATTGTCCATGCAATTGTCATCGTCACTTGGTTAAAGTATATGACTTGAGGTGCTTATGTACAAAGTAACGCATCCTTTAAGTTATAATAATTTAAACTGCTGTACATTACTTCTCTTGAGAAGCAGAAAGTACTTGAAATTATTGCATTGTGAATCAAGAACATGAGTAGCTGTGAAATATTATCAATGTGGCTGATAAATTTGATATTGAATGGTGTATGCTTATATAGAACTTTGATGAGAGAGGCAAGAGCAGCAGGAACCGACTCCCTCAATGAGATAGAGTTGCTTGCACAGAACAGAGACAAATGGCGAGATTTGATAAAATATCTTTAGAAGGATTGAAAACTGCTAAAATAAAAATGTAGAAAAGAGAAAGAGTATCTGGGTCTATGCCACATGGGCCGGTTACGGCTCGAAAGGTCAATAGATAGATAGATGCTTTTACACAAGTCTTTGAAATTCTTCGTTAAATCCTGTTTGACGAGCAATGTCACGCAATCTCCAAAGAAATGATAACCAGCGATCCGGTACTATCCCCAAACAATGCCAAAATCCTTATCCCTGTAGTAGTCTGCCCACAGGAAATATAAAACACCAGAACTTAAGGAAAACAATAAAGAAAAGAGGCACAGAGACAGACACAGAAAAGCTCATAGTGAAAAAATACATAGATCACAACTACCCAGAGTAATCCTTGTTCCATTTATACACGGCCCTGGTAGAAATGCCACCATTAATGCTGTAGACCGTAATATTTGGAAATGCACTCTAAAGCTCCAACTCAAACAAGAAGCAGACAGATTCACACAAAAATAGAATACACTGAGAAAGAAAAGAAAAAATAACATTTTTAATGGTGCTGAAAAATCCATAGTCAACTATGACTGACGGAGGCGACTACAGACAACTATGACTGACGGAGGCGACTACAGACAACTATGACTGACGGTGGCTACTACAGACAACTATGACTGACGGAGGCTACTACAGACAACTATGACTGACGGAGGCTACTACAGTCAACTATGACTGACGGAGGCTACTACAGACAACTATGACTGACGGAGGCTACTACAGACGAATATGACTGACGGAGGCTACTACAGACGAATATGACTGACGGAGGCTACTACAGACAACTATGACTGACGGAGGCTACTGCAGACAACTATGATTGACGGTGGCTACTACAGACAACTATGACTGACGGAGGTTACTACAGACAACTATGACTGACAGAGGCTACTACAGACGAATATGACTGACGGAGGCTACTACAGACAACTATGACTGACAGAGGCTACTACAAACAACTATGACTAACAGAGGCTACTACAGACAACTATGACTGACGGAGGCTACTACAGACAACTATGACTGACGGAGGCGACTACAGACAACTATGACTAACGGAGGCTACTACAGACAACTATGACTGACGGAGGCTACAACAGACGAATATGACTGACGGAGGCTACTACAGACAACTATGACTAACAGAGGCTACTACAGACAACTATGACTAACAGAGGCTATTACAGACAACTATGACTGACGGAGGCTATTACAGACAACTATGACTGACGGAGGCTACTACAGACAACCATGACTGACGGAGGCTACTACAGACAACTATGACTGACGGTGGCTACTATAGACAACTATGACTAACGGAGGTTACTACAGACAACTATGACTGACAGAGGCTACTACAGACGAATATGACTGACGGAGGCTACTACAGACAACTATGACTGACGGTGGCTACTACAAACAACTATGACTAACAGAGGCTACTACAGACGAATATGACTGACGGAGGCTACTACAGACAACTATGACTAACATAGGCTACTACAGACGAATATGACTGACGGAGGTTACTACAGACAACTATGACTGACAGAGGCTACTACAAACAACTATGACTGACGGAGGCTACTACAAACAACTATGACTAACAGAGGATACTACAAACAACTATGACTAACAGAGGCTACTACAAACAACTGTGACTGACGGAGGCTACTACAGACAACTATGACTGACGGAGGCTACTACAGACAACTATGACTAACAGAGGCTACTACAGACAACTATGACTAACAGAGGCTACTACAGACAACTATGACTAACAGAGGCTACTACAGACAACTATGACTGACGGAGGCTACTACAGACAACTATGACTAACAGAGGCTACTACAGACAACTATGACTAACAGAGGCTACTACAGACAACTATGACTAATGGAGGCTACTACAGACAACTATGACTAACAGAGGCTACTACAGACAACTATGACTAACGGAGGCTACTACAGACAACTATGACTAACGGAGGCTACTACAGACAACAATGACTAACAGAGGCTACTACAGACAACTATGACTAACAGAGGCTACTACAGACAACTATGACTAACAGAGGCTACTACAGACAACTATGACTGACGGAGGCTACTACAGACAACTATGACTGACGGTGGCTACTACAGACAACTATGACTGACGGAGGTTACTACAGACAACTATGACTGACAGAGGCTACTACAGACGAATATGACTGACGGAGGCTACTACAGACAACTATGACTAACGGAGGCTACTACAGACAACTATGACTGATGGAGGCTACTACAGACAACTATGACTGACGGTGGCTACTACAAACAACTATGACTAACAGAGGCTACTACAGACGAATATGACTGACGGAGGCTACTACAGACAACTATGACTGACGGAGGCTACTAGGACAACTATGACTGACGGAGGCTACTAATTCTACTGTGGATATATTGGTGAACATAACCCTGAAAGATGATCAGAAATTACTATCCTAGGCGCTGTCTTCAGCTCAAAAGGTAGATAGATGGATTAATATCCTGTATATGTGGGGAGGGAAGGACTGAGCGAATGTTTCCCAATAGAAACTGGGGTTAAACAAGGATGTATTTTATCGCCCTTGTTATTTGGAATTGTTATGGACTTCATAATGAAGAAATGCTGCACTGGTAATAAAGGCATCGAATGGATACAAGGAGACCATTTGGAGGACCTCGACTTTGCTGATGACATAGTTCTCATCAGCAGTCAGATAAAAACGATGCAGGAAAACACAAATGAACTATCATCAATAGCCAGCAAAATTGGGCTTGAGGTCAATCATGAAAAGACTAAAGTCATGAAAAGTTTAATTCCAACAAGTGACAAAATATACATGGAAAACAAACCAGTAGAAGAGATCGATCACTTTATCTATCTTGGAAGTCACATTGATCGAGAAGGGGATACGAGCAAAGAAATTAGAATCAGACTGGCTAAAGCAGCAATGTCTTTCAGAAGCCTTGAAAAGTTGTGGAAATCAAAACTCATTAGCACAAACACAAAACTTAGGCTATTCAAATCAAATGTACTATCAACCCTTACGTATGCGTCTGAAAGCTGGAAAACAACAAGAGATATAGAAACAAAGTTGAACGCATTCGAAAATAAATGTCTAAGGAAAATACTTGGTATAGAATGGAACGAATTCAAAACAAACGAGGAAATTAGAGAAATCGCCAATCAACCACTAATATCTTCAGTAATAAAGAAAAGACGATGGTCATACGTTGGACATGTGATGAGAAGAGATAATAATCGAATAGCAAAGCAAGCCCTCATATGGGAAACAACAGGTAAAAGAAAAAGAGGAAGACCCAGGGAGACACTGAGAAGAACATTGATGAGAGAGGCAAGAGCAGCAGGAATCGGCTCCCTCAATGAGATAGAACTGCTTGCACAGAACAGAGACAGATGGCGAGATTTAATAAAATATCTTTAAAAGAAAACTGCTAGAACAAAAATTCATATAGGAGAAGGTGTATCTTGGTCTACGCCCTATGGGCCGGTTACGGCTCGAAAGGTCAATAGATAGATAGATAGATAGATATGTGGGAAAAGGTAGCTCAACAGCAAGAAAGCAGTCAGCGACTCATAGCTGATGGCTTGCACCAGGATAAATTAACCAAGAACTATCCAGACCTTACTCCACCTCTTCTCGGTGCCCTGAGTAGTAGACTAACGTGTCCAATCTGGCTAAGTGAGAGGGATCAAGAGGGAAGGCAACCGTTTACTCAAAAACACAGTGCTGAATATTAATGTTTTGGACTGAGAGGTTTTAATATCGCAGTTTTACTGCAGACAGCAACACAATGCCTTTATATCCTCGTAACATTTTGGTGCAGAAACATGGACATTAGACAAGAAAACAGAACAGAAAATTAAAGCCTTTGTAATGTGGATTTACAAATGAAAAGACGATTGGAGGCCGCAGAGATGGATTTCTCAGAAGAATGTTGAAAGTTCCCTGGACAGCTAGAAAGACCAATGAGGAAGTTCTCAAAGAGGCCAACACAAAAAGGGAGCTCTTAAAAAACATCAGAAAGAAGCAATCAACATTTTTCGGGCATATCATGAGAAGAGGAAAGTTGGAATACTTGGTTACAACTGGCAAAATAAAAGGAAAGAGAGATCGCGGACGACAAAGAGAGAAAATACTGGATAGCTTGGTGTCATGGCATGGAAAACAGTCAACAACAGAACTGATACGATGCACTGTAGATAGAAGATTGTGGAGGGACATGATCGCCTACGCCAACCGATATGGCACATGATCATGAATGTGGATTTATAGAAGAATAGGTAGAATTGGATGGAAAGAAAATAAAACAAACGATGAAGTTTTAAAACAACTAAAAATAAAAAGAGAACTACTAAACGCAATTAGAACAAGACAAATGAAATTGTTGGGCATGTTAAAAGACACAACAGCCTACTAAAAGTAATATTGGAAGGGAAAATACAAGGTAAAAGAGGCAGAGCAGACCAAGACTAACATGGACGAGTAACATCAAAAGATGGACAAGTCAATCTATGACAACCTGCACCATCAAAGCAAGAAACAGAGTGGAATGACGATCCATGGTAGCCAACCTTCGTTGCGGAGAAGGCACACGATGATGATGATGATGAACATCCTTTAAAGACTGATAGTGAAGAGAAACTATTAATTTAATCATCGGGCGAAGGCGACGAAGAAGATGACTTCGATAACATTCTGACAAGCTGTTATAATACGATCTCTTGATGATACTTGTCCACCTATAACAATGTTGACCTGTCCTTGTTTCATACAACATTTTGATAAACTGTTATAGCTCATACTTTCCGAATGATGATTTTGATAGTAGAATCTTCACATTACTGGAATGATGAGAAATCTAACTGATGATATAAGAATCTTCACATTACTGGAATGATGAGAAATCTAACTGATGATATTAGAATCTTCACATTACTGGAATGATGAGAAATCTAACTGATGACATTAGAATCTTCACATTACTGGAATGATGAGAAATCTAACTGATGATATTAGAATGTTCACATTACTGGAATGATGAGAAATCTAACTGATGACATTAGAATCTTCACATTACTGGAATGATGAGAAATCTAACTGATGACATTAGAATCTTCACATTACTGGAATGATGAGAAATCTAACTGATGACATTAGAATCTTCACATTACTGGAATGATGAGAAATCTAACTGATGACATTAGAATGTTCACACTACTGGAATGATGAGAACTCTTAACTGATGAAGTTAGATTTCTCATTTGAATTGATAACTTTTCATTACTGGAATGAGGACAATTCAAATAGATATTAGAATCATCACATTACTACAGAAATTAGGGAAATTCAAACAGGTATTAGAATCTTCACATTACTGGAATGGGAACAAATTTAACGATGTGAACAAAAAAAGGTATGCGTGCAATACTAAATACTGAGACAATCAAAATTTTTTTTAAAATATGAATATTCATTAGATTGTAATGTTTTAAATGCATCTAACATTTCTACATCTAGTCACATACATCGCATATTTCAAATAAAATCTATGTGCAGCAATAAATCATTAAAAATTTAAATATAGGTCACAGCCGAGACTTGCACATATCAAATACTTGTATATTAGAACGTTTAATCAGATATGTAATGTGGTGTTTGGATACAGCCAGTTAAACTATGTGATGAGAAGTGATAATAACTGAATAGCAAAGCAAGCTCTCATGTGGGAAACAACAGGAAAGAAGAAAAGAGGCCGACCCAAAGAGACACTGAGAAGAACATTGATGAGAGAGGCAAGAGCAGCAGAAATCAGCTCCCTCAATGAGATAGAGCTGCTTTCACAGAACAGAGACAAATGGCGAGATTTGATAAAATATCTTTAGGATTGAAAACTGCTAAAATAAATATTAAGATAAGAGAAAGAGTATCTGGGTCTACGCCCTATGGGCCGGCTACGGCTCGAAAGGTCAATAGTTAGATGGATAGATTTAGTTTTACGGGATGATATATTTAGACAAGAGACATAGAAACAAAGTTGAACGCATTCGAAAATAAATGTCTAAGGAAGATACTTGGTATAGCGTGTAATGAATTAAAAACAAACGAAGAAATTAGAGAAATCGCCAATCAACCACTAATATCTTCAGTAATCAAGAAAAGACGGTGGTCATATGTTGGACATGTGATGAGGAGAGATAATAACCGAATAACAAAGCAAGTCCTTATGTGGGAAACAACAGGTAAGAAGAAAAAAAGCCGACCCAGTGAGACATTGAGAAGAACATTGATGAGAGAGGCAAGAGCAGCAGGAATCGGCTCCCTCAATGAGATAGAGTTGCTTGCACAGATCAGATACAAATGGCGAGATTTGATAAAATATCTTTAGAAGAATTGAAGACTGCTAGAATAAAAAATTTAGATAAGAGAAAGAGTATCTGGGTCTATGCCCTTTGGGCCGGCTACGGCTCGAAAGGTCAATAGATAGATAGATAGTTTAAGAAAAAAATATAGAAGGTAAGAACAAATATTGTATTAAGAGTGTAATTTTCTCTTTAATTTAATTTTCCTTGTTATTCTCCCATTGGAGATTTTATCCATTGATGTAGATTTCAGTAATATACCTACCTAGCTGTGTGGTAGCTATAATCAAGAGAATAAGGTGAACATATCTTAGCTATGTGATGAGAAGAGACTAGAGAATCTCAAAGTGAACATCAAATGGGGACCAGGGGGTAAATGAAAAAGAGGCAGACCTAGAGAAACACTAAATGAACACTGAGATGAGAGGCAACAATAACAGGCATAATGTTTCCTTGCCAAGGTTGAAATGCTTGCCCAGAATAGAAACATTTGGTGCGGTGCAGGTCCTGTGCAAGGTATGACACTTAATTGCAAAGATTATCGGACATGGAAAGTTGCAAACATTATCGGACATGGAAAGTTGCAAACATTATCGGACATGGAAAGTTGCAAAGATTATCAGACATGGAAAGTTGCAAAGATTATCGGACATGGAAAGTTCCAAAGATTATCGGACATGGAAAGTTGCAAACATTATCGGACATGGAAAGTTCCAAAGATTATCGGACATGGAAAGTTGCAAACATTATCGGACATGGAAAGTTCCAAAGATTATCGGACATGGAAAGTTGCAAACATTATCGGACATGGAAAGTTCCAAAGATTATCGGACATGGAAAGTTGCAAACAATATCGGACATGGAAAGTTACAAACATTATCGAACATGGAAAGTTGCAAAGATTATCTCGAACATGGAAAGTTGCAAAGATTATCGGACATGGAAAGTTGCAAAGATTATCTGACATGGAAAGTTGCAAATACTATTGAACATGGAAAGTCTCAAATTTCTGCCCCTACGGCTTGAAAAGACAATTAAGAAAGTCAAAGACCTAATCTCAGAAAGTCTGAATTTATCTTCAGCAGCACTGTCAAGTTTGCAAGGCACAAGTTACACAATGAGAAATGAAAAAAATATATCGAAAAAAATAGTATATCTACACAAAACTGTCTACTGTTATAGAAAATGTCAGGTGATTTAATTCAGGAAAAGAAATTCCTTTAAAAAGTAAATACACAATTTACAATTATCAGAAATGTAATTTTATATTAAATAGAATATATGTTGAATACAAGATTAAGATGAAAAATTAATTTATTTTTACTTGAATCCAATTTCATTTAAAGAAGATTGAACATTTGCAAAGAAATAATCAGTTTCAAAATAATATTATATAAAAAAAAAAAAGAACTTCAGAGTAAGGGAAATAATAAAGAGGAAATCTCTGTTTTAAGTAATTTTATAGAATAAAGAAATTGTAACATTACTAGCATTCTTGTGGAACCATCTGGTAAAAGAAAACAAGGTAGACAAAAAGAAACACTACGTACAATAATATCACTTCTTTGTTGCATCCACTTTGATTTTAAATTATTCTCCACTCTTGTGCTTCAACGATACATCCACCTGTCCCTCATTTGCTGGCAACACTCACACATTAACCATATTTGCACTTGAAGCATAAGGAAGACTCAACCATACTAAAGTATGTAAGTAAAAAGCCCCGTCACGCCAAGTGGCATTTAGGAAATATGGTGTTAGTGACCATGATTTTTGGGGTAATGTGGTTGGTATTACGCCCGTGCCGCTTTACTTTCCCAGAAAAAATCCAGTACTTGTTTAAGGCTGGGTGAACCTGGAAGAGACCAGTCAAGATCGAACCAAACCTCTTGTCTTTTGTAGTCCAGCTCACTAACCACTGAGCTATCGTGGCTCCCTTTGACTCACAAATGGGACTAAGAAACAGCCATGAACTAGCAGCAAATATCAATCGTGGAGACATATGGCTTCTGTCTTATGTGCCATCTTCGGCCAGAGAAAAAAAGTGTTTGTTGAAGACCTATGCTCCACAGGGAGTTGAAAGGAAGAAGTAGACACACTAGTCAAGTCACTTGGGGGGTGGGGGAGGTGTATGATTTATGGGCATAGCAGCAGTCACAATTGTTATACAAATTTACAATGACTAAAATAAGGAAGAAAAATATCTATTTTACTTAGATCCTGTCCTGTTGTACGGTAGACAGTCATAGACAATTCATGCAAAAACAAGATCATTGGAGGTAAAAGAAATGTGGTTCTAAAAAAGAACATTGAAGATACAGTGAATAGGAGTGATGGGGCCAGTGTACATTTTTGATTGAAACACATTAAAAAGGATAATCTACCTTCTTTAGTCATGTTTTGTATGTATGCATTGCATCTGATGATGGTAAAATAATGGTAAAGTCCTACTTTAAGAACATAAATTATTTAAGAGAAACAAGTAATCTCTCCTTTGTTGACACACAGCAAAGCTACAGTGGTTTTTAAATACTAAAATTTTTTGAGGGGGCTTAAGGTTAGGGTTAGGACTGCCCTCACGTTAGGCTTAGGGTTAGGAATGCCCTCACGTTAGGGTTAGGACTGCCCTCATGTTAGGGTTAGGGTTAGGACTGCCCTCACGTTAGGGTTAGGACTACCCTCACCTTAATGTTAGGACTGCCCTCATGTTAGGGTTAGGACTGCCCTCACGTTAGGGTTAGGGGTAGGGTTAGGGTTGCCCTCATGTTAGGGTTAGGGTTAGGACTGCCCTCACGTTAGGGTTAGGATTAGGACTGCCCTCACGTTAGGGTTAGGGTTAGGACTGCCCTCACGTTAGGGTTAGGACTACCCTCACGTTAGGGTTAGGGTTAAGATTAGGGTTAGGACTGCCCTCACGTTAGGGTTAGGGGTAGGGTTAGGGTTGCCCACATGTTAGGGTTAGGATTAGGACTGCCCTCACGTTAAGGTTAGGGTTAGGACTGCCCTCACGTTGTTTCTCTTTTCTCTAGAATTAGGGGTCTTTAATGACATTAAAGAACCACCAAATAAAGTTCAAAGTTACTCAAGGGGATATTACTCTTCTGAACTGAAATAATTTATATGCATAAACTATGTGCATAAACTAGGACTTTACCAAAATAACTACAAAAGCTACAGAGCTACATTAACTACAATAACTACCAGCAATAGAACTATTAAATCACTGAAAGGTAAAAGAACACAATGTGGTTGGTGATGCACTTAAATAGACTAAATTACTGTTACAACATATGTGTAACAAAAAGTGTAACTAGCAACGTATGATCAGCTCTTAAATTATTGCAACATTCATAAATAAGGCAGTCCTGACACTCGAATCGTTCTCTATTGTCCTGACATTCATGTCAGTGTGCTTCAGTTACAGCTAAACTTTTTTAATCTATTCAATTCTAAAATTCTGTTCTATTCAAATCAAGGCTAACATGGACGAGTATAGATATAGTTAGCCAAAGGCTCCGCTATCACTGCAAATGAATTAAAATCAATAATTACTCAACCACCCGTGCCTGTGGAATCATCTGAATTAAAACTTATCTCAATGAAGGATCCAAACAAAGAAAGGCAGCTGCAGTCCCCATTATAGCAGCTACAGCACACACCAAAAAACATAAGGCTAAGCGGCACTGAAAGTGAACACAGCTAAACTGTCTTTTGTCATACGATATCATCATTTATCATAAGCAATTGGAATATCGAAACATGATCTGGATGAAAAACCCACCTCACGGTGTGCACAAAGCACTAGACTCAATAGCTCTGACAACAAGCCGGACTTGGAATATGAGGAAACTGCAACCAGGAACACTTTTCAGACTGACCCTCAATGGTTCCTACTGCTTATCCGCCATATTGACCGGCAGTCCCATGGACTGGAGACAGAGTGGAATGGCGCTCTGTGGTAGCCAACCTTTGATGCAGAGACGGCACTCAATGATGATGATGATGAGTGCTAATCTAGGACTTGGAGATCAACCAGGACAATACAAAAGTAATGTAAAATCAAATTCATCAATAAGAAAAAATATACAATGAAGGAAAAGCCGTAGAGGAAGTGGGTCATTTTGTATATCTTGGAAGCTGCATAAATCAAGGAGACACAAAAAAAGAAATTAGAATAGCGAAGGCGGCAATGACTTTCAGAAACCTTGATAAAATATGGAAACCAAAATTACTAAGCACAAAAAAATATCAAAGCAGGCCCTCAAATGGGAACCAGAGTAAAAGAAAAAGTGGTTGACCTAGAGAAACACAAAAAGGAACAAGAGTCAACAACAACAACAGGCATCAGCTCTCTCTCTGAGATTGAGCAACTTAACCAGAACAGAACTGTGTGGCGAAACACAATGCAGGTCCTGTGCAAGGTCTGACACTCGAACGATTGTTTGACACAAAAGTCTAGGAATTCTTCCCTATGTGCTTGTCTTCAGCATGAAAGTACAATAGATTGATAGTTCTATTCTTCCAGTGATATCTATCTTTACCTTCATATATAATGTCTATATCTGTTAATTACATTGGGGAACATAATCAGCAAAATTGTCTGGTTTCAATTCAAGACATATATATGTTATAACTGAATAGCAAAGCAAGCCCTCATATGGGGAAACAACAGGTAAGAGGAAGACCCAGAGAGACACTGAGAAGAACATTGATGAGAGAGGCAAGAGCAGCGGGAATGGACTCCCTCAATGAGATAGAGCTGCTTGCACAGAACAGAAACAAATGGCAAGATTTGATAAAATATCTTTAAAAGAATTGAAAACTGCTAGAACAAAAATTCAGATAAGAGAAGGAGTATCTTGGTCTACGCCCTATGGGCCAGCCACGGCTCAAAAGGTGAATAAATAAATATGTTATGTATGTTATTTTAGGATCATCATCACTGGCCACCAGACACATCCATAAATGTTTAAAATCTTCTCAAAATGTTCATCTTCATGCAGCAATTAACTGTGTCTGTTTGGATCCACTGATGAACCACAGAAGAGAACCCTGTCCCACATATACAAAATTAATTGCACAGCCAGGGATCCATTGAATGTGCTACCTGGCTATATTAGTTCAATAAACAAACAAATGAAAAGACAGAAGCCACAGAGATAAGATTTCTCAGAAGAATGTTGAAGGGTTCCCTGGACAGCTACAAAAAGACAGACGTGGAAGTTTTCAATAAGGCCACCACAAAAAGGGAGTTCATTATAAACATGAGAAAGAAACAATCAAAATTTTCAGGCACATCTTGAAAAGAGGAAAGTTGGAATACTTGGTTACAACTGGCAAAATACAGGGACAGAGAGATCATGGATGACAATGAGAGAAGATACTAGATAGTTTGATGTTTTGGCATGGTAAACAGTCAACAACAGAATCGATACGATGCACTGTGAACAGAAGAGCATCAGTGACTGAGTGGTCACTTCCTGACTAGTTGGGTCCTGGGTTCGATGCCGAGAAGTGGTGGATTTTTTTTTTTGGTCGACCGACAAGGCCCAGTGTTCACCCAATCTCTAAAAATGGGTATCATTTCTGCGAAGCAAAGCTGACCTGGCACATCACATTACCCAAAAATGTGCCGTGGTCATGGAAAAATATGGTGACTAACACCATATACCCCATACATCCAGCAAGGTAAAGAGGGTATTTTTACTTAACTTTTTTTTTTCACTGTGGAAGAACAATATCGCCAACGATAGCAGAAAATCCTAAAGATCTACAATAATTTCTTAATGTAATAAACATGACAAGCAAACAATATGGACTAGATATGAATATCAAAAAGACTAAAACTATGATCATAAACAAAGAAAATACTCAAAACCCACAAGTGGATATCAAAATTGATGGAATAGACCTGGAGACAGTTCAGAACTACAACTACCTTGGACATACTATAACCAGTGATGGAAAATGTACAACTGAAATAAACAAAAGAATAGGAATGGCAAAAAGTAATTTTAATGTCATGAAGAACATACTAACATCAAAACAAAAAAACACCAGGGCTAAAACTAACAATAGCAAAATGTTACAACTTCTCAATACATGTATTCCTATATGGTGCAGAAACATGGACATTAGACAAGAAAACAGAACATATAAATGAAGCCTTTGAAATGTGGATATATAGAAGAATAGGTAGAATTAGATGGAAGGAAAACAAAACAAACGATGAAGTCTTAAAACAACTAAAAATGAAAAGAGAACTACTAAGCACAATTCAAACAAGACAAATGCAATTTTTTTGGCCATGTTAAAAGACACAACATCCTACTAAAAGTAATCCTGGAGGGGAAAATACAAGGTAAAAGAGGCAGAGGCAGACCAAGACTAACATGGATGAGTAACATCAAAGGATGGACAAATCAGCCTATGACAACCTGCACCATCAAAGCAAAAGACAGAGCAGAATTTCCCCAAGTCCAACTACTCACTGCTATTACTCTTCAGTGTTATCAGACTTTGCACAGAACTCTCAGTGTGACCTGTCTCAAGTCTCTGTTCAGGGTGAGTCTCCCGATCTCAATAAGTCAGAGTTCCAGAGTGATGGTGGTAACGTAACGCCCACCAAAAAAACAATATATTCAGCCAAAACCTGCTTTATAATCTTCTTTTGTGTACACTTTTACACAGCTGTATGTTTTAATCTTCTGTGTACACTTTTACACAACTGTTTGTTTTAATCTTCTGTGTACACTTTTACACAGCTGTTTGTTTTAATCTTGTGTGTATACTTTTACACAACTATTTGTTTTAATCTTCTGTGTACACTTTTACACAACTGTTTGTTTTAATCTTCTGTGTACACTTTTACACAACTGTTTGTTTTAATCTTCTGTGTACACTTTTACACAACTGTTTGTTTTAATCTTGTGTACACTTTTACACAGCTGTTTGTTTTAATCTTGTGTACACTTTTACACAACTGTTTGTTTTTATCTCAAAATAGTATTTTAGTTATAATCGTGGAACTCTCCAGCATTTATGGATGCAGATGTTGTGAGCCTAATATATTTTACTAAATGTTCATTGATACTTTATGGAAGTGGTTTTTATTTGTGCTAAAAGAATATACAAATTTTTTGCTAAAGTAAAATATTTATGGTTGAATGCTATATTTAGTAGTTAATGCTTGTTGCTAAAAAGATAAAAGATTGGCAAATATGAGAGTATCTGGGGATGCAATATTCAATTTTTAACCACAGAAGTTTTAATATTTGAAAATATAGAGGAAAAAGCAGAAACTGAGGCCATCAGAGATGCTGCAACACTGGCAACTCAACACAAAAATAACATGCATAATAAACTGGTGATTCTGACTGATGCACTGTCAGTATTATCAGCTCTAAAAAGCTCCAAGAACAATGAACTAGATGACTTGAGAACAACCCTGGACCAACTATGCAATAACTTCCAGAGAGTAGTCATTCAGTGGATACAATCACACTGTAATATACACGGGAACGAACGCGCAGACAAATTAGCTAAAGAGGGAGGGAGATTACCACAAGAGAACCATCCGCTCAGTTATGATGAAGCCAAATCCATCCTCAAAGGTTAGTTCCATTAAAATGGAAACGAGAACACCCAAAGCATAACGAGAGTGACGGATACCACCAACTATCAAGGAGGGATCAAGTCATCATACTTCTCCTACACACTGGCCACAATAGAATGAGAAATCACATGTTCACCAAATTCAAAATAGGTACAACCAGCCTATGCCACTGTACACTGGACAATATGACTACAAAACATGTTCTACAGGATTGCCGCCGGTACACAGACCTGAGAAGAGCAATGTGGTCTACACCCACCTCCCTGGAAGAAAAACTATATGGGGCAATCGATTCGCTTAAATAGACAGCTGACTTCATGAGAGAGTCTGGAATCCTACTCTGATTGAGTCTTGATCGCAGAGAGAGAGAGAGAGAGAGAGAGAGAGAGAGAGAGAGAGAGAGAGAGAGAGAGATATTTGAAAATACAGCTTCTAATCACTTAGAACGTATAGCAGAAGAAGCATGAGTATTTTATTTTCCTGGAAAGATACAAATGAATAAATTAACTAGAGTATTAGTGAAATAAAAAAAATGGTGTTAAAATATCAATCTAAGTTCAAAGAAAACATTGGTCATCTCAAAGTCGGTGACAAAAAAAACAAAACGGTGTTAGACATCAATCTAAGTTCTGTGTTAGATCATCATCATCAAAATGTACCAGGCCTGCTGGCGTAGATGATCATGTCTCTCCACAACTTTCGATCCCGACAGTTATTTATCATTTCTGTTGTTGACCTTCTGCCAAGCCATTCTCTTAAGCCGTCTGGTATGTTTTCTCTTTGTTTCCCTCTATCTCTTCGTCCCTCAATTTTCCCAGTTGTTACAATATATTCCAGTTCTCTTCTCATTACATGGCCAAAAAATGATGATTGTTTCTTCCTAATATTGGAAATTAGCTCTCTTTTTGCTTTGACCTCTTTCAGAACATTTTCATTACTCTTCTTAGCTGTCCATGGTATTCTCAATACTCTTCTGT
Organism: Megaustenia siamemsis; assembly: GCA_032433765.1. NCBI lineage: Eukaryota > Metazoa > Mollusca > Gastropoda > Stylommatophora > Ariophantidae > Megaustenia > Megaustenia siamemsis. Next base: position 12,400,458 of record JAVIAB010000025.1, on the reverse strand, counting down.
AAAACCACATTTCTACAGACTCCAGTGATTTTCTTGTCTGTTATCCTATTGCCCATGATTGACATCCATATGTATATATCCTGGTTAGATATCAATCTAAATTCAAAGAAAGCATTGGTTATCTCAGGGTTGGTGCCATCTCCACACAGCTTGTCCAGGAATAACAAGCCAATGGTCAACAAGAGCTCTCTCTATTTATCATATATTTGTCACATCTGTACCTGGTGTTTGACAGTTTGTCACATATGTACCTGGTGTTTGGCAGTTTGTCACATCTGTACCTGGTGTTTGGCAGTTTGTCACATCTGTACCTGGTGTTTGGCAGTTTGTCACATCTGTACCTGGTGTTTGGCAGTTTGTCACATCTGTACCTGGTGTTTGGCAGTTTGTCACATCTGTACCTGGTGTTTGGCAGTTTGTCACATCTGTACCTGGTCTTTGACAGTTTGTCACATCTGTACCTGGTGTTTGGCAATCATTTTGCCAGTGTCACAAGTCACATTGTGAGAAATGGAAAATTAAGGGTAGAAGAAAAAGAGAAAGAAATACAGAAAGAAAAGATACTAGCCTGTGAAAATGGTTTGGTAAGAAGTCAACAATTGATAAACAGCTGTAGAGATAGAAAGTTGTGGAGAGACATGATCACCTTAGCCACTAGGCTCAGCACTTCATGATGATGATGGAAATTATATTTATCAACGCTTCCTGTGGGAGCCGCGATAGTTCAGTGGTTAGTGAACTGGATTACAAAGGACAAGAGGTAGGGTTCGATCCCAACCAATGGCTTCCGGGTTCACCCAGTCTTAAATGGGTACCAGATTTTTTTCTGGGAAAGTAAATCAGCACCGACCACAATACCCCAAAAATCATGTGCTGAAGGTCTGTAAAATTTATGGTCACTAACACCATATTTCCTATATGTCACTTGGCAGGACAGGGGGTACTTTACTTTTTTACTTTTAAAGCTTCCTGTGGTTAGGGGATTTGAAATATAAACCTTTGGGGGCCATGAGGCCCATCATGCGACGGAGCTTGATGTGGTCAATTGACCCATAGCTGACTGCTGTTGTCAGGATCAGCAAACATCAGAGCTGAATAAGACCCTGCTCCACCTCTCAGAGGTACGCCTAGAAACAGACTAATTCAGTCTGACCGAGTGAATAGGGATCGAAGAGGGAAGGTAACCTGGTATTAAAAAATATAATACTGAAGTTGGATGTTATGGGTGGTCAGTTATGGTTATGGTTAATCAGAGGCCCTGGTATTACTGCAAACGAATTAAAATTCATAATTGCTCAACCGCCTCTGCCAGTGGAATCATCTGAATTAAAACTTATCTCACTGAAAGATCCAAACAAAGAAAGCCAGCTGCAGTCCCCATCATAGCAGCTACAGCACATGCCAAAAGACATGAGGCCAAGCAGCACCATAAGTGAATGCAGCTGAACTGTCTGTCAAACAACATCATCATTCACTGTAAGCAATCAGAATATCAAAACACGATCCGGATGAAAAACACAGCTCATGGTGTGAACAGAGCACTAAACTCAGTAGCTCCTGCAGCAAGCTGGACTTGGAATATGAGGAAACTGCAACAAGGAACACTTTTCAGACTGAGCCTAATTGTTCCTGCCACCTATCCGCCATATTGACCAGAAGACACAAATATCACAGCATAGCTAACTGGAAACCATAACACAGCATATATATATATATATACGCCCATTTTAAGGGCAGAAAATAAAGTGAACTATCCAGTTTTTTAGTAGTCATCAGTGGAACACCAGAGACAAGATACAACTTTTTAATGTGTTAGCCTGCTCAGGGCACATAATCTGTTCAACCAGGAATTAACTGAATTAAGTGACATATCCAAAAGCCTTTGTTAGTCCTGTTTGAATATAAAAGAAAGTCAAGCACACAAAAAAGCAGCTGGAAGAATCAAGCATCAGAGCCTAGTCACAGCTGGGAGAAACATGCATCAGAGCCTAGTCACAGCTGGGAGAAACAAGCATCGGAGCCTAGTCACAGCTGGGAGAAACAAGCATCGGAGCCTAGTCACAGCTGTTTGTTTTCATATAAAAATTGCATTTTAATTTAAATCTTTGAAATTTTGCAGAATTTGTGGTTGGAGATGTCTGTAGCCTAGTACATTCCTCTAATTCTTAACAACTGACATTTTATAAAAGTGGTTTCAATTTGTGACACAGAAAACATAAAATATTTTGGCTGAAGTAAATATTTATGAATGATATTCTAGTAGAATAATTCTCGTAACTAAAAAATCAAAAGAATGGCAAATTTGACAATTTCTGGGGTGCAGTATTACATTTTCAACCACAAAAGTTTATTCATTTTAAGATACAGCTTCTTTGAATCACTTTGAATGTATAATAGAAGAAGCAGGCATATTTATCTTTCTGCAAAGGCACAAGTGAGACAATAAACTAAAGTTTCAGTAACAAACAGCTGTGTAGTAAATGGTAGTTGTCTCTCAGAGATATAGAGTTCATTGTAATATTTTGCATTGACTCACAACAGGGTTTTGTGGGGGCTAATGTGCTGTTCAGCAACAGAACTGAAAGTTGTCTGCAAATCATAGCTGATGGCTTGTGCAACTCTTCATGGTTTCTCCTAGAATGGTTCCTCCTTGAATGGTTCCCCCCTAGAAAAAGACTAACTAGTCCCGCCTGGCAAAGTGAGTAGAGTTTGAAGGGGTAGGTAACTCTATACTCAAAGATCATGTGCTGAAGTCAGATGTGCTGAGTCAAAAGGTGCAAACATAATAGTTCTGTTGCAAACCAAAGAGTACACATAAACACCCACTTTAACGTCCTTTTAAGGGAGGAAGATGAAGAGGTATATAAATTTCTTTAGTAGTACTTGGGTGAACATCAGAAATAATGATCCCTAATATCAACAAGAAAGGTCTCAGACTGAATCATAAGAAAACAGAAGTTATGGTCATATCGAGGAAACAATCATCACCATCATGTAACATAAAAAATATAAACAGGACAAAACTGAAACAAGCGCAACGAGTCAAATATTTGGGCACAATAATAACATCAGATGGAAGATGCCCCACAGAAATAAAAAAGCAGAATAGTTCAGGCCAAAATAGCATTTCAGAAAATGAAAAATATCTAATTGAAGCGAATCAAGGACAATAGACAAATATATGAAAAGACAAATAGAAGCCAATGTGGCTGAGGACTTTGCCGAAGCCACATTGAAAGTTCCCCGGACAGCTAAAAAGACCAACGAGGACATTCTCAAAAAGGCCAATACAAAATGGGAGCTCTTAAAAACATCAGAAAGAACCAACATTTTTCGGGCACATCATGAGAAGAGAAAAGTTGGAATACTTGGTTACAACTGGCAAAATACAGGGAAAGAGAGATCAATGACAACAAAGAGTGAAGATACTAGATAGCTTATGTCATGGCATGGAAAACAATCAACAACAGAATTGATGGATAGAAGATTGTGCAAGGACATGATCACCTACGCCAGCCGGTATGGCACAAGATGAATGAATAGCATATTTGACACTGTATGTACGAACAATACACACATTGGCTTTTATTGTTTCATAAATCCGTTTGCTGAGTCACTAACTTTATCATTTGACATACATTATGTGTATTATCAGAGTGGATCTGGCAGACTCTAATTGTGATGTTCTGTCTGTGGGGGCAATCAACACACCTAGCCTGACAGCTGACTTCATGTGAGAGTCTGGAATCCTTACTCTGATTGAGTCCTGATTGCAGACAGAGAGAGAGAGATGTGTATTATTGTGGCGATTCATGATTGTACAAAGTGATTTTACAGAAGAATGTTGACAATACCATGGACAGTTAAGACGAGTAATGAAAACATTCTGAAAGAGGCCAAAGCAAGAAGAGAGCGAATATTCAATTTTAGGAAGAAACAATCATCATTATTTGGGCATACAATGAGAAGGGAAAAGCTGGAGTATATTGTAACAACTGGGAAAATTGAGGAAGAAAGTTGAGGAGGAAAGAATTGGGAAAAAAGAGATAGAAGGATGCAAAGAGAAAATATATCAGTTTAAGAGAATGGCTTGGCAGCAGGTCAACAACAGAAATGATAAATAACTTTTGAGATCAAAAGTAGTGGAGAGACATGATCACCTATGCCAGCAGGCACTGTACTTGATGATGCTGATGTGTGTATTATGTCATGATGGAACATGTGGCCTTGCAATGGGCAGATAACCCAATGCTCTAAAATAAGGATTTTGGTGAGATGAAAATTCAAATGATGTTCCAGAATAATCTGCAGTCTTGGCGTGACTGCCGGGTCTTTGAGTTTGGATGGATGTTGTCTAAATTCAAAAAAGCCACGGCAGAAATGTGAAAGGATTTGTATTTCTCAGTTGTTTAACACAATGGAATAGGTAGTTGGAGCACCTAAGGACTCGTTCGAAGTGCGATAAGGATAACTCTGCGACTAAGCTAAACTAAACTTATAATTTATTTTGGAATTATAAACACATCCCAAAAGTAAGATAATTGTAATTGCGAGTGATTTATTTTTTAAATGCCCTTTAAAGTAAATCAGCTGAAAAAAGACTACTGTTGTCAATTCAAAATCAACAGAGAATAAGACTATTACTATAGGTTCGGATTCAGGGGGGGGGGGGGGGGGGAACAAGCTAAAGTTATAGATTAAAAATCAGTACAAGTAGGAAAAAAGAATAAAATTATAAATGAAAAATGAGCAGAAAATATATAATTTTGTAGATTAAAATTAGCACAAAGGACTAATGTTATAAATTCAAAATTAGCATGAACATGTCTAATGTTTTACAAATAGATTCAAAATTAGCAGGAAAAAAACTTACAACATTATAGATTTTAAAATATTCATTAAAAATTATAACAAATAACAAATTTATAATTATTTTTTAAGATAGTGAACTCATTAAAAAATGCTCAGATAATAAATTTAATAGAGAAATAACATGCTGGTCATATGACCCATAATTATACAAAGACACATTTATAACAAATGAAGTTGCATTATAGTTAAATTTGATAAAACCAACAAAGAATGGAATAATGAAATAAGATCGATCATCACTCTTTATTAATTGTTACAGTGAAATTCATGAATAAAAATGGATGAAAATTTAGAAATGTTAAGTTGTGGAAAAGGAGAAAAAGGGAAAAACATCGCTAACAAATTAGCAGTTGAGGCATTTTTTTTAATAGTAAAATTTACAAAAATAGTTTCAACAGATCTTTTCAGCATAATTTATAGACAGAATTTGATGATATTGGTAAGACCTAATATCTGATAACTTCTGTCAAGTTGAAAGATATCTGTAATGAGTTAATACAATAAAGAGACCATCGACAAGTGAATGATTTTGCTTGCATATTTACATCATGCAAATGGACAACCTGGCATGCAGGTGACTACAACTAAATACATGCAGTGACTAGATTAACCAAAAAAAATAATATATTATTTTTTATAGCACATCATTTTCATAAATAACATTCTGTGAAGAACAATCTTGTTAATCTATAAAGTATTTGTTGTACATTATTTTTGTATAATACAATGAGATCCTATAGACAACTCTGGCAGGATCATTTCTTTCAAAGCAAACTCTACCTTGATACAGTAACAGAAAGCATAACAACCTTACAAATAATACCAGATGGGTTATTCACACTGAACAAGTCTAAGAATAACAACCACATAAACTGAGACATACATCTGCTGTCTTAACATATTCGCTACCAAGGTGTTCAACACGCCCTGGCTGCGCCGTTTTTAAGAATTTAAAATAAAATATAAAATAACAGCTATAAAACAAATGGAAATTGATCTAAAACATGCATATTTTTGTGACAATTTATTAACGAAGTTTTCTCCCGCTTGGTATAGAACCATTGATCAGAGGTTTAACAAACCACTATTGTAAAAACGATTTTGTTAATGAAATGTAGACCTGATTCAGAATGTGTAAATTAGCAGTAGAAATCGGCCCCCTCAATGAGATAGAGTTGCTTGCACAGAACAGAGACAAATGGTGAGTTTTGATAAAATATCTTTAGAAGGATTGAAAACTGCTAGAATAAAAATTTAGATAAGAGAAAGAGTATCTGGGTCTATGCCCTATGGGCCGGCTATGGCTCGAAAGGTCAATAGATAGATTAATGAAGTCGGAAAAGTGGGGAATAAGAGAATTACAAGGTTTTAGCGAAAATAATTGTGAAAACGTTGATAAAATAATAGCAGCAAATTGCTGCCGTTGGGCTCGGCATGCCAGCTACAAAAGCTGCAGTTTGTATCTCGTGGTACAGAATGTATTAAAAGTTGGTTGGGGTCAGCCAAAGGCTGTTGGGAAGGCAAATTTAAAAAAAATTAAATTAATCTTACAGTCAGTGTCAGATTTAGGCCTTGGCTAAATAGGCTACAGCTTAGAGCCTCACAACCTGAGTGAGGCCTCAAATTTGTTTATATTGTAACTATGATAGACTTTGTTCTGGTCTGGTGACAATTTGTTAACTGGGGAGGAGACCTCTCAAAGTTCATTTAACTTAGCCAGGGCCTCAAGTCTAAATCTGGCCATGCTGATATGTTCTAAATGGAACAATGGGCTACTTAGCTGTTCTTTAATCTAATCTTTGAAAATGCTCTTTATCAGGTTTTCCTTGGCTTTCAAACCTTTCTATATCCTTGGAGATTTCAGTCAAGAACACATCCAGCTATATCGTTAATTTGTTTTCTGAGAGTGCATCCTGTACACTTCCATTCTTCAATCTCCTTATCTACTGTATTCTTATTCACAACTTCTACTTCTGACTAATTAAGACAAAGAAGGAGTCTGTGAGGTCTGTTATTTTCATGTGGAACTCTTGGATAGATGCCAATACTACTGGGTCATAGCTCATGACAGTCTACATTGAACAGTCTAATTAAATTTTGTTAGGACAAAGCCAATGGATATGTCAGTTAAAATTGGATGTAAGTAAAGTAAAGAGCCCCGTCACGCCAAGTGGTGTATAGGGAATATGGTGTTAGTGACCATAATTTGTATAGACCTTCTGCACATGATTTTTGGGGTAATGTGGTTGGTATTACGCCCGTGCCGCTTTACTTTCCCAGAAAAAAATTCAGTACCCATTTAAGGCTGGGTGAACCTGGAGGCCGTTGATAAGGATCAAACCCAATCTCTTGTCCTTTGTAGTCCAGTTCCCTAACCACTGAGCATAAAATTGGATGTACTGCGCTAAAAATTGTTCACAATCAGTACACTCTAAAGTTTTAATTTTACTATTTTCTTTTTGAAAAAAAATTGTTTACTTTCATATATCAAAAATAAATAAATGAAAGTCATAAAAAGGCTTAGCATCCAAGAGTGAAAAGTATGAGTCAGTTATCTAGAATGAATTGATAAAAGTGGTATTAAAAATATTACTAAAAGTTATGTGACAGATCACTGAAGATAGATATTAAGATTACACTAGACTCTTCATTAAAAAAACAACAACATTGTCAACAAAATAAAACAGCTACAACAGAATCAAGGCAGCTTTTCATGCATGAAGGTTGACTCAATCTTCAGACACCTTAACTTTTCCAGAGTGATTGAAGGCACAATTATTATAACACTATCATCAATGACAGAAATATACAAATATCTGTCTGCACACACTAAACACATTAAAATGCCAAATTGACAATAACAACAAAAAAATAAAAGTGTCCCTGCCAGATCCCTGTTAACAATGTCAAATTTGGTCCTTATCAAAGACACAGGAAAGAAAGATGTAAAATTAGATATTTGAAAAGAGGCACTATTGAAACACTATCGATGAAAAAATGATGACATAAAAGATTTGTTTGAATACTACCTAGCACAGAAAAGATAGAATATAAAATAGTCCATCCAACTCATAGAATATACTTCGAAACAAAACAACAGAATATAAAGTAGGTCATCCAATCATCCTCCCCCACTCTGTGTCAAGATGCCCAGCAGCATTTGGACTGAGTGTGGCAGCAACTCACAGCTGACTGAATATGTCAGGACTGATGAACAGCACAGCTGACTGAATGTGTCAGGACTGATGAACAGCACAGCTGACTGAATGTGTTAGGACTGATGAACAGCACAGCTGACTGAATGTGTTAGGACTGATGAACAGCACAGCTGACTGAATGTGTCAAGACTGATGAACAGCACAGCTGACTGAATCTGTCAAGACTGACGAACAGCACAGCTGACTGAATGTGTCAGGACTGACGAACAGCACAGCTGACTGAATGTGTCAGGACTGATGAACAGCACAGCTGACTGAATGTGTCAGGACTGATGAACAGCACAGCTGACTGAATGTGTCAGGACTGATGAACAGCACAGCTGACTGAATGTGTCAAGACTGACGAACAGCACAGCTGACTGAATGTGTCAGGACTGACGAACAGCACAGCTGACTGAATGTGTCAGGACTGATGAACAGCCCAGCTGACTGAATGTGTCAGGACTGATGAACAGCACAGCTGACTGAATGTGTCAGGACTGATGAACAGCACAGCTGACTGAATGTGTCAGGACTGATGAACAGCACAGCTGACTGAATGTGTCAGGACTGATGAACAGCACAGCTGACTGAATGTGTCAAGACTGATGAACAGCACAGCTGACTGAATCTGTCAAGACTGACGAACAGCACAGCTGACTGAATGTGTCAGGACTGATGAACAGCACAGCTGACTGAATGTGTCAGGACTGATGAACAGCACAGCTGATCTAGACCCTTTCACCTGACAGTGGTGCCTATGGAAACAGACTTTGAAAAAACCAGTATTTGAATATTTTGTTTCATTGCAGATTGAAATTATGTTTTTTAAACATTCTTGAAATAAGTAATTATTGAAAAACACAAATGAAATTTGATAAATCCACAATGTCTAAAGTATCAGAAAAGTCTGGCACAACCAACAGATTACTTGTAGTAGAGAACAAACCTGGTGAAACCTACTAGTAAGGGCAAGGCAAAGAAATGCAGATAAATGCATGAAACTGCAAAGCTGCAGTAAAGCTAACAGTGAGGAGAAATGACAACAACAACAAAAAATATAAAAAAATGGTATTGTTAGAGCTTCATATAACAAGTGGACACCACAAATCAGAACAACGTTTTGGCGCAAAGGCTTTCAACAGGAACAAACATACAACACACGTACAAATATGTATTTAAAATAAAAAAATAAATAATAAAAAAATTTAACTAGAAAGAGAAATGAAAAGTAAATGAGAATAAAATGTTAATAAAAAGTTTCCTGTAAGATCTAAGAAGAATATTTCTTGTGAAAGAATGGAAGTGCGCTCTAGTGAACAATACCTCGGCTACACAACTTGCAGTGATGGTAACTTTGTTCTGTAATGATGTAATGCCAATCTTGGATAATGGTGTGTTTTCATTTCTTGAGAGCAGCTAATTATCACACAACTAACAAACAAATACTTTGGGTGAAAAGGTATGAACTAATATTCTGCTGGTCAATAATGAACAAGTAAGTTAAGCTAAAATAGGATACATGATTATCTCTCACACAATCCTGCTGAATATCACATGGTCTATGACAGACAGGAAATGCAAATATAGCATCATTTAAAAATTACAAAGATTTAAAATAAATTCTGAAAAAGGAATACAAATGAATGAAGATGACTATGATCATTATACAACACACCTGCTGAATTTAACTACCAGTTGGATGAACTGCACTGCAGATCAACCGAACGTGGTTTCTTATTTAATTTTTACATGACTGACTAAAACATGAGAGCAGCATGCGAAAGAAAATACAATAAGTTACAAGCATTACAATTTACAGCGAGAAACTATATAATATTTACAAGCTGGCTAAATGACGTGCGATATTGAAACAATGTGTAACAGTTAATCTGATTTTGGAAAGACTCTGTCTGTGGCCGATGCTCCCAAAAAAGGGCCTGAAGGGCTTTCGTTGATTTGATTTAAATCCGATTTTCAAATCAAGACACTTTGACAGAGTTAATCTTTGAGCTTAAAGAGTTGCATTTAAATTTTAATCTGATATTATTTCAAAGTAAAAAGACAACTTTAATCATTGAAAAATAAAATAAATATATTTAAATTACAAAAATGATACCTTTTGGTCTGATGTGCAGTATATGCTTGCTTGCGTTCACATGTGCAGTATATGCTTGCTTGCGTTCATATGTGCAGTATATAAAAACTAATTTGTGACTATTGATTCCAGATTTTTTGTGGATTTTGAGCACATTTATAGAAGCAGAAAAATCTGTGAAAGTGTAATAATTGAAAAACAAATACTAAAAAGAACCAAAATTAGAGAGAGAAACAAATAATTAAAAGAAGTAAAAAGAGAATTGACATTCCTGAATTAAATCAAATCTGGAAGGCACAGTAACAAGAAAGAGGCAGTATTTAAGGATAACAGACAGTGAGAATGTCAATCATTCCAAGTGCTGCCCTTTCATAACACAAAACATGAAGATTAAATGTTTGTTTAGAATATTAAACGTTTTTTTCTTTTTAAAACAAACAAAAAAAAAAACTTTCGAGCATTAAAACTTAGCCATCAAGTGCCATTAGATGTTTAGTCTCAGTATCATCTATGACAAATTTTCATTTGACAAAAGATATAAAGTCATAACTCATGGTAATATATAAGCAATTACAGAAATTATCATTTTTTAAAACAGTGCTTATGAATATAATTTTACAAGCATTAAAAAAAATGTTTAAAAAAAAGTGTAAAGTAAATGAAACAGCATGTAAAAATTACTTAGACAAGAAACTTAATTATTGCCGTTTCAACTCTTCCAACAGAACCAGAAATTTTTGACTAAAAAAGACAATATGTTTCTGGACTGTTTTCCTAATGTTTCCAGCACATGATGGGTGTCAAACTTGCTACCAAACCTGGCTTTTACTCAATAATTCGAACACCCATGAAGATATTGCATTGAAATTTGAACAAGAGCTCATTCATTGAGAGGGAAATGAAGAGAAATGTGTCTGTAGTGTGTGTGGTGTCTAATTGTTGTGACATGCCTATCAAGGCACCCCTCTACTATCTCCATCACTTGGCAGAGGGGTGCCTGCACAATATGGTAGTTGTTAACTCTTTCAGTATGGAGAGACACAATTTTTCATGGTTTTAAATATAAATCTACATGTTTATATTTATCTAACACTTAGCATATTTTATATGAAATTTTAGTAATGAAAATGTTCTGAAAGAGGCCAAAGCAAAAAGAGAGCTAATTTCCAATTTTAGGAAGAAACGATCATCATTTGTTGGCCATGTAATGAGAAGAGAACAGCATGAATATATTGTAACAACTGGGAAAATTGAGCGATGAAGAGATAGAGGGAAGCAAAGAGAAAAGATACCAGACAGCTTAAGAGAATGGCTTGGCAGAAGGTCAACAACAGAAATGATAAATAACTGTTGAGATCGAAAGTTGTGGAGAGACATGATCACCAACGCCAGCAGGCCCGGTACATGATGATGATGATATGGAATTTTAGATAATTAAACAGGGAATTAGATTTCACCAACACCAAGATGATACAAGACATGTAAGAAGAATATGGTTTGATGGCAGTTTACGCTAATCAAATTGAGAGTGACGCACTGTGCGGCTAAACGTCATCATCATCATGTGCCATACCGGTTGGCGTAGGCGATCATGTCCCTCCACAATCTTCTATCTACAGTGCATTGTATCAATTCTGTTGTTGACTGTTTTCCATGCCATGACACCAAGCTATCCAGTATTTTCTCTCTTTGTCGTCTGCGATCTCTCTTTCCTTTCATTTTGCCAGTTGTAACCAAGTATTCCAACTTTCCTCTTCTCATGATGTGCCCGAAAAATGTTGATTGCTTCTTTCTGATGTTTTTTAAGAGCTCCCTTTTTGTGTTGGCCTCTTTGAGAACTTCCTCAGTGGTCTTTTTAGCTGTCCAGAGAACTTTCAACATTCTTCTGAGAAATCCCATCTCTGTGGCCTCTAATTGTCTTTTCATTTGGTTGTCTACTGTCCATGATTCGCTTCCATAGGTCAGAATTGGTTCTATATAGCACCGATGAACTCTCTTTCTCATTTTTATTGACATAGATTTGTTGCATAAGATATTTTTCATTTTCTGAAATGCTATTTTGGCCTGAGCTATTCTGCTTTTTATTTCTGTGGTGCATCTTCCATCTGATGTTATAATTGTGCCCAAGTATTTGAAACGTTGCACTCGTTTCAGATTTGTCTTGTTTATTTTTCTACTGCATGATGGTGAAGATTGTTTCTTCGATATAACCATTACTTCTGTTTTCTTACTATTCAGACTGAGACCTTTCTTGTTTCTTTCTTTTACTATTATGTCTATCATTTCTTGTAGTTTGTTCTCTGTCTCTGCTATTAAGACTGTGTCATCCGCATATCACAAATTATTTATGTTGTAACCATTGACTTCAATTCCTTTTTTGTCTACTATTAATCTCATAATATATTCACTGAACGTACATGACTGAAATCGGTATGGCACATGGCACGGCAAATCATATGGAAAGTGTTAATGAGTGTTAGTACATAGTACCTGTGAGTTTACGCAGGATAGCTAGAAAATATTTGGGTTTACTCTGAAGGAGAAGGTGTCCAGGTAAAACCATTAAATAAATGCAGGGATTGGTAGTGAATGAGACACCCTATATTTATTACTCAATTATACATTGACACTTTATAGGTCATAAATACTTATAGATTGCAAATAGGGTAATGAAATAAAAAATAATATTGCTTTGTACATTTATAAGGCACAGTTTGTGAATGCCACTCTTGAGTGGAATAAAAAATAGGAATGTTAAAGTTATGTACAAATAAAAGATCTGAGTCAAATCAAATGCACTTGAAGGTGAGTAAGCAGTTGTGTTATTTTAAAAAAACAAACACATTCAAGATAATATTTTAAGAAACAACATATTCTGGGCATTAGTGGTGATATATGAAACAAACATTACAATTAAATTAGTTACAAACCATGAGCCTGGTTGTGTACAGAACAAATAATTTTAGCCATCATCAACATCTTTCAGCCCACCAAGAAGCATGGTGCTTTCAGTAAATATTTCAGATTTTGTTTTCTTGTTTTGGGTCAATGTTTTAAATTTATCTATGCTCTTTTTCATATTTGTTTACAACAACTCATTTATGCATAAAAAAAAAAGTAAAGTGCCCCCGTCACGCCAAGTGGTATATAGGGAATATGGTGTTAGTGACCATATATTTTACAGACCTTCGGCACACGATTTTTGGGGTAATGTAATCGGTATTACACCTGTGCCGCTTTACTTTCTGAGAAAAAAAACCGGTACCCATTAAAGGCTGGGTGAACCCGGAAACCGTCGGTTGGGATTGAACCCTACCTCTTGTCCTTTGTAGTCCAGTTCACTAACCACTGAGCTATCGCAGCTCCCTCATTTATGCATGTTTTAAAATATTTTTCTCCTTATGATGCCAAAACATGGCATGCCTTGTCATACTTTTAACTACTTTTCTAAATGTATGTCCTATCCAAAATAATCATTTTCTTTATAACTCTGTAACTAGGTCTGAAAGTATGGTTCTTCTCTGAACTTTTTCAATAATGATCTAGATATACAGTCACAGATAATAGTGCCTCTGTTCTGTACAAATATTGTGTACCAATCAGTGTTTACTATGTGCATGGAAACAAAGACAAATTAATTTTATTGCATGTAAATTAGCAACAAGGTTAAAACAATAAATCAAAAGTAAAAACAGGGAACTAGTTTTAACAAAAGTTGAAGTATTAATACATCAAAGTTGTCATCATCATCATCATCACCAGACGCCATGCCGGTTGGCGTAGGCAATCATCTCTCTCTATATCACTCGGTCCTTCATGCATGTCATAATTTCAGTCTGTAATCTTTAGTTAAGCCATTTGGATAAGCTGTTTAATATTTTTTCTCCTGGTTTCCTCTGCTCTTCTTTCCATTCATTCTGCCTGTTATAGTATTCTCAATTCTTTCTTTTTGCATGATATGTCCATTAAATGTAGGCTACCTCTACCTTATGATTTTGATAATATTTCTGGTTTCTCCAGCTCGTTTTAAATATTCTTCATCTACACAAAGTTGTGTCATTAATAAATCAAAGTTACAAGTAAATAATGTTACATTACATATTTGAATGTCACAGGCGAGTGACATATTGAATTTCACTGTAAACTCGGCCAAAGAATTTGGAGATTAGGAGGGGATGAGTGATTCTTATTCTCACTGTTATTTCTCCACAAACTCCCAGAGCCAGACAGTCAATATATCTTAGTTGAACATTTGTGACACCCTGCATTAAGGAAATATATTTCAGAATAATAACTTGCTTTTGCCTTTCTATGTTGAAAACAGATCAAAAAGAATTATACACCTTGAAAGATTAGCTTTGTTTTTCAACAGTTTAAAAATAGCTCCTTCGGCTTTTATTATGAACATTTATATGTCAACAGCTTGGCTGTCAGGAAAGCCAATATCAATTACAACCACAAAACCGTCAATTACAACAACAAAATAAAAGTTGGAACATCTCAGGAAAAAAATGTAAATTTTGCTATTCTGTGAATGTTTTTCATAGCAGTTTGAAAATACAAAACGTAACTATTACATCAATGCAATGAATAAAACAAACCAAAACTATGAGAAAAATTGACAGTGTTATTTAAAAGTTTCATATTATATAGAAAACTTTTAACTTAGCAAAATAATCGTGGCCAGTTTTTTTCTAATGTGTATTTCATATCTCTCCATAGCAGTGCTATATATAAGTGCAAAGAAAACACAAAGTCTGTGCAGATTTCTTGGATAAGATCTGATGTTCACTTTTGTGTTAATTGTATTAATATATGTATTTATATATCTGTAATATCATTTTTTGTTTAAAATAATGTTAATATATGCATTTTTTTCATAATTTAAAAAAGATATATTCAATTACATTTTTAAAAAAGAAATATAAAGTCTTTATTAAAAAACTCAGTGCCTGGTACTTTGATATTAGAAAGAACTGGCAATAAAAACAATTTTGTCATTAATAAAACCATTTCGTTGAAGAGTTGTTAAAGTAGCAATCCCAGACAAAAACACTACCTTAACTATCAGTCTGAATGTTCTCTTTCATTGTCAAATTGCTTTGCCTGTCTCGTTGAGTGTAAATTTGTAAGAAGTCTTTGATACCATGATTCTATAGCTTTCAAGGTTGCCAAATTCTCAACCTTTAATGCTCTTTCAAGACATTTATGATATTTTATATATCCTAAATAGGACAGATAGTGATATATGTAAGTTATAAAAACGAAGATTTTAATTACAGTTGTCTACTATCCTCATACTTTTGTATATGAGTTGTCTGTCTTTGTTTTGTGTTTAACCGTGTTAACACAATCACTAACAAGGAGTTTAACTTGCTGTGATGTTATTTTTAAAAGATGTTTTAAAATTGAAATAGCAGTGAGAAAATAAATGAAAATCGATCTAAAACATGTAGCTTGTTTGGAAATTTGACTCAAGAAGTCAGGAAAAGAGGTTAAATAAGTGAATTACAAGTCTTAGTGGAAATAATTATGGAACTGTAACAAAAGTTAAAAGCAGCAAAACTTCTGGTTTTCTCACGTTACCCACTAGAGCCACATTTTTCGGCTCATGGTACAGAATATGTTAAGAAATTACCTGCAAAAGTTGTTCTCTAAAATTGATGTTGTATTGGAAGGAAGTATTTGAAGCTCATGGTACTAAACAACAGCACTATGAAAAGAGGAGGGTGGTGAGCAGGTCAGTGCTATTGATAACTCTTATTAACTCCTCTAATAATGTAAAAAAGGCTGTCACAGTTACAGCTTGATCAACTTTGTTTACGTTCTGGAACTAAAAACTCATGCCCTCAATAAGACAACATTCAAAGTGAATGTCTACATGTAGTTCATATTTGGCAATTCTGAACTCGGTGAATATATATCATTGTAGTAGTATAAATTGCTGTCAATGAAGTCTCAACAGTGGAGAAATCTTTAATTTTTCTCTCTATAAAGTTGTCAGATAACAAATATAAATGCAACTATTTTTGTATGCCTCTATAGACATATGTGAGTATAAATGACAACATTTATAAATTAACACAAAGTATATATGCCATCAATCTGTGTAAATATTGTGAGGGTTACTTAACTCAATGATAACATTATAAAAGGCACTTGTATGGGAAGCACATATGTTAATATAAGCAAGTAAAGAAGAAGATAAACTGTTACAAAGATAATAAAATAATAATAATGAAGATGATAAAATAATAAAATAAGGACAAATTATTTGTATATATTATATTGAAACAAAAGTAACTTTCAGGGTGTCTACAAACTTATGCACCATTTAATTCTTCATTTGAAACAAATGTATGTTATGGCTATTTAGTGCCAAATTTATTGAGCTAAACCACTGAAATGAAATGTGTCAGAAGAATGACAGGAAACAGCTTAAGGGACAGAGTAAGAAACACTGACCTGAGGAAGAAACTCGAAATTGAACCAGCCATCGAATACATAAAGAAACAACAGATAAATTGGTTCGGCCACATAACAAGACAAAAAGAACTAACAATGACTCAAAGAGCTTTAAATAAACGCTACGAAAATGCCAGATTAAGAGGAAGACCGAGAAAGAGATGGATAAAGGGAATACTAGAGTCACTAGGAGGGATAACATCAGAAGAGGCCAACAGAAGAGCAAAGAATCGCAGATTGTTTATCCCCTCGACGCCTCCCCTCGACGCCAACGGCAGCAGAGGAAGGATAGAAGAAGAAGAAGAATGTTTTGTATTTATTATTTTTTTTAAATTATTTATTTTTAATATTTGATTAAAATAGTCACAAATAAGATGATATGGCCATGTCAGTGAAATAGAAATAGAACAGCAACAAAGAAATACCAAGAAGCTGGATCAACACAGACTATAAAGCAAAAGAGGAAGAACAATGTTGTACAGTTCTTGACAGATTGGCTAGACAGAGAACAATGTTGTACAGTTCTTGACAGATTGGCTAGACAGAGAACAATGTTGTACAATTCTTGACAGATTGGCTAGACAGAGAACAATGTTGTACAATTCTTGACAGATTGGCTAGGCAGAGAAAAATGTTGTACAATTCTTGACAGATTGGCTAGACAGAGAACAATGTTGTACAATTCTTGACAGATTGGCTAGACAGAGAACAATGTTGTACAATTCTTGACAGATTGGCTAGACAGAGAACAATGTTGTACAATTCTTGACAGATTGGCTAGACAGAGAACAATGTTGTACAATTCTTGACATATTGGCTAGACAGAGAAAATGTACAATTCTTGACATATTGGCTAGACAGAGAAAATGTTGTACAATTCTTGACAGATTAACAATATAAAAACCAGCTGGAGTGCAGGAGTTAATACAATAGGGTTGGGATTTTTATTTCTGATTTCCCTCTGTGGCAACCAACCTTGGTCTCAGCAGCGAGGCCCAGCTTGAAACGTCAATTACTCATCGATGGAAAAAAATATGAGTATCTCCGATGTGTGTCCTTTCCAGCGCAAGGCGTCTTCACTGTATCTCTTTATCCTCAGGTATGTGACTGGTACATTTCCATAATTCTATATTAGTGATTTTGTCCTGCCATTTCCATCCTTTTATTCTGCATAAACAATGAATTAATGAAAGTCTGTATCTTCATGATTGTCATTTTAGTTGTTCTCCATGTTTCACAGCCATCTTCAACATTCGAGTTGAAAATTTATATTTTAGTAAAAAGTAAAGTACCCCCGTCACGCCAAGTGGCGTATAGGGAAATATGGTGTTAGTGACCCTATATTTTACAGACCTTCAGCACATGATTTTTGGGGTAATGTGGTCAGTATTACGCCCGTGCTGCTTTACTTTCCCAGAAAAAAATCTGGTACCCATTTAAGGCTGGGTGAACCCGGAAGCCGTCGGTTTTATATTTTAGTATTTAACCTAATTTATTTGGACTTCCATATGTTTCCCAGTGCAACTATATATATATATATATATATATATATATATATATATATATATATATATATATATATTTTTTTTTTTAAGATTTTTCAGAAATAAAAAAATCATCATCATCATCATCAAGTACCATGCCTGCTGGCATAGGTGATCATGTCTCTCCACAACTTTCGATGTCAACAGTTATTTATCATTTCTGTTGTTGACCTTCTGCCAAACCATTCTCTTAACTCTTTCCATACGTTTCGCTGCATTGTGCGTCATTCTCAACTTGATTAGTGTAAACTGTCATCAAACCATATTCTTTTTACGTCTTGTATCATCTTGGTATTGGTGAAATTTAATACCTTGTTCAATTATCTAAAAGTTCATATATAATATGTTATATAGTAGATAAATAGTTTGTAGTTTGATTCTTAAAATTATGACAAATTGTGTCTCTGAAATCTCCTTTGTTGCAATGATAAAAAGCTTCCATACGGAAAGAGTTAAGCTGTCTGTTATTTTTTCTCTTTGCTTCCCTCTATCTCTTCGTCCCTCAATTTTTCCAGTTGTTACAATATATTCCAGTTGTTCTCTTCTCATTTCATAGCCAAAAAATGATGATTGTTTCTTCCTAATATTGGAAATTAGCTCTCTTTTTGCTTTGACCTCTTTCAGAACATTTTCATTACTCTTCTTAGCTGTCCATGGTATTCTCAACATTCTTCTGTAAAACTACATTTCTACAGACTCCAGTGATTTTCTTGTCTGTTGTCCTATTGTCCATGATTCACATCCATATGTTAAGACTGGCTCTACATAACATTTAAGAACTCTTTTTTTTGTTTCTATTGTCAAAAATGGATTGCATAGTATCTTCCTCATTTTCTGGAAAGCTGCTTTTGCCTGAGCCATTCTGCATCTCACCTCTTTTGTACATCTTCTGTCTGAGGTTAACAAAGTTCCCAAATATTTAAATTCAGTTACCTGTTTTAATATTGTTCCACTTGTCTTTATTTTGCACTGAGGTGATGTGTTTTTCTTTGTTGTTACCATTACCTCTGTCTTTTTGCTATTAAGGCTGAGTCCTTTATTTTTGCTTTCTTTCACTATAATGTCCAACATTTCTTGTAACTCATTTTCACTCTTAGCGATTAATACTGTATCATCCGCATACCTTAGATTATTTATATTATGACCTCCAATTGTTATTCCAGGCATGCCCCTTATGGATCTTAAAATAATCTCACTATAAATATCAAACAAATCTGGTGGCAGCACCCAACCTTGTCTAACATCCTGTTTTATTTGTTGAAACATTCCCAGTTGGTTTCCAGTTCTTATGGCCGCTGTTTGTTGCCAGTACATGTTCTTTATTATTCTTAGATCTTTGCTGTCTACGTTTATGCTTTCTAAAATTTTGATTATTTCTTGGTGCTTTACTTTGTCAAATGCTTTGGTATAATCTATGAAACATAGGTATAGATCTGTTTTCACCTCTTTGGCTCTTTCTACTAAAGATCTTATGATATAAATGGCATTGCTCATTCCTTTACCTCCAACAAAACCATATTGTTCGTCACTAATTTCTGGACTGATTTTGTTTCACACTCTTCACATGATGATTCTTAGTAATATCTTAGTCATGTGACTCATAAGGCTTATTGTGCGATGATCATTGCACTGAATCAAAAAAAAAAAATATATATATATATATTCAAATAAGAGGTCTGGCAGGGAATAAAGGAACCAGAAGAAAATTAATGCAATTGTTGTTTACATATATGGCCCTTTTCGTCTTGTCAGACGGTCTAGTGGAGGCTATTGCGTATTTTTTTGAGGTATTGTTTTTGCCGAACAGCTTCTCTCGTGGCTAATTCTACCAATGTTTGACAAACACATGCGGTCACATAATGAACAAGTCAGGCTCGCTGGTCCACAGGGTTTACCATCCTTTTTCATGAGTCTCTTCTCTTCTAAGTCCTGTCTTAGCACAGTCTCAAATGTTGTTATACCGTTCCTTATACGTGCTCTCCATGATGTGCGATCACTTGCCAGATGTTGCCAGTCGTTTTCACAGATGGAGAAGTCTTTCAGAGATGATTTGCAGATATCTCTATATCGTAGTTTAGGTCTGCCGATTTGTCGTTTTCCGTGTTTTAGCTCGCCATATAGTATTTGCCTAGGAATGCGTTTTTCTTCCATCCGTTGGACATGCCCCAGCCATCTTAGCCTTCGACTTCTGAGCATCGACATGATTGTTAGGGTCTTAGCACGTTGCAGGACAGTTAAGTTGGTTATTTTGTCCTGCCATTTGATGTGCATTATTTTGCGGAGACATCGCATGTGGAAGACATTTAGTCTTTTTTCCTGGTTTGAGTATGTTGTCCAGGTTTCGGATCCATATAGTAGTGTGCTAAGCACACATGTTTGATATATTAGGAGTTTAGTCTTTCGAGTTAGTTTCGTGTTGTTCCATGCCCTTTTTGTGAGTTTGCTGAAGGTCGTAGCTGCCTTACCAATTCGACAGTTTATTTCTTCATCAAGAGAGATGGTTTGCGTAACTGTGGATCCAAGATATGTAAATTTCTGTACTGATTCTAGTGGGCAGTCTTTTAGAGTAATAGATAGAGGTTTGAAGTCACCTTGATTTAGTATTACTGTCTTCTGAACATTAATTGACAGTGAAAAAAGGTCGCATGCTTTATCCAGGTTGTTGATCAGCGACTGTAGGGTGGCTTCACTATGAGCGACTAGGGCTGCATCGTCAGCAAATAAAAATTCTTTAAGTAGGGCAACATTTGTTTTGGTTTTTGCTCTTAGTCGTGCTAGGTTGAACAGTGAGCCATCTGGTCTAGTGCGAATGTAAATATCTCCTGAGCTGTTTTCAAAGGTGTAATTTAGGAGGGCAGCAAAAAATATACCAAAAAGGGTGGGGGCGAGGACACATCCCTGTTTCACTCCTTTGTTGACTTTGAAATTCTCTGATGGACTCCCATCAAAATGGACTTTGCCATACTTGTTTACATACTTCATATATAATTCATTAATCCCCTCCGAGTTGTGGGAAGGGCATAGAACTTATGAAAACCTTGAGTCCACTTCTCTCCTTCAAATGAAAGAGATGGGAGTTACAATGGGCACAGCCAGAAACAAGAGACTTAGTGGGGGCATAAGAGGACTTATCAACCAACACAGAACTGGAGTCATCAGTCGCTGGAACCTACGGGGATTATTGAGGTAGGAATCTGAGCACCTATGGACATGTTCGGAGTGCAATGATGATTATCCACAAATAACTCAATATATAATTCTTTATATACTTCAGCACAAGATACTACCTATCATCACAAAGAATCATCTTATACAGAATATATCAATTCTCACCTTGTGCTATAAGTAAGGTAAGGTCAAGTACGAGACTTGAACCGGCGTCTTAGCATGCAAGATTCCACCCATATGTGCTAGGCCGCCTATCTAGACATGTTTGGAGATTTCTGGATAGTGCCACTTCAAACATCGAAACTCACAATGCGAGGCGGCATTCCTCACCTTCCCAGGGTAATACCCTGGTGCTATAAGTGCTAAATGTGAGTGCTCACAAATGAACGTAAAAGGAAGCTTGTAATAACAGAGATAAGATATTTGAGAAAAGCAATTGGAGTGACCAGAAGAGACATAATTAGAAATGATGTCGTAAGAAAGAGATTGAACATTGAATCAATTATGAACTACATACAGAGACAGCAATTAGAATAGTTTGCTTATCTCGTAATAATGCCAAGAGATTCTATAACGTACAAAACATAATTAACTCTTTCCATAAGGAAGCTTTTTATCGATGCAACGGAAGAGATTTCAGAGACAAAATTGTTCATGGTTTTGAGAATAAATCTACATATTTATATTTATCTAACATTTAACATATTATATATGAATTTTTAGATAATTGAACAAGGTATTAGATTTCACCAATATCAAGATGATACAAGTTATGTAAAAAGAATATGGTTTGATGGCGTTCACACTAATAAAATTGAACGTGGCGCACTATGCAGCAAAATGTATGCTGCCTAAATCGGCATGGCGCATAGTGCGGTGAGACGTAAGGAAAGAGTTAAAAGAGGACACAGAAGATGAGGACATCGTAGACCCAGAGAATGAAGGACTGACAACATCTAGGAGAATGCTACATACAACAATATCAATTGACAATGTTTGAGGCTGCCAGAATAGTAAGAAATCAATACCCAAAAGGGTATAAGAGGAAGTGAAGAGAGAGAGAGAGAGGAGGGAGGGAGAGAGAGAGAGAGGGAGAGAGAGAGGGAGAGAGAGAGGAGGGAGAGAGGGAGGGAGGGAGAGAGGGAGAGAGAGGAGGGAGAGAGGGAGAGAGAGGAGGGAGGGAGAGAGGGAGAGAGAGAGGGAGAAAGGAGGGAGGGAGGGAGAGAGGGAGGGAGGGAGAGAGAGAGAGAGAGAGGGAAGAGGGAGATCTTTTTTTGAAAAAAAAAATGAGTTATTTTCCTAATTATGCACAAGTTTATTGAAACCCTATATATACTAGTGAGTTGTTTTGTGAAACAAAACCAGCATTTAAACAATTTAATTCAATGGATGAAAAAATAACATGGAATGTTGTTTTGAAGTTTGAACATATAAGGAATGTATAATTGCAATAATATATTTGTATATATACATCTGAGAAGTTTAAATTGAGAAAACCTTCAGCAGTAATTAAATAATAATAAATACAAATTTGACTTAGAGATTTCACAACCGCAATCACTGGAAAATATTAGTGACTGGACTTGAATAAATGGAAACACAATCTCCTTTCAATTCATTTATCACAAGAACACATTCATGATTGTAAATAGCTTCATAAATCTATTGTGTCTTGTGCATTGTTTAATAAATCTGTCTCATTTTATAGAATAGTCTACAATCTTGCTTGTGTCTCATTCAAATAAATGAGGCATAAATGAGTTTATTTCCCAGAAATGTTCCATAAATAGAATTCAATTCAACTAATGTTGACTGCATTGTCTTATAAAGAATTTGCATATATAGAACTTTCCTAGAACTAAAATATTTATAACTCAAACTATAAATAATAATATAAATTTGTCTCCTCCAATGAATTGATAAATTGATTAATTAATCTATCGCAACATCATAGACTGTTCTATAGAACTATATTACTCAATAAATAGGTCACTCAAACTATTTCACGCCATAAATAGCTCAATAAATCTGTTTCCTAGATGTCTTCTGCTTTTCTCAACTATGGCTCGTTCTGCTTCTAGTCTTGACGAGAATGAAATTAGTGCATCTCCATTGGGTTTTCCCTCCAGGTTTGTCTGTATGGTGATTGAGTCATAGCTTACCTGTAACAAAAATAAATGTCAAATTACTAAGGAAAGTCATTCTGTAAGTTGCCTCAAAAATCGAGAAAATAAAATTAATCAAAATACATGGATCAACCAAAATGAAATAATGGAGACATGAAAGTAATAAAAGAGACATAAATTAGTATCAAAGTATAACTAAAAAGGTTACCTGGCATAGCAACAACAACAACAACAAACAGCATCAGCAATAATACCAAATAACCTTCTTCAAGGAATAAAATAAATAAAAAAATTACTAAAGATTTAGTTAACCAGCACAAAATGTGGTAAGCACAACTAAAGAAATCTGGTATACATGACATGCTGCTAAAGAAATAAGGTAACTACAACCAAAGACGTTAGGTAATCACAACTAACAAAACAGATTCTCTTAGTGAGTTGAAGATACTCTGCAGCACCCGTGCTGAAAGCAGTCCATGACTCATAGCTGACTAAGATCCTGCTCCAACTGGTGGGACTAGAAACATGTTACCCACTGTGGCCAAACAGGTTGAAATTGAAGAGGAAAGGCAACCTGGTACCCAAATAATGTCATGCTGAGGTCAGATGCACTGGGCCAGAGGGTATGGTTATTGCAGCTAGTTGCAAACCACATACACAAAGCATGGACAATGTGCAGACAATGAAAAGCAGTGGTCACCAGACTAATCTAGCAGAAGATCAACGTATTTATTTGTGAAAAAAAAGTAGTTAATATTTTAATCAACCATTTCTTTATCTTGCCCTTAGCCTCAGTGGACATTGCACTCAGTGATCAACATACAATGTTGCATTATGAAGGGCTGCAGCAAAATTCTTGGTCTAGTATCACTTCTCACAGAGTGTTCAAGTCTGGCTCACATATTTGCCTCCATATTTGCCATAACTCGTTCACTTTGAGACTGCTAGAAAGAAAATTTAGAAAAAGAGAAAGAGTATCTGAGTCTATGCCCTATGGGCCGACTATGGCTTGAAAGGTCGATAGAAGAAGACAGATGATATATTTTTATCAGAAATTGAAACACAAGAATAGTATTATCAGTATTTATAGCAGAGGTTATTTATCACAAATTGAGATACACGAATAGTGTTATCAGTATTTATATCAGAGGCTATTTATCACAAATTGAGATACACGAATAGTGTTATCAGTATTTATATCAGAGGCTATTTATCACAAATTGAGATACAAGAATAGTGTTATCAGTATTTATATCAGAGACTATTTATTACAAATTGAGACACAAATGTGAAGAACCATGGAGAACATTTTTATGAACAACTAGAGATGTAGAGAGCATTTTCTAAGAACAGAAATAAAAATAAAAACAAAACAAACAGCTACATAAATGTTAGATATGGAGAGATAGGGAAAACATGGTCAATGATTGAAATCACTGGAGTCTGTAGAAATGTGGTTTTACAGAAGAATGTTGAGAATACCATGGACAGCTCAGAAGAGTAATAAAAATGTTCTGAACAAGGTCAAAGCAAAAAGAGAGCTAATTTCCAATATTAGGAAGAAACAATCATCATTTTTTGGCCACATAATGAGAAAAGAACAGCTGGAATATATTGTAACAACTGGGAAAATTGAGGGATGAATAGATAGAGGGAAGCAAAGCAAAAAAAACCAGACACCTTAAGAGAATGGCTTGGCAGAAGGTCAACAACAGAAATGATAAATAACTGTCAAGATCGAAAGTTGTGGAGAGACATGATCACCTACGCCTGCGGGCCCAGTACTTGATGATTATGATGAATGATTGAAATCAGTTTTGTGAAATGTTATGAATGACATGGATTTTACAAAATGTAAGAAATAAAAAGAAACTTAAATGTCTATTTTTGGGGTGTGGGGGGTATATGATACTAAAAATTGATTGGTTCCCACCAAAATAAGTAAATATTGTCAACATTTTCAATTAAGACACGCCTGGGTCAAAACAGAGGTCTACTCCTTCTACTGGTTCCCAGTAGATATTGGAGTGACCTAAGGTTGTGTCACATCACCAATATTATTCAAAATAGCAATTGAAAGGGTTTTGCATAGATGTATAGATTAAGAGCAATTGGGCATCAAATTGACAAACAATAAAATCTTAGAAAACCTCGATTTTACAGATGATCTGGCCCTTATGAACTCAACACTCTCAAATGTCCAAGAAAATATAGATCAACTCTATCACTTTACAGGGTGAATAGACCTTCAGATCAACACGGAAAAAACAACTTATCAACTTTACTGACATAACCAGTGACATAAAACTTAATAAAGAACTCCGACAAAAAATTACCCACTTAATCTATGTATGGAGCAAAATGTCATGAGATGGAAACACAACAACTGAAATTATGATCCGTATCATGTTGACATCAGGTGCTTTTGACAGACTTACAAGTTTTTGGAGATTAAAAATACTTAGTAAACACACGAAACTCAGATTATTCAAATCTTGTGTAATACCCGTGCTAACGTATGGATAGAGAGCTGGAAATTCACTCGAGTTCTAAAAAAGAGATTTATTGCAGTTTAACATAAATGTCTCCAAAGACTCTTAAACATAAATTGGAGAGGCTTAACACAAAATGAATAAGAAAAGAAATAAAAAAAGAATACGTTTCAAGCTATGTACAGAGAAGATGCTGGAAGTTTGGTCATGTACGAGACTTGAATCAGCATCTTAGCACACGAGTTTTCATTTATATCTTCTATGGCAGGCTATCCAGAAGTGTTCTGAGACTTCTGGATAGTGTTGCTTCAAGCATTGAAACTCATGAGCAAGCATTGAAACTCATGATTCCTCACATTCCCAGAGTACTACCAGGCTACCCATTTCTGCCAGTGGCTGGGTCGACTGCAGGGGTTTTTTCCAACCACGAGTACAACTCACACTGCTTTCAGTGGGAATTGAACATGCGAACATCGGTAGCCCAGTCGGGTGGTTTTCCCAACTAAGCTACCAAGGCTCCTATGCTGAAAGTACATCGGTCATGTGATCAGAATGAATAAAAAAAGGCTCCGGACACTGGATATTTACTGGATATATTGACACTGGATAGCAGAGGAAAACAAGGAAGACCAAAAGAAACTCTAAGACGAACAATTAATAGAGAGGGTGCAACTATGGGTCTAAGAACTGAACAAAATCTAACAAGACCTGATAGTTAATTGTCGGGCATGGAGGGTTGGTTATGTGCCATCTTCAGCTCACAAGGTACTAACTAACGTTAAGATAAGAAGATAAAGAACAAAAATAATACAACAGCATCAAGATTAACCTTTGATTATGACACCATCATAAAAATTACCACCTCAAAATGCAAATTCTTGAAATTGGACCGTTTGCTGTTGGTAAACATTCTCCTCCTTACTATACTTTTGTAATTACTACTTCCAATGACCACTGAGTGTTGGATTTGTTTCCTTTTTATGTTGGATTTTTTTTTCAAGTGCATCATAAAAAGTATGATGGTATCATAGAAAAGAGGCTGTTTTTTTTTTTTTTAAATTTTGCCAATTTTCAAGAAATTTTTTTTTCTTAAGAGGGGGAAATCTCATTGGCTGTCGGTGAGACATCAAACAAATCTTTGTAACACAGGATAGACAGTCAATAACGCTTAAAGAGAGCCAAACATACAGCTGGATTGACGGACTGATGGCCACCTTGTAAAGTAAAAAAAAAAGTAAAGTACCCCCGTCACACCAAGTGGCGTATAGAGAATATGGTGTTAGTGACCATAAATTTTACAGACCTTCAGCACATGATTTTTGGGGTAATGTGGTCGGTATTACGCCCGTGTCGCTTTATTTTCCCAGAAAAAAATCTGGTACCCATTAAAGGCTGGGTGAACCTGGAAGCCGTTGGTTAGGATCGAACCCGACCTCTTGTCTTTTGTAGTCCAGTTCACTAACCACTGAGCTATCGCGGCTCCCATGGCTACCATGTGACTAGACAAATTTTAACACTTCCAATAGCCATGGAGCAATGGGGTCATATTTCAGGCCATAAATCTAATGTAACCCAGGGAATGATGACAGCGTCTGATTCCTCTAACGTAACCCAGGGAATGATGACAGCATCTGATTCCTCTAACGTAACCCAGGGAATGATGACAGCTTCTGATTCCTCTAACGTAACCCAGGGAATGATGACAGCGTCTGATTCCTCTAACGTAACCCAGGGAATGATGACAGCGTCTGATTCCTCTAACGTAACCCAGGGAATGATGACAGCATCTCATTCCTCTAACATAACCCAGGGAATGATGATAGCATCTGATTCCTCTAACGTAACCCAGGGAATGATGACAGCGCCTGATTCCTGTGTCTCTGCTTGGGTAAACACACAGCTGGGTAGCAAAAGTTCAAAGAAAATCTTACAACTCCAAAATGTAACAGTTAAGTGAAAGTAATATTTACGATAGTATCATGAGAACGTGACCCACATTTAGGTATCATAATCTAGGGTTAATAAAAGAGCGACAGGAGACAACAGAGAGAGAAGAAATATTGGACAATATAACAACTCAAAGCCCAAGGTGATACACAGTTCTAGGGACAGGAAGATGTGAGAAACTAAGATTGTTCATCCTAATCAGCATGGCTCATGATGATGATGATGGTGCTATATTTAACTACAGCAGCACATATTTTTAAAATATTGCTACAAAGACCAAGGAGCAAGTTCTCAAAGAGGCCAACACAAAAAGGCAGCTCCTAAAGAACATCAGAAAAAAACAATCAACATTTTTCGGGCACATCATGAGAAGAGGAAAGTTGGAATACTTGGTTACAATTGGCAAAGTAAAAGGAAAGAGAGATCACAGACGACAAAGAGAGAAAATACTAGATGGTTTTGTGTCATGCATGGGAAAGCAGTCAACAACAGAAACTGATATGATGCACTGTAGATAGAAGATTGTGAAAGGTCATGATCGCCTACGACACCCGGCATATGATGATGATGATGAGCACATATTTGTTAATGTTCTTATGCAAAACCGTTCTATAAATATTTTGTTTATAATTATGGATAGGAAGAAATGGTAAAAAAAAAATAAATAAATAAAAATATGCTTTTATATAGGCATATATTTGTGTGCTTGCATGCATACAATCATTACTCAAGCACATTACATGGTGTATCAAAACATTAACATGCTTTTATGGACTGTCCACCTTAACAAAACAAAAAAATTTAGTGAAAATAATAAATTATATTGAAACATAAAAAGTTATTTCTATCTATCTATCTATTGAACTTTCGAGCCGTAGCTGGCCCATAGGGCATAGACCAAGATACTCTTTCTCTTATCTAAATTTTTTGTTCTAGCAGTTTTCAATTCTTTATCTTCTTTATTCTCCAGCTTGTTAAACCATCTGATCAACAGTTCTATACCAAGCCGGAGAAAAATAATTCCTCCATTTTGGATACAACCGGAAATCCAAAAGTTATTTATTAAATAAAAATATTAACATTAATTTTTATATATTTATCTCAAATCGAGTTTCTTCCAACTTAGTACTACCAAGAGTGTTATAATGCTTTAATGTGTCCCTATATTAAGTCCCTTAATATAGCAAACTATAATCTGCACCAATAATTCTGTACAAGGAATATCAAATGCTGCTAAGAGGGTTAATTTCACTACACAATGCAGGTTAATTCTACACTAAGATGTTTATCGGTTGCTCATGAGTTAATCAGTAAAGAAAATAAATAAACATATTAACTTTGAATAGTGTTATAAAAATCTAATTGACAGAAAATATTAATAGAAATACATCTTGTTCTCATAATATTGTGAGGCACCCTGAGCCATCGATCCTCTTCTTCATCACATAATGCCAGGGGTCATTACTGTAACACTGCCAGACTTTGTCAACCTTTTCCATATCTCTCTATTTTCTGTCAGTTTTTGGGACTCTGCAAAGTTGACACCTATCCATTCTTTGATATTATATTGCCATCTCTTTCTCTGCTTACCTCTCCTTCTCATTTATTTAAGAGTTCCTTGCAAAATGGTCTTTGTCAGGCTAGATGATCGAGAAACGTGATAAAATCATTTTATTTTACATTTCTTCACAATAATAAAAAGATCATGATGTACCCTGACTGCTTGTTGTATCTTT
The DNA here is from genome assembly GCA_032433765.1 of Megaustenia siamemsis. NCBI lineage: Eukaryota > Metazoa > Mollusca > Gastropoda > Stylommatophora > Ariophantidae > Megaustenia > Megaustenia siamemsis. Next base: position 12,370,813 of record JAVIAB010000025.1, on the reverse strand, counting down.
TTGCAAACTTTTCCATTTGTGATACGATCTAAGTAAGAGATGCCTAAAACCTTTTGATAACATCTCATCTCCATAGCTTGAATTTTCTTCTGTAGCTCTGATTAAGGGTCCATGCTTCGCAAGTGTTAGAAAAACTGATATAACATGGGGTGTCTGTCTATTGAGCCATAGATACTCATGATAAATAAAGTTAATACAAAATATGCAGAACTAATGTAATTCTTTTACTATTTCTATCTATCTATCTATTGACCTTTCGAGCCGTAACCAGCCCATAGGGCGTAGACCAAGTTACTCCTTCTCTTATGTGAATTTTTTGTTCTAGCAGTTTTCAATTCTTTTAAAGATATTTTATCAAATCTCTCCATTTGTCTTTGTTCTGTGCAAGCAGCTCTATCTCATTGAGGGAGCCGATTCCTGCTGCTCTTGCCTCTCTCATCAATGTTCTTCTCAGTGTCTTTCTGGGTCTTCCTCTTTTTCTCTTACCTGTTGTTTCCCACATGAGGGCTTGCTTTGCTATTCGGTTATTATCTTTTCTCATCACATGTCCAACATAAGACCATCGTCTTTTCTGCATTACTGAAGATATTAGTGGTTGATTGGCGATTTCTCTAATTTCCTAATTTGTTTTGTACTATTTACAAAAAAATAATTGTTTAACTCGTTCCGTACGAAAACTTTTTATCGATGCAACAGAAGAGATTTCAGAGACAAAATTTGTCATAGTTTTAAGAATCAATCTACATATTTATATTTATCTAATACACAACATATTATATATGAACTTTTAGATAATTGAACAAGGTGTTAGATTTCACCAATACCAAGATGATACAAGACATGTAAAGAGAATATGGTTTAATGACGGTTCACACTAAATCAAATTGAGAGTGGCATACTACGCGCCAAAACATATGTGGTCCAAATTGCATTACGCACAGTGCGGTGAAACATACGGAAAGAATTAAATGCTAAACTATTAAACAGGCCACAAAATGTAAATATTTCTTTAATAAAACAGGTCACTGAAGTTACTGTATAAAGTGAAACATGAGATATGCTGCTTTTTGTAAGCAATCATTCTTGGATGCTAAAGTATTTATACCGTAAGACCACAGCTATTCACGAATCCTAGTGTATTTTTATTATAAAGTCTTGACTGTTACAGTTTTATTTCTAGCAGGTCAAATATGTTAATGTTATTACCTAAAGTTCTCATAACTGGTTAAACTGACGTTAACTTGAGAAATTTAATAAATATTATACAAGTCTATCAAAAGTAATAAACATATTTGTTCCTTATAATTTTTGTTAGCTTGTGGGTATAAGAAAGATGCATCATTCCATCATCATCATCATCGGGTGCCGTCTCCGCAACGAAGGTTGGCTACCATGGATCACCATTTCCACTCGTCTGAATTTGATGATACTTGTCCATGTTAGTCTTGGTCTATCTCTGCCTCTTTTACCTTGTATTTTCCCTTCCAATGTTACTTTTAGTAGGCTATAGTGTCTTTTAACATGCCCCAAAAATTGCAATTGTCTTGTTCTAATTGTGTTTAGTAGTTCTCATTTTATTTTAAGTTGTTTTAAAACTTCATCGTTTGTTTTCTTTTCTTTCCATCCAATTCTACCTATTCTTCTATAAATCCACATTTCAAAGATTTCAATTTTATGTTCTGTTTTCTTGTCTAATGTCCATGTTTCTGCACCATACAGGAATATTGAGAAGATGTAACATTTTGCTATTCTTAGTTTCATTCCATAAATGTAAATAAATACAAAGTTTCAATAAAAGTAATCACAACTACAACATAAAGCTTCAACAGAAAGGAATGGCAAGACAAACATGAAATGAAATAGATGTGAGCAGAAGATAAATAAATAACAACACTGAGTGATGATCTACAAGCCTAGCATGAACATAATGAGTAGGCCAAAACCAGAACCAAATTAAAAAATAATTTGATTTTTCTGAACAAAGAAATATTGCTTGTAAAAGAAAAGTTTACATTTTCTTAGGGAAAAAAACAACTAAAAATAAGCTATATGTGATAACATCCTATATAAAACAGTTTCATTTGAAATCAAATCAAAAGCTAAGATAAAATGTTTCCCAAAATCATCATCATTGAGTGCTGTCTCCGCATTGAAGGTTGGCTACCATGGAGCGCTATTCCGCTCTGTCTCTTGCTATGATGATGCAGGTTGTCATAGGCTGACTTGTCCATCTTTTGATGTTGCTCATCCATGTTAGTCTTGGCCTGCCTCTACCTCTTCTACATTGTATTTTCCCTCCCAAGATTACTTTTAGTAGGCTGTTGTGTCTTTTCACATGGCCCAAAAATCTTTTTTGCCTTGTTTGAATTGTATTTAGTAGTTACTCTTTTCATTTTTAGTCATTTTAAGACTTCATCAAGAATTCAATTTGGCTCTTTCCCAAAAAGACTGATAAGATATAACAATCAGTGAGGTTAGGCTCTGAACTGATACACAAGTAAAACTATCAACAATGATCCAGACAAGTATATCCTCCTCCTCCTCAGTATTTTCTGAGAATCCACATTAATTAGTTTCATTACTGGTTCCAAGCATGCATTACACAGCTGTATGTCACTGATACTTTAGATGTCCTAACATCATCCGAGCTATACATTTTAAAAAATATGACCGTCATCATTTTCATGAGTACGTGAACTTCTGGTAGATATGGTGGATAGGCGGCAGGAATCATTGAAGGCTATGTATGAAAAGTGTTCCTTGTTGCAGTTTCCTCATATTCCAAGTCTGGCTTGTTGCAGGAGCTACTGAGTTGAGTGCTCTGTGCACACAGTGAGCTGTGTGTCTCATCCATTTTGATCGTGTTTCGATATTCTAATTGTTTACGATGAATGATGATATCGTATGACAGGGAACAGGTGGATGTGTTCACTTTCTGTGCGGTTTCACCTTATGTCTTTTGGCGTGTACTGAGACTGCTATGATGGGGACTACAGCTACCTTTGTTTGGGAGATGAGATATTAATTCGGATGATTTCACTGGCACAGGTGGTTGAGCAATTATGGATTTTTATTCATTTCAGTGATACCGGGGCCTTCCATAACCATAACTTTAGATGATTTGCTCATTTGTGACTTTTCAGTAACATAAAATACATTTCTTCTTCTGTTATACAATCAAAGTGATTAGAAGAATCTGTATCTTAAAATTTGAAAACTTTCAGGTCAAACATTGAATAATGCATCTTCCGAAATTCTCAGATTTGTCAATCTTTGATCTTCTAGTTATGGGCATTCTTCTTTTTCTTCTACCTTTTTAGCTCCCGGTGGAGCATAGGTCTTCAACAAACACTTTCCAAGTCGTTCTGTTTTTTGCCATTCTTTTAAGATCATTCCATGTCTTCCCCCTCATCTTCATCTCTGCTTCTATCTGTCTTCTCCAAGAATTTCTTGGTCTTCCTCTTTTGTCTTTTCCCCTGGGGATTTCGAAAAAGGGCCTGTTGTGTAATACTCTCACTTGGCTTCCGTAGTGTGTGTCCTATCCAGCACCATCATCTTCACTGTATCTCTTTATCCACTGGTATTTGACTGATACATTTCCATAATTCTATGTTAGTGATTTTGTCCTGCCATTTCCATCCTTTTATTCTGCGTAAGCATCCATTAATGAAAGTCTGTATCTTCGTGATTGTCAATTTTGTTGTTCTCCATGTTTCACAGCCATATAATAGAACCGACTTAACATTTGAGTTGAAAATTTTTATTTTTGTATTTAACCTAATTTCTTTGGATTTCCATGTTTCCCAGTGCAATGAAAGCTCCTCTTGCTTTTGATATCCTTATTTTGGTATCATTTTCTGTTCCTCCCTCTTTATCTACATTACTGCCCAGATATATGTAAGATTGCACGTCTAGTAGAGGTATTTCTCCTAGTTTTATTTGGTTATTGCCAACTGTATTAATTTTCATAATGTTGGTCTTATATTAATCTTCAGTCCTAGCTGTTGTGATCTCTCATCAAGTATGCTCATTTTATCCTGCATCTGTTGATGGCTGTGTGATAGGAGAGCTATGTCATCAGCAAAGTCTAAATCATCAAGTTGTTTGGTCAGTGACCACTGGATCCCATTTCTGTTGTTTTGAGTTATTTTCATAATCCAATCTATGGCCAGTAGAAAGAAAAATAGAGACAGAAGGCATCCCTGCCTTACTCCTGTTCTTATTTCAAATGCTTCTGTAAGCTGTCCTTCATGCACCACACTACATTTTGTTCCTTCATACATTGTTTTTACCAGGTTAATAAACTTTATGGGGATTCCGTAATGACTCAGCAACTTCCAAAGCATTCTTTTATCTAAATTATCAAATGCCTTTTCGTAATCTATGAATCCAATATAAAGTGGGGATTTTACTTCTAAATTTTGTTCAACTATTATACGTAGAGTAGTTATTTGATCAGCACATGATCTGTTCTTCCTAAAACCTGCTTGTTCGTCTCTCAAATGTTTCTCTATAGCCTCTTTTAGTCTCTCCAGAATAATTCTGCTTAATATTTTTCCTGGCACTGATAGTAGCATAATTCCCCTATAATTTGTGCACTCCTATAAACTTCCTTTCTTTGGTAGTTTGATCATATAACCTTCTTTCCAGTCTTTAGGTATTTCTTCCCTCTCCCAAATTTTATCTAATAGATTGTGTAACATCTTGGTAGAGGTGTTAATATCTGCTTTGATGGCTTCCGAAGGAATTTCATAGTTATGAGCATTAACTACTAAAATATCATTCATAAATATTGACTTTAGCTAAAGTATTTGAAATTTTACGTCTGTTGTCACAAATTGAAACCCCTTTCAGATTGAGGGGAATGCACTAAGCTTGGACCAGCTTCATCAATAAATGATGCAAAATTTCCAAGATTAAAATTAAAATGTTACTTTTAGGTGAAAACAAATGGCTGTGACTGATTATATTGTTGCGCTGTTTCCTTCCTGCGTGCATGTTTTATCCCCCATATCAGTTTTTATTTTGTAATCTTCAGGTGATTAGATCGATGTTGTGTCTTTGGACACAAAGTCTGTTTGTTGTTAATTCTGCCTGTAAGGTATGAAACAACTAAAGTGCGTTCACAAATGTTTGCCATTGTTTCAAAATCTATATTTCAGTGTTGACAAACTAAAAATTGTTGAAAATACATAAAGATATCATCATCAACCCCATGTCTCAATTTTTTTCCGTCCTGTCAGGTAATTAGGACAGATTTTTTGCTCCTTTGAGATATAGAAATATATCATAATCCTCACTTGCTTACTATCTGTGAGTTGTGCAGACAATATTGTTGTAGCAACCAGCTGGCTGTTCAAATTGTGCATTTAGGTCTCTTTGAAGAAAATGCTGAACGAACTTGTACATAATGAATGTAAATATATAGACACTGTGAAAGCTTACGTTCGTTACGAGCACGTTCGTTACGAGCATGTTCATTCAGGATTTTCTTAAAAGAAACCCCAATGCATTACTTTTAATGTTGAGTAGTTGCTACCAAAATATGGTCTGTAAAACTCATAAAACGTAAGGCAGAGAGATTACAATATATTTCTATATCTTGAAGAATCAAAGGTCTGTCCTAATTACCTGACATGAAGGAAAACATTGTGACACAGGGTTGACGATGATTTAAATATAAATATCTATTTTCAACAAATTTTACTTCACCAATGTTGAGATATAGATTTTGAAACAAAGGCAAACATTTGAAAACGCGCCATATATATTTATATCTTTACAGTATTTATCCAATTCCTGGGTCTGCCAGTAGAGACAATATGCTTGGCCCTTTTCGTCTTGTCAGATGGTCTAGTAGAGGCTATTGTATTTTTTATGAGGTTTTGTTTTTGTTGAACAGCTTCTCTCGTGGCTAATTCTACCAATGTTTGACAAACACACGCGGTCACAGAATGAAGAAGTCAGACCCACTGGTCCACAGGGTTTTTCATCCTTTTTCATGCATCTTTTCTCATCTAAGTTTTGCTAAGATCGTACAGTCTCAAATGATGTTATACCATTCCTTATACATTCTCTCCATGATGTGCGATCACTTGCATGATGTTCTCAATCATATTCACATATGGAGAAGTCATTCAGAGACGATTTACAGATATCTCTATATCGTAGTTTAGGTCTGCCGATTTGTCTTTTACAGTGTATTAGTTCACCATATAGTATTTGCCTGGGGATGCGCTTTTCTTCCTTTCGCTGGACATGCCCCAGCCATCTTAGTCTTCAACATCTGAGCATCGATATAATTGTTTGGGTCTTAGCACGTTGCAAGACAGTTAAGTTGGTTATTTTATTCTGCCATTTGATGTGCATTATTCTGCGGAGACATCGCATGTGGAAGACATTTAGTCTTTTTTTCCTGGTTGTTATGGAGTTTATATGTTTATTATGTACAGCGAAGCCTACTCCATGTTGACGTGGCTTTTCGACACCTAGACCCCACCAGAAAAAAGTATAATTTTCTTCTATTACAGAACCACAGTCTGAGAGTCTTGTTTCTTGTAGGGTAGCAATATCAACATGTAGCCTATTTAGTTCTTTATCTATGAGGGCTGTTGTTTTAATTTGTCCTTCTTTCTTGTGTGTTTGCTTTAGCAAGTCCAGGGCACATACATGGTCCTTATGTTCCATGTGTTACGTTTAAACATTGGTGCTTTCTTCCTCATTTCACTTTGCCTACTCTGCCTGGGCACGGAATATGGAGATAGTGCTTTAGAGACTATAGGAATGGTGAGAAAAGACCAGAAGCCCAGTGCATTGACCATGAGGTCAGAGCTTACATTTTCTTTACATGAAATAATAGATAATTAAATCTCATGATGAATATGTGCAACTAAAATGGGAAATCGTTTTTGGGCAAAATGTCATGACTCTCAGCATTGTGGCCTAGTCTACAAAACAATTGGTATTAAATGTCGTTGTAGAGTTTTTCAAATTTCATCACTTCATCTTACTCTGCGTCTGCCTCAAGCTCTGTGTTTCTCTCATTGTATGGAATCACAAAGTATTCTCTCCAAATAAACAAATAATTTGTTATTCTCAATTCAATTCTCTATTCCTTGTACAAGTGTTGTATATTCTATGCATTGGAATATGTGAACCAGATCTATCCAGGAGAACAGCTATTCCTGTAGTTACTGGCTGAACATAAAAGAGAAAGAGTTGAAGTATTTGTGGGTCATCATCATTGCACTCCGAACATGTCCATAGGTGCTTAGATCCCCTCCTCAGCAAGTCCCTCAGTGTCCAGCAACTGATGACTCCAGTTCTGTGTTGGTTGATAAGTCTTCTTACATGTCCACTAAGTTTATCGTTTCTGGCTGTGCCCATCTTAACTCCCATCTCTTTCATCCAAAGGAGTGACGTGGACTCATGGTTGTTGAAGTCCTGTGCCCTTCCCACATCTCGGAAGACATTGATGACATCCACCCAATGCATTAGTTGACCGTCCTCAACGACAGTGCAGCTAGAAAACCTGTCCGCTCTTTCAATTCCCCGTGCTCCCACATGTCCAGGGACATAGACAAAGGTGACCTTACATATTTTTGACTTCTGCAATGACTCTACCTATTGCCTGTGTATAGAGCCCACCTTTACTTTTCTTATCATGCTCATCGAATTGTTTAGTATACAGGCATAGGTGGAGAAGAAAGAATATTCCTTGCAAGATTTGCTTCATATTTGGTGATCCTGTACCATGTATCTGTTTCACAGCTTTCCTTCTGTGTTATTAGTGTTTCAGCATATCTCACACTGCAGTTGCCTGCACATTTTTACATTTTGTATTTTCCTGCAATATTTGTGGTTAATACTTCTTATTCTATGTTCACAAATCAAATAACATTATTCTGTGTTTTGACTTGTAGTCTAGTCCATTTATCCTCAAGATTCAAGTATTTGAGTTTGTTTCCTCACATTTTATCTGCTACACAGATCTCATCCTGGCTTAAGACAGGAAATATAATAATATTATTTCACTTATTGTTTGTTTAAATTACCAAAATAATAACTATATTACAGTTAAACCCACATATGCCAATACTGCACATATAGACAATACAAATTAAAATAGATTTTTGTAAAGAAAAACTTGTTAGCAATCAGTCAAACATGTTTCTATTGAGCCACATTTATTAAATTATCGATAGGCTAAGTGTATCCCTACTTAGCAAAATTTATCAAATTATCAGTAAGCCAAATATATTTTACAGGAGCCAAATTTATAAAATTACCATTGAGCTAAGCTATTTCTGCTGAGCAAAATGAATTAAATTATCAGTCAGCCAAATATATCTCAAATAAATTAAAATTATCAGTAACTTAAAAATGCTTCTATTGAATCAAATCTAATCTCTTGTTATAAAAGAGTAAATTTTTAAATATTTTTTTTAAGCGAAACAACATTTTTATGTTGTCCTAAGTATTTAGCTTATCTGGGTTTAACTGTGGATTAAAAAAGAAATGATAAAGGATGACTTTGATTAATCTTTTCTGCTTTCTTATGAAATAAGAAGGTTTTGCAACAGAACTTAAAATATACGATCCATCACCAGAATTGTGGTCCAGAGTCCATAGCCACAGAACTGAAGCAACAACCAGCAGGCATCAAGGAATACTAATTTCCGATTGGTCAGATTTAAAAGAACCTACCTCTGGGAAGCCCTGAAAATAATTAACAATATCCTGAACAGTTACATTAATGGGTAGACCTCTCATTATGATCATACAAGGACCTGTGTATGGTCCTGCTGCTATGTTTGGTGTGGGTGTGTAGTATGAAATGGCAGGTGTTTGAGGTACAGGGGACGGCACAGTTGGGTTCTGGTACCAGTAGAGTATGGATGGGTAGTACGCAGGTCTCTGAGGCAATGGTGCAACTGCTGGAGGGAAGGCTGCTGTCAAAGGTTGAGTCAGAGACACATATGGAAATGTGCCAGCCGTTGCCAGGGACGTAGACGTCATGATGGTCTGCGGTGCCACTGTGGAATCAAGAATGTATTCTATTTTGAGGCAAAATTAATGCTGTCAATGACCAAGTTTTATCATTTGGAAAAAAGTTTTTAAGCAAACTCATATTTCTAGACATAAGAAACAACTTTCAGGATTTAACAATTTAATGACTGAATTAAACTACATTCTGTAGTAGAATTAACATCTTTTAATCTGACGGAAAGAGATTCTAATGGAAACACTCATGTGGCTACAGGAGTCCTGACCATGATTGCATGAGAGCCACTATCACCACTCACACATAAAAGGCATCTAAGGAGGTTGGGGGTCAAGGTTTTTGCCAGTGCTACAGAATTAATGCATCTCAGCTGAAACCATCTTTAGTGCTTTTACTAGTGTGTTGGTGGGAGTGTTTCATCCTGGGGAAGGTGCTGTATTTTATTGTCAGTTGAAAATACAGTAAACTTTTGTTGTTCTTCTTCATTCTTCTCTGCACTGTGCTTTGCACCGTGTGATCCCCTTGTGATTATTCATTATATTTGACTTCGGTACACATTTAAAATGGAATATTTGGTTAGCCATTGGTTTTCCGTGCCATTCATGCTAGACAGGTTCTATCAAATCAAACATTTTATTAATCTCAAACTGATGTCCTTTAGTCAATGCAGTACCAAAAAAAAAAAAATGGCTGGCTGGCTCTCTGAGTTCTAAGCTCTCTCACCTTAAAATATTTTTTTTTCGTTCACCAGCTTTGACCTCTGACGAAGTCCCTAGAGACCAGGAACTGAATTTTGCGTGTTAATCAATTTTTCCCTGGCAGCCGTATGCACAGGGGTACCTTCAAATATTAAAGCCTAGTATCAACATAATTTTGCCACAAGACTTACTTCCTAGTACAACATTATTTTGTTCAAAGGAATGGAGATCCAAGTCCAACTTATCATTTTCACCTGATATCAGCTACCAGCCTGCCCCACCATGCCAGTGAAAAGAAGCAGCCATGAGAGTATATAAGAATGTCACGCAGTGTAACAATTCATTTTAGACTGCTGCCACAATGGTAGAGGACATCAATGTGCAGGTTAAAGTTAAGACAGTCATGTGGACAGCAAATTCAATCAGAAGTGATACACAGAATAAGTTTAGTTATTATCTGCTGAACATGTTGTGAGCTTTCAAAGTTCAAAGCAGCAGGAGGTTGATGCCTGGGAGTCATGACCCAGGTGGGCCCCCCTAGAAAATCAAGAAGCTATATGGCTGAAACACTTGCTTGATGGGTCTTATTCCTTCTTCTGATGATCAGAGGGTTGCCTCCTGCTGTAAAGCTCTGTATAAAGGGTGTCCTGTTACTGCTATAAGACCTACTTCCTAATACGACATATTTTTGGGTACAAGTCATACTTTAGATTTAAAGAGCAACAATAATTTTATTGAATGTAATTCACTTTTCCTAGTTGTCCATAATTCTGAATATTACAATAACACAACGGGAACCGCGATAGCTCAGTGGTTAGTGAACTGGACTACAAAGGACAAGAGGTCGGGTTTGATCCTGATTGATGGCTTCTGGGTTCATCCAGCCTTAAATGGGTACCAGATTTTTTTCTGGGAAAGTAAAGTGGCACGGGTGTAATGCTCCACATTACCCCAAAAATCATCTGCCGAAGGTCTGTAAAATTTATGATCTCTAATACCATATTCCCTATATACCACTTGGCGTGACGGGGCTCTTTACTTTACTTACAATAACACAAGTGAACATTTTAGTTGAAGAATACATTAGCTCGTATCAAATAAATAGGCTATGAAGTACCTGGAGACAAAATTGGCCTTGGGATTGTAATCTGAGACGGAGGGGGGAGGGTAGCTTGAAGGGCCGTGGGGATGGGGATTGATATCTGTGGCATCCCATTGGTTAAGACAAAGCTCATGTCATCCCCACTGCACTGAATCACGTCTAAGATTCTTTTCTTATTGGCAAAGGTCATTGGCCGTCGGTGTCGGTTAAATGCGGTGATAGTTGCTGCGTCTTCCGAGTCCAGCTGGATGAACGCTTCACCAGAGGCTTCTCCCTGGTTGGAAGGAACAAGAAAATACATCTTTAAATAGAAAAATTCAATTTATTATTATCGATTGGTGTAAAACAAGACAAACTAAATATTGGGTTAGCTTTCCCCTGTACTTCAACACAAACCAAATATTGGTTTAGCTTTCCCCTGTACTTCAACATAAACCAAATATTGGGACAATTATCCCCTATACTTCAACACAAACCAAATATGTCAAAGCTCTAATGAATAATGTCCAACTTCTAATGGTTAATGTCCAAGTTCTAATGGATAATACCCAACTTCTAATGGATAATGTCCAACATCTAATGTATAATGTCCAAATTCTAATGGCTAATGTCCAACCTATAATATCAAGTTCTAATGTATAATGTTCAACTTATAATGTCCAACTTATATGGATAATGTCCAACTTATAATATATAATGTCCAACTTATAATGTATAATGTCCAACTTATAATGTATAATGTCCAACTTATAATGTCCAACTTCTAATGGATAAAGTCCAACTTCCAAAGGATAATGTCCAAGTTATAATGGATAAATGTCTAAGATCTGAGAAGATTCTGAGAAGATACAGGAAAAAGGATTATTGGTAATCCTTACCGTGGCAGTATAGACCATATGGACACCTTGGTATATGATGTACTGTGAGAACTCCCCGAGGAACGTTAGAATGTCCGTTACTTGTGCGGCACTTGGCAAGTTTCGCAACCTGATACAGTCACGTCGTGTGCCACTTGTGATGAGTGACTGTGGAATTATGGGAACTCCCGCAGGAAGCTGTGCTATAACTTGTGTCAACTGCTCAGGCTGCTCTGGGTTGCGTGGATCCATGCTTCTGTTTAATACCTGAAGATGAGTGACAAAGTGACAAGAAGAGTCAAAAAGTAACAAGAAGAGTGACAAAGTGACAAGAAGAGTGACAAAGTGACAATGACAAGAAGAGTGACAGAGTGACAAGAAGAGTGACAAAGCAACAAGAAGAGTGACAAAGTGACAAGAAGAGTCAAAAAGTAACAAGAAGAGTGAAAAGTAACAAGAAGAGTGACTAAGTGACAAGAAGAGTGACAAAGTGATAAGAAGAGTGACAAAGTGACAAGAAGAGTGACAACATGACAAGAAGAGTGAAAAAGTGACAAGAAGAGTGACAAAGTGACAAGAAGAGTGAAAAAGTGACAAGAAGAATGATAAAGTTACAAGAAGAAATGACAAAGTGATAAGAAGAGTGACAACATGACAAGAAGAGTGAAAAAGTGACAAGAAGAGTGACAAAGTGACAAGAAGAGTGACAACATGACAAGAAGAGTGAAAAAGTGACAAGAAGAATGACAAAGTGACAAGAAGAGGGAAAAAGTGACAAGAAGAGTGACAAAGTGACAAGAAGAGTGAAAAAGTGACAAGAAGAATGACAAAGTGACAAGAAGAAATGACAAAGTGACAAGAAGAAATGACAAAGTGACAAGAAGAGTGAAAAAGTGACAAGAAGAATGACAAAGTCACAAGAAGAAATGACAAAGTGACAAGAAGAGTGAAAAAGTGACAAGAAGAATGACAAAGTCACAAGAAGAAATGACAAAGTGACAAGAAGAGTGAAAAAGTGACAAGAAGAATGACAAAGTCACAATAAGAAATGACAAAGTGACAAGAAGAGTGAAAAAGTGACAAGAAGAAATGACAAAGTGACAAGAAGAGTGAAAAAGTGACAAGAAGAAATGACAAAGTGACAGGAAGAGTGAAAAAGTGACAAGAAGAGTGACAAAGTGACAAGAAGAGTGACAACATGACAAGAAGAGTGAACAAGTGACAAGAAGAATGACAAAGTGACAAGAAGAGGGAAAAAGTGACAAGAAGAGTGACAAAGTGACAAGAAGAGTGAAAAAGTGACAAGAAGAATGACAAAGTGACAAGAAGAAATGACAAAGTGACAAGAAGAAATGACAAAGTGACAAGAAGAGTGAAAAAGTGACAAGAAGAATGACAAAGTCACAAGAAGAAATGACAAAGTGACAAGAAGAGTGAAAAAGTGACAAGAAGAATGACAAAGTCACAAGAAGAAATGACAAAGTGACAAGAAGAGTGAAAAAGTGACAAGAAGAATGACAAAGTCACAATAAGAAATGACAAAGTGACAAGAAGAGTGAAAAAGTGACAAGAAGAAATGACAAAGTGACAAGAAGAGTGAAAAAGTGACAAGAAGAAATGACAAAGTGACAGGAAGAGTGAAAAAGTGACAAGAAGAAATGACAAAGTGATAAGAAGAGAGAAAAACTAACATAAAAGTATGACGAAGAGAAGAGCTAATAATTAACATAAAGTAAGGCTGAGAGAAGAATGAAAAATTAACAATAAGTATAGCAGAGATAAGAATGAAAAATGAACATAAATACGACTGAGAAAAGAATGAATAACTAACATAAGTAAATGTGTGAAAATGTGAAAAACAAACATAAAGTAAGACTAAGAAGAATGAAAAATGGACATAAAGTAAAACTGAGAGAAAATTGAATGAATAAAAAGGACTAACAGTAACGGATTTTAGAGTGTTCATAAAATATTCATAAAATGTTCATTCGTCTCTGACTTTAAATCTGGAAAGCTGATTTGCATATTTTAAAATGTATTTTAAATTTCCCGTACCTGTTGTACTTCTGCAGTTGTGCTCTTAAACAACTCAATGTATCGAGAACCCATCATTTCTCGATGTTTTTTCAAAGCTTTTGTTGATTCTTCTTCTGTTGCGAAGAGAACAAATGCATCTCCAGTGCTGCGTCCATCTGGATAGTGAACAAATAGTATTCCTTCCTCTCCGTCAAGAACTTGCGATGAATTCGGTTCACGGGTAAAAAATTCCAACTGCAAAAAAAACATAATCGTAAAATAATTCATGAACTATGTCACTGCATGAAATTAAAAACATGGTGATATACGTAATATGCAACAAAAAGAAAAGAAAAACAATTCAGACAAACAATTTTTAAGTTTTCAGTTTAAAATTGGAAAAATTCGTGCAATAAATGTTCAGTTATTATACACATATATAAATATAGAACATAATTTATGAAAATAATTGGACAAACATAATGAATCAAAATAAATTGGGGACAAAACATAAGGTCTGGATGGGAACTTAGTAAATTATACAGCAACAAATCTTTTATTGAATTGTGGGAAGCCAAAATATCTTCCACAAAATTTATCAAAAATAATGAATTAAAATAAATGTTTCTTTCTTCAAAATTGTTGTAGAGCTAACGATATATGTTAAAAATATTGTTTGATTTGAGTTCTCTTCCTTATGTACCAAACTGAAAGGATAAACGTGTGGAACATAAAGAATTTTAAGGTCACCAACATAATATGTATAGTGAAAATATGTGCAGTTAAATATCTATCGAATCAGCACAGAGTATTTATATGGATTATCATGAAGAATTAGTAACACAAGCAGTAATTGCAATTTAAGAAGCCAGTGCATGGTCATCATAGAGAGAATTAGTGTTGCAGAGAAGCTTATGTTTATTTATCACACATTATTAATGAGTAATGACATAGAACGATCACATAATGTCTGGGTAATTTGACCTCACATATTTCATACTTCAATTTTTTTATTTCCAAACTATTAGAGTTTTCTAAAAACTAAAAATTACATTTCATTTTTCCACTTTCACCCAAAACCTATTTATTCTAAATTATGTTTTTTTCTTCATTCAAATTACTAAACCATGATTTGGTTTTTGTTTACAAATACCATCATACATCATCCTATTATCTTATTTCATAAAATGTTCTCATCAATGTTACCAAAAACATTTATTTACCCCTTCAATTAACACAAATGTTTTCCTCCATTTCATCACATTGTTTTCCAGATTGTTTCCTCAATTTCCACAGATTATATTCCTCAATTTCCACATATTGTTTTCCTCAATTTCCACAGATTGTTTCCACAGATTGTTTTCCTCAATTTCTTCAGATTGTTTCCCACAGATTGTTTTCCTCAATTTCTTCAGATTGTTTTCCACAGATTGTTTTCCTCAATTTATTCAGATTGTTTTCCTCAATTTCTTCAGATTGTTTCCCCCAGATCGTTTTTCCTCAATTTCTTCAGATTATTTCCCATTGTGTGTGTTCTCCTCAATTTCTTCAGATTGTTTTCCACAGATTGTTTTCCCCAATTTCTTCAGATTGTTTTCCACAGATTGTTTTCCCCAATTTCTTCAGATTATTTCCCACAGAATGTTTTCCTCAATTTCTTCAGATTGTTTCCCACAGAATGTTTTCCTCAATTTCTTCAGATTGTTTTCCACAGATTGTTTTCCCCAATTTCTTCAGATTGTTTTCCACAAATTGTTTTCCCCAATTTCTTCAGATTATTTTCCACAGATTGTTTTCCTCAATTTCTTCAGATTATTTTCCATAGATTGTTTTCCTCAATTTCTTCAGATTGTTTCCCCCAGATCGTTTTCCTCAATTTCTTCAGATTTTTTTCCACAGAATGTTTTCCTCAATTTCTTCAGATTGTTTTCCACAGATTGTTTTCCCCAATTTCTTCAGATTGTTTTCCACAGATTGTTTTCCAAAGATTGTTTTCCTCAATTTCTTCAGATATTTTTCCATAGATTGTTTTCCTCAATTTCTTCAGATTGTTTTCCCCAATTTCTTCAGATTGTTTTCCACAAATTGTTTTCCCCAATTTCTTCAGATTGTTTTCCACAGATTGTTTTCCTCAATTTCTTCAGATTGTTTTCCACAGATTGTTTTCCCCAATTTCTTCAGATTGTTTTCCACAGATTGTTTTCCTCAATTTCTTCAGATTTTTTTCCATAGATTGTTTTCCCCAATTTCTTCAGATTGTTTTCCACAGATTGTTTTCCCCAATTTCTTCAGATTGTTTTCCACAGATTGTTTTCCTCAATTTCTTCAGATTGTTTTCCATAGATTTTTTTCCATAGATTGTTTTCCCCAATTTCTTCAGATTGTTTTCCACAGATTGTTTTCCCCAATTTCTTCAAATTGTTTTCCACAGATTGTTTTCCTCAATTTCTTCAGATTGTTTTCCATAGATTTTTTTCCATAGATTGTTTTCCCCAATTTCTTCAGATTGTTTTCCTCAATTTCTTCAGATTGTTTTCCCCAATTTCTTCAGATTGTTTTCCACAAATTGTTTTCCCCAATTTCTTCAGATTGTTTTCCACAGATTGTTTTCCTCAATTTCTTCAGATTTTTTTCCATAGATTGTTTTCCCCAATTTCTTCAGATTGTTTTCCACAGATTGTTTTCCCCAATTTCTTCAGATTGTTTTCCACAAATTGTTTTCCCCAATTTCTTCAGATTGTTTTCCACAGATTGTTTTCCTCAATTTCTTCAGATTTTTTTCCATAGATTGTTTTCCCCAATTTCTTCAGATTGTTTTCCACAGATTGTTTTCCTCAATTTCTTCAGATTGTTTTCCATAGATTTTTTTCCATAGATTGTTTTCCCCAATTTCTTCAGATTGTTTTCCACAGATTGTTTTCCCCAATTTCTTCAAATTGTTTTCCACAGATTGTTTTCCTCAATTTCTTCAGATTGTTTTCCATAGATTTTTTTCCATAGATTGTTTTCCCCAATTTCTTCAGATTGTTTTCCTCAATTTCTTCAGATTGTTTTCCCCAATTTCTTCAGATTGTTTTCCACAAATTGTTTTCCCCAATTTCTTCAGATTGTTTTCCACAGATTGTTTTCCTCAATTTCTTCAGATTTTTTTCCATAGATTGTTTTCCCCAACTTCTTCAGATTGTTTTCCACAGATTGTTTTCCCCAATTTCTTCAGATTGTTTTCCACAGATTGTTTTCCTCAATTTCTTCAGATTGTTTTCCATAGATTTTTTTCCATAGATTGTTTTCCCCAATTTCTTCAGATTGTTTTCCACAGATTGTTTTCCTCAATTTCATCAGACTGTTTTCCACAGATTGTTTTCCCCAATTTCTTCAGATTGTTTTCCACAGATTGTTTTCCTTACTTTCTTCAGATTGTTTCCCACAGATTGTTTTCCTCAATTTCTTCAGATTGTTTTCTACAAATTGTTTCCCACAGATTGTATTCCTCAATTTATTCAGATTGTTTTTCCCAATTTCTTCAGATTGTTTCGCACAGATTGTTTTCCTCAATTTATTTAGACTGTTTTCCTCAATTTCTTCAGATTGTTTCCCTCAATTTCTTCAAAACATGTTCCACAATTTAACAAACCTTTGACTGCTCAATTTCTTTGCTTGAATTTATCAAGAATGTTTTCCATTACTTAAACTGTTATTCTTAACTCTCTCTGTACGTTTCAACGCACCTTGCGATTTCAATTACGTACGTTTAGCCGCAGAGTGCATCACTCTCAATTTGATTAGTGTAAACCGTCATCAAACCATATTCTTTTTATAGGTGTTGTATACCATCTTGGATTTGGGGAAATCTAATTCCTTGTTTAATTATCTAAAAATTTATATCTAATATGTTAAGTGTTAGATAAATATAAATATGTGGATTGATATTTTTCCTGTGTGTTACCAGGGCCTCATTATGAGGGAAGTTAAGAATAGTAACACTGTGTCCTTCCAGGCATGTCGTAAGAGGCGACTAAGGAGGTTGATCGATGGCTTGACAAGCTGTCATTGTTAAAAGTATTGTTATGGAAACAGAGCCATAAGTTTTGGAAGCAGTGATCTCTGCAATATGTGCCATTTTGGCACGCAAGGTTTCTGTTTTTTTTGAGATTGTGGTTCTGCCCTATGTGCCGTCTTCGGCTTGAAAGGACGATAGATAGATTGATATTTAAAAACATGAAAAATTTTGTCTATGAAATCTCTGCCACAAAACTGATAAAAAAACCTTCAGTAGTAAAAGAATTAAATTTGCTGAAATATGGTTTTCTTTAAAATGTCTAAAATATAGAACAGCATCAACAGTAGAAACCATCTTCTGAACTATTTAATTTGTAAGTGAACTACTTCTTTTGAACTATTCTGTTTATTAGTGACTACTTTCTTTTGAACTATTCTGCTTATTAGTGACTACTTTCTTTTGAACTATTTTACTTGCTAATGAATCACACCTACCATCTCATACTGTCTGATTTCTCTGAAGTACTTGTTATTTTTGGCAATTGTTTGTCCCATTTATTTACATATGAGATTCCTACATTTGTGCTTGTTATTATGACCGCAACCAGGTGTAACACTTTCATAACGTATGCAAAACATTATTTGATAATTGTAATGATGAAGTAGTTTTATTAATAGATCCAAGGGGGATAAATACAGATACCTGATTTATTGTCTGTCTAGGCAAAAATATGGACAAACGAAACATATATTGACACATGTAGCCTACAATGAAACATATATTGACAAATGTAGTTTACAATGAAACATATATTGACAAATGTAGTTTACAATGAAACATATATTGACAAATGTAGTTTACATACAATGAAACATATATTGACAAATGTAGTTTACATACAATGAAACATATATTGACAAATGTAGCCTACAGTGAAACATATATTGACAAATGTAGCCTACAATGAAACATATATTGACAAATGTAGTTTGCAATGAAACATATATTGACAAGTGTAGTTTACATTGAAACATATATTGACAAATGTAGCTTACATACAATGAAACATATATTGACAAATGCAGCTTACATACAATGAAACATATATTGACAAATGTAGCTTACAATGAAACATATATTGACAAATGTAGTTTACAATGAAACATATATTGACAAATGTAGCTTACAATGAAACATATATTAACAAATGTAGTTTACAATGAAACATATATTGACAAATGTAGCCTACAATGAAACATATATTAACAAATGTAGCTTACAATGAAACATATATTGACAAATGCAGCTTACAATGAAACATATATTGACAAATGTAGCCTACAATGAAACATATATTGACAAATGTAGCTTACAATGAAACATATATTGACAAATGTAGCTTACAATGAAACATATATTAACAAATGTAGCTTACAATGAAACATATATTGACAAATGTAGCTTACAATGAAACATATATTGACAAATATAGCTTACAAAGATACATATGATAAATCTAGCTTACATTATACATATATTGACAAATGTAGCCTATAGAGACACAAGGATGATCAAATTTAGCATATATCATCATCATAATCATCAAGTACTGGCATAGGTGACCATGTCTCTTCACAGCTTCTAACTTCTAAAGTTTATTGATTATGTTGTGGAAAATTCTAGTTTTTTACAAACCATTCTCTTTATGTCTCAAAGTATCATTTACCTCTGTTTTCCTCTATTAATTCTTCTCTCTATTTTCCCACCTATTACCTTCTCACAACACAGCAACAAATTATTCTTTCCTTCCGATTTGGACATAAGGTTGTCTTTTCTCTCTTGGCCTCTTTTAAAAGTAAAAGTTCCCTTCACGACTTGCCAGGCGTATGGGGAATATGGTGTTAGTGACCAGATTTTTCTATAACCACAGCACATTTTTGGGTGATGTGGTTGGTATCACGTCAGGCCACCTTTACTTCCCAGAATAATCTCTGGTACCCATTTTTAGAGGCTGGGTGAACCCTGGAGCCTTGTCAGTCAGAAAAAAAATCTGCCACTGCTGGGGATTGAACCCAGTCTCTTCTGGTTAGGAAGTGAGCACACTAACCACTCAGCCACCGCGGCTCCTTGGCCTCTTTTAGGGCACACCTTATTTTTTTTCAAGCTGTCCCTGATATTCTGAATATTCTTCTGTGAAACTAAATTTTTTTTTCATCAGTTCTTTGCCTCTGACGAAGTCCCTAGAGACTAGGAACTGAATTTTGCGTGTTAATCGGTTTTTTTCCTGGCAGCCATGTGCACAGGGGTCCCTCGCTGCACTGGCAGATAACTCCGTCTTCAGAGGTACTCATATATTTTCCGTCGATGAGTAATTGACGTTTCAAGCCGGGTCTCGCTGCTGAGACCAGGGGTGGTTGCCGCAGAGAGAAATCATTTTAAAAAATCCCAACTGATGCAGCCGGGATTTGACCCCATAATCTCTCCATCTCAAGGCTGGCGTATTGCCACAAGACCGACCAGTCCCCCCACCCCCTCTACATTTTATGGCTCCCAATTATTTCCTTGTTTGTTGTCTGACTGTTCACAGTTCACTTCCATATGTCAAGACTGGTTACATAACAACGAGAAACCTTTTTTCATATCCCCATTATCAAAGTAATGTTACAAGAAACATAGGCTGAAAGATAAGGTGCAGCAAAGGCATAAAATTGGACAAATATAGTCAATATAGAAATAAGGGTAGACAAGTATACCTATGTGGATATAAAGATAGAAGGCGACACCTGCATTCTTGTCACAGAAAGATGTAAACAAGGAGCACCAAAGGGAAATAGCAACAGCCTGCCAGTGTCTTAATCTAGTATCTCTGGTTAATTCCCTTTAAATGTTTCAAAATGGACAATGCACTTCAGTGACTAAAACTCACAAGATCTAGATTAAAACACAAAGAACACAAGATTAATAATAAAAATAATTTTTTAAAACGTTATCGGTAACACTTGATCCGACCCAATTAAATAAAAAGGCAAAATAAATGGTTTTTTAAATTAATTCAAGGTTACTAAACACAAAAAAGTGTGTTTTCTCCCGTGTGTTACCGGGGCCTCATTATGTGGGAAGTAAAGAATAGTGACACTGTGACCTTCCAGGCATGTCGTAAGAGGCGACTAAGGAAGTTGATCGATGGCTTGACAAGCTGTCATTGTAAAAAGCATTGTTATGGAAACAGAACCATAGATTTTAGAAGCAGTGATCTCTGCAATATGTGCCATTTTGGCATGCAAGGTTTCTATTTTTGAGATTGTGGTTCTGCCCTATGTGCCGTCTTCGGCTCGAAAGGACAATAGATAGATAGAACAAATCCATGGGTACCAAGAAAGCTGATCAGCTTGCAAAATGTGGCAGTGTCAAACAACAGAGAAATTACTGTAATCACTCCTCAATGATACTCTTTGATCATGAGCTGTGTATTTCATCAGGATTGTGTTTCGATATTCCGACTGTTTACGATGAATAATGATATCATGTGACGAAGGACAGTTTGGCTGCGTTCACTTTCTGTGCGTTTACGCCTTATGTCCTTTGGTGTGTGTTGTAACTACTATGATGGGGACTGCAGCTGCCTTTCTTTGTTTGGATCCTTCAATGAGATGAGATGTTAATTCGGACGATTCCACTGGCACGGGCGGTTGAGCAATTATGGATTTTAATTCATTTGCAGTGATGCAAGGGGCCTTTGACCAACAACGACTACAACTCTTTGATTGAAATAATCTCATCTAAATTAACATAGACATGGTACCATATACAGAAAAAGTCAATCTTCAGGTTGACCTCTGAAGTCAAGACTTGGAGATAATGATCTTTGTCCTTGTGGTCAATGTTTCCAAGAAGTCAAGACTTGGAGATAATAATCTTTGTCCTTGTGGTCAATGTTTCCAAGAAGTCAAGACTTGGAGATAATGATCTTTGTCCTTGTGGTCAATGTTTCCAAGAAGTCAAGACTTGGAGATAATGATCTTTGTCCTTGTGGTCAATATTTCCAAGAAGTCAAGACTTGGAGATAATGATCTTTGTCCTTGTGGTCAATGTTTCTGATATGTCAAGACTTGGAGATAATGATCTTTGTCCTTGTGTTCAATGTTCCCAAGAAGTCAAGACCTGTAGATAATGATCTTTGTCCTTGTGGTTAATGTTTCCAAGAAGTCAAGACCTGTAGATAATGATCTTTGTCCTTGTGGTTAATGTTTCCAAGAAGTCAAGACTTGGAGATAATGATCTTTGCCCTTATGGTTAATGTTTCCAAGAAGTCAAGACTTGGAGATAATGATCTTTGCCCTTGTGGTTAATGTTTCCAAAAAGTCAAGACTCAAAAATAATAATCCTTGCCTGTGGGGTCAATGTTTCAGAAAGGTAAAGAATTAGAGATAGTGATCTTTGCATCTGAAGTCAATGTTCCAGAAAAGTCAGGCTTGCAGATAATGATCTTTGTTCTTGCAGTCAATGTTTCAGAAAAATCAAGACTCAGACATAATGATCTTTGCCTTTGCGATCAATCTCTAGAAAATGCAAATCACATTCCCCAGTTTTCCAACCTCTTCAAGTTGGGGAGAGCAACTTTGGTCAGCAGATACAGCTCTGAGGGACATGATCTTCCATATTCTTTAAGAACTGAACAAAAAGTACGTCAATGATTTCAGTATCATTATCTTATTTATAGAAAGATTCTCCAAGAGGAGAATTAAGAAACAGAAGACAAGAGTTGTGGAATCATCCAATAGAAACCGACAGAAACTTTCTTTTTGATTTGAAAGCTCATCTCTCTTCTGATAGAGAAAATATTTATGGTTATAGTTGTTATAGTTATGGTTACAGTTATTCAAAGACCCCGGTGTCACTGCAAACGAATGAAAATCCATAATTGTTCAACCGCCGTGCTAGTGGAATCATCCGAATTAACATCTCATCGAATATCCAAACAAAGAAAGGCAGCTGCAGTCCCCATCATAGCAAACACAGCACATGTCAAAAGACAAAAAGCGTATGTATCAGCACCGAAAGTGAACGCAGCTGAACTGTCCATCATACGCTATCATCATTCATCTAAAGCAATCTGTATACAGAAGCACCATCCGGATGAAACACACAGCTGACGATGTACACAGAGCACTAAACTCAGTAGCTCCGGCAGCAAGCCAGACTTGGAATATGAGGAAACTGCAATAAGGAACACTTTTCACACAGTGTTGTAATGGTTCCTTGCCACCTATCCACCATATTGACCAGAAAATAAAAATATTGATATTAAATAACAGAATAAATGGGAGTTATAAGATGAGCCTACAGAGTATATACAAATTTATGAATTTAGAATACTGAACCTTTTCTATGAAAAGTAAAACTCATAGAAAGTCAATATTAGCGTAAATATATAAAAAATACAATCTGATGAGTCAGTTGACTAAAGGTGGCTGGACCATGTGAGAAGTATGGCAAACAATCGTATTCCCAAACAAATATTGAGGAAAGAGACCAAATTGCAGACCATTGCTGAGATATAAGGATGTTTGCAAGGCTTCCTTGAGTGAATTCTCTATCAGTTAAAAAAACTGGGAAAGTCTGGTTGAAAATGTAGAACATGAAGAGCAAGAATTTTTTAATGCAATATTCTAGGAAGTGATGTCAAAATCAAAAGACAAAAGGTGCAGGAGAAAGGAGACAAGGCCAAGCATCACAAATGCATCTTGTTCATTCAGTGGTCAGATCTGTCTATCCAATATTGGCAGATTCAGCCACGAGATAAACTGTTCAGTAATATATGTAGTATAAGATACTAATATTTTACCTAGACTACGAACTAATCAACTAATCACGATTGCTTGCTACAAACCGTCTGTCAAGAAGCCAAATGCCATATATATTTATATATATAATGCACTTAATACTGGCTTAAATATAGGTGCACTCAATACTACTTAAATATAGTTGCACAGTTTAATAATACAAATATAAAATATTACACACATTTACTGTAATAGCTGAGAAGACTAAAGCAAGAAAGTGGTAGACGATGAAGTTGGAATACAAGATAGTTTAGAATAAAGGGTTGGATAAACTCAGTATTAGGAGTAATAGGAAATTTAATATATAGAAGTTGTGGAGAGACGTGATCACCATTGCCAGTCATCTTGGTACTGTAAACACCCCATCATTGTCCCCATCACCACAAGATCTAATTCAGCTACTGTAAACTTGTGTTTCTGTGAACATTCTGAATAATCTATGGTGTCTACATTCAAAAACAATGCAGAAATTCGCAAGCTGCCACATACATGATGCATTCATATAAAAGTGTCAATTAGTTGAGACCACACCCACATATCTCACAAATAACATCAACCGGAACCATAACCACGCCCACACCAGGTCTTATTTCCACTGTCAGCTCAGCAAAAGAACGAATATGCAGTCAAACATAAACAGACCTTCTATTCTACTTTATCTTTCCAGTTTCTTGAATAACACAGACCCTCCACAAACTAATTCATTTTGATAAATCTTGAGCTAATATTTATCGCTGTATTCATGCCTTCCCTGTTTCTCCAATATCTATTTATAGATGAATCCACATTCACCCTGTTTCTCCAATATCTATTTATAGATGTATTAAAGTCCTTTTTTGCTTCTCCAATATCTATTTTTAGCTACACAGGTCTTCCATATCTCTCCAATATCTATTTGTAGATATTTCCATGTCTCCTCTGTCTATCTATTAATAAACTGTATCAAATGTCTTTCATGTCTCCCCAGTATCTGTTTCTAATGGTATCCATGCCATAACTCTCAATTAACTCTGCTAGTTACACTAATTAACACAACCAGTCCTAATTTGCTATTTAACAGCCGTTATTTTACACAACCAAGGACATAGACTCATATACTCTTTCTCTTTTTTCTAAATTTTCTTTCTAGCAGTTTCCAAACTTGCAACAATCTTTTATCAAGTCTCTGTTCAGTGCACGCATCTCGATCTCATTGAGGGAGCCGATTCCTGCTGCCCTTGCCTCTCTGTTCAATGTTCTTCTCAATGTTTCTCTGGGTCAGCCTCTTTTCCACCTATCTGTTGTTTCCCACATGAGGGCTTGCTTTGCTATTTGGTTATAATCTCTCCCATCACATGTCCAACATATGACCATCGTCTTTTCTTGATTACTGATGATATTAGTGGTTGATTGGTGATTTCTCTAATTTCCTCGTTTGTTTTAAATTCATTCCTCGCTATACCAATTACTTTCCTTAGACATTTATTTTCAAATGTGTTGGATGTAGTTTATACTACACACATTACATTCTTTAACTGTTTCCTTTCCTAGTGAGGGTTACAAATGTAGTTTTTATCATGCCCTTATCCAAACATTGATCACTGGGTGACTTCATGTGTGTTTCCATGATTTCATTACCATTATTTCACTATAATTACTTCATTATTTCAATTGATGACACTCTTATTCCATTGTTAGCTCCTTCACTGTAACCTTTTCCTGAAAGTTAACTGAATCTCTATACAAATCAGCTGAAAGTGAGAAGCCTCTACAATGATAATCTTTTATTGATCATCTTGTATTGATTGTCCTGTATTGAACATACTATGTTGATAATCTTGTATTGATCATCTTGTATTGATCATCTTTGTATTGATCATCTTTATATTGATCATCTTTGTATTGATCATCTTTGGATTGATCATCTTTGTATTGATCATCTTTATATTAATCATGTTTGTACTTTCATCCCTTTTTAATCATTTTGCATTGACCATCTTGTATTGATCATCCTGTGTTGATCACTTTGTATTGATCATCTTGTATTGATTGTCCTGTATTGATCATACTATGTTGATAATCTTGTATTGATCACCTTGTATTGATCATCTTTGTATTAATCATGTTTGCATTTTCATCCCGTATTAATCATTTTGCATTGACCATCTTGTATTGATCATCCTGTATTGATCACTTTGTACTGATAATTTTTTTAATTGATCATCTTGTATTGATCATCTTCTATTGATCATCTTGTATTGACCATCTAATCATGGATTTAACGAAAAAATTAATAATGATGAAACACAAGACCCAAGTTATATAAAACCAAAACAAATGAAAATTTCAAAACACGTAAACTAGAACAACAAAATAAACGTATAACCGAACCGTAAATAATGATACCATAGTTTTTTTGCTGCTTTTTTTGTTGTGAAAAAAGTCACCATTTCCGTTGAGTAAAGAAGCCTAGGGTGTCATAAGGAAGAGATAATATATGCAAATATATGCAGACCAGAAACCATCATCCCGCACCAGCTAGTCCAACTGCGATATGATTGGATGAAAATATGTGCATCCCGATGCGACCGCAACATAAGAACCACAGGCCCAGTTGTGTTGTGTCTGTGTTGTAAATCTACTCACCTTTCACACATGAAATTTTTTTTTTCATATTTGTGATTTGGCAAAACGCTGAAAACAATGAAACGTTGCTTTAGCCAAATCTACGATGTCTTTTCAGCACAAAAAACACACACACAGACATAAATGCTACATATTCTCTTGATTCTTGTCTCTCTTTGACAAGCAATGTTGAGATATTAAAAACAAGACAAAAATAAAATTCTTTGGAAAATACAAAAAAGTTAAAAATTAGCAAAATATAAGAAACAAACTAAAAACATAACAATCAGTTTTATACGCTTAAAAGTACATTTAAAAAAATGAAGCTAAATATGTAAATTGCAATTTTATATTAAAATAAATGCAGCAGATAATAAAACAGCTAAATTTGCTAATGAAGATATAAATTATGACTCATAAATCATAATTTATGATAATAAAGATGAATTTTGGGAAGAAATGTGCATTTTTAGCTGTAGGAAACTTAAACTGCGTATCTAACATCTTGTGGTGACCTCATTCACCGCTGCTTCTTTTTATCTCAAATTGGCACTTTAAATCTTGAAAATTTTGCAGTAAAAATGGATGAAGATGTCCTGAACCGATTATATTCCACTCATTCTTAAAAATGATATTCTGTAGAAGTGGTTCCACTTTGTGACACCACACATTAACATTTGTATTTTTGGCACATTTCTATTCTATAAATAAAATATCACTCAGAAAGAATAATCACAACCAAACTACTAGAAGATGACCGAAAAACAACTTACATACAGAGTTATGCACCATGTAACAACAATGAAAACAACAGCGTAGAATTCTATGAAACACTAAATGAAATTGTCAACAAGACTGATGAAAGCGACAACATGTTAGTGATGGGAGATTTTAAAGGAAGGCTTGGGAAACGCAACAGTGAGAACAGATATCTGGGCACCCTTTGGTGATAAGACAGCGGAAATAAATGAAAATAGAAGCAGACTGCTGGAATTATGTAATCAAAATGATTTGTTTATCACCAACACATTCTTCTAACACAGAGAATCGCAATTATAAACCTGGTACAAGCAGAATGAAACAACATACAGAAGCCAGATAGATTTTATAACAAACAAGAAAACAGAATAATAAAAGAGTAACAGACAGCAAAGCTATCCCTAATATCACAGATGACACGGACCACAAGATGGTAATGATTGCAGTCAGACAGCCAAAAACAAAAGAGAAGATATGCAAACAAACAGGGGTGTACTACAGGGTTGTGTACTATCCCCACTATTTGTTATTACATACATGGACTATATATGCAAATTAGCCCAACCCATTAGAGACAGAAGAGATCAACAAGCTTCTATTTGCAGATGATCAGGCACTAATACATGAAGAAATTGAAGACCTACAAGAACACTTAAGTAGACTCAACAGCACAGGCATAAAAAAAAAAAACTATCTTTACGACACATAGTACCATTGCTGGTGTATGTCGGGGGGCAACGATAAAACCCGAGGGATAAAGGCCGCTTGGTCAAGTAGTCGCCACAACGTGTGAGACTAAGGATTTTTATTTCACCCCTGATAGAAAAACTCCTTTCATAAAATACAAAATTGAAAATCAGCATCAACAAAACAAAATTAATGAAAATCGTGAAAGACAAACAGAATATCAACATAACTATATATGGCAGATAACTAAAACAAGTAGAGGAATTTAAAAATCTAGGAAGTCTAGAGACAAGTGATAAATTCACAAACAGCAGAAATAGACTCAAGATGCAACAAAGCTTGTCAAATCATTGGACACCTATCACCACTATTGTCCAACAAAGAAATAACTCTAGAGGCAAAATGGGCACTCTACAATACAATCTTCATCTCAACGTTGTGCTACCAATGTCAGACCTGGACCCTAGATGCAAGAACAGTAAGAAAAATAACCTCTACTGAGATGAAATGTGTTTGATGAATGATAGGTAACAGCTTGAGAGATAAGATCAGAAATGAAGAACCGAAAAAAATGCTAGGAATAACCCCCGCCATAGAACATATAAAGAAACAACAGATAAAATGGTTTGGCCATGTGACAAGACAGATGGATCAAAACACAACACAACAACTCTTCAATAAACATTGCGAGAACACCAGACCTAAGGGCCAACCATGAAAAAGATAGATTGACAAGATATTAGAACCACTAGAAAATATAACAGCAGCAGAGGTAAACTGAAGAGCAAAAGACCGCAAATTATATATCTCCTCGACGCTTAAAGGCAGATGAGGAGGGACAGAAGAAAAAGAAGAGACTAAAATTAAAATATCTAGCTAAAGTAAATATTTATGTCTGAATGATACTTTAATAGTTAATGTTTATAACAAAGAGATCTAAGTTTTCAAATCGGAGAGTTTTGAAAACGAAATATTCAATATTTTAACTCCAAAATTGTTATATTTTAAAACATGGCTTCCTCTAACTACTTTGCATGTATAAAAATAGAAGCGTGTATATTTTTTCTTTATGGAAAGACACAAATGAGTAAGTCAACTCGTCATCACCATCATGTGCCATACTGGTTGGCGTAGGTGATCATATCCTTCCACAATCTTCTATCTACAGTGCATCGTATCAGATCTGTTGTTGACTGTTTTCCATGCCATGACACCAAGCTATCCAGTATTTTCTCTCTTTGTCGTCCGCAACTCTCTTTCCTTTTATTTTGCCAGTTGTAACCAAGTATTCCAACTTTCCTCTTCTCATGATGTGCCCGAAAAATGTTGATTGTTTCTTTCTGATATTTTTTAGGAGCTCCCTTTTTGTGTTGGCCTCTTTGAAAATTTCCTCATCAGCCTTTTTAACTGTTCAGGGAACTTTCAACATTCTTCTGAGAAATCCCATCTCTATGGCCTCTAACCGTCTTTTCATTTGTTTATGTACTGTCCATATTTCGCTTCCATAGATCAGAATTGGTTCAATATAGCACCGATTAACAAGTCAACAAAAGTATCAATAACAAACCATTGTGCAATTAGTTGTCCCAATTTACCAATAAATTTAAACATACCGTTCATGCTAACTGGTAATATTTCTTGGGAATATACAAACAGTTAATTTGCTCAGTGCCGTATGAAAGGCTCAAATAATTTTCTTCATGATCAGTGTAGTTTTTCTACTAAACCAGCTCAAATGGTTGGGAGGCGAAGGCACGCATCGCAGCAGCAGAGCTGGAAGTTGTCAACGACCCACAGCTGGAAGTTGTCAGCGACCCACAGCTGGATGTTGTCAGCGACCCACAGCTGGAAGTTGTCAGCGACCCACAGCTGGAAGTTGTCAGTGAACCCACAGCTGGAAGTTGTCAGCGACCCACAGCTGGAAGTTGTCAGCGACCCACAGCTGGAAGTTGTCAGCGACCCACAGCTGGATGTTGTCAGCGACCCACAGCTGGAAGTTGTCAGCGACCCACAGCTGGAAGTTATCAGTGAATCCACAGCTGGAAGTTGTCAGCGACCCACAGCTGTAAGTTGTCAGTGACCCACAGCTGGATGTTGTCAGCGACCCACAGCTGGAAGTTGTCAGCGACCCATAGCTGGAAGTTGTCAGCGACCCACAGCTGGAAGTTGTCAGCGACCCACAGCTGGAAGTTGTCAGCGACCCACAGCTAGAAGTTGTCAGCGACCCACAGCTAGAAGTTGTCAGCGACCCACAGCTGGAAGTTGTCAGCAACCCACAGCTGGAAGTTGTCAGCGACCCACAGCTGATAGCTTTCACCAGGATCAATGAACCAGAACCATCCAGACCCAGTTCCACCTCTCCGTGGTGCCTCCAATAACAGACTAACCTGTCTAAGCCTGGCCAAGCGAGTAGGAATCAAAGAGGGAAGACAACCCGGTGTTCAAAAATGTTGTGCTGAAGTTGAATGTTTTGGGCCGAAAGGCGCAAATATCACAGTTTTACTGCAAACCACAACACAACGCAGACATGCCCACTTAATGTCCTTTTAAGGGCGGATGATGAAGAGGTATACTCCTTTAGACATCGGGCGAACGCAAGCAAGCAAGCAATTGGTCACATTGTCAGACCTACTTTTAACTAAAATATTATGCCCTCCGTGTATACGTAACTTAACTAAAAATGAAATTATAAAAACACTCGCGTTAAACAAATATTTTAGTCTTTGAATATAATTTGTATAAACCTGGGACTTTTATTATATCAAATTGATCCATGTTATAAAAGTTTAATAAAGAAATTCAACCTACTTTGGTTCTTTTTTTTATTAGCAAAAATAGAACTGGTTTCTTTATTCTAGACAGTTACTTATATCTTTTTTTTTATTAGCAAAAATAGAATTGGTTTCTTTATTCTAGACAGTTACTTATATCTTTTTTTTTATTAGCAAAAATAGAACTGGTTTCTTTATTCTAGACAGTTACTTATATCTTTTTTTTATTAGCAAAAATAGAACTGGTTTCTTTATTCTAGACAGTTACTTATATCTTTTTTTTATTAGCAAAAATAGAACTGGTTTCTTTATTCTAGACAGTTACTTATATCTTTTTTTATTAGCAAAAATAGAACTGGTTTCTTTATTCTAGACAGTTACTTATATCTTTTTTTTATTAGCAAAAATAGAATTGGTTTCTTTATTCTAGACAGTTACTTATATCTTTTTTTTATTAGCAAAAATAGAACTGGTTTCTTTATTCTAGACAGTTACTTATATCTTTTTTTTATTAGCAAAAATAGAACTGGTTTCTTTATACTAGACAGTAACTTATATCTTTTTTTTATTAGCAAAAATAGAACTGGTTTCTTTATTCTAGACATTTACTTATATCTTTTTTTTATTAGCAAAAATAGAACTGGTTTCTTTATTCTAGACAGTTACTTATATCTTTTTTTTTATTAGCAAAAATAGAACTGGTTTCTTTATTCTAGACAGTTACTTATATCTTTTTTTTTCATGACACAGGGAACCAATTTGGAAAATTAATCTGAAAGTGTCAGTTGGATGTAAGTGTTTTAAATAGACACTTATTTGGTTGTGTTTTAAATAAACATTTATTTACATGTGAGTGTTTTAAATAGACACTTATTTTGGTTGTAAGTGTTTAAATAGACATTTGGTTGTAAGTGTTTTAGACACTTATTTGGATGTAAGTGTTTTAAATAGACATTTTGATATAAGGGTTTTAAGTAGTCACTTATTAGGATATAAGGGTTTTTAATAGACATTTGATGTAAATGTTTTTAATAGACATTTATTTTGATGTAAGGGTTTTAAAATAGTTGGATGCAAGAGTTTGAAATAAATAGTTGGATGCAAGAGTTTTTTAAATAAACAGTTGGATGTAAGAGTTTGAAATAAACAGTTGGATGTAAGAGTTTGAAATAAACAGTTGGATGTAAGAGTTTGAAATAAACAGTTGGATGTAAGAGTTTGAAATAAACAGTTGGATGTAAGAGTTTGAAATAAACAGTTGGATGCAAGAGTTTGAAATAAACAGTTGGATGTAAGAGTTTGAAATAAACAGTTGGATGTAAGAGTTTGAAATAAACAGTTGGATGTAAGAGTTTTTTAAATAAACAGTTGGATGTAAAAGTTTGAAATAAATAGTTGGATGTAAGAGTTTTTGAAATAAACAGTTGGATGTAAAAGTTTGAAATAAACAGTTGGATGTAATAGTTTGAAATAAACAGTTGGATGTAAGAGTTAAAAAAAAAAAGACACTTAACCTAATGTAATAGTTTGAAATAGATTAAAAAATTGACAAAAATATTCTATTTTAAATAATAGCCATTAAAAGTAATCCTGGAGGGGAAAATACAAAGCAAAAAAGAGGCAGAGTCAGACCAAGACCAACATGGACGAGTAACATCAAAAGATGGACAAATCAGCCTATGACAACCTGCACCATCAAAGCAAGAGACAGAGCAGAATGGCGCTCCATGGTAGCCAACCTTCATTGCGGAGATGGTACTCGATGATGATGATGAAATAATAGCATTCAGGGCCAAAAATTGTAATATTTACATATATTACAATATATGCCAGGTTGTCTCAAACAATTTATATTTGACCTATATCATCACTATTTCAGATTGATTCCATATTTTTTAATTACTGGTGGGTTTCTCTGAAAGGTTGGGGGTCCCATGCCTAATGCAGTTATCACACAATGTATGAGTACATTTTAAAAATGTTACCAGCAATGGAAAAGCACTTGACTATACAGGGAGTTGAATTATTGTTCACCTCATTGACAAGTGACTGGCTTGCTGTTGTCTGCATGTGCCAGATTTATATCTCTAGTGAAATTGCAAGGAATTGAATTCTGTGTGAACACCCCTCTTCTTTTTCATACTTGCAGCTGTGTGCTCAGGTGTCCCTTGCCATACAGGCAGATATTCCCTGACTTCAGAGGTACTCTAATTTTTTATTTATTGAAAATTTTCACATTTTGAGGTAGATTTTATCAAATCAATATTCCCAAGGCTGAGGCTAGTTTGTGGACTACTCTTTTTTATTTTCAACTGCCATCGCAGAAAGCACACATGATGTCCTGTTTTTTTTTTTTTTATATCTATCTTCTCTGAAACAGCTAGACATCAGATCTCACTACCCAGAGACTGAGGTAGGGTAAAGCCTTAAAGGAACTGTCAGTTCAAAGTGAAAAGTTCCAACTGTCTGTATTAGTGTTAGTTCTTGGATTTTCCTTCTTGCACATTGGACAATAGTCTATAAGTGCTCAGGTCTCCTTCACATCAAGACCCTCAATGTGAAATGATTGGTTCACAAGTCCTCATCCATTTTCTTCGTAGCTCTCCTGAATCTAGGCAACAGCTCTCCTGAATCTAGGCAACAGCTCTCTTGAATCTAGGCAACAGCTCTCTTGAAACTAGGCAACAGCTTTCTTGCAACTAGGCAACAGCTTTCTTGAATCTAGGCAACAGCTCTCTTGAATCTAGGCAACAGCTCTCTTGAATCTAGGCAACAGTTTTCTTGAATCTAGGCAACAGCTCTCTTGAAACTAGGCAACAGCTTTCTTGAATCTAGGCAACAGCTCTCTTGAAACTAGGCAACAGCTTTATTGAATCTAGGCAACAGCTCTCTTGAATTGAGGCAACAGCTCTTCTGAATCTAGGCAATAGCTCTCTTGAATCTAGGCAACAGCTCTGCTGAATCTAGGCAATAGCTCTCCTGAAACTAGGCAACAGCTCTCCTGAATCTAGGCAACATCCCTCCTGACTAACATGAAACTCAGAGAGCCGCACCAGGGAATATGACCAAAACTCCATCATTTCACCCTTCATTACAAGCATATGGTCAGTTTAGGGATATCTTCTCTCTCTCTCTCTCTCTCTCTCTCTCTCTCTCTCTCTCTCTCTCTCTCTCTCTCTCTCTCTCTCTCTGCGATCAAGTCTCAATCAGAGTAGGATTCCAGACTCTCTTTTGAAGTCAGCTGTCAGTTTAAGTGATTTGATTGCCCTATATAGTTTCTCTTCCAGGGAGGTGGGTGTGGATCACGTTGTCCTTCTCAGGTCTTTGAACTGGGGGCAATCCTGTAGAACATGTTTTGTTGTCACGTTGTCCAGTGTGCAGTGGTATTGGCTAGTTGTACCTATTTTGAATTTGGTGAACATATGGTTTCTCATTCTATTGTGCCCAGTGCGTAGGCAAAGTATGGTGACATGATCCCTCCTTGATAGTTGGAGGTATCCGTCCCTTTCGTTATGCTTTGGGTGTTCTCGTTTCCATTTTTCATGATACTGACCTTTGATGTTGGATTTGACTTCATCATAACTGACCGGATGGTTCTCTTGTGGTAATCTCCCTCCCTCGTTAGCTAATTTGTCTGCGCGTTCATTTCCGTGTATATTACAGTGTGAAGGTAACCACTGAATGACTACTCTCTGGAAGTTATTGCATAGTTACATACACAGTTGAATACCTGTTAGAACATTGCACTGTGTTCTGCGCCAGTGGCCCAGTGCATCCGATTTCTGCCAGCATTTTACTTAGGTTTGCTTTCCTTAGCCTTTGATTGTCCCCAATCTTCCTGCAAGGCAGCAGATTGTCTTTTCTGTAGGGGGATTCTGCCCTTAGATGGTTTAGGGATACACGAACGTTCATCATAATGATGGAGCACACACAAAACAATGCCTGATCAACTCAAAAAAGTTTCCAACTTCCCATCATTTGTGATGGGTTTTAAACTAGAACCTTCTTGTCCATAGTTGATATCTTACCTCAAGACAACCCAGACTCTAGTGACTGATGTATTTCACTCAGTCTCATGCTTCTAAAAAATCCCACTTCAACTCTAAGGGCCATCAGGGTAAGTAAAAAAAAAAGTAAAGAACCCTGTCACGCCATGTGGCGTATAGGGAATATGGTGTTAGTGACCATAAATTTTACAGACCTTCAACACATGATTTTTGGGGTAATATGGTCGGTATTATGCCCATGCCGCTTTATTTTCCCAGAAAAAAAATCTGGTACCTATTTAAGGCTGTGTGAACCCGGAAGCCGTCGGTTGGGATCAAACCCTACCTCTTGTCCTTTGTAGCCAGTTCACTAACCACTGAGCTATCACGGCTCTACATCAGGGTAAGGTGAATGTCCTATTCACTGGCCTGGCATCATGTTCTTCTGTTAGCCACAGCCAATTCATTTTAGAGAATCTTCTGATCACCCACATGGGTTGCCTCACCCACATGGGTTGCCTCACCCACAAGGGATCAATGTATCCCTTTCTCCCAAGTAATCAATTACCCATCTCTCTCCCATTTTCTCCCCTCTTCCTTTTCATTTCCCTCTCCTTTCTGTCCCCCACTTGCTCCTTGCTACCAGCTTTACCACAGCACTGCAATTATTTGCCTCTTCCCTTATAAAATGCTGTAGTGGCCTAGTTGTTAGTGCATTTATTACTCACTAGAAGGGTCTGGGTTTATTCCTAAATGCTGCACATTTTGTTTGGTTAGCTATGGGTTCAGCCTCCAAAAATGGGTGCAGACGATTTTTTAAAGGAAAAATAGGCAACCTGGCATGATAACGACCACATCACCCACACAATGTACTACTGGTCATTTTAAAATATGAGCACTAACACCATATTATCCCATATGTGGGCACACTAACACCATATTATCCCATATGTGGGCACACTAACACCATATTATCCCATATATGGGCAATAACTTTATGCTCCCCATATACCTTAAGGCAGGGGAGGGAACAATTTACATAATCCAAAATATTTTCAACCCCGTATACCATGGAGTGAATTCAAGACTAATGTTGAAATAAGAGAAACAACAAAGCATACAGCAACTTCATCTATAATCAAGAAAATAAGGTGGTCACAGCCATGTGATAGGAAGAGACAACAAGAGAATCTGAAAGCAAGCCTTCAAATGGGAACCAGAGGGTAAAAGAAAAAGAGACAGACTTAGAGAAAGACTACAAGAACACTGATGTGAGAGGTAACAAAAACAGACATCAGGTCCTTTGCCAAGATTGAGTGGCTCAACAAAAACAGTGTTGTGAGGCAGGATACAAAGCGGGTCCTGTGAATGATCTGAATCTTGATAACAAAGATTGTCAGATTCACAAGTTCTCAAATTTCTGCACTATGTGGAATCTTCAGCTCGAAATGGCAATAGATTGATAATTATATTCTAAAATATTGAAAAATAATCAATACATGGTGTATATTAGTAAACAATGATGAAACATGTGTTTGTACACCATTTTATTTCAAAATAAATCCTTACAAAGCCAAACAAAAATGGCTTTTTGGTCTAAATAGTTACAAGCTTCACTTGATTATTTGGCTTCAAGATGCCAGCAGGTTCTGTCTTGTAATATGGCCAAATAATACATGGGAAAAAAAAGGAATAATAAAAGATTAACTTTATATTATGCTATATGATTATGGCTATGTAAATAACATAGACTGTTCTGGTACAAATGTCAATGATATGGAGATAGCTTAAAACATTGACTCTTGACATTTTTATGTCCAAGAGGCAAATTGTAAATACAAAGTGGATAAAGCAAAGTGGTAGCAGAATACACTAGAACTATAACAGGATTGTAAAGTAGGCAAAGATCAATGCAATTCTTAAACTGTTGAATATGGAAACAGATCAAATAGTTTAATAAATAAGAGAAACCATAAAATTTTGATCGTGAATACAGAAACTCCTTACCTACGAATGTTAAAGCTGGAAAACAACAAAAGAGATTGTGAGAAAACTAAATGTTTTTGAAGACAAATGCCTCAGAAGGATACACCGTGCACAATGGAATGGATTCAATATTAATATAGAGATAAGAGAAATGGCCATGCAACCAACAATCTCATCTACAATTAGGAAGAGAAGATGAACATATTTCGGACATGTATTGATAAGCTCTTCTTCTATAGGAAATATTATGATACAGAAAAAGATGGAGACCTAGAGAGACACTAAAAAGAACACTTATAAGAGAAGCAAAGTTGGCAGGCATAAACTCATTAGATAAGATCAAACATCTTGTCAAGTACAGAGATGGATGGCAAAAAACACAGCAAACCCTATGCAATATCTAGCGGTGCTGGAAGGATCAAGATGAAACTACAGAAACAAGCCAGAACAAATCTACAGCTGTAGAGATGGCAAAGAAAACTTTCTATAAGAGTTTCATGATAAACAAAGAAAACTTTCTATAAGAGTTTCATGATAAACAAAGATAACTTTGTAAGGGTGAAAACATAATCCTAAAACTCAAATTCACTTATTGAAGACTTGAAGCTTTGTAAGAATTCAGATACAAAATTCTATTTCTATAAATTCAGTTACTGAAGACTGGAAACTTTGTAAGAATTCAGATACAAAATTCTATTTCTATAAATTCAGTTACTGAAGACTGGAAGCTTTGTAAGAATTCAGATACAAAATTCTATTTCTATAAATTCAGTTACTGAAGACTGGAAACTTTGTAAGAATTCAGATACAAAGTTCTATTTCTATAAATTCGGTTACTGAAGACTGGAAACTTTGTAAGAATTCAGATACAAAATTCTATTTCTATAAATTCAGTTACTGAAGACTGGAAACTTTGTAAGAATTCAGATACAAATTCTATTTCTATAAATTCAGTTACTGAAGACTGGAAACTTTGTAAGAATTCAGATACAAAATTCTATTTCTATAAATTTGGTTACTGAAGACTGGAAACTTTGTAAGAATTCAGATACAAAATTCTATTTCTATAAATTCAGTTACTGAAGACTAGAAACTTTGTAAGAATTCAGATACAAAATTCTATTTCTATAAATTTGGCTAATGAAGACTGGAAACTTTGTACAAATTCAGATACAAAATTCTATTTCTATAAATTTGGTTACTGAAGACTGGAAACTTTGTAAGAATTCAGATACAAAATTCTATTTCTATAAATTCAGTTACTGAAGACTGGAAACTTTGTAAGAATTCAGATACAAAATTCTATTTCTATAAATTCAGTTACTGAAGACTGGAAACTTTGTAAGAATTCAGATACAAAATTCTATTTCTATAAATTCAGTTACTGAAGACTGGAAACTTTGTAAGAATTCAGATACAAAATTCTATTTCTATAAATTCAGTTACTGAAGACTGGAAACTTTGTAAGAATTCAGATACAAAATTCTATTTCTATAAATTCGGTTACTGAAGACTGGAAACTTTGTAAGAATTCAGATACAAAGATCTATTTCTATAAATTCGGTTACTGAAGACTGGAAACTTTGTAAGAATTCAGATACAAAATTCTATTTCTATAAATTCAGTTACTGAAGACTGGAAACTTTGTAAGAATTCAGATACAAAATTCTATTTCTATAAATTCAGTTACTGAAGACTGGAAACTTTGTAAGAATTCAGATACAAAATTCTATTTCTATAAATTCAGTTACTGAAGACTGGAAACTTTGTAAGAATTCAGATACAAAATTATATTTCTATAAATTCAGTTACTGAAGACTGGAAACTTTGTAAGAATTCAGATACAAAATTCTATTTCTATAAATTCGGCTAATGAAGACTGGAAACTTTGTACTAATTCAGATACAAAATTCTATTTCTATAAATTTGGTTACTGAAGACTGGAAACTTTGTAAGAATTCAGATACAAAATTCTATTTCTATAAATTCAGTTACTGAAGACTGGAAACTTTGTAAGAATTCAGATACAAAATTTTATTTCTATAAATTCAGTTACTGAAGACTGGAAACTTTGTAAGAATTCAGATACAAAATTCTATTTCTATAAATTCAGTTACTGAAGACTGGAAACTTTGTAAGAATTCAGATACAAAATTCTATTTCTATAAATTCAGTTACTGAAGACTGGAAACTTTGTAAGAATTCAGATACAAAGTTCTATTTCTATAAATTCGGTTACTGAAGACTGGAAACTTTGTAAGAATTCAGATACAAAATTCTATTTCTATAAATTCAGTTACTGAAGACTGGAAACTTTGTAAGAATTCAGATACAAAATTCTATTTCTATAAATTCAGTTACTGAAGACTGGAAACTTTGTAAGAATTCAGATACAAAATTCTATTTCTATAAATTCAGTTACTGAAGACTGGAAACTTTGTAAGAATTCAGATACAAAATTCTATTTCTATAAATTCGGCTAATGAAGACTGGAAACTTTGTAAGAATTCAGATACAAAATTCTATTTCTATAAATTTGGTTACTGAAGACTGGAAACTTTGTAAGAATTCAGATACAAAATTCTATTTCTATAAATTTGGTTACTGAAGACTGGAAACTTTGTAAGAATTCAGATACAAAATTCTATTTCTATAAATTCGGTTACTGAAGCTTGGAAACTTTGTAAGAATTCAGATACAAAATTCTATTTCTATAAATTCGGTTACTGAAGACTGGAAACTTTGTAAGAATTCAGATACAAAATTCTATTTCTATAAATTCGGTTAATGAAGACTGGAAACTTTGTAAGAATTCAGATACAAAATTCTATTTCTATAAATTCAATTACTGAAGACTGGAAACTTTCTAAGAACAAGATAAAAAGATTTGATATTATCAGACCAGTTAATGCAATGAAAAGACAACTCTAAACTACTAATTGAAACTAAATTCTATAGAAAGAAAAATTCAAACATCAAGTAAAGTGAGTTACCAGAATAATGGGAACATGTACTTACTACTTGCTGGGTGGTTGACGTGAACGGTAGACCCCGCATCCGAATAATCGTCTGACCACCCCGTGACAAAAATGCATGTGCTTCGGAATTGTTGCCTGTCAAAAAATATGATTTCATCAATTACTCTAAACAAATTTCAACATCTGCTCATATGTTTCAAACAGTTTCTCTCAACAGTTTCAACAATTTCTCTCAACAGCTTCAACAAATTCTCTCAACAGTTTCAACAATTTTTCTCAACAGTTTCAAAAATTTCTTTCAACAATTTCTCTCAACAATTTCTTTCAACAATTTCTCTCAACAGTTTCAACAGTTTCTCTCAACAGTTTCAACAATTTCTCTCAACAGTTTCAACAATTTCTTTCAACAGTTTCAACAATTTCTCTCAACAGTTTCAACAATTTCTCTCAACAGTTTCAACAATTTCTTTCAACAGTTTCAACAATTTCTTTCAACAGTTTCAACAATTTCTTTCAACAATTTCTCTCAACAGTTTCAACAATTTCTTTCAACAATTTCTCTCAACAGTTTCAACAATTTCTTTCAACAATTTCTCTCAACAGTTTCAACAATTTCTCTCAACAGTTTCAACCATTTCTCTCAACAGTTTCAACAATTTCTTTCAACAGTTTCAACCATTTCTCTCAACAGTTTCATCAATTTCTCTAAACAGTTTCAACAATTTCTCTCAACAGTTTCAACAATTTTTCTCAACAGTTTCAATAATTTCTTTCAACAATTTCTCTCAACAATTTCTTTCAACAATTTCTCTCAACAGTTTCAACAATTTCTCTCAACAGTTTCAACAATTTCTCTCAACAGTTTCAACAATTTCTCTCAACAGTTTCAACAATTTCTTTCAACAGTTTCAACAATTTCTCTCAACAGTTTCAACAATTTCTTTCAACAGTTTCAACAATTTCTTTCAACAGTTTCAACAATTTCTTTCAACAATTTCTCTCAACAGTTTCAACAATTTCTTTCAACAATTTCTCTCAAAAGTTTCAACAATTTCTTTCAACAATTTCTCTCAACATTTCAACAATTTCTCTCAACAGTTTCAACCATTTCTCTCAACAGTTTCAACAATTTCTTTCAATAGTTTCAACAATTTCTCTCAACAGTTTCATCAATTTCTCTAAACAGTTTCAACAATTTCTCTCAACAGTTTCAACAATTTCTCTCAACAGTTTCAATAATTTCTTTCAACAATTTCTCTCAACAATTTCTTTCAACAATTTCTCTCAACAGTTTCAACAATTTCTCTCAACAGTTTCAACAATTTCTCTCAACAGTTTCAACAATTTCTCTCAACAGTTTCAACAATTTCTTTCAATAGTTTCAACAATTTCTCTCAACAGTTTCAACAATTTCTCTCAACAGTTTCAACAATTTCTTTCAACAGTTTCAACAATTTCTTTCAACAGTTTCAACAATTTCTTTCAACAATTTCTCTCAACAGTTTCAACAATTTCTTTCAACAATTTCTCTCAACAGTTTCAACAATTTCCTTCAACAATTTCTCTCAACAGTTTCAACAATTTCTCTCAACAGTTTCAACCATTTCTCTCAACAGTTTCAACAATTTCTTTCAACAGTTTCAACAATTTCTCTCAACAGTTTCATCAATTTCTCTAAACAGTTTCAACAATTTCTCTCAACAGTTTCAACAATTTCTCTCAACAGTTTCAATAATTTCTTTCAACAATTTCTCTCAACATTTTCAACAATTTCTCTCAACAGTTTCAACAATTTCTTTCAACAATTTCTCTCAACAGTTTCAACAATTTCTCTCAACAGTTTCAACAATTTCTTTCAACAATTTCTCTCAACATTTTCAACAATTTCCCTCAACAGTTTCAACAGTTTCTGTCAATAATTTCTCTCAACAATTTCTAACAACAATTTCTCTCAACAATTTCTAACAACAATTTCTCCCAACAGTTTCAAACAATTTCAACAAATACTCTCAAGTTTAAAAAAAACAATTTCTCTCAAAAAATTCTCTCAAGTTTCAAACAATTTTTGTCAACATTTTCAACAATTTCATTGGTTTGTGTGAGAAACTGTGTCAGAACCATTTGATTGTTTTGTGGGGGAATTGGTGCGAAACTGATACACGCATATACGAATACCAGCCATGTGACCAGCTCATCATATGTCACATTGATCTTACCGCTCCATTATTTTATTTTTTAATTAATTTTTTTTTCAGTTCGCCAGCTCTTACCTCTGATGAAGTCCCTAGAGACTAGGAACTGAATTTTGCATGTTAATCCATTTTTCCCTGGCAGCCGTGTGCGCAGGGGTCCCTCGTCGCACAGGCAGATAACTCTGACTTCGGAAGTACTCATATTTTTTCATTCGATGAGTAATTGATGTTTCAAGCTGGGTCTCTCTGCTGAGACCAGGGGTGGTTGCCGCAGAGAGAAATCATAAATAAAAATCCCAACCGGTGTAGCTGGGATCTTGCCTCAAGACCAACCAGTCCCCCCCCTCCCACCGCTCCATTACGAAACAAGACAAAGAGTCAAATTCGTTGAATCACAAAACTTTTCATTTCTCTTTGCGACAACCACCCCTGGTCTCAGCAACAAGGTCAAGCTTGAAACGTCAGTTGCTCATCGACGGAAAAAGCATGAGTACCTCTTTAGTCGGAGTTATCTGCCTGTGCGGCGAGGGACCCCTGTGCACACGGCTGCCAGGGAAAAATGGATTAACACGCAAAATTCAGTTCCTAGTCTCTAGGGACTTTGTCAGAGTTGAAAGCTGGTGAATGCAACAACAACAACAACAACAACAACAACAAAACTGTAATGCTGAAGAAGAAGAAGTGATATAATACGCCACAAGGATTAATCCAAAAGACATAAAAAAAATTAAACACATTTCTTCCACTACAGTGATCGCCTTACCAAAAAAAATAATGAATATTTAAAACTTGATAATACCTCCAGCAACATTGATGAAGTCCTTGCCTGAAGCCTTGTAGACTTCGATATAACGTTGACCTATATGATGTTTGTGTCTCTTGAGAGCAAGATCCCGGTGTTCCTCGGATTCAAACCTTATAAGAGCTTCCCCATTTCTCCTACCTTGAGGACTCAGGCAGAGTGCTACACCACCTCTGCAAAATTACAAGGACATAATCAGAGGTTGGTAGTTGGAAAAAAATAGAAGAAATAAATTATTATGCTGGTGTTAATTTTAAATAATGCCCTCAGTTGTTGAAACAAGGGCATAATCAGAAGTTGATTTAACAAAAAATGGTGATGCTCCTTAGTCTTTTATAAAAATGATTAAAGTGAAGAAATGGATCCAAATAAATGAGAGAGGAGAATCTTTTATAGAAATGATTAAAGTGAAGAAATGGATCCAAATAAATGAGAGAGGAGGATCTTTTATAGAAATGATTAAAGTGAAGAAATGGATCCAAATAAATGAGAGAGGAGGATCTTTTATAGAAATGATTAAAGTGAAGAAATGAATCAAACTAAACAGGAGTAAAAATGCAAAAGACAACTTACTTGGCAATGTTTAGTCCTTTGAAAAACCTGGCTATATCCTGGTCTGAAGATTGCCATGGCAACCCACGAGCTCTCACAACAAGACCATCACTAACATATTCACTTTTACTGCTGGAAATTTGAAGAAAAATTTTCATTCAGAAAACAAACATAATTAAAACAATACTGAAAAATGTGTATTACTTGCAACAACCAAGAATTAAAATCAGAAAATAAATATTAAAAAAAACCAATGCATTAACAAGATCATCATCATCATCATGTTGCCATACCGGTTGTCCTTCCACAATCTTCTATTCACAGTGCATCATATCAGTTCTGTTGTTGACTGTTTTCCATGCCATGACACCAAGCTATCCAGTATTTTCTCTCTTTGTCGTCCGCGATATCTCTTTCCTTTTATTTTGCCAGTTGTAACCAAGTATTGGTTATATAGGTGAAATTTTGAAACTTGGTGAAATAGACTTAGATATCAATGAAATGTGGGACTCACAGAGCAAAATACTAATGACAGCAGCAGAAGCAAGTGCTGGACTGAAGAAAATGGAAAAACGAGCTTGGATCTCAGACACCACATGGAAATACATCAAAGAAAGAAGAGAAGCGAAGAGAGCCATGACTAATGTAAAGACAGATCTTGGAAAGGTTCTGGCAAAAGCAACATACAAAGAATTAGACAACAAAGTGAAAAGTTCGGCAAGAAGAGATACAAGAGCTTATATAGACAACTTGGCAGAGAAAGCAGAGACAGCTGCAATTACAGGAGACAGCAGAACTCTTTATACTGTACAAAAGATGCTGACAAACACCTATACATCCAGTGGAACACCAATTCTAGACAAATCTGGATTAATGCTAACAACAAGCGCAGACATAAAAGCCCGTTGGGCGGAACACTTCAAAGAAATTCTTAACCGTCCACTACCTCACAGTTTAATAGATTTTGAAGCTGAA
Organism: Megaustenia siamemsis; assembly: GCA_032433765.1. NCBI lineage: Eukaryota > Metazoa > Mollusca > Gastropoda > Stylommatophora > Ariophantidae > Megaustenia > Megaustenia siamemsis. Next base: position 12,327,001 of record JAVIAB010000025.1, on the reverse strand, counting down.
ACACCAGCAGCAGAATTAGATGTAAATTTAGATGACTTCACCTTGAGTGAAATAGAAACCACCTTAAAGCTAATGACCAATAACAAGGCTGCTGGAGAGGATAAGTTAACAGCTGAGATCCTCAAGGCAATTGATAGCCATAATTTAATACATCTCCAAAAAATGTTCAACATCATTTGGAAAACAGAGAAGACGCCTCATAAATGGAAAAAAGGAATCATTGTTAAGATCCCAAAAAAGGGCAATCTTAGAGATTGTAACAATTGGAGAGGCGTGACACTTTTGTCAGTTGCCTCAAAGTTATTCTGTAAAATCATCCTAAATAGAATAAAGGATTCAATAGATACAGTAATGCGTGAAGAACAGGCTGGGTTTAGAAAAGGGAGAAGCTGTCTTGACCACATTTTCACTCTACGACTTATATTGGAGGAACACATTGAAAAGCAAAAACCTTTTGTACTTAACTTCATCGACTTCAAAAAAGCATTTGATAGTATTCATAGAGATTCTTTGTGGAAAATTCTGAAGCAATATGGCTTACCATCAAAAATCATAAATATTATCAAAGACATGTATGATGGTTACACATGTGCAGTTCGAACAGAGGAAGGACTGAGCGAATGTTTCCCAATAGAAACTGGGGTTAAACAAGGATGTATTTTATTGCCCTTGTTATTTGGAATTGTTATGGACTTCATAATGAAGAAATGCTGCACTGGTAATAAAGGCATCGAATGGATACAAGGAGACCATTTGGAGGACCTGGACTTTGCTGATGACATAGTTCTCATCAGCAATCAGATAAAAACGATGCAGGAAAACACAAATGAACTATCATCAATAGCCAGCAAAATTGGGCTTGAGGTCAATCATGAAAAGACTAAAGTCATGAAAAGTTTAATTCCAACAAGTGACAAAATATACATGGAAAACAAACCAGTAGAAGAGATCGATCACTTCATCTATCTTGGAAGTCACATTGATCGAGAAGGGGATACGAGCAAAGAAATTAGAATCAGACTGGCTAAAGCAGCAATGTCTTTCAGAAGCCTTGAAAAGTTGTGGAAATCAAAACTCATTAGCACAAACACAAAACTTAGGCTATTCAAATCAAATGTACTATCAACCCTTACGTATGCGTGTGAAAGCTGGAAAACAACAAGAGATATAGAAACAAAGTTGAACGCATTCGAAAATAAATGTCTAAGGAAAATACTTGGTATAGAATGGAACAAATTCAAACAAACGAGGAAATTAGAGAAATCGCCAATCAACCACTAATATCTTCAGTAATAAAGAAAAGACGATGGTCATACGTTGGACATGTGATGAGAAGAGATAATAATCGAATAGCAAAGCAAGCCCTCATATGGGAAACAACAGGTAAAAGAAAAAGAGGAAGACCCAGGGAGACACTGAGAAGAACATTGATGAGAGAGGCAAGAGCAGCAGGAATCGGCTCCCTCAATGAGATAGAACTGCTTGCACAGAACAGAGACAGATGGCGAGATTTGATAAAATATCTTTAAAAGAAAACTGCTAGAACAAAAATTCATATAGGAGAAGGTGTATCTTGGTCTACGCCCTATGGGCCGGTTACGGCTCGAAAGGTCAATAGATAGATAGAACCAAGTATTCCAACTTTCCTCTTCTCATGATGTGCCCGAAAAATGTTGATTGCTTCTTTCTGATGTTTTTTAAGAGCTCCCTTTTTGTGTTGGCCTCTTTGAGAACTTCCTCATTGGTCTTTTTAGCTGTCCAGGGAACTTTCAACATTCTTCTGAGAAATCCCATTTCTGTGGCCTCTAATTGTCTTTTCATTTGTTTGTCTACTGTCCATGATTCGCTTCCAAAGGTCAGGGTTGGCTCTATAGAGCACAGATGAACTCTCTTTCTCATTTCTATTGACATAGATTTGTTACATAAGATATTTTTCATTTCTGAAATGCTATTTTGGCCTGAGCTCGGGCAGAACCCAAGATATGACTTGTATAAAAAAAAAAAAACAAAGACCAGCATAAAAAAGATAAGTTGAAATGTCCTCTCCAGGGCATGAGCAAAAAAAGAAACAAGTTATTGCTCATGCAGTATGTTTCGTTGCTCCATGCTGATTCCATATGCAATGTCAGTGCCATATTCTTGGTATCACCTAGAAGGACATGGTGATAAACATGGAAGTCCTCATTTGCATGGGCCTCTTGAACATCTACACGCTGCTCGAACAATGTAGGTTATACTGGCTTGATCATTTACATCGTATAAAAGATTCTATCTATCTATCTATTGTCCTTTCGAGCAGAAGACAGCACATAGGGCAGAACTACAATCTCAAAAACAGAAACCTTGCGTGCCAAAATGGCACATATTGCAGAGATCACTGCTTCTAAAATCTATGGCTGTTTCCATAACAATGCTTTTTACAATGACAGCTTGTCAAGCCATCGATCAACCTCCTTAGTCGCCTCTTATGACATGCCTGGAAGGTCACTATTCTTTACTTCCCACATAATGAGGCCCCGGTAACACACGGGGGATATGAAAGATTGTAGTTTACCAAAAGATATCCTCTATGCACAACTAGCAGATGGCAAAAGAACTAGGGGCACCTAAAACTCTGATTTATCAATCTATTGACCTTTCGAGCTGTAGATGGCCCATAGGGCACAAACCCAGATACTCTCTCTAAATTTTTATTCTAGCAGTTTTCAATCCTTCTAAAGATATTCTATCAAATCTCGCCATTTGTCTCTGTTCTGTGCAAGTAAATCTATCTGAGACACTGAGAAGAACATGTTTCTGCACCATACAGGAATATTGAGAAGATGTAACTATTCTTAGCTTTAGCCATCATCATAATCATCATCATCATCATCATCATAATCATCATCATCATCATCATCATCAAGTACCGGGCCTGCTGGCGTAGGTGATCATGTCTCTCCACAACTTTCGATCTCGGCAGCTATTTATCATTTCTGTTGCTGACATTCTGCCAAGCTATTCTCTTAAGCTGTCTGTTATTTTTTCTCTTTGCTTCCCTTTATCTCTTCGTCCCTCAATTTTCCTGTTGTTACAATATATTCCAGTTCTCTTCTGATTACATAGCCAAAAAATGATGATTGTTTCTTCCTAATATTGGAAATTAGCTCTCTTTTTGCTTTGACCTCTCTCAGAACATCTTCATTACTCTTAGCTGTCCATGGTACTCTCAACATTCTTCTGTAAAACCACATTTCTACAGACTCCAGTGATTTTCTTGTCTGTTGTCCTATTGTCTATGATTCGCATCCATATGTTAAGACTGGCTCTACGTAACATTTTAGAACTCTTTTTCTTGTTTCTATTGTCAAAAATGGATTGCATAGTATCTTCCTCATTTTTTGCAAAGCTGCTTTTGTCTGAGTCATTCTGCATCTCACCTCTTTTGTACACCTTCCGTCTGAGGTTAACAAAGTTCCCAAATATTTAAATTCATTTACCTGTTTTAATATTGTTCCACTTGTCTTTATTTTGCAGTGAGGTGATGTATTTTTCTTAGTTTTAGCCCTGGTGTTATAATTTTTTTTTTGTATGTTAGTATATTTTATGATATCCCGTGTGTTACCGGGGCCCCATTATGTGGGATGTAAAGAATAGTGACACTGTGACCTTCCAGGCATGTCGTAAGAGGCGACTAAGGAGGTTGATCGATGGCTTGACAAGCTGTCATTGTAAAAAGCATTGTTATGGAAACAGACCATGGATTTTAGAAGCAGTGATCTCTGCAATATGTGCCATTTTGGCACGCAAGGTTTCTGTTTTTGAGATTGTGGTTCTGCCCTATGTGCCGTCTTCGGCTCGAAAGGATAATAGATAGATATTTAATGATATAGTAGACGGAGGCTACTTATGGTTAAAAAGATAATATTTGCATCACACACAAACAAACCAGCAATAACCGTGGGCAATTTGTGTTTAAAAAGATCACTACCACCAGGTCAAACTCACCAAATGCCTCCCTCCAGACTTTCATTAATAACTTCAGGGTTACCAAGGGTATGACCTGCGGAAGATTTTAATTATTTATTAATTGAATAATTATAATAATGAATTACAATTGCTGCACTGTGGGTAAATACACAGGTGCTGCAGAGGCCCCGCTATCCATAAAGTGTATTTATAGTGATGATGCTGTAACATAGTAATGTAAAAGTAAAGGTTACCTTCCCTTAACTTGGGAGACGTGTGGAAAATATACAGTGACCATATTTTTCAATGACCGCTATACATTTTTACAACACACCAAGCTTTACACAAATCTTCCCCGCTCACAACACACCTAGCTTTACACACATCTTCCCCATTTACAACACACCTAGCTTTACACACATCTTTCCCATTCACAACACACCTAGCTTTATACACATCTTCCCCATTTACAACACACCTAGCTTTACACACATCTTCCCCATTTACAACATACCTAGCTTTACACACATCTTCCCCATTCACAACACACCTCGCTTTACACACATCTTCCCCATTCACAACACACCTAGCTTTACACCAATCTTCCCCATTCACAACACAACTAGCTTTACACACATCTTCCCCATTCACAACACACCTAGCTTTACACCCAGCTTCCCATTCATAACACACCTAGCTTTACACACATCTTCCCCATTCACAACACAACTAGCTTTACACACATCTTCCCCATTCACAACACACCTAGCTTTAAACCAATCTTTCCCATTCACAACACACCTCGCTTTACACACATCTTCCCACTCATAACACACCTAGCTTTACACACATCTTCCCCATTCACAACACAACTAGCTTTACACACATCTTCCCATTCACAACACACCTAGCTTTACACACATCTTCCCCATTCACAACACACCTAGCTTTACACCCATCTTTCCATTCATAACACACCTAGCTTTACACACATCTTCCTCATTCATAACACAACTAGCTTTACACACATCTTCCTCATTCACAACACAACTAGCTTTACACCAATCTTCCCCATTCACAACACACCTAGCCTTTTACACATCTTCCCATTCATAACACAACTAGCTTTACACACATCTTCCCACTCACAACACACCTAGCTTTACACACATCTTCCCCATTCACAACACACCTAGCTTTACACACATCTTCCCCATTCACAACACCCCTAGCTTTACACACATCTTCCCCATTCACAACACACCTAGCTTTACACACATCTTCCCCATTCACAACACACCTAGCTTTACACCAATCTTCCCCATTCACAACACACCTCTCTCTACATCTTATCTTCCTCATTCACTACACACCACTCTCTACACCTTATCTTCCCCACTCACAACACACCTCTCTCTATATCTTATCTCCCCACTCACAACACACCACTCTCTACATCTATATTCTCCCCAACAACAACACACCACTCTCTACATCTATATTCTCCCCAACAACAACACACCACTCACTACATCCATATTCTCCCCAACAACAACACATCACTCTCTACATCTATATTCTCCCCAACAACAACACACCACTCTCTACATCTATATTCTCCCCAACAACAACACACCACTCTCTACATCCATATTCTCTCCAACAACAACACACCACTCTCTACATCTATATTCTCCCCAACAACAACACACCACTCTCTACATCTATATTCTCCCCAACAACTACACACCACTCTCTACATCTATATTCTCCCCAACAACAACACACCACTCTCTACATCTATATTCTCCCCAACAACAACACACCACTCTCTACATCTATATTCTCCCCAACAACAACACACCACTCTCTACATCTATATTCTCCCCAACAACAACACACCACTCTCTACATCCATATTCTCCCCAACAATGCACCACTCTCTACATCCATATTCTCCCCACTCACAACACACCACTCTCTACATCCATATTCTCCCCAACAACATACCACTCTCTACTTCCATATTCTCCCCAACAACATACCCCTCTCTACATCTATATTCTCCCCAACAACATACCACTCTCTACATCTATATTCTCCCCAACAACATACCACTCACTACATCCATATTCTCCCCAACAACACACCACTCTCTACATCCATATTCTCCCCACTCACAACACACCACTCTCTACACCCATATTCTCCCCACTCACAACACACCACTCTCTACATCCATATTCTCCCCAACAACAACACACCACTCTACATCTATATTCTCCCCACTCACAACACACCACTCTCTACATCCAAATTCTTCCCAAGAACACACCACTCTCTACATCTATATTCTCCCCAACAACATACCACTCTCTACATCCATATTCTCCCCAACAACACACCACTCTCTACATCCATATTCTTCCCAACAACACACCACTCTCTACATCCATATTCTCCCCAACAACATACCACTCCCTACATCCATATTCTCCCCAACAACATACCACTCTCTACATCCATATTCTCCCCAACAACATACCACTCTCTACATCTATATTCTCCCCAACAACATAGCACTCTCTACATCTATATTCTCCCCAACAACATAGCACTCTCTACATCTATATTCTCCCCAACAACAACACACCGCTCTCTACATCCATATTCTCCCCAACAACACACCACTCTCTACATCCATATTCTTCCCACTCACAACACACCACTCTCTACACCCATATTCTCCCCACTCACAACACACCACTCTCTACACCCATATTCTCCCCACTCACACCACTCTCTACATCCATATTCTCCCCACTCTCAACACACCACTCTCTGCACTCATGTTCTTCCCCACAAAACACCACTCTCTACATCCATATTCTCCCCAACAACACACCACTCTCTACATCTATTTTCTCCCCAACAACACACCACTCTCTACGTCTATATTCTCCCCAACAACACACCACTCTCTACATCTATATTCTCCCCAACAACACACCACTCTCTACATCTATATTCTCCCCAACAACAAACCGCTCTCTACATCTATATTCTCCCCAACAACACACCACTCTCTACATCTATATTCTCCCCACTCACAACACACCACTCTCTACACCCATATTCTCCCCAACAACACACCACTCTCTACATCCATATTCTCCCCAACAACACACCACTCTCTACATCTATATTCTCCCCACTCACAACACACCACTCTCTACACCCATATTCTCCCCAACAACACACCACTCTCTACACCCATATTCTCCCCACTCACAAAACACAACTCTCTACACGCATCATCTCCCCAAATACACACTTCTCTTTACACACATCTTCTCCCCAACAACACACTGCTCTCTACATACATCTTCTCCCCAACAACACACTTCTCCCCAACAACACACCTCTCCCTACACCCTATCTTCCCCATCCACAACTCACCTCTCCCTACACCCTATCTTCCCCACCCACAACTCACCTCTCCCTACACCCTATCTTCCCCACCCACAACTCACCTCTCCCTACACCCTATCTTCCCCACCCACAACTCACCTCTCCCTACACCCTATCTTCCCCACCCACAACTCACCTCTCCCTACACCCATCTTCCCCACCTTAAACCCGTATCTACCTATTTACTTCCTCTTTATCATACGTATGAATAGCCTCCGGAAAACGTACACTTACGCTGACTTGAGAATCCCTGCTATTTATACACATTTTGGGGCAAATCTGAAAGGTCTTTATCTGGCATATAAACAAGTACATTTATCGCCGATATCCTATCTAGCTGTGGGCTGTGGATTATGCAGGTTCAGTGTACGAAAACGTTGCGGACACTTATTATGCTGACTTTGTCTCTTTGTTTTGAAAAGAGAATGTTGAATTAAAAAAGAAATCTTCTTCTACTTCTACTTTTTTAGCTCCCAGTGGAGCAGAGGTCTTCAACAAACACTTTCCAAGTCGTTCTGTTTTTTCCCATTCTTTTAAGATCATTCCATGTCTTCCCCATCATCTTCATCTCTGCTTCTATCTGTCTTCTCCAAGAATTCCTTGGTCTTCCTTTTGTCTTTTCCCCTGGGGATTCCAAAAAAGGGCCTGTTGTGTAATACTCTCAGTTGGCTTCCGTAGTGTGTGTCCTATCCAGCGCCATCGTCTTCGCTAAAAAAAAAAATAAATAAAAAAAAAAAAAAAAGAAATAGCAACAGTGAAACTAACTAGGGAAAGATAAGAAATTATTGCCAGATAATTGGTTTTATTTTTTTTTTTTTCGTTCGCCAGCTTTTATCTCTGACGAAGTCCCTAGATACCAGGAACTGAATTTTGCGTGTTAATCCCTTTTTCTCTGGCAGCCGTGTGCACAGGGGTCCCTCGCCGCACAGGCAGATAACTTCGACTTCGGAGGTAGGCCCTACTCATATTTTTTCCGTCGATGAGTAACTGACGTTTCAAGCCGGACCTCGCTGCTGAGACCAGTGGTTGTTGCCGCAGAGAGAAATCATAAATAAAAATCCCGGCTACACAGGGATTTGAACCCACAACCTCCTTGTCTCGAAGCCGGCGTCTTGCCTCGAGACCAACCAGTCCCTCAATCATTGGTTTGATTTTGAAAGGAATCTTCCTAGTGTTGATTAAAGATTCCAGGTATCGATCTCACTGCAAACTACAGGTAAAGTTCGAGACTTCAATCGGCGTCTTAGCACGGGACTTTTTACCCATATATGCTCGGTCACCTATCCAGAAGTGTTCGGAGACTTCTGGATAGTGTCGCTTCAAGCATCGAAAGAAACGATCCGAGGCGGCATTTCTCACCTTCGCAGAGTACTACTACCCTGGTACCCATTTACCCAGCGGCTGGGTCGACAACGTGGATATTTTTTTTTCCCAACCACGAGTAAAACTCACACTGCTTCCAGCGGGAATCGAACACGGGTTGTCCGAACGTCGGTAGCCCAGTCGGGTGGTTTTCCCAACTAGACTACCGAGGCTCCCAACCTATAGATGTTTAGTTCCTACAATTTTTTGTTTCTTTTTGTTCCCATTAACATTTCAGCGCCTAGTTGGCAGCCAACCATCCAGTACCCCTTTAGTTGGCCTCTACTGCGTTACGTTTCTGAGTATTTCTAATGTTCTCTCTACCCATCTTTTCTCATAGACATCCTCCTTATCAGTTGTTCTCACATCGTTCGTGGCTTAGAGGTACTGAACTCGATTTCACAACCCCGTGGTCCGGGTTTTTAAAGAAATCATTTAAAAATGACAATTATAAAGATACAGACTTTCATTAATGGATGCTTACGCAGAATAAAAGGATGGAAATGGCAGGACAAAATCACTAACATGGAATTATGGAAATGTACCAGTCAAATACCAGTGGATAAAGAGATACAGCGAAGACAATGGCGTTGGATAGGACACACACTGCTGAAGCCAACTCAGAGTATTACACAACAGGCCTTTTTTTTTGGAATTCCCAGGGGAAAAAACAAAGAGGACGACCAAGGAATTCTTGGAGAAGACGGAAGTAGAGATGAAGATGATGGGGAAGACATGCAATGATCTTAAAAGAATGGGAAGAAACAGAACGACTTGGAAAGTGTTTGTTGAAGACCTATGCTCCACGGAGAGCTGAAAGTGTTTGTTGAAGACCTACGCTCCACGGGGAGCTGAAAGTGTTTGTTGAAGACCTACGCTCCAAGGGGAGCTGAAAGTGTTTGTTGAAGACCTACGCTCCAAGGGGAGCTGAAAGTGTTTGTTGAAGACCTACGCTCCAAGGGGAGCTGAAAGTGTTTGTTGAAGACCTACGCTCCAAGGGGAGCTGAAAGTGTTTGTTGAAGACCTACGCTCCAAGGGGAGCTGAAAGTGTTTGTTGAAGACCTACGCTCTACAGGGAGCTGAAAGTGTTTGTTGAAGACCTACGCTCCAAGGGGAGCTGAAAGTGTTTGTTGAAGACCTACGCTCCAAGGGGAGCTGAAAGTGTTTGTTGAAGACCTACGCTCTACAGGGAGCTGAAAGTGTTTGTTGAAGACCTATGCTCCACAGGGAGCTGAAAGTGTTTGTTGAAGACCTACTCTCCAAGGGGAGCTGAAAGTGTTTGTTGAAGACCTACGCTCCAAGGGGAGCTGAAAGTGTTTGTTGAAGACCTACGCTCCAAGGGGAGCTGAAAGTTTTTGTTGAAGACCTACGCTCCACAGGGAGCTGAAAGTGTTTGTTGAAAACCTACTCTCCAAGGGGAGCTGAAAGTGTTTGTTGAAGACCTATGCTCCACAGGGAGCTGAAAAGTAAAAGAAGAAGAAGAAGACGACTCGTGGTGTTGCCGTCCTCAAAACCGCGCTTACCGTCAGACGACAATGGCAAGCCACTTACGTATAAAGCCTAGACAATTACACAGCCAAGACATGCTGGGGGTAATAGCAACGTTCTGTAAAGATTGTGCTACTTAGTAAAGTTAAGTAAAGTACCCCCGTCATGCCAAGTGGCGTATAGGTAATATGGTGTTAGCGACCCTATATTTTACAGACCTTCAGCACATGCTTTTTGGGGTAATGTGGTCGGTATTAAGCCCGTACCACTTTACTTTCCCAGAAAAAAAATCCGGTACCCATTTAAGGCTGGGTGAATCCGGTTGCCGCCGGTTGGGATCGAACCTTACCTCTTGTCCTTTGTAGCCCAGTTCACTAACCACTGAGCTATCGCGACTCCCAATTGTGCTACTTACTTTTGTTTAGTAACAGTGTGGATTTTATTCAGTTTTTTGTTGTTATCTTGTGTTATTAAACCATTTAATTGTTATTTGTTTAAATATCCTGCTGCGGGAGAGATCTCTTGTCTTGCCAGTTCTTTGCTTCAAATTCTGGCACTCTGGAAAGTGTTAAGTTTTAGTCGTTGGGTTATCGTCGTCGCTCATTGAATAACGAACGGTCCATAAGCGCTCACATCTCCTCAGCAAGACCCGCAGTGTTAAACGGTCAACTGGTTCATAAGTCTACCCTCGATTCTTCCTCGTAACCTTTCTGAACAACATAGCTCATCACGTGACCGAGCCACTCTGCTTCCTCAAGTGACCGAGTCACTCTGCTTCCTCAAGTGACCGAGTCACTCTGCTTCCTCACGTGACCGAGCCACTTTGCTTCCTCACGTGACCCAGCCACTCTGCTTCATCACGTGACCGAGCCACCCTGCTTCATCACGTGACCAAGCCACTCTGCTTCCTCACGTGACCGAGCCACTCTGCTTCATCACGTGACCGACCCACTCTGCCTCCTCATGTGACCGAGCCACTCTGCTTCATCACGTGACCGACCCACTCTGCTTCCTCATGTGACCGACCCACTCTGCTTCATCACGTGACCGAGCCATTCTCGTCATCATCATCATCGAGTGCCGTCTCCGCATCGAAGGTTGGCTACTATGGAACGCCATCCCGTTCTGTCTCTTGCTTTGATGGCGCATGTTGTCATATGCTGACATGCCCATCTTTTATCTTACTCGTTTGTCCATCTTTTATCTTACTCGTTTGTCCATCTTTTATCTTACTCGTTTATCCATCTTTTATCTTACTCGTTTGCCCATCTTTTATCTTACTCGTTTGTCCATCTAGAAAGAATGCTATGTGTTTCATTACCCCATAAAGCATATGTTAAAAGAGGAGAAGGGAGAAGAGGAAGATGCAGACCCAGAGTAAAATGGACAGGCAGATCCAAAGTAAAATGGACAGGCAGATCCAGAGTAAAATGGACAAGCAAATCCAGAGTAAAATGGACAGGCAGATCCAATGTAAAATGTACCGTCAGATCCAGAGTAAAATTGACAGGCAGATCCAGAGTAAAATGGACAAGCAGATCCAGAGTAAAATGGACAGGCAGATCCAGAGTAAAATGAACAGGCAGATCCAGAGTAAAATGGACAAGCAGATCCAGAGTAAAATGGACAAGCAGATCCAGAGTAAAATGGACAAGCAGATCCAGAGTAAAATGGACAGGCAGATCCAATGTAAAATGTACAGGCAGATCCAGAGTAAACTGGACAGGCAGATCCAATGTAAAATGGACAAGCAGATCCAGAGTAAAATAACACCAGCCATGATTAAAGCCACCACAAGTGCGAGAACCAGAGCTTGTTATCTCCCTCAACACCCAAACGTTACAAGAGGAAGTAAATAAGAATATGAAAATTAATATTGCCCTCTTTAAGTTTATTTTGTCCCCTTTATGTTTATTCAGATTAATATGATCCCAGTTTCTATGTATTTTCTGTTGAAATGACACCAGCGAGTTGTAACATCATCTTGAACACCGTCAATTTTTTTCTTCTTCTTTTGCGTTTGCCAACTATTATGTCTCTTCACACGTCCACAAGATTTCATTTGTCTTCTTCGAATTGTTTTATGTAATTCTTTTCTCATTTTCAACTGAATTTTTTTTTTTCGTTCGCCAGCTTTTATCTCTGACGAAGTCCCTAGAGACCAGTAACTGAATTTTGCGTGTTAATCCGTGTTTCCCTGGCAGCCGTGTGTGCAGGGGTCCCTCGCCGCACAGGCAGATAACTCCGTCTTCGGAGGTACTCTTTTTTTTCGTCGACGATAACTTGATGTTTCAAACAGGGCCTCGGTGCTGAGACTAGGGGTGGTTACCGCAGAGAGAAATCATTTTTAAAAATCCCAACTGGTGCGACCGGGATTTGAACCCACAACATCTCTATCTCGAAACCGGCGTCTTTCATAGAGACCAACCAATCCCCCCACACTGCCAACTATTGCTGTTTAGAACTCTCGAGTTTGGGCATTTCCTACTCCAAAGATGGTATTTGCTACCGTACTACTTTTCTATATTGGGTGGGAATCATAGGAGGAGGAGGTATGTATTACAGCGCTCAGAAAAAATGACAAATAAACAACAACAAAAAAAAACAAACAAAGAACAACAAATGTTCCGGAACAAGATCGAACCCGTACTCCTAATCATTGCGCCTTGCCACGATAAGCCGAACGCTAGGGAACACTGCCACTCAGATAGCCAAAAAATTCGCTATCGTGGACACTATCTTTCGCACAGGTATTGTTCCTACTTTTCTATACACCCATTACAAATGGTGTAATAATTCGGAGGTAGAGAGTTCATAACGAAATAGAAGCACAAATACAATAAGGCGTTATTCTGATAATGTCCATCAGGTCGCATGTCCTTTGCAGAACGTTGTATTCACCGCAGCCCGTCTGAAAGAATCTCTGTCTCTAACCAGATCTTGGACAGAATGTTACATTCACCACAGCCCGTCAGAAAGAATCTTTGTCTCTAAGCAGATCTCCCACATAACGTTACATTCACCACAGCCCGTCAGAAAGAATCTTTGTCTCTAAGCAGATCTCCCACATAACGTTACATTCAGCACAGCCCGTCTGAAAGAATCTTTGCCTCTAACCAGATCTCGGACAGAATGTTACATTCACCACAGCCCGTCTGAAAGAATCTCTGTCTCTAACCAGATCTCGGACAGAATGTTACATTCACTACAGCCCGTCTGAAAGAATCTCTGTCTCTAACCAGATCTCGGACAGAATGTTACATTCACCACAGCCCGTCTGAAAGGATCTCTGTCTCTAGCCAGATCTCCCACAGAACGTTACATTCATCACATCCCCTCTGAAAGGATATCTGTCTCTAACCAGATCTCCCACAGAACGTTACATTCATCACAGCCCGTCTGAAAGAATCTCTATCTCTAGCCAGATCTCCCACTTCTTCTGTTGTCATGTTCAAGGTCTCCTTAACGTCTTGAAACAACCATCTCCTAACCATCTCCTTGATCTGCCTATGATGCTTCGTCCAGAAACCACGCCTTCCATAATTATTCTATCCAGCCCGTTATGCTTTAGACGTGGCCACAGCATTTTAATTTCCGCTAGAATAGTGTTTATAAGCTACGCCATTTGAAAGTTTAAATCTTTTAACTTGACAATATATACTTCAATAGACATGGCTAATCCTGAATCAGACCTGTCGAAAAAGAAAAAAAAACCATGGCTGCCAAATTACGAGTTGACACAAACTTGAGTACTTACCATCGTTAAGTAACCTGGATAGAATGTTTCCCATATCCTGGCACTGTCGAACACCATATTCCACTGACCCATCGTTTTCCAAGCCCAGGTCTGAATGTTTGTGGTCAAGGGGAAACAACTCTATTTTTTAATTTTAAGTTTATAACATTTTAAATAAGTATAACGAAAATATATAGTTGAACATATATACATATGTGTGTGTGTGTGTGTGTGTGTGTGTGTGTGTGTGTGTGTGTGTGATATATATATATATATATATCACACACACACACACACATATGTATATATGTTCAATTATATATATATATAATTTTTAAAAAAAGTAAAGTACCCCCGTCACGCCAAGTGGCGTATAGGGAATATGGTGTTAGTGACCCTATATTTTACAGACCTTCAGCACATGATTTTTGGGGTAATGTGGTCGGTATTACGCCCGTGCTGCTTTACTTTCCCAGAAAAAAATCAGGTACCCATTTAAGGCTGGGTGAACCGAGCTATCGCGGCTCCCATATACATAGAATAAAACAGGTAAATGAATTTAAATATCTGGGAACATTTTAACCTCAGATGGTAGATGTACAACAGAGGTGAAATGCAGAATGGCTCAGGCAAAAGCAGCTTTCCAAAAAATGAGGACGATACTGTGAAATCCATTTTTGACAATAGAAATAAGAAAAAATAGTTCTTAAATGTTATGTAGAACCAGTTTTAACATATGGGTGCGAATCATGGACAATAGGACAACAGACAAGAAAATCACTGGAGTCTGTAGAAATGTGGTTTTACAGAAGAATGTTGAGAATACCATGGACAGCTAAGAAGAGTAATGAAAACGTTCTGAATGATGCCAAAGCAAAAAGAGAGCTAATTTCCAATATTAGGAAGAAACAATCATCATTTTTTTGGCCATGTAATGAGAAGGGAACAGCTGGAATATATTGTAACAACTGGGAAAATTGAGGGATGAAGAGATTGAGGGAAGCAAAGAGAAAAGATACCAGACAGCTTAAAAGAATGGCTTGGCAGAAAGTCTACAACAGAAATGATAAATAACTGTCGAGATCAAAAGTTGTGGAGAGACATAATCACCTACGCCAGCAGGCACAGTATTGATGATGATGATGACTATATAGTTGAAAGATACAAGATAATTGTGAAAGTTGCATACATCAGTTTGTCACTGACACATAAGTTGATCCACTTATTTGTGTCTTTCCATGTAGATAAAATACACGTGATTCTTTTTGTAGACATTTAAAATGAATAGAAAAAGCTGCATCATAAAATTAAAATCTTTCGTTGTGAAAACTTGAATCTTTTGCCTCGGAAACTCTCAGATTTATTCATCTTTGATATTTTTTTTTGTTACGGGAATTAACTACTAAAGTATCATTCAGACATTCATTATTTGCTATAGCTAGAGATACTGTCAAGAAAAGACGATGGTCATATGTTGGGCATGTGATGAGGAGAGATAATAACCGAATAACAAAGCAAGCCCTCATGTGGGAAACAATAGGTAAGAGGAAAAGAGGCCGACCCAGAGAGACACTGAGAAGAACATTGATCAGAGAGGCAAGAGCAGTAGGAATCGGCTCCCTTAGTGAGATAGAGTTGCTTGCACAGAACAGAGACAAATGGCGAGATTTGATCATCAGATCTTTACAAGGATTGAAAACTGCTAGAATAAAAATGTAGATAAGAGAAAAAGTATCTGGGTCTATGCCCTATGGGCCGGCTACGGCTCGAAAGGCCAATAGATAGACTGAAAGTGTGAAAATAAACAGATCAAATAAAGAGCATCCTTAGATGAAAGTGTGAAAATAAACAGATCAGATATAGAACATCGTTGGATGAAAGTGTGAAAATAAACAGATCAGATATAGAACATCGTTGGATGAAAGTGTGAAAATAAACAGATCAAATAAAGAGCATCCTTAGATGAAAGTGTGAAAATAAACAAATCAACTATAGAACATCGTTGGATGAAAGTGTGAAAATAAACAGATCAGATATAGAACATCTTTAGATGAAAGTATGAAAATAAACAGATTTAACTATAGACCATCCTTAGATAAAAGTATGAAAATAAACACATGAGTTAACCAACTTAACAGTCAAGCCAGTAATACGAAGAAGTTTAACGAGGCCCTAGAATCAACGTACCTGGGGGTATTTGCACAGAAGACGAAGACTCACCTGGGTAAATTGTAACAAGATATCAGCACGGAGGCGTCGAGGTAACACGTTAACCTGCCGTTCCAGAAATAGTTCATTCATTTCTCGAAGATGGGAATCTAGTCACCAAGCACTGTGCTCCAAAACGCCGAACCCCATGAGTTCCCCAAATAAGAACCTGTTCTATTATATTCTACTCAGAGGCGAAGGTGCGCCTCCCAGCACCAGAGCTGGAAGTTGTCAGCGACCCACAGCTGATGGCTCGCGCCAGGATCGGTGAACCAAAACCATCCAGACCCTGCTCCACCTCTCCGTGGTGCCTCCAGTAACAGACTAACCCGTCTAGTCTGACCAAGCGTGCAGGGATCGAAGAGGGAAGACAACGCGGTACTCAAAAATGTCGTGCTGAAGTCGGATGTGTTGGGCCGAAAGGCGCAAATATAACAGTTATACTGCAAACCACAACACAACGCAGACACGTCCACTACGTCCTTGTAAGGGCGGATGATGAAGAGGAGTATTCTAGTCTACCACGATACTCTAGAATACTTACATCATCGGGCGAACGCAACCAACCATATTCTACTCTACTCATGAAATGAACTGGACTACAAAGGACAAGAGGTAGGGTTCGATCCCAATCTACGGCTTCCGGTTCACCCAGCCTTTAATGGGTACCGGATTTTTTTTCTGGGAAAGTAAAGCGGCACGAGCGTAATACCGACCACATTACCCCAAAAATCACGTGCCGAGGGTCTATAAAATTTATGGTCATCTTCTTCTTCTACCTTTCAGCTCCATGTGGAGCATAGGTCTTCAACAAACACTTTCAGCTCCCTGTGGAGCATAGATCTTCAACAAACACTTTCAGCTCCCTGTGGAGCATAGGTCTTCAACAAACACTTTCAGCTCCCTGTGGAGCATAGGTCTTCAACAAACACTTTCAGCTCCCTGTGGAGCATAGGTCTTCAACAAACACTTTCAGCTCCCTGTGGAGCATAGGTCTTCAACAAACACTTTCAGCTCCCTGTGGAGCATTGGTCTTCAACAAACACTTTCAGCTCCCTGTGGAGTATAGGTCTTCAACAAACACTTTCAGCTCCCTGTGGAGCATAGGTCTTCAACAAACACTTTCAGCTCCCTGTGGAGCATAGGTCTTCAACAAACACTTTCAGCTCCCTGTGGAGCATTGGTCTTCAACAAACACTTTCAGCTCCATGTGGAGTATAGGTCTTCAACAAACACTTTCAGCTCCCTGTGGAGCATAGGTCTTCAACAAACACTTTCAGCTCCCTGTGGAGCATAGGTCTTCAACAAATACTTTCCAAGCCGTTCTGTTTCTTGCTATTCTTTTAAGATCATTCCATGTCTTCCCCATCATCTTCATCTCTGCTTCTATGTGTCTTCTCCGAGAATTCTTTGGTCTTCCTCTTTGTTCTTTCCCCTGGGGATTCCAAAAAAGAGCCTGTTGTGTAATACTCTCAGTTGGCTTCCGCAGTGTGTGTCCTATCCAGTGCCATCGTCTTCGCTGTATCTCTTTATCCATTAGCATTTGACTGGTACATTTCCATAATTCTATGTTAGTGATTTTGTCCTGCCATTTCCATCCTTTTATTATGTGTAAGCATCCATTAATAAAAGTCTGTATCTTCATGATTGTCAATTTTGTTGTTCTCCATGTTTCACAGACATATAATAGGACTGACTTAACATATTAACCTACGTCCACTTAACGTCATTTTAAGGGCGGATGATGAATAGTAGCAGTCATCGGGTGAATGGAAGAAAGAAAAGACAACTCGTTATTAGCGTTCCACCATCCCCCCACCCAAAAAAATCCCACCTACGTAACGGAACACAAATATACAGTGAGTTAGATAATATAGAGGTATGTCGTTCGGTTGTGAGATCTGATGTCGAACCTTCTCAGATAGCGGCAGTAAACAGGAGGTTCCTTGTGCATTCGCGCACGTTAAAAAACCATTGGCAGTTAAAATTGAAAAAATTAGACCATAAATATGCCGCAGCCCGGGCAAAAAACCTACCACATCGTTGATCCCACCCGTGTTACGGAGCTCGTGCACGTTGGCCTGGATTATTCTCGGATGTTCTTTAGAGGGGTATCGGTGCACCTATAGATTCGCCAGGTGTGTAGTGATGATGACCCCCAACGTATTTCAAGTACAGACAGAGCATGCGATATAGTCAGAGCCGTCTTTACGCCATTTTGGGCCCCTGGGCATAAAAATAATTGTTGGGCCCCTGGGCAAAGAAAGAGTGCTCCCCCCGCAGGAATAAAAAATAAATGGTTGATAATATTTAAAATGGTGTATTATTTATTTGATTGTCACTAATTTCACCAAAATTGTTGTTAAAACATGCTGTGCAGCTGGAACAATAATCAACATTAAACATGAAAAACAGAGAAAAGAGATTTTATTCGCATGTTTTAAAGTATTCCAAATTTAATCAGGGGTCGGCCCCAGGCACGGCTTATAGAGGACCGGAGAGAGAGTTGGGAGTAATTGATAAACTTAAAGGGCCCGTTCGCATATAAACACAACATTATGAGATTTTTATAAAATAATACTAAATTTTATACGGGTTTTCCGAAACCCTACAACATATTCGTATGGGTCCCCTATGATCGTGGGCCCCCGGTCAAATGCCCAACGGACCTATGCGTTAAGGCGGCACTGGATATAGTCCCGTTGATGGAGACACAGCGTCCAATCCGGATCTACATACTCCTAGTCATTACTTTTCTATCGCTGGGTTAATCTCTCTAAAAACAAGCAGCCATCCGTTCACGGAACAAGCTCAAAGCAGGCATCAGTCACATCTAATAACTTTGCTGAATAAATTAGGGATAAGAATAAAACATAAACTCAAAAACGAGATCGCGCCTCAGAATGTAAATAAGGTCCTTGAATGATTTAAGGCCTGTCATACGCAGTCACGGTTGTGTGTTTTCATCTCAAGGTGGCATTTTAGCTCCAATCTTGTAGATTTAGCCGCATTTATGGGGGAAAAGGTCAATTGAGAGTAGCACCTTTCAATATTTCTTAAAAGTTATTTTGAGGGGACTGCTTGGTCTCGAGGCAAGACGCTGGTCTCGAGACAGAGAGGTTGTGGGTTCAAATCCTGGCTGCGCCAGTTGGGATTTTATTTATGATTTCTCTCTGCGGCAACCACCCCTGGTCTCAGCAGTGAGACCCGGCTTGAAACGTCAATTACTCATGGACGGAAAAAGTATGAGTACCTCCGAAGACGGAGTTATCTGCCTGTGCGGCGGGGGAGCCATGTGCACACGGCTGTCAGTGAAGAACGGATTAACAGGCAAAATTTAGTTCCTAGTCTCTAGGACTTCGTCAGAGGTCAAGGCTGGCTGACAATAGGGCAACAGCAAAGAAAATCACTGGAGTCTGTAGAAAAGTGGTTTTACAGAAGAATGTTGAGAACACCAAGGACAGCTAAGAAAAGTAATGAAGACGTTCTGAAAGAGGCCAAAGCAAAAAGAGAGCTAATTTCCAATATTAGGAAGAAACAATCATCATTTGTTGGCCATGTAATGAGAAGAGAGCAGCTGGAATATATTGTAACAACTGGGAAAATTGAGGACGAAGAGAGAGAGGGAAGCAAAGAGAAAAAGTACCAGACAGCTTAAGAGAATGGCTTGGCAGAAGGTCAACAACAGAAATGATAAGTAACTGTCGAGATCGAAAGTTGTGGAGAGACATGATCACCTACGCCAGCAGGCACGGTACTAGATGATGATGAACACACAACAAACGCGCCCCCCCCCCTTCTTTCTCCCCAAGCACAAACAAAAATTAGGGCCTTAATATGTCAATGCATATTGTCCACATTTGTCACATCTGGAGGTGGTTACACGGACCAATCCCAGCATACGCCCATATGTGCCTTCACTGAACCGTGAACACCAGTGGAGTTCACACTCTCGAGCCCACTGGTCCAGGCCAGTGGATGCACTGAATGCGTTACCACATATATTTGATATGGACCCACCATGTACACACTCTACACGTGCATATGGTCACGCGGATTTAAAAAAAAAACATTGGTATCATCTAAAAAGAAAGAAAGAGTAAATAAGGGTGTAGGGGAGAGGCAGTGGGTGCACTAGCTTCAAAACTACAACAACAACAACAGCACACTGAAGTTTTCCTTAGAGGGGAAGGTACAGGGTAGATGATGCAGAGGCAGACCAAGACTACGGTGTAGAGATAGCATAAAAAGGTGGACAGGTGAACCTACGGCATATGCACCATCAAGACAAGTGACAGAATAAAGAGGCGCTCCATGGTAGCCAGCCTTCTATGTGGAGACGGCACCCAAAATGTAAGATTGTACATCTAGTAGAGGTATTTCTCCTATTGTTATTTCGTTATTGTCAACTGCATTAATTCTTATAATTTTGGTCTTATCACTATTTATTTCAAGTCCCAGCTGTTGTGCATCTCTCATCAAGTATGCTCATTTTATCTTGTCAGACAGTCTGTGTGCGCTAACAGAAATGCTTGGATGTGCGGTGGAGCGGAAATGGTGATGTCCAGACTGCAATGAAGGTGGTTCCCTAAATATAATAGAACAGAATAGAACAGAATAGAATAGAATAAAACAGAATAGAATAGAATAGAATGTGTCTGTCTATTACCCCAACTGCAATGAAGGTGATTCCTTGAACAGAATAGAATAGAATAGAATAGAATAGAATAGAATAGAATGTGTCAGTCTATTACCCGAACTGCAAAAAAGGTGATTCTGTGAATAGAATAGAACAGAACAGAACAGACCAGAATAGAATAGAACCGAATAGAATAGAATAGAATAGAATAGAATAGAATAGAATAGAATAGAATAGAACATAATAGAACAGAATAGAATATGTCAGTCTATTACCCGAACTGCAAAAAAGGTGATTCTGTGAATAGAATAGAACAGAATAGAATAGAATAGAATAGAACAGAATAGAATAGAATAGAACAGAACAGAATAGAACAGAATAGAATAGAATAGAATAGAATAGAATAGAATAGAACAGAACAGAATAGAATAGAATGGAATAGAATAGAATGTGTCAGTCTATTACCCGAACTGCAAAAAAGGTGATTCTGTGAATAGAACAGAACAGAACGGAACGGAATGGAATAGAACAGAATAGAATAGAATAGAATAGAATAGAATAGAATAGAATAGAATAGAATAGAATAGAATAGAATATGTCAGTCTATTATCATATTACCAGAGTTACTGAAGAGATGTAGAATACGATCGTCACTAGTTGATCATGCTGCCACCATTCACTTATTTTAAGTCGCTGGCCCATTTTAGCCCAGGGCACTTTCAGCCACTTGGGAGCCACGATAGCTCAGTGGTTAGTGAACTGCACTACAAAGGACAAGAGGTAGGGTTCGATCCCAACTGACGGCTTCCGATTCACCCAGCCTTTGATGGGTACCGGATTTTTTTCTGGAAAGTAAAGCGACTTGAGTGTAATACCGACCACATTACCCCACAAATCATGTGCCGAAGGTCTGTAAAATTTATGGTCACTAACACCATATTCCCTATATGCCACTTGGCGTGACGGGGGCACTTTTTTTCAGTCACTTGGGCTCAACTGCTCAACCACAGCGATCTATAGATTTACAAAGGCCTACTGGCTGGCAGGAAATTCCCGGAAAACCTCCAACTAGTGACGTTTTCAGCTTTACGAGCAGAGGCGGTTGTTGATAGTGACGTCAGCCTACTATAGCTCCTGTATTTGATGACGTCACGCTAGACGGAGAGTTTTCCGGTTTTATTTTCTGCCCCTGTGCCTTTGTAAGTCTATAGATGGTTGTGATTCAACTAAGATTCAGTCATCATCATCATCAAGTACTGTGCCTGCTGGCGTAGGTGATCATGTCTATCCACAACTTTCGATCTCGACAGTTATTTATCATTTCTGTTGTTGACTTTCTGCCAAGCCATTCTCTTAAGCTGTCTGGTATCTTTTCTCTTTACTTCCCTCCGTCTCTTCATCCCTCAATTTTCCCAGTTGTCACAATGTATTCCAGCTGTTCCCTTCTCACTACTACATGGCCAAAAATGATGATTGTTTCTTCCTAATATTGGAAATTAGCTCTCTTTTTGCTTTGGCCTCTTTCAGAACGTTTTCATTACTCTTCTTAGCTGTCCATGGTATTCTCAACATTCTTCTGTGAAACCACATTTCTACAGCCTTAATTAATTTTCTTATCTGTTGTCCTACTGTCCATGATTCACATCCATTTGTTATTCCTTCATAATAACGCGAAATAAAAATGTGCCATAATGAAGCCAGATACAACTATAGTTTCACGATAAACGCATTTATTTCTCTTATTGACTCTGATTGCCAAAAGGGGACAAAACTCACTCAAAAATATAAAGGTGTTTTCATACACAAGTGGGTTCAACTAGGCTAAGTCATACGCCCTTCAGGTTTAACTAAGTTAAAAGAACTTTCAAAAACACGTCAAACACATCTTATTAAGCAAACATGTCTTGCCGTTACAACCTATTTTTTTGCTCTTCAAAGAAAAACACTCAATAATCGTCCCTGGTTATTGCCCTTGGTCATATCTTGACACTTATTAGCAATTGCTAAACAAACTCACATTTAAGATATGTCAATACATGTGAGATGCGATGCTTGAGAAAAGTAACAAACAACACAAGAAGAGATGAATACCAAATGAAACCATAAGAAAAATAGTAGAAACAAAACCCTGCCAAGAATATATAGAACAACAACAACTTAAATGGTTTGGCCACCTGGTCAGAATGAATCCTCACCAATCACCATCAAGGGCGTTCTTCTCGAGAATGCATGGAAAAAGACCAAAAGGAAGACCTAGAAGAAGATGGATAGATGCAGTGACAGAGACATGTAACAACAAAGGAAAATCACTAATTCAGACAGTTCGAGCAGCTCAAGAACGACAAATGATATAAACCACGACACTTTTAGGTATCAGTGAAAAGAGAAAAGAAGATGGATAGATGCAGTGACAGAGACATGTAACAACAAAGGAAAATCACTAATTCTGACAGTTCTAGCAGCTCAAGAACGACAAATGATATAAACCACGACACCTTTTAGGTATCAGTGAAAAGAGAAAAGAAAGAAGAAGAAACAAACTCGGCAGTCCGTCACGAAACGGACATCAATAGCTGATCTAGCACATCAATAGCTGATCTAGGACATCAATAGCTGATCTAGGACATCAATAGCTGATCTAGGACATCAATAGCTGATCTAGGACATCAATAGCTGATCTAGGACATCAATAGCTGATCTAGGACATCAATAGCTGATCTAGGACATCAATAGCTGATCTAGGACATCAATAGCTGATCTAGGACATCAATAGCTGATCTAGGACATCAATAGCTGATCTAGGACATCAACTAGCAGAGTAGAACCCTCCCCCCACCCTTTTTTTCTGAGCTGGGCAGGCCCTAATCTATTAATGCCTGCACCACCTGTGCCGCTGCCCACATTTACATTACCTGGCTACAGCAATTTGAAAAGGGGACAGAATGTTGAGAATCGCGTACACAAGCGGAACGAAACAATTATTTCGACGGTTTCAAACTATGCCATGTTATGTTATGCCATGTTATGTTATTCCATATTATCTTCTTCGTCTTCTTCTTTTCTTGGTCTTCCTTTCAACTCCCTGAGGAGCATAAGTCTTAACACTTTCAACTCCCTGTGGAGCATAAGTCTTAATACTTTCAACTCACTGTGGAGCATAAGTCTTAATACTTTCAACTCACTGTGGAGCATAAGTCTTAATACTTTCAACTCACTGTGGAGCATAAGTCTTAATACTTTCAACTCACCGTGGAGCATAAGTCTTCAACAAACACTTTCAACTCACTGTGGAGCATAAGTCTTCAACAAACACTTTCAACTCACTGTGGAGCATAAGTCTTCAACAAATACTTTAAACTCACTTTGGAGCATAGGTCTTCAACAAACACTTTCCAAGCCGTTCTGTTTCTTGCCATTCTTTTAAGATCATTCAATGTCTTCCCCATCATCTTCATCTCTGCTTCCATCTGTCTTCCCCAAGAATACTTTGGTCCTATTCTTTGTCTTATTTCATGGGGATTCCAAAAGTCTTCGCTGTATTTCTTTATCCACATGTATTTGACTGGTACATTTCCATAATTCTATGTTAGTGATTTTGTCCTGCAATTCCTATCCTTTTAATTCTGCGTAAGCATCCATTAATGAAGGTCCATATCTTCATGATTGTTAGTGTGCGTTCTCCATGTTTCACAGTTACATAAAATGACTGACTTAACATTGAAGTTGAAATTTTTATTTTAACCTAATTTCTTTGGACTTCCATGTTTTCCACTCCAACGAATGCTCCTCTTGTTTTTATTATCCGTATATTGATATCTGTCACTGTTATTTCTCCTTTATGTGTTACACTGCCCAGATATATATACAATTGTACGTCTAGTAGAGGTGTTTCTCCTAATTTTATTTGGTTATTGCCAACTGCATTAATTCTCATAATGTTGGTCTTATCTCTATTAATCTTCAGTCCTAGCTGTTGAAATCTCTCATCAAGTATGCTCATTTTACCCTGCATCTGTTGATGGCTGTGTGATAGGAGAGCTATGTCATCAGCAAAGCCTAAATCATCAAGTTGTTTGGTCAGTGACCACTGGATTCCATTTCTGTTGTTTTGAGTTATTTTCATAATCCAATCTATGGCCAGTAGAAAGAGAAATGGAGATAGAAGACATCACTGCCTTATTTCTGTTCTTATTTCAAATGATTTTTTTGTAAGTTGCCCCTTCGTGCACCACACTACCTTTCATTCCTTCAAACATTTTTCTTATCAGTTTAGTCAACTTTATGGGGATTCTGTAATACACCCAGTAACTACCAAAGCATTACTCTGTATATGCTACATTATGTTATGTTACTTCATGTTATGCTATTTCATGTTATGCTATTTCATGTTATGTTATTCTACATTATGTTATGTTATGATTATCAAGAGCTAATTGATAACATATTTCGTCAGAAAATTTCGCAAAACTTTTTTCTGTGGAGTTTTTGCTTCCTGATAAGAAACGCTCTGTTCAACCACTTCTGGGTTATATTAGACCGCGAAAGATATATAAACAATTGCAGTTAAAAACTACATTCTTAATTCCTCTTCTTCTTCCGTTCTTCATTCGCCTCTCAAACATTGATCAAGATATTCCGACTCAGAATAGGTCACTGTGACCTAAGAGCACACCTACACAAGAACGGACTCGGTGACGTTGCAACACGTGACTGTGGAACCATCCAGACAAACTCCAGAGCATACGCTACAGCACTCTCAACACCATAAGAACACAAACATGGCCCACAGAAATAACCTTACATGAAAACTTATGGGGAACTAGTAATGGCCTCAAACGCAACATCTATTTTGTGACCCAAGCTGGTCTAAATTTCTAAATGCTTAGAAATAGCAGGAGCGGTTGTAAGTTACGGTGGATATATATAAAAGAATAGGAAGAATCGGATGGAAAGAAAAGAAAACAAACGAAGAAGTCTTAAAACAAACTAAAAATGAAAAGAGAACTACTAAACACAATTAGAACAAGACAAATGCGAATTTTGGGGCCATGTTAAAAGACACAACAGCCTACTAAAAGTAATCCTGGAAGGGAAATACAAGGTAAAAGAGGCTGACCAAGACTAACACGGACGAGTAACATCTCAAGATGGACAAATCAGCCTATGACAACCTGCACCATCAAAGCAAGAGACAGGACAGAATGGCGCTCCGTGGTAGCCACTTGTTGCGGAGACGGCACTTGATGATGATGATGATGATGATGATGATGATGATGATGATGATGATGATAGAAATAGCTGATCGCTGAGGGACAAGAAGAAGAAGAAGAAGAAAAAGAAGAAGAAGAAGAAGAAGAAGTCTTTGAGCGTAGGGAGGAGACCTAATTTGCGGTCTTTTGCTCTTCTGTTCCCCTCTCTTTTGCTCTTCTGTTCCCCTCTGCTGTTGTTTTGTTTTCCAGTGTTTCTAATAATCCATCAATTCATCATTTCCGTGGTCGGCCCTTGAGTTAGGTGCTCTTGCAATGTTTATTCAAGGCTCTTTGTATTGTATTTTGTTCATCTTTTATGTTATCACGCCACAAAACCATTGTACCTGATGTTTCTTTTTTGTAGTCTAGGGAATTATTCCTAGCTTTTTTTTTTAATCAGTTCTTTATTTCTGATCTTATTTCTCGGGTTGTTCCCTGTCATTCCTCAAACACATCTCATCATGGCAATGTTTATTTATTTTATTATTCTTAACTCTAGGGTCTACGACTGGCATTGGTAGCACAACGTTGGGACGAGAATCGTCTTGTAGAGTCCAGGACTGGCATTGGTAGTACTACATTGGGACGAGGAGTGTATTGTAGAGTCCAGGACTGGCATTGGTACTACATTGTGATGAGTGTATTGTAGAGTCCAGGACTGGCATTGGTAGTACTACATTGTGATGAGTGTATTGTAGAGTCCAGGACTGGCATTGGTAGTACTACATTGGGACGAGGAGTGTATTGTAGAGTCCAGGACTGACATTGGTAGTACTACATTGTGATGAGTGTATTGTAGAGTCCAGGACTGGCATTGGTACTACATTGTGATGAGTGTATTGTAGAGTCCAGGACTGGCATTGGTAGTACTACATTGGGACGAGGAGTGTATTGTAGAGTCCAGGACTGGCATTGGTAGTACTACATTGTGATGAGTGTATTGTAGAGTCCAGGACTGGCATTGGTAGTACTACATTGGGACGAGGAGTGTATTGTAGAGTCCAGGACTGGCATTGGTAGTACTACATTGGGACGAGGAGTGTATTGTAGAGTCCAGGACTGGCATTGGTAGTACTACATTGGGACGAGGAGTGTATTGTAGAGTCCAGGACTGGCATTGGTAGTACTACATTGGGACGAGGAGTGTATTGTAGAGTCCAGGACTGGCATTGGTAGTACTACATTGGGACGAGGAGTGTATTGTAGAGTCCAGGACTGGCATTGGTAGTACTACATTGGGACGAGGAGTGTATTGTAGAGTCCAGGACTGGCATTGGTACTACATTGGGACGAAGTTTGGTTCCTTTTGGTTTAATTTAACCCTACCTGCCCTATTGTCTATTAATCGTTTAACACGACTCTACGTAAATCCTGACCACCGTCTTTTCTCGCCTTTCTTTCCGCCACTTTTTATAGCTGTGTTGTGTTTTCTGGCTTGTAATTCTGTGTGTAATTTGTATTGTTCTGTTAGCTATACCTGATAATGGCTTTAGCCGAAACGTTGGAGTTTGTCCCTTCTGGTGTAAAATAATATATCATCATCAAGTACCATGTTTGCTGGCGTAGGTGATCATGTCTCGCCACAACTTTCGATCTCGACGTTATTTATAATTTCTGTAAGTTGACCTGCCAAGCTATTCTCTTAAGCTGTCTGGTATCTTTTCTCTTTGCTTTCCACTATCACTTCGTCCCTCAGTTTTTCCGGTTGTCACAATATGTTCCAGCTGTTTCCTTCTCATTACATGGCCAAAGAATGAATATATTAAACTCAAACATAAAACAAACTTAAGTTATATCGTTTCTTATGATCACTTTTAATGTTATATGACACGATTATACTCAAGTGGTGTTTCGCAGTTGATCAAATTTACCAAAATTACTAAATTACCATTAACAAACAGCTGTGCCTAGAGCCTTACTCGCGGCCCCGCGTGATACATTATATTTTATATTTGCGCCGACGTCATAGAAAAATAACAACATATATTTCAGTAATAACTTAATAAACAACAATAATAAAAGAGAAACAAATAACAAGCCGATATTAAACTAATTACGACACGTTGCGTTTGTGAGGGCGCTAATCTAGATACAATCGGTAATAACGATCCATTTCCAGTCCAGGCAGGATGTCGCACGAAATAATTACGGTAACAGTTGTCCCGCAATTAATTTACAAAAAAAAAAAATAGAAAAGAACTTGGAAGAAGATTGTTCGGAGACTATAAGGATATTAGAATTCAGCTGCTAGCAATAAAACCAGCTTTCCGTTAATATCAATATCTGGATCTGGCTTGAACACGCAGCTGGTAACTGGCAACAGATTGATGTTTTATGTGCGCTAAAACACGACAAAGAAGACAGTCCTGGCTGGCTATCAACAAATTATTATCGCAGTGTGGTACTCCCTGGTGGCTGAAATAATCTCAACGATGCAGTTGTTTTCTCTCAGGTTTTTTTTTTATCTACTGTTGGTGTGACCTTAAGACTGTTTGGAACAGACCGCATGGGAATATGTGTATTTAAAATTATGTGTGTATATATAATATATATATATATATATCCACAGATGGCGAGGGCTAATGCTTATAGTGCCCATCCACTGGCACTCTACAATACAATTTTCATCCCAACGTTGTGCTACCAATGCCAGTCATGGACCCTAGATGCAAGAACAACAAGTAAAATAACATCTCCTCATCATTGAGTGCCGTCTCCGCATCGAAAGATGGCTACCGTGGAACGCCATTTCACTCTGTTTCTTGCTTTGATGGTGCAGATTGTCACAGGTTGACTTGTCAATCTTTTGATGTTACTAGTCCATGTTAGTCTTGGTCTGCCTCTGCCTCTTTTACCTTGTATTTTCCATTCCAATATTACTTTTATTTGGCTGCTGTGTCTTTTAACATGCCCCAAAATCGCATTTGTCTTGTTCTAATTGTGTTTCGTAGTTCTCTTTTCATTTTTAGTTGTTTTAAGACTTCATCGTTTGTTTTCTTTGTTTTATCGAATAACCTTTGCTAAGATGAAATGTGTTAGACGAATGACAGGAAACAGCCTGAGAGATAATATCAGAAATGAAGAACTGAGAAAAAACGCTGGGAATAGCACCCGCCATAGAATATATAAGGAAACAACTGATGATAAAATGGTATGGCCACGTGACAAGGCAGAGAGATCAAAACACAACACAACGAGCCCTCAATAAACGTTGCGAGAACACCAGACCCAAGGGACAACCATGAAAAAGATGGATTGACGGAATATTAAAAGCACTAGGAAACACAACAGGAGCAGAAGCGAACAGAGGAGCAAAATGAAAGGCAAATGAGGAAGGAAAGAAGAAAGAAGAAGACCCACAGAAGATGGGTGGTTATTTTTCTTTAGCATTCAGTTTCCTATCATCAACATATAATGCATCGAACCATCATCATGGGCCTTGTCAGTTGGCGTAGGCGATCACATACTTCCACAATTCTGCCCTTATTCCGCAATCTCCCTTTCCCTGTATAATGTCAGTTGTAACCAAGTTTTCCAACTTTCCTCTTCTCATGATGTGCCCGATAAATGTTGATTGTTTCTGTTTGATGTTCTTTTATAAGCTCCCTTTTTGTGTTGGCATCTTTGAGAATTTCCTTGTTGGTATTTTTAGCTGTCCAGGGAACTTTCAACATTCTTCTGAGAAATCCCATCTCTGTGGCCTCTAATCGTCTTTTCATTTGTTTCTCTACTAGCGATAATTCACTTCCATAATTCAAGTGGGAATTGGTTCTATATAGCACCGATGAACTCTCTTTCTCACTTATATTCATCATCATCATGTGCCATACCGGTTGGCGTAGGTGATCATGTCCCTCCACAAACTACTATCTACAGTGCATCGTATCAGTTCTGTTGTTGACTGTTTTCCATGCCATGACACCAAGCTATCCAGTATTTTCTCTCTTTGTCGTCCGCGATCTCTCTTTCCTTTTATTTTGCCACTTCTATTAACATAGACTTTTGCACAAAATGCTTTTCATTCGTATGTCTACTGTACATAATTCGCCTCCAATTTCAGAATTGACTCTATAAATAACAACATCCAAGCAATTACTGGATAAATAACAACACCCAAGCAATTACTGGATAAATAACAACATCAAAGCAATTACTGGATAAATAACAACACCCAAGCAATTACTGGATAAATAACAACACCCAAGCAATTACTGGATAAATAACAACATCAAAGCAATTACTGGATAAATAACAACACCCAAGCAATTACGGGATAAATAACAACATCCAAGGAACCAAAAACTAAAGTAGCCAGTCAGCCTACGAATAAACTACACAACAAGTGGTCAGCCAACCAATCAACCAACCAAAAAAACAGTCAACTAATTACCCCGTTCACCCAGTCGGTCAAGCAATCAATCCGCCAACCAAAAGTCAACCAATGAACCCGTCAAATCATTAAGTCAACCATCAACCATCAACCCGCTAACTAACCAGACACCTACCAAAGAGCAAGCTACAGTAGCCAACCCATTAAACCAATCAAGCAACCAACCCACCAAACAATCAATCAATAAACCAATCAACAAGGGGAAATAACCAACCAGCCCGCCAACTAATCAATCAACCCGCCAACAGTCAATCAATTCGCCAACCAGTCAATCAGCCAGCTAAACAGTGATGCAAACCAATCAACCCGTCAACTAGTCAATCAATTCGCCAACCAGTCAATCAGCCAGCCAAACAGTGAGCGAACCAATCAACCTGTCAACTAATCAAATCAATTCGCCAACCAGTCAATCAGCCAGCTAAACAGTGAGCGAACAAATTAACCCGTCAACCAGCCAATCAATTCGCCAACCAGTCAATCAGCCAGACAAACAGTGAGCGAACCAATCAACCCGTCAACCAATCAATTAACCCGCCAACTAGTCAATCAATTCGCCAACCAGTCAATCAGCCAGCCAAACAGTGAGCGAACCAATCAACCTGTCAACTAATCAAATCAATTCGCCAACCAGTCAATCAGCCAGCCAAACAGTGAGCGAACAAATTAACCCGTCAACCAGCCAATCAATTCGCCAACCAGTCAATCAGCCAGCCAAACAGTGAGCGAACCAATCAACCCGTCAACCAATCAATTCGCCAACCAGTCAATCAGCCAGCCGAACATCGAACGAACCAATCAACCCGTCAACCAGTCAATCAGTCAGCGAACCAATCAACCTAACAGTGAGCTGACTAATTAACCCGCCACACAACCAATCAACTAACAATCTTGCAATTCTTTCACAACTTTTATGAACTACAATTCTCTCTCTCATTCTCTTTCTCTCTCTCTCTCTCTCTCTCTCTGCGGTCAGGACTCAACCAGAGTAGGACTCCAGACTCTCGCACGAAGACAGCTGTCTGTTTAAGCCTGTTAGATCCACTCCGCTTGAATACCGGTTAAAACGTTGCACTGTGTTCTGCGCCAGTGGCCCAGTGCATCCGATTTCAGCCAGCATTTTGTTCAGGTTTGCTTTCCTTAGACTTGTCCTCAATCTTCCTGCAAGCCTACAATTCAAGATTTGCATTCACAGTGCAGTCGCCACGTAGCTGCAGGTAAATATTTGTACCCCCACCCCCGGAGCAGAAAGAAATACTTTTAAAAACCCAAACGATTCCAATATCACTAATGAGAATCGACACCCCCCCCCCCCCAAATCTAAACCAGAATACCTGGTTGATTACATCAAGCGCTATACATTTACATACTTGACTATCATCATTTTCAGGAGAACGTGAACTTCCGGGCAATATGGTGGATAGGCGGCAGGAACCATTGAAGGCTATGTCTGAAAGGTGTTCCTTGTTGCAGTTTCCTCATATTCCAAGTCCGGCTTGTTGCAGGAGCTACTGAGTTAAGTGCTATTGCACACCGTGAGCTGTGTGTTTCATCCGTTGTGATCATGTTCCGATATTCCAATTGTTTACGATGAATGCTGATATCGTATGACAGGGAACAGTTGGCCGTATTCACTTCTGTGCGGTTTCGCCTTATGTCTTTTGGCGTGTGCTGTGACTGCTATGATGGGGACTACAGCTACCTTTCTTTGTTTGGGAGATGAGTTAGTAATTCTGATGATTCCACTGGCACGGGCGGTTGAGCAATTATGGATTTTAATTCGTTTGCAGTGATACCGGGGCCTTCCATAACCTAATAACCTGGTTTTATAAACTGGACCAAAATGGGTCTTCTTTGTTCACCTATTAGCGGATTCAGTTGCATTGTTGATTATGGCCCGTGCATTCCTCTTCATCAT
This sequence comes from Megaustenia siamemsis, assembly GCA_032433765.1. Taxonomy (NCBI): domain Eukaryota; kingdom Metazoa; phylum Mollusca; class Gastropoda; order Stylommatophora; family Ariophantidae; genus Megaustenia; species Megaustenia siamemsis. The sequence continues at coordinate 12,294,595 of JAVIAB010000025.1, read as the reverse complement.
GCAACTGATCGGGCTTGCTTTTCTATTCTTTGATTTTCCGAAGGAAATATGTAAACACTTTGACCGAACCTGTGATGAATCTGTGACACGTTCAATTCTCGGAAAATGTTTACAGAGACTGGACAATATATTTTTTTTAAAGACTAACCACTTTTTCAAGCCGCAAAAAATATTGAGGGCTCGATTAGGAGAGTCGGAATGGAGGCGAAGGTGCGCCTCACAGCAGCAGAGCTGGTCATTGTCAGCGACCCACAGCAGATGGCTTGCGCCAGGGTCAGTGAACCAGAACCACCCATAATCTGCTCCACCTCTACGTTGTGCCTCTAGTAACAGACTAACCTGACTAGTTTGGCCAAGCGAGCTGGGATCGATGAGGGAAGACAACCCGGTACTAAAAATGTCTTGCTGAAGTCGGATGTGTTGGGCGGAAAGGTGCAAATATCACAGTTATACAGCAAACCACAAAACAATGAAGACACGCACACTTTGCGTCCTTTTAAGGGCGGATGATGAAGAGTTGTACTCCCTTAGTCATCGGGCGAACGCAAGCAATCAAGCAGAAGAGTCGGAATGATAAGACATGTCTTTAGACCCGTTTTTACGACATTCAGTTCAGTTAGACGGCCCGTGATATTTCGATCTTCTTCTTCTTCTTTTCTCTTTCTCACTGATACCTAAAAGGTGTCGTGGTTTATATCATTTGTCGTTCTTGAGCTGCTCGAACTGTCTGAATTAGTGATTTTCCTTTGTTGTTACATGTCTCTGTCACTGCATCTATCCATCTTCTTCTTTTCTCTTTCACTGATACCTAAAAGGTGTCGTGGTTTATATCATTTGTCGTTCTTGAGCTGCTCGAACTGTCTGAATTAGTGATTTTCCTTTGTTGTTACATGTCTCTGTCACTGCATCTATCCATCTTCTTCTTTTCTCTTCTCACTGATACCTAAAAGGTGTCGTGGTTTATATCATTTGTCGTTCTTGAGCTGCTCGAACTGTCAGAATTAGTGATTTTCCTTTGTTGTTACATGTCTCTGTCACTGCATCTATCCATCTTCTCTTTTCTCTTTTCACTGATACCTAAAAGGTGTCGTGGTTTATATCATTTGTCGTTCTTGTGCTGCTCGAACTGTCTGAATTAGTGATTTTCCTTTGTTGTTACATGTCTCTGTCACTGCATCTATCCATCTTCTTCTTTTCTCTTTTCACTGATACCTAAAAGGTGTCGTGGTTTATATCATTTGTCGTTCTTGTGCTGCTCGAACTGTCTGAATTAGTGATTTTCCTTTGTTGTTACATGTCTCTGTCACTGCATCTATCCATCTGCTTCTTTTCTCTTTTCACTGATATCAAAAAGGTGTCGTGGTTTTATCGCATCGAAGCTTGGCTACCATGGATCGCCATTCCACTGTCTCTTGCTTTGATTTTGCAGGTTGTCATAGATTGACTTGTCCATCTTTTGATGTTACTCGTCCATGTTAGTCTTGGTCTGCCTCTGCCTCTTTTACCTTGTATTTTCCCTTACAAAGTTGTTTTAAAACTTTGTTGTTGCATGTCTCTGTCACTGCATCTATCCATCTTCTTCTGGGTCTTCCTCTTGGTCTTTTCCCATGCATTCTCGAGAAGAACGCCTTTGCTGGTGATTGGTGAGGATTCATTCTGACCAGGTGGCCAAACCATTTAAGTTGTTGTTCTATATATTCTTGGCAGGGTTTTGTTCCTACCATTTTTCTTATGGTTTCATTTGGTATTCTATCTCTTCTTGTGTTGTTTGTTACTTTTTTCAAGCATCGCATCTCACATGTATTGATCTTTCTTATGTATTGATATTTCGATTATTTATAGAAAAAAAAAGAAAAATCTTTAATGCGAAGTTTAGTTGCTTCAACGTTCTTCCTGTGTTCGTCTTTTGCTCTTTACATCGTTACACAAGTGAAGGAACTGGCTGGTCTAGTGGTAAGGCGTCAGCCTCTAGACAGGAAAACCCTGGGTTCGAATCCCGCCATAGGCGGTGGTGAATTTTTTTACTTCGAGTTTGGGGTTTCTTCCTGGCTTTACCCTTCCCTGGTCTCTGGGTAGTGAGATTCGATGTCTAGCACTTTCTGGGTAGTGAGGTTCGATGTCTAGCACTTTCTGGGTAGTGAGATTCGATGTATAGCCCTCTCTGGATAGTGAGATCCGATGTCTAGCCCTCTCTGGATAGTGAGATCCGATGTCTAGCCCTCTCTGGATAGTGAGATCCGATGTCTAGCCCTCTCTGGATAGTGAGATCCGATGTCTAGCCCTCTCTGGATAGTGAGATCCGATGTCTAGCCCTCTCTGGATAGTGAGATCCGATGTCTAGCCCTCTCTGGATAGTGAGATCTGATGTCTAGTCCTCTTGGATAACGGTAAAAAAAAAAAACAGGAGGTCCCGTGTGCACTCCAGCACGTTAAAGAGACCTTGACAGTTAAAAAAAATATCATTTATCTTATTCTCCACTGATTCTCTATACCTTCTTACTCACTTATCTGTTTCTCACGTACTTCTGTAACTTTCTACACAACTACTTGTTTCTTCTCTCAAATCCCTAATTCTCCATTTAGTTCCATAATTCCCAAATCCTTGTTCTGTTTTTCCATACAGTTTCCTGTTTCCCAATTCTTTTAGCCAAGACATGTTTTAACCATATATGTTATAGATAAGATATTTTAGCCAAAATATGTTATAGACAAGATATGATTTAGCCAAGATATGTTTTAGCCAAGATACGTTTTAGCCAAAACATGTATTAACCGAGATATGATTTAGCTAAGATATGGTTTTGCCAAGATATGTATTAACAAAGATATGATTTAGATAAGATAAGTTTTAGCCAAGATATGTATTAACCAAGATATGCATTAATCAAGATATGATTTAGCCAAGATATGTTTTAGCCAAGATATGTATTAACCAAGATATGCATTAATCCAGATATGATTTAGCCAAGATATGTATTAATCAAGATATGATTTAGTCAAGATATGTTTTAACCAAGATATGTATTAATCAAGATATGTATTAATCAAGATATGTTTTAGCAAAGAAATTTCTGTTTCTATGCATCATGAAGCCTGAACTTTGACCCCTTCCCCCTTTTCCAGGACCAGAAAGAGGCGCCAAGATGGTGGTGGTCAGCGCTTGAGAAAGTTGTCCGTCAACAAACGGTAAACCCCTGGATGTTTACCTGTGGACAAGTGTTGGTAAACTGTGAGGTTGTGGGTGTGTGAGGTAAGGGGAGGGTTGTGGGATGAGAGTTGGAGGCTGCAGATTGGTTGGGAGGGATGGAGTTTTGAGTGGAGAATCTTTGAGAGACAAAGAGTGTACGAGAGGATGGCGAAGTAAGTGGAGTGTGGGAGGGTATTTGCTTGTATGAGTGAAGTGGAGAGGAGTGATGGAGTTCAGTGGGAGGGAGTGGAGGATTGTGTATCAGAGAAATGTGAGTAGAGTGGGAGTGGCATGCAAGATGAGGGAAGTGAAATTGACTGTTTGTGTGGAGAGGAAGAAATTGATGGTTTAAGTGAAGAGTGGGAGAAATTGATGGTTTGAGTGAAGAGTAGGGGATAGTGATGGTTGATGAGTGGGAGAAATTTATGGTTTGAGTGATGAGTGGGGGAAGTTGATTGTTGAGTGATGAGTGGGGGAAATTGATGGTTTGAGTGATGAGTGGGGGAAATTGATGGTTTGAGTGATGAGTGGGGAAATTGATGGTTTGAGTGATGAGTGGGTGAAATTGATGAGTGGGTGAATTGATGATTTGAGTGATGAGTGGGGGAAATTGATGGTTTGAATGATGAGTGGGGGAAATTGATGGTTTGAATGATGAGTGGGAGAAATTGATGGTTTGAGTGAAAAGTGGAGAAATTGATGGTTTGAGTGATGAGTGGAGAAATTGATGGTTTGAATGCTGAGTGGAGAAATTGATGGTTTGAGTGATGAGTGGAGAAATTGATGGTTTGAGTGATAAGTGGAGAAATTGATGGTTTGAGTGATGAATGGGGAAATTGATGGTTTGAGTGAAGAAATTGATGGTTTGAGTGAAGAAATTGATGGTTTGAGTGATTAGTGGAGATATTGATGGTTTGAGTGAAGAAATTGATGGTTTGAATTAAGAAAATGATGGTTTGAGTGAAGATAGGAGGAAAGTGATGGTTTGACAGATATTAGCCACGCCCATCTTCTAAAGTCTGAAAGTTGAAGAAATTCTTGTGAAATTGATGGTACGAGTGGTAAGTGGAAAATTTGATGGTTTGAGTGAAAGGCCGGGGAAATTGATTGTGCAAGGGCGGTCGATTGAGGCTTGGAAGCAGAACTTTCTAAACTCAGTGTCCAAGATAGAAACAGCTAAATGTTTAAGGGAGGAGTATATATGTCTCCACAGCCACACTGGATGCACCAAAACAAGACATGATCTGTACTTCATAAAAAAAAAAATGGCACTGCTGTCTTGAGCTATGGCGATCTAGCAGTTACAAGAGAAGGACATGTCCTACAAGACTTTCTTCAACTTTCAGAAGATGAGCGTGGCTCAAATCTGTCATCTTTAAAGTGAAATTAGGGACTGAACTGAAATCTGGAATCAGACAGCAGACTTCAGAAGATGAGCGTGGCCCAAATCTATCATCTTTAAAGTGAAATTAAGGACTGAACTGAAATCTGGAATCAGACAGCAGACTTCAGAAGATAAACGTGGCCCAAATCTATCATTTTTGAAGAGAAACCAGTGACCGACATTTATCCATGGCAACCAAACACTAATAGTACATAGCTCTTATGTATCCTTAGCTCTGTGCGTGTATGATTATGTGTATGAGTGATTTTGTTCCGCTGGTAGGATCTCCGAATGTTTTATTTTACTCATTTATTGGGTGCCGTCTCCACATGGCAGGTTGGCTACCATGTAGCGTCATTCATTCATTGGGTGCCGTCTCCACATGGAAGGTTGGCTACCATGTAGCATCATTCATTCATTGGGTGCCGTCTCCACATGGCAGGTTGGCTACCATGTAGCATCATTCATTCATTGGGTGCCGTCTCCACATGGAAGGTTGGCTACCATGTAGCATCATTCATTCATTGGGTGCCGTCTCCACATGGCAGGTTGGCTACCATGTAGCATCATTCATTCATTGGGTGCCGTCTCCACATGGAAGGTTGGCTACCATGTAGCATCATTCATTCATTGGGTGCCGTCTCCACATGGAAGGTTGGCTACCATGTAGCGTCATTCATTCATTGGGTGTCGTCTCCACATGGAAGGTTGGCTACCATGTAGCGTCATTCATTCATTGGGTGCCGTCTCCACATGGAAGGTTGGCTACCATGTAGCATAATTCATTCATTGGGTGCCGTCTCCGCATGGAAGGTTGGCTACCATGTAGCGTCATTCATTCATTGGGTGCCGTCTCCGCATGGAAGGTTGGCTACCATGTAGCATCATTCATTCATTGGGTGCCGTCTCCACATGGAAGGTTGGCTACCATGTAGCATCATTCATTCATTGGGTGCCGTCTCCACATGGAAGGTTGGCTACCATGTAGCATCATTCATTCATTGGGTGCCGTCTCCACATGGAAGGTTGGCTACCATGTAGCGTCATTCATTCATTGGGTGCCGTCTCCACATGGAAGGTTGGCTACCATGTAGCGTCATTCATTCATTGGGTGCCGTCTCCACATGGAAGGTTGGCTACCATGTAGCATCATTCATTCATTGGGTGCCGTCTCCACATGGAAGGTTGGCTACCATGTAGCATCATTCATTCATTGGGTGCCGTCTCCACATGGAAGGTTGGCTACCATGTAGCGTCATTCATTCATTGGGTGCCGTCTCCACATGGAAGGTTGGCTACCATGTAGCGTCATTCATTCATTGGGTGCCGTCTCCACATGGAAGGTTGGCTACCATGTAGCATCATTCATTCATTGGGTGCCGTCTCCACATGGAAGGTTGGCTACCATGTAGCGTCATTCATTCATTGGGTGCCGTCTCCACATGGAAGGTTGGCTACCATGTAGCGTCATTCATTCATTGGGTGCCGTCTCCACATGGAAGGTTGGCTACCATGTAGCGTCATTCATTCATTGGGTGCCGTCTCCACATGGAAGGTTGGCTACCATGTAGCGTCATTCATTCATTGGGTGCCGTCTCCACATGGAAGGTTGGCTACCATGTAGCGTCATTCATTCATTGGGTGCCGTCTCCACATGGAAGGTTGGCTACCATGTAGCGTCATTCATTCATTGGGTGCCGTCTCCACATGGAAGGTTGGCTACCATGGAGCATCATTCATTCATTGGGTGCCGTCTCCACATGGAAGGTTGGCTACCATGTAGCGTCATTCATTCATTGGGTGCCGTCTCCACATGGAAGGTTGGCTACCATGTAGCGTCATTCATTCATTGAAAAGCAGCTTTCCAAAAAATGAGGAAGATTCTGCGCAATCCATTTTTGACAATTGAAATAAGGAAAAGAATTCTTAAATGTTATGTAGAGCCAGTCTTAACATGTGGATGTAAATCATGGGCAATAAGACAACAGACAAGAAAATCACTGGTGTCTGTAGAAATGTAGTTTTACAGAAGAATGTTAAGAATACCATGGACAGCTAAGAAGAGTAATGAAAACGTTCTGAGAGAGGTCAAAGCAAAAAGAGAACTAATTTCCAATATTAGGAAGAAACAATCATCATTTTTGGCCATGTAATGAGAAGAGAACAGCTGGAATATATTGTAACAAGTGGGAAAACTGAGGGACGAATAGATAGAGGGAAGCAAAGAGAAAAGATACCAGACAGCTTAAGAGAATGGCTTGGCAGAAGGTCAACAACAGAAATGATAAATAACTGTCGAGATCGAAAGTTGTGGAGAGACATGATTACCAAATCCAGCAGGCCTGGTAATTAATAATGATGTCATGTTGAAAAAATGTCAGTTGTCTTTTTAAATTGACACGGACAAAAGCCAATGTGACATATTAGTATATCCTCGCGGGTTCCCTCATCTTGTGTTACCATGCTTCCTTATGTACGTCTGGGTGCTCCGTTAGTTAATATTGACATGTCTCACAAAATTATATCACTATATATAATTTTACCTAACACCTGAGAGGGTCTCAAACACTTCCTCTCTCTGCTAGATGATACTCATAGGGCTGGCTACCTTTTCGTTTTTTTTTTTTTTTTTTTGCATTCGCGAAGACGTGCCACGTCTATGACATGATGAAGTATATAGGGTCCCACTTTTTATTATATCAGCCCCTGCCAATGTGGCATAGACCAGCACAAGTGGCCAGCTACTCTCCTCCAACACAGACTAAACTAAGGTCATGAAGTAAAAATAAGCAACCTGGCCTGCCAAACTGCATGGTCAGGATTCTTGTGTAGAAGCCAAACACAGCCTATTCAAGCAACTAGGAAGACTCTAGCATTTGTTTAAGACTGGCTAAACAAAGACTGCCTTAGTCGCGCCAGCTTGAAATTTGCGCAGTTTGTGCAAATACGACAGTCTCATGGGTCAACAATTCTGTCTTCAAAGATAGTGCATATTTTGTCGTGGCAGGTCACAGACAAGAGTGTATGCCCACTAGAGATGTGACACTGAAGCATTTCAACATGGCCTGAAGGGCATCGTGACAGTGAATCATCTTTGAAACGCGACCTAGTCAGTGGAAAATGCACTTTTACATCAAACTCCGCCTGATTATGGCCCTTATTAATAGACAATAGGCCAGGTAGGATTTAAATAGGATAAAATTGAGCCAAACAGAAAAAATTGGAAAAATTGGGGGGGGGGGGGTATATCTCATTAATATGGATGAAATGAGGGGGGGGGATATCTCATTAATATGGATGAAATGAGGGGGGGGGGGGTCCTATAGAATGGGGCGAAAGGAGGGGTCCCATAGGGTGAGGTGAACGTAGGGGTCACATTGGGTGGGGATGATAGGAGGGGTTCTATATGTTGGGGTGAAAGGAGGGGTCCCATAGGGTGAGGTGAACGTAGGGGTCAAATTGGGTGGGATGATAGGAGGTGTTCTATATGTTGGGGTGAAAGGAGGGGTCCCATAGGGTGAGGTGAACGTAGGGATCACATTGGGTGGGGATGATAGGAGGGGTTCTATATGTTGGAGCGAAAGGAGGGGTCCCAAAGCGTGGGGTGAAAAAGAGGGATCCCATCGTGTGGGATGAAAGGAGTGGTAACATCAATCAGCAACTACAGCTGTTTGTGTTGATCTCAAACTGGCACTTTAGTTCTATTCTGTCAAACTGTTGCTGCATTTTTGGGTGAGGTGACATGTACACTCTACTCATTCTTAAAATTGATATTCCAAGGAAGTGGTTTCAATTCGTGAGACCACTCACAAAACTTACCATCCTTTTTAGCTAAAGTAAATACGTACGTACAAACAATGTTTTAGTCGCTAATGCAATGAAAAGTACCTGGGGGACTGGTTGGTCTCGAGGCAACACCCTGTTCTCAAGACGCAGAGGTTGTGGGTTCAAATCCCTCTGCACCAGTTGGGATTTTTATTTATGATTCCTCTCAGCGGCAACCACTCCCCCTGGTCTCAGCAGCGAGGCCCGGCTTGAAAACGTCAATTATTCATTTAAAATTTAAAAACAACACATTGTACCATTGCTGGTGTATGTCGGGGGACAACGATAGAACCAGAGGGATAAAGGCCGCTTGGTCAAGCAGTCGCCACGACGTGTGAGACTCAGGATTTTTATTTCACCCCCGATAGAAAAAATCCTTTCTGTCTACAGCGGGCTTCGAACACCGAACGTCGGCTTTTCAGCCAGCGGGGCAGTGGTTTTAGCTGCACGGCCACGCGCACCTATCAATTATTCATTGATAGAAAAAATATGAGACACTTCAAAGTCGGAGTTATATGCCTGTGCGGCGTGGGACTCCCGTGGAGACGGCTGCCGGAGAAAAGCGAATTAACACGCCAAAATGTCGTTCCTAGACTCTATGGACTTTGCTAGAGGTGATAGCTTGAGAACATAACAGTATAACTTTTTGTAAATCTAAGCGTTTCGGGAGATGCAATATTAAATGTTTAACCACCAAAAGTAAGCGTTTCATGAGATGCAATATTAAATGTTTAACCACCAAAAGTAAGCGTTTCATGAGATGCAATATTAAATGTTTAACCACAAAAGTAAATGTTTCGGGAGATGCAATATTAAATGTTTAACCATAAAAGTAAACGTTTCGGGAGATGCAATATTAAATGTTAACCACAAAAGTAAACATTTCGGGAGATGCAATATTAAATGTTTAACCACAAATGTAAACATTTCGGGAGATGCAATATTAAATGTTTAACCATAAAAGTAAACATTTCGGGAGATGCAATATTAAATGTTTAACCACAAAAGTAAACATTTCGGGAGATGCAATATTAAATGCTTAACCACAAAAGTAAACGTTTCATGAGATGCAATATTAAATGTTTAACCACAAAAGTAAACGTTTCATGAGATGCAATATTAAATGTTTAACCACAAAAGTGTTTACATTTTAAGATACAGCTTCATGTAATCACTTTGATTGTATAATAGAAGAAGCGTGTGTATTTTATCTTCGTTGAATGGCATACATGAGAAAATAAACTAAATTATCAATGGCAAACTGCTGTGAAAGACATAACATAAAAGGATTACCTTACAGAGGCAAACAAAAAGCAATAATGTAGAGATAACAAACAAAAGTTACCTCATAATGGGAAATAATGAGCAATAACATAGACGTAACATACACAGATTACCTCATAATGGGAAATAATGAGCAATAACATAGACGTAACATACACAGATTACCTCATAATGGGAAATAATGAGCAATAACATAGACGTAACATACACAGATTACCTTATAAGGGGAAATAATAAGCAATAACATAGACGTAACGTACACAGATTACCTTATAAGGGGAAATAATAGCATTAACATAGACGTAACATACACAGATTACCTTATAAGGGGAAATAATAAGCAATAACATAGACGTAATATACACAGATTACCTTATAAGGGGAAATAATAAGCAATAACATAGACGTAACATACACAGATTACCTTATAAGGGGAAATAATAGCATTAACATAGACGTAACATACACAGATTACCTTATAAGGGGAAATAATAAGCAATAACATAGACGTAACATGCACAGATTACCTTATAAGGGGAAATAATAGCAATAACATAGACTTAACATACACAGATTACCTTATAAGGGGAAATAATAGCAATAACATAGACTTAACATACACAGATTACCTTATAGAGGTAAAATATATCATAACAAAAAGGATACAATCTATCATAGCTTTGATACTCGTGATAGGCTCTGTCTTGTAGAACTTTTGGAACTCCTTACGAAGATCGTAGAACCGGTGGAAGTAGCTGGGCAGGGCAATGTTCTTCTTGCTGCACTCATTGTGCAGGCATTGTCGTAGATGTGCCTGGCCGTCGGTGAGAAGGCAGAACGAGCGCCCCCCGTGGTTAGGGTGTACGCCCTTAGCAGTCAGGAATCTGTCAAACTGAGGACAAGAGAAAATATTTTAGTTTTTTTTTTTTTTAAATATATAAGAAGGAAGCTGTCGCAACACAGTGGTCAGTAATACTTTTTACTGTATTCTTATCCTTCCTCTTTTTATTTTTATTTTTGTTCTCCTCCTAGAAGGAAGCTGTCATAACGCAGTGGTCAGTAATACATTTTTTTTTTCGTATCCTTCCTCCTTTTTTCTTTTTTGTTTTTCTGTTTGTTCTCTTGTTCCTCCTCATCATCACCTTCTGATCCTCCTCTACATTTTCCTTCTCCCTCGCCTCCTCCTTCGTTCCCTCTTTTCCTTCATCTTCTCCTACCTTTTCCCCTCCCACTCCGACTACATCTCTTCATTGTCCACTTTCAAAGCGACGTAAACCAGCAAAAAATTAGGAAGATACCGCGCAACCCATTTTTGACAATAGAAACAAGAAAAAGAGTTCTTAAATGTTATGTAGAGCCAGTCTTAACATATGGATGTGAATCATGGACAATAGGACAACAAACAAGAAAGTCACTGGAGTCTGTAGAAATGTGGTTTTACAGAAGAATGTTGAGAATACTATGGACAGCTAAGAAGAGTAATGAAGATGTTCTGAGAGAGGTCAAAGCAAAAAGAGAGCTAATTTCCAATATTAGGAAGAAACAATCATCATTTTTTTACCATGTAATGAGAAGGGAACAACTGGAATATATTGTAACAACTGGAATATATTGTAACAACTTGGAAAATTGAGGGACAAAGAGATAGATGGAAGCAAAGAAAAAAAAATTACCAGACAGCTTAAGAGAATGGCTTGGCAGAAGGTCAAAAACAGAAATGATAAATAACTGTCGAGATTGGAAGTTGTGGAGAGACATGATTACCTACGCCAGCAGACACGGCAATTGATGATAATGAAACCGGCGTATATGCGATGAGCTGTTGTATACAGCGAGATGAAAGCTCAGCGAACTTCGACCCGACGCATCCATTATAAGCTTTCCTATTTTGGGTACCGGGTTGTCTTTCCCCTTCGATCTAGACTAGTTAGTCAAATCCCAAAGGCACGTCTGTGAGGTGGAGTAGAGTTTTGAAACCTGTTGCCTTTAATGCAGGAAATCAGCTATGAGTCGTCGACCGTTAGGAGTCCAGGTTTTAGTCGGTGTCCCAGCTCCTGTTTCATCATCATCATCACATACCAGGCCTGCTGGCGTAGGTGATCATTTCTCTCCACAACTTTCGATCTCGACAGTTATTTATCATTTCTGTTGTTGACCTTCTGCCAAGCCATTCTCTTAAGCTGTCTGGTATCGTTTCTCTTTGCTTCCCTCTATCTCTTCGTCCCTCAATTTTCCCAGTTGTTACAATATATTCCAGCTGTTCCCTTCTCATTACATGGCCAAAAATGATGATTGTTTCTTCCTAATATTGGAAATTAGCTCTCTTTTTGCTTTGACCTCTTTCAGAACATCTTCATTACTCTTCTTAGCTGTCCATAGTATTTTCAACATTCTTCTGTAAAATTACATTTCTACAGACTCCAGTGATTTTCTTGTTTGTTGTCCTATTGTCCACGATTCACATCCATATGCTAATACTGGCTCTACATAACATTTAAGAACCCCATTTTCTTGTTTATCCCCCTGTTTAAATCTCAAATTAAAAAAAAAATACTGCATATGAAGGCGGAGACAATACGTTAATAGAGCTGGAAACCCCTCTCTCTCTCTCCCTAGCGACTCGTAGTTTATAAGCCGAGATTAGTGAACCAGAACTATCCAGACCATACCCCACCTCTTCGCTGTGCCCCTAGAAAAATACAACCAAGTATAGACTGGCCAAGTGAGTATGTATCAAAAAGGAAAGACAACCCGGTACTAAATATGTGCTGAAGCCGGATGTACTGGGCCGAAATGCGTAAATAGGCCGCAACACAACGCATCTACGCCAGCTTATCGTCCTTTTAAGGACGGATGACGGAGTTGGCTATCCATTCTTTTTGTCATCGGGTGAACGACAGAAAAAGGGAGGAAAAAATATATGGTGGTGAAGATGACCTGGTAGTGAGAAGAAGAATCAAAATTGCCATATTTAACTTGATGCGACCAACTGTGATAACAATGGGGTCTTCCAGTTATTTGTGTCAGCTGTTAGGGAAGACCATATACATTAGGTGGACGAACAGGCAGACCATAGCTAGATTTGATTAATAACTCGTGGTGACAGAATTAGGCTAGCTAGACTCGCAGTCCGTCACGAGGACGACGCGAGGAGCTATAATTATATTAGGCGTCCGAGAGAAGGAAGTTGAGGCAACACTTGTAATGAGGTTTTGGTGTGTCAGGTGTGTTGAAGTGTGCTCAGTTTTATATCGACTGTTTGTGTGTGTGTGACGTTGCCGGATATTGTTAGTTTAATATTCACTGTTGTTGATTTTGATATCAAAGCACTCGGGACAAACCCATAGGTGATAACTACCTTTCAGTAGATGAAGGAATTGAGCTTCCATGGCGGTTGTCGCTCCTACATGTATCCTTCAGTGTAGCTCACATTTTTCAGTGCCGCTCTTACTTGTATCCTTCAGTCTAGCTCACCCTTTTCAGTTGCCGCTCTTACTTGCATCCTTCAGTCTAGCTCACCCTTTTCAGTTGCCGCTCTTACTTGTATCCTTCAGTCTAGCTCACCCTTTTCAGTTGCCGCTCTTACTTGTATCCTTCAGTCTAGCTCACCCTTTTCAGTTGCCGCTCTTACTTGTATCCTTCAGTCTAGCTCACCCTTTTCAGTTGCCGCTCTTACTTGTATCCTTCAGTCTAGCTCACCCTTTTCAGTTGCCGCTCTTACTTGTATCCTTCAGTCTAGCTCACCCTTTTCAGTTGCCGCTCTTACTTGTGTCCTTCGGTCTAGCTCACCCTTTTCAGTTGCCGCTCTTACTTGTGTCCTTCGGTCTATCTCACCCTTTTCGGTTGCCGCTCCTACTTGTGTGCTGTAGTCTAGCTCACCCTTTTCAGTTTCCACTCCTACGTATGTCCTTCAGTCTAGCTCACCCTTTTCAGTTGCCGCTCCTACTTGTGTCCTTCAGTCTAGCTCACCCTTTTCAGTTGCCGCTCCTACTTGTGTCCTTCAGTCTAGCTCACCCTTTTCAGTTGCTGCTCCTACTTGTGTCCTTCAGTCTAGCTCATCCTTTTCAGTTGCCGCTCCTACTTGTGTCCTTCAGTCTAGCTCATCCTTTTCAGTTGCTGCTCCTACTTGTGTCCTTCAGTCTAGCTCACTCTTTTCAGTTTCCACTCCTACTTGTGTCCTTCAGTCTAGCTCACCCTTTTCAGTTGCTGCTACTACTTGTGTCCTTCAGTCTAGCTCACCCTTTTCAGTTGCTGCTTCTACTTGTGTCCTTCAGTCTAGCTCACCCTTTTCAGTTGCCGCTCCTACTTGTGTCATTCAGTCTAGCTCACCCTTTTCAGTTGCCGCTCCTACTTGTGTCCTTCAGTCTAGCTCACCCTTTTCAGTTGCCGCTCTTACTTGTGTCCTTCGGTCTATCTCACCCTTTTCGGTTGCCGCTCCTACTTGTGTGCTGTAGTCTAGCTCACCCTTTTCAGTTGCCACACCTACTTGTGTCCTTCAGTCTAGCTCACCCTTTTCAGTTACCGCTCCTACTTATGTCCTTCAGTCTAGCTCAAGACTTTTTGTTCCCAATTTCACGTGTTCCAGAAATTAATAATTTATCTTTCTTATCAATTCATTAATTTCTTATCATTTATTTTATTATCCAATCACTAATTCAGTGTTTCATTTTTCTTTACTGTTTCTGTTTTTTTTTTAAAAAGTGTCCATGTTTCTCCCCCACACTAGAGCATCAAACATACGTCACACAGGCATTAAATGGGCGTTTCTGTATAAAAGTAGTGATAAACGGTAACTGAGGTAACGACATATATAAATATGTAATCACGCAAGGCTGGGGTATTTTAGTGTGTCAAGGGGGAAATAATCGCGCTTAAATTGTATTGTAATTGTCACATGAGTTGTGTACAACGATCTAAACAAATAATTATAACACACATTTTATATATGATGACTTTCTCCACAAGTATTTAAGGATTTCAATGCTAACTTTACAAATGGGAAGGACAGAGAGAGAGAGAGATATACAAAAACAGACGGAGATAGAAAGAGTGACACAAAGAGAGAGAGAGAGAGTCATAGATAGGCAGAGATAGAAAGAGTGACACAAAGAGAGAGAAAGAGGAAGTAAAAGGGAGCGATACAGTGAGAACGATATAAAAAACGAGAAATGAGACAGAAAGAGATGTGATAATGAGAGAGATACTGAGAGAGACAGAGAGAAAGATAGAGACAGTGAGAGAAAGAGAGACAGGAAGAGACACACAGAGAGAAAGAGACAGAAAGAGAGAGATGGAAAAAATAGTAAACCAAAGTACCCCCGTCACGCCAAGTGCCGTATAGGGAATATGGTGTTAGTGACCATAAATTTTACAGACCTTCCGCACATGATTTTTGGGGTGATGTGGTCGGTATTACGCCCACGCCGCTTTACTTTCCCAGAAAAAACACCCGTACCCATTAAAGGCTGGGTGAGCCGGAAGCCGTCGGTTGGGATCGAACCCTACCTCTTGTCCTTTGTAGTCCAGTTCACTAACCACTGAGCTATCGCGGCTCCCAGAGAGAGGGAAAGGCAGAGAGGAAAGTTGAGAGAAAGACAGACTGAAAAAGAGAGAGAGATAAAGAGAAAGATTAACAGAGAGAGAGAAGCCTGGCAGCCAAGTGCGCTGGTGTCCCCCGCCATACAGGCAGATATTATCTGACTTCAGAGGTACCCTCACACTTTTTATCGTCGAGAGTTTTCCTGTCTTGGGAGATTTTTTTTTTAAAACTTTGTCTGGACAACGGCCATTTTTTGCCTAATCTTTTAGATTTCCAGCTGCCGCGGGTTCTTTAACGTGCGCATAATGAACACGGTACATCCTCATTTTCGCATTTTTCCGAGAGGGCTAGACATCGAATCTCACTACCTAGAGAGGACTAGACATAGAATCTCATTACCTAGAGAGAACTAGACATCGAATCTCACTACCTAGAGAGGACTAGACATTTGATTCCACAACCCAGAGAGGGCTAGACATCGCATCTCTCTACCAAGAAGGACTAGACATCGAATCTCTCTACCCAGAGAGGGCTAGACATCGAATCTTACTACCAAGAGCGGGCTAGACATCGAATCTCACTACCTAGAGAGGACTAGACATTTGATTCCACAACCCAGAGAGGGCTAGACATCGCATCTCTCTACCAAGAGAGGACTAGACATCGCATCTCTCTACCAAGAGAGGACTAGACATCGAATCTCTCTACCCAGAGAGGGCTAGACATCGAATCTTACTACCAAGAGCGGGCTAGACATCGAATCTCACTACCCAGAGAGGACTAGACATCGAATCTCTCTACCAAGAGAGGACTAGACATCGAATCTCACTATCCAGAGAGGGCTAGACATCGAATTTCACTATCCAGAGAGGGCTAGACATCGAATCTCACTATCCAGAGAGGACTAGACATCGAATCTCACTATCCAGAGAGGACTAGACATCGAATTTCACTATCCAGAGAGGGCTAGACATCGAATCTCACTATCCAGAGAGGGCTAGACATCGAATCTCACTATCCAGAGAGGACTAGACATCGAATCTCACTATCCAGAGAGGGCTAGACATCGAATCTCTCTACCAAGAGAGGACTAGACATCGAATCTCACTATCCAGAGAGGGCTAGACATCGAATTTCACTATCCAGAGAGGGCTAGACATCGAATTTCACTATCCAGAGAGGGCTAGACATCGAATCTCACTATCCAGAGAGGGCTAGACATTGAATCTCACTATCTAGAGAGGGCTAGACATCGGATCTCACTATCCAGAGAGGGCTAGACATCGAATCTCACTATCCAGAGAGGGCTAGACATCGAATCTCACTATCCAGAGAAGGCTAGACATCGAATCTCACTATCCAGAGAGGGCTAGACATAGAATCTCACTATCCAGAGAGGGCTAGACATCGAATCTCACTATCCAGAGAAGGCTAGACATCGAATCTCACTATCCAGAGAGGGCAAGACATCGAATCTCACTATCCTGAGAGGGCTAGACATCGAATTTCACTATCCAGAGAGGGCTAGACATAGAATCTCACAATCCAGAAACCAGGGAAGGGTAAAGCCAAGGATTCGATTAATTAAATTAAATTATTATATTAATTATTTTTATCCACCGCCTGTGGTTGGAATCGAATTCAGGACCTTCTTGTCTAGAAGCCAACGTCATACTTTTAAACCACCCAGTAACACCCCCCCCCGCCCCCCCCCCCCCCCCCCCACCCCCCCCCCCCCCCCCCCCCCCCCCCCCCGCAAAGACTGTAAATGTACAATAATCCCTTAACAATATGGTTCAATAACAATACAGTTTTTAACACAAAACATTTATTTACAACACAATTGTTGGAAGCTCAGTCGACAAGGGTTACCAAGGCAGGAGCTAGAATGGCCTGGTATCGGGGCTCAAGGCACACAGGGACCGCAGGTGCTAAAGTGGTCAGAACCAACTACAAGGCAAGGACAAACTACTGATTGTTGACTGACGACACTTTATTAATCTATAGTTAGATACGGTCTGTTAATAGTGGCCCGCCGATCCCCCCAGGTTATATGAGAAGAAGAAGAAGAACAAGAAGAGAAACAAGAAGAGGAAACAAGAAGAGGAACAAGAAGAGGAACAAGAAGAGGAACAAGAAGAGAAACAAGAAGAGGAACAAGAAGAGGAACAAGAAGAGTAACAAGAAGAGGAACAAGAAGAGGAACAAGAAGAGGAACAAGAAGAGGAACAAGAAGAGAAACAAGAAGAGGAACAAGAAGAGAAACAAGAAGAGGAACAAGAAGAGGAACAAGAAGAGAAACAAGAAGAGGAACAAGAAGAGGAACAAGAAGAGAAACAAGAAGAGGAACAAGAAGAGGAACAAGAAGAGGAACAAGAAGAGGAACAAGAAGAGGAACAAGAAGAGGAACAAGAAGAGGAACAAGAAGAGAAACAAGAAGAGGAACAAGAAGAGAAACAAGAAGAGGAACAAGAAGAGGAACAAGAAGAGAAACAAGAAGAGGAACAAGAAGAGGAACAAGAAGAGGAACAAGAAGAGAAACAAGAAGAGGAACAAGAGAGGAACAAGAAGAGGAACAAGAAGAGGAACAAGAAGAGGAACAAGAAGAGGAACAAGAAGAGAAACAAGAAGAGGAACAAGAAGAGAAACAAGAAGAGGAACAAGAAGAGGAACAAGAAGAGAAACAAGAAGAGGAACAAGAAGAGGAACAAGAAGAGGAACAAGAAGAGAAACAAGAAGAGGAACAAGAAGAGAAACAAGAAGAGGAACAAGAAGAGGAACAAGAAGAGAAACAAGAAGAGGAACAAGAAGAGGAACAAGAAGAGGAACAAGAAGAGGAACAAGAAGAGGAAGAAGTAGAAAGAGGAAGAAGAACAAGAACAAGAATAAGAAGAAGGAAAAGAATAATTATAATAATAAGAAGTAGAAAAAGGAGAACAAGAAGAAGAACAACAACAAAAAGAAGAAGAACAAGAAGAACAAGAAGAGGAAGAAGAAGAACAACAACAAGAAAAACAGGAACAACAAGAACAAGAAAAAGAGGAAGAAGAGGAGGAAGAAGCAAGAATATAAAGAAGAAGAAGAAAAAGAAGAATAGAAAAACATGAATAAGGAGAAAAAGAGGAGGAAGAAGAAGAAGAAGAAGAAAGAGGACGAGGAAGAAGAAAAAAAAGAACAGGAAGAAGAAGGATAAAGAAGAGGAACAAGATTTCTCTGTCTAGTTTTTGAAAGACTTTAACCTGTAGCTATAAAAATTTAAAGTTTAAAAAAATATCGACGTTGCTAAATAGCCTCCCTTTAGCACACAATTCTCTTGTTTCCTTACATAAACGTCAATTGCATTGCTAGAATGCTTCAAGAGATAAATTGTTAACAAGAAAAAAGGGATAAAAATAGAAGAATTGGAGTGGAACATCTTCGTATATCACAGAATTGTCGAGGATATTCGCAAACACGCGTGTTTAGTTTTTTTTTTTTTTCTCCTTTTCAACACGTGGGCACTCGAACAAGCCTCGTTGGATGTGTATGTATACGGTGAGAAAGTAAACGATGAGTAGGAGAGTCTACAGATGGTAGGATTGAAGTCGATGGTGGTAGTAGACTGTGGGAGCGCCAGTAATAGTTGTGTTTATTAAATCATCATCATCATCATCAAGTACCAGGCCTGACGGCGTAGGTGATCATGTCTCTCCACAATTTTCGAACACGACAGTTATTTATAATTTCTGTTGTTGACCTTCTGCCAAGCCATTCTCTTAAGCTGTCTGGTATATTTTCTCTTTGCTTCCCTCTATCTCTTCGTCCCTCAATTTTCCCAGTTGTTACAATATATTCCAGCTGTTCCCTTCTCATTACATGACCAAAAAATGATAATTGTTTCTTCCTAATATTGGAAAACATCTCTCTTTTTTTTTGCTTTGGCCTCTTTCATTGATTATTATTTGTCTACTATCCTGTATCTTCTTTTTTGTCGCCCGCGATCTCTCTTTCACAGTATTGTGTCAGTTGTAACAAAGTATTTCAATGTTCCTCTTTTCTTGACATGCTCGATAAAGAGATACAGTGGATAAAGAGATACAGTGGATAAAGAGATACAGTGGATAAATAGATACAGTGGATAAAGAGATACAGTGGATAAAGAGATACAGTGGATAAAGAGATACAGTGGATAAAGAGATACAGTGGATAAAGAGATACAGTGGATAAAGAGATACAATGTATAAAGAGATACAGTGGATAAAGAGAAACAGTGGATAAAGAGATACAGTGGATAAAGAGATACAGCGGATAAAGAGATATAGCGGATAAAGAGATACAGTGGATAAAGAGATACAGTGGATAAAGAGATACAACGAAGACGATGGCGCTGGATAGGAACCACACTGCGAAAGCCACTGAGAGTATTACACAACAGACTCTTTTTTTGGAGACCCCAGGGAAAAAGACAAAGAGGAAGACAAAGGAATTCTTGGAGAAGACAGATAAAAGCAGAGATGAAGATGATGGGGAAGACATGGAATGATCTTAAAAGAATGGCAAGAAAAAAGAACGGCTTGGAAAGTGTTTGTTGAAGACCTATGCTCCACAGGGAGCTGGAAGCGTTTGTTGAAGATCTATGTTCCACAGGGAGCTGGAAGTGCTTGTTGAAGATCTATGCTCCTCAGGGAGCTGAAAAAAGCGTTTGTTGAAGACCTATGCTCCACAGGGAGCTAAAAGTGCTTGTTGAAGACCTATGCTCCACAGGGAGCTGAAAGTGTTTGTTGAAGACCTATGCTCCACAGGGAGCTGGAAGTGTTTGTTGAAGACCTATGCTCCACAGGGAGCTGAAAGTGTTTGTTGAAGACCTATGCACAGGGAGCTGAAAGTGTTTGTTGGAGACCTATGCTCCACAGGGAGCTGAAAGTGTTTGTTGAAGACCTATGCTCCACAGGGAGCTGGAAGTGTTTGTTGAAGACCTATGCTCCACAGGGAGCTGGAAGTGTTTGTTGAAGACCTATGCTCCACAGGGAGTTGGAAGTGTTTGTTGAAGACCTATGCTCTACAGGGAGCTGGAAGTGTTTGTTGAAGACCTATGCTCCACAGTGAGCTGGAAGTGTTTGTTGAAGACCTATGCTCCACAGGGAGCTGGAAGTGTTTGTTGAAGACCTATGCTCCACAGGGAGCTGAAAGTGTTTGTTGAAGACCTATGCTCCACAGGGAGCTGAAAGTGTTTGTTGAAGACCTATGCTCCACAGTGAGCTGAAAGTGTTTGTTGAAGACCTATGCTCCACAGGGAGCTGAAAGTGTTTGTTGAAGACCTATGCTCCACAGGGAGCTGAAAGTGTTTGTTGAAGACCTATGCTCCACAGAGGGCTGAAAGTGCTTGTTGAAGACCTATGCTCCACAGGGAGCTGAAAGTGTTTGTTGATGACCTATCCTCCACAGGGAGCTGAAAGTGTTTGTTGAAGACCTATCCTCCACAGGGAGCTGAAAGTGTTTGTTGAAGACCTATGCTCCACAGGGAGCTGAAAGTGCTTGTTGAAGACCTATGCTCCACAGGGAGCTGAAAGTGTTTGTTGAAGACCTATGCTCCACAGGGAGCTGAAAGTGCTTGTTGAAGACCTATGCTCCACAGGGAGCTGAAAGGTAGAAGAAGATGATGTGTTCAAAAAATGTCAGTTGTTTATTAATTAGCAGCAGGGAATACAACGACAGCTACAATTATAACAACAACAATAACAACAACGTAAGTAACAACAATTACATCGGGGAAACAATAACATGCGCAACAACAAAATCGTGTAGCACTAGAGTACAATGTTGGAATGAATATACCCTGTATAAGATGTTTCTTGGTAGTCAAGGGTATGCTTTTTTGTTGAAGTATAGGGGATAGCTGTCACAATATTTGTTTTGTGTTGATGTAAAGGGGACAGCTGTCCCATTATTTGTTTTGTGTTGAAGTATAGGGGATAGCTTTTCCCAATATTTGTTTTGTGTTGAAGTATAGGGGATAGCTGTCCCAATATTTGTTTTTTGTTGAAGTATAGGGGATAGCTGTCCCAATATTTGGTTTGTGTTGAAGTATAGGGGATAGCTGTCACAATATTTGGTTTGTGTTGAAGTATAGGGGATAGTTTTTCCCAATATTTGTTTTGAAGTATAGAGGATAGCTGTCCCAATGTTTGTTTTGTGTGGAAGTATAGGGGTTAGTTGTCCCAATATTTGTTTTGTGTTGAAGTATAGGGGATAGCTGTCCCAATATTTGTTTTGAAGTATAGAGGATAGCTGTCCCAATATTTGTTTTGTGTTGAAGTATAGGGGATAGCTTTTCCCAATATTTGTTTTGTGTTGAAGTATAGGGGATAGCTGTCACAATATTTGTTTTTTGTTGAAGTATAGGGGATAGCTGTCACAATATTTGTTTTGTGTTGAAGTATAGGGGATAGCTGTCACAATATTTGTTTTTTGTTGAAGTATAGGGGATAGCTGTCCCAATATTTGTTTTTTGTTGAAGTATAGGGGATAGCTGTCCCAATATTTGTTTTGTGTTGAAGTATAGGGATAGCTGTCCCAATATTTGGTTTGTGTTGAAGTATAGGGGATAGTTTTTCCCAATATTTGTTTTGAAGTATAGAGGATAGCTGTCTCAATATTTGTTTTGTGTGGAAGTATAGGGTTAGTTGTCCCAATATTTGTTTTGTGTTGAAGTATAGGGGATAGCTGTCCCAATATTTGTTTTGAAGTATAGAGGATAGCTGTCCCAATATTTGTTTTGTGTTGAAGTATAGGGGATAGCTTTTCCCAATATTTGTTTGTGTTGAAGGATAGGGGATAGTTGTCACAATATTTGTTTTTTGTTGAAGTATAGGGGATAGCTGTCACAATATTTGTTTTGTGTTGAAGTATAGGGGATAGCTGTCACAATATTTGTTTTTTGTTGAAGTATAGGGGATAGCTGTCACAATATTTGTTTTTTGTTGAAGTATAGGGGATAGCTGTCCCAATATTTGGTTTGTGTTGAAGTATAGGGGATAGCTGTCACAATATTTGGTTTGTGTTGAAGTATACGGGATAGTTTTTCCCAATATTTGTTTTGAAGTATAGAGGATAGCTGTCCCAATATTTGTTTTGTGTGGAAGTATAGGGGTTAGTTGTCCCAATATTTGTTTTGTGTTGAAGTATAGGGGATAGCTGTCCCAATATTTGTTTTGTGTTGAAGTATAGGGGATAGCTGTCCCAATATTTGTTTTGAAGTATAGAGGATAGCTGTCCCAATATTTGTTTTGTGTTGAAGTATAGGGGATAGTTTTTCCCAATATTTGTTTTGTGTTGAAGTATAGGAGATAGCTGTCCCAATATTTGCTTTGTGTTGA